>OY728132.1:199614410-200864410 GCA_963277665.1 Viscum album | reverse complement strand
TAATAATAAAATAATGATCACGCCTGCAAACCATAGAAAAAAATAAGAACATTATCACTGAAAAATAAATTGATGCATTCAATCATACCATATTTTATAATAAATATAAAAAATGCATGATGTAGTGGAAAAAAATACTTACCCATCATGTATACAAGCTTAGGATTTATTAGATTGGAATATTATCCTTTGGGAACCCATTATATATAAGTGTTAGTCCACCTAATGCTAAAATAATATTTTGAGAGAAATAATATTTTGTGTCTTAATTTCTGAACATGATTTAATGATCAATCCAAATAATATTACCTAAATTTTTATCCCTTAAAAAAATTAATATTAGACTCACCACCATTAATACTCTTAATAAATAGATTATTATAAATATTAGGATTCATATTATTATTATGGAATCCAAATTTTTTCTTATTTGGTTTATCCAAATACAACATCTCATCAAACTATTACTTTCATTTAACAAATGTAGAAAAAATTCCTTCCAAATAAAATATTTCATTTTTAATTTTTTCATTCCCTTTTTGATAATTTTCTTTATCTATCCAAAATTTATCATTTGATAATGAAGTCTAATTCCTTACTTTATTATTTTCTTCCTTTAGATTGATTCATTATTTCTCAACATTATACATGTCATCTAAAACCAATTCAAATATTTTTCATGATCATTATAATTTTTAGACATAAAATAATTATTTATTTCATTATGATTTATTAAATTCACATTTTATTTTTGAAAACTTTCTATAAATTTATATTTAGAACATAATGAAATTTTTTATAATTATTGTTCCTTTTAACTAACCTTTTATTTTCCCTTTTCAACTTAAAAAAATTCACATTAAGATTTTCAAATGACTCTATATCATTCAATGCACCCCTTGTAATATTTTATACTCGTATTTTAATTCCTTATAACCAATTCTTCAGGGAATATTACATCATAATTAATTGAATCCAATTAAAAATTTGTATCATAATCATAATTAATAGTAACAGAACTAGGATTTGAATATGGTGTAAAAAATGATTTAGGTGCCTCAACATGAAAGGCCATTAAAGCAACATTACATGTTTTATATATACTTTTTTATTCCTCACTACTTGAATTTGACTCCTCAATATAACTACAACACTCATGATAATCATACTTCAGTTACTTCTTGTATTTGTTATCTTTCCAATCCTTCATTAATTTTAGATATTAATATTTGACATGTTATGTCTTCCTACATTCATAGATTATTTATTGTGAATAATTTTTGTATTTACTTGACCTAACTTTCCTTTTGAATACTTTATTATACTTCATAGACCTTACTTAATTTAAATATTGTTCATTATTCATTATATATTTCAAAAATTTATCAAGTTGATTCAACTCATTGAATTTTTACTATTAGATTATTCTATACTTTAATTATATGAGTCAGAGGAAATATAATTAGAAAATTTAAATGATACACTATTCCTTTTTTCAATATACTCACTGTGATTTTTATTCAACTCTAACTCATATTGAAGAAGATATTAAATATGTTTATCCACACTATATTGAGTAAAATATTTTCTTTCATAAATTGAAACGTTCTTTGAGTTCCATTTATTAGGCAATGCTAGAATTATTCTCTTAGTAAGTAAATTATTATTCATATTAACCCTAATAAAAATAATTCCTTTTATAATCTTGGTATATCTTTTTAAAATATCATTGATGTTATCATGATCTCTCAATCCAAATTCAAGAAATTATTCCCGAGGTATTCCAAATTTGGATCTCCGAAACATATCTGTTCCATAGTGGGTGACTTTTAATGCTCTCAAAATGTAATATGAATTTTTTTATGATAAAATATGAATAAAAATGTTTCTTCTAAAAAAATAATGTAAATGCTTGAATCTATAATTTGACACATACTTAGAAGCATCATTTACAGTTAGTGTATCCAAATAATATTCAGTAAATATATAAGTTTTAATCTTGATAGTACAATATTCTATACAAATATTCTTTATAAATACCTAAATATTATCCTTACAATATGAATAATCACTAATATTTAAATGAGGTGGTCTAAGATTATGTTTAAATTCAGTTTATTGATATTAAATTGAATACAAAAATGATATTTTATTAGACTATTTGGTCTAAGACAATGCCACCATAATAATAATAATAAAATCAATACTTAACCCATGAAAAATAAAATGAGTGTATTATAATAAAAAATTGAGTATAAACTATCCTTTATGTAATCTCCCTCTGATACAAATTATTATCCAGAGTTACTGATGAAAACATGGACTAGAGGGGGTGAATTGTGCTTTTAAACTTTTTAATATTAATCACAAACATATCAGATTATTATTTATTAAATAATAATAATAAATTAAAATAAGTGAAGCATTCAGAAATATAAGTAATATTGATAAAAGTTTAATTATAAATACAAATCCTATAACTCTAGTAGCCCATTGTTGGTGGTTACTTTATTACATTGTCACTAGATACAAGACATCATTTCCCAATGGACATAATTTTTTAATAGTCTTGATTATCTATATAAATACATGAATTTTATATTATAATTGGAAAAATATTATAAAACATCATAATTTTTTACATTTAACCATTATAACCTTTAGAATATCCATGTATATCAATCATAATACACATCATGGAATCCAGAAGAAAGGAATCATAATAATGGAGAGATCTCTAATGCTCCGTAAGGGTATTCGTACAACAAAAGAAATAATAAATAAATAAGGAATAATCAATATGAAAAGATAAATAATTAAAAACATATTAAATTTAATCAATAATTTGAACATAAATAATAATATGGAATGGATAAATAATGATCAAATAATTCTATATAAATAATCACATGATCTTGAAACTTATCAATAGAGATTCTAACTAATCAAATAATCACACGTAAATCAATAAAAATTTTCATAATGATGGAATGAATAATTCTAAACATCATAAACACACTATTGAGGAATCATTCTAATACATATTACTTAAATGGGTAAGGCCTCACCCAATACCCAAGATAGTCTTATCATGAGACCTCTTGATGCATCGAGGTGATATAGTAAGCCTCACTCATCACTTAATAATTAAAATTATTTTTTCATATGAATGGAGTGAAATATTGTCAATATAACAATTCTTATTGAAACTAGAATACAAATTGCTAATAATTTCCCTAATCAATAAACATAATCGTAAACCATCTAGAGTAATATGGTTAACGGTATCAAAATAGTACACACCCTATAAATTTTATTATAATAAATTCAATAAAATATGGTAGATGGTATCATTAGAGATAAACCTCAATGATGTATAAGATTCATCAATGGATTTTGACATAGATGAAAATACATTAATAATATCATTGAAAAAATATTGTAGAAAATAACCCTTTTCACATTGAAATAAATTATTTTTAAAAAAAGGAACTCTAACAAAAGGAATAAATTTTATTTAAAAAATAACTTGTATAATTTTAAAGTAATATTCTGATAATTGAGGCATATTGATAGTGAGAAATTATATTCAGGTCGTATAAGTTAAAAAACATTTAGTTTATTCTATTTAAAAAGTACCTCATTTAGAAAACAACAAAAAGATTCCATTTAATTTTTTATAAAAATTAAAACATTGTTGAAAATGAAAGTTAAAAAATATAGGATAATAGTAAAAATATTTAAATAGTTTTTAGAAAATATGGTCTAGGAATTGAAATATTTTTTAGCAAAGACATATACATAAACAATTCTATATAATGATAAGATTATGAAATAAGACACTACCACTATAGTAACCATTGAATTGTATGCACCACGAAATAAATAAATACAAATGATACTTTAAATACAAAAAATTAAAATAGATTAATTTTATAATATACCAAATAGAATGCATATAAATCACACAAATTAAATAATTGGTGAATATGACATTTAACTCACAGAAGTAAAAGTGAGACAAGAAATACATACCTTGGGTTGGATTTACTTTTTTTTGGTTTAAACCTAATCTAAACTAAACAAATATTTATTATACATATATTAAATAATCATAATCATATATATATAACCATTTATTATTCACTTATTAAAATTTATCACTAGTTTATTATCAATTCATGGTTAAAATTACTCTTTTGAGTGGTAACTACTCCATTTTATATGTACGTTTTCATTCCTTAGTTTTGGTCATTATACATTTATCATAGTTCCATATTATCAAGAATATTATTTATGGTGAAAATGTCATATTATATATATATATATATATATCGATTCATCCATAATTATATAGATATAAAAATGAATTACACCATCAAGGAGACGATAAGTTGTACGAACGTATGAATGTAATTTTCATTTTATGATGGATGGAATATAAATTATTAATAATAATTAAAAATTATAGAATAATTATTATTTAATATATATTATAAATATTTATTAGTTCCATATTTATAAACATCCATGTAAATTGGTGATGAAAAATGAATTACACCGTTATGCGGAGACGGTAAGTCGTGCGTACGTGTGAGAGATGTTTTTACTTTTTATATGATGGATAAAAGGTGAAATATGGGTGTATCATAATCATAAAAACATCTATGTAGACATATTATATTTTAGTTATTAATTTATTATGTAAAAAAACATTAATAATTTTTTTAAGATGAAATAAATTAAAAGAGTTTGAGTAATACAATTAACTCTTCTTCAGGTGACTTTCTTTAGATCCTTCATTAAGGGACTTAAGGTTGAAATTTTAAGGATAAGGAACCTCCATAACCTGGGAAATAAAGTTTTAATGATTAATTTTTAATACATCATTAATCTATAAGGTTCAATGTTGTGTTATGAAGTAAGGGAGGATTTACCCTTTTATAATTGTAGTGATGAGAACTTTTAGAAACTCTAAAAAGATTAACATATAATAAGACTATTATAGAAAAATATACTTCAAAATGATTATAAAGAAGCATGTAATGAAATTTTAGACCATATATTATCCCATTTTTAATTATTTAATTAATTTAATTACTTTTTAATAATTTAGTTAATTTTAATTTCATAAAGGGCCATTATTTTCAATTTTGAGAGTATTCATTGCATAGACTTTTAAAACCAAAAGAAAACAAGTAAAATCAGAAGAAAAAAAAATAATTTATAATATCCTAATGATTTAATTTCCATATATATAATTCATGTATTTCCTTTAATCATCTCAAATTATATTACTTATAACATCTTTAATATCATTTATTTGAATTTTTTGTTAATTAAATTTATATTGTTTTAGTGTTGCACAAACATATAAGTTAATTATTTAATTTATAAAAATTATAAATAAATTTATATAATAAAAAAATATTATTATTATCATAATATAAATTTATGTTAATTAAATATTTATTTTTAGTCACATCTATATCACGACAACATATTAAATGTGTTATTTTGACTTTTTTTGCCTTACATAGGCATTATAAAAGCATTTGAATAAGAAACTTGTTATATAACTATAAAATTTGTATATAACCATAAAAATTATAAAGAATACTTAATATTTAAAATAATAGTTTATATAGTTCTTAAATCATCCCAATTATTATTTTTATGACACCAAATTTGACTTTTCTAGTGCTGGCAGCCTCTGCGTCAACACTGAAAATGATTTTTATATTTATTATGGAATAAATTCTAATCCCTATGTTTTATGATATTTTTTAATGATATTTATATTATTATATAATATTTTATTTTTTCCTATTTTTCATTAATTTTTATAATATTTCTATTTCCCATAGATATCATAAAAGATATTGTATTTCATAAAAACAGTATTTATTTTACTATTCACAAAAATTTTAACATATGTAAAAATTTATTCATAGGATAAATTAAAATTTATGAATAAAAAAATAAATTCCATTTCATGAAATTAAATTTCTCTATGTGATATAAATTAAATTTAAAATAATTTTTCAAAATGTGATGAAAACCGGTTTTTATAAAAATATAATTTTTCTTATAAATTCTCATTTATGTATAAAATGATTTTATACCAAATTAAGATTTAAAATTTATTCCAATGAACTTAATTTACTAATTAATAATATAATATAACTAATTTTTATTTAAATTCATTCTAAAATAATATATAACTTCATAAACAGTTGAAACAAAAATACAGTTTTTCATAGAGATCTATATTTTTCACTATTCATAGGAAAATCAAAATTTTCAGAATAATGTAAAAATATAATGCTAAGATAATTTTAATATGATTATTTAAAAATGATAATATTTTTAAAATTTATTTATGTTCCAATTTTTTTTAATATTCACTCATTGAAATCTAGAAAACCAATTTTTGGAGGAAATGTATTTTTGAAGGGAAAATAGCATTATTAAAAATTGTGTACCTATTTCATAAGAATTAATTAATAAATTTTTATTGATTATTTAATTTATATATATATTTCACATTTATTTTTACACTATTCACACCTATTAATTTAATAACTAAATTATCGAAGTCATTTAAAAATAAAAATATTTTGGTGTTTGTTTAAACTCAGTGTTGCATTTGATATATTCTTTTAAAGATGGTATTATTATAAAATATCAAGGTGATATATTCTCTCATAATTCAATAAGTTTTTCCCCATAATTGGAACTTTTGATTTGTAATCAAGGGTTTGAAATTTTATAATACTTTCTTGGAAACCCCACATCATAAGAAGGGTTAATAAAACATCGTCTTAATAAGATAAAAAGGAAAGTGAAAAGGTAATCTAGAATAATCACAAAAAATAATTTCCAATTAGGATAACATAGTTGGGAAGTGAAGATATGGACAAGGATGAAAAGAATTATTCCCAAATTATTATGGAGGGTGATAGTGGTTATTGATCACTATAAATTAAATGATAATGTGAAAGTCAAAAACAACAAAACCATAAATATGCACTGAATCCAAAATACTATTGATTCATCAAATATGAATGTAAAATGATGAAATGTTTATTTAAATATCCTTTTATTAGATTTTTGAAATAATTTCCCATTTTAAATAATAATATAAGGAAATATAGTGACTTGATATATTTTTATTTTATATGCATAATTTCATCATTTGGATGTCCTTTGATCAATTACTACTTCAACTCTTACTCCAAAACACAAATATCCAATAAGAATTTTTAAGCCGGAAGCACTAAAATTAACATTTAGTAGATCATTAACTCTATAAAAGAATGAAAATAACTTCATCCTATCTCTAGATATTTTACAAGACCCAACAAATTAACAAAAGTTTTTTAATGACACCCAAAGTTAAACATAACCCATTCCAAAAATAGTTTACTTTAGGAATCATCTAAAATATATATGTCCAATTCAAATTCAAAAAAAATAGATTGAAGATCACTAGATTTAAAAAATCAACATAAATTTATATTTTCCAAACAACAGAATGTATCTCTTAATTTCACACACCAATATATGAATACCTTGATCACCATAAAACCATAATGAAGATGTTCATGCTTTAATGGATTAAATATCTACTTATTTCATAAATAAAATCTCCAATTATAAATTATATTTCATATATCCAAGAAATTAAGCAAACACGATCATGAATTACTATGTAATCAAATCACTATCCATTTTCAAGGTCACAAATACTACCCCATTAACATATACTTATCTTTATTATCCAAACATCATGCTCATATTCAGGGTTGTCTTCTCAAAATCAGGTGTTTTCCAAAAGATCAACTTTCCACAAAATCACTTCTCTTGGTTATTTATACTATTCATCACATGCTTCCAAATTATTAAAGAAGTACTATAGTAAAATCCATATATATCTCATGATTCCTATAACCAAAATATAATTGATAAAATACTTTAACAACATGATTCTTGAATCCAAATAAAAAGTTAATTTAATCATTACATTTCATTTTTAATCCATTAACTATGCTTAATCATATTACTCCTTTATACCTATTTCCTTTAATATTTCATTTGTAGTCTCTTTATCCACTGCAATATAACCATTACTTATACTACCATGTTTATTGTCTTAATTATTTCCCCCTAGGACATATATTTTTATAATCTACATACTTTATACATTTAAAACATTCAACCATCGATGAAACCATAGGGAGACCATTATTCTCATCCATTTATTGAACTGAAATTTTCATTTTCCTCAGAAATTACTTTCTTTTTGTCCCTTTCCAAACCAAAAAAAAACTTCCCGTTCATCTATGATATTGAATTGGGTGTTTCTTCTCACATTCATGACATATAAAAAATTGAATCTTCTTTACCCCATAGTTTCCACCACCCAATATCTTAGTGAACTATATCTTTATCTTATTTTGAGAATATGAGAGTTGGGTAAGGTGCTATTTGTTAATCACATATTATGATAACTAAGTATTAATAATAAAAACATCCTCTACTCTAGTTATCATCCCATTTGGGTTCTCATCAACACATTTTCTATCACATTCAATGTTAATATAGTCCCTTCTCGTTCCCACCACTAACTAAAATAAAAAATCAAATTGTAATCTTGAAACTACAATAATATGAGTGAGCTATAAAGTAATCATGAAATATTATTCAAAGTATGTCTAAATAATTACTCATTCTCCTCAATCTAGGAGTCCTTAGTTTTATACTAGGTCATCTATGGTTATTACCAAATATATAGGATGTTTTCCTATACATACACTTCCCCTATATTTATAAATAGGGTTATATTCCATAATCTATGTTTTCTTAAATAATGTTCCCAAAGATTATACTAAACATCATTTGTTACCAACTATAAAGACCCCAACTCCAATAACTCAGAGTCAGTGGTTACATTATTACATTGTCACTGGATACAAGGATTGACCAACTGAAGGAAAAATATGTTTAATAGTCTTAGTAGACAATATACATTCTTTAATATCACAATAAAATTTAATAAAAACTATAAAACATAGTATTTTATTAGAGTATATAATTATTCCTTTTATCATATCCCTGTATATCAATCAAAATTCAAATCCTGGCATCCTAGTGAAAGGAATCATAAAAAATTGTAATCTCTAAGGCTCGGTAAGGGTATGTATAATGTGTAATATATCATAAATAAATAAGGAATAATTAATATATAATGGTAAATATCTAAGAACAAATTCCATTTAATCAATAACTTGAATAGGAAGAATAATATGGTAAGAATAAATGATGAAAAATAATTCAATTTAAATAATCACATGAGCTTGAAACTTAACAATGGATATTCTAAATAATTTAATAATCACATTTACATCAATAACTAATCTCATGATTATGCAATGCATAATTCTTAATGTCATAAACATACCGTTAAGGCCCCATTCCAAGACATCTTATATAAATTGGTAAGGCCTTAAGAAATTCTATTGATAGTTTGTTTCATGAGACCTACCATTACATCAAGGGGCTATAGTGGGACCCTACCATCAAATAATATTTCCAATTAACTCCTCATATGAATGGGATGAAATATAATAAATAGAATTATTCATATTGAAACTATCATACTAAATTATAATAATTTCCCTTATCAACAAATATAATCATAAACCATCTAGAGTAATATGGAGGATGATATCAATATAGTATATCCCCAGTCATTATAATCATATAATATTAAATAAAATATGGTATATGGTATCATAATATAGGAAACTCAATTAATAATAGGATTCAACAAAGGATGTAAATAGTTTAATAAGACTATGGAAAAATTGTTGTGGAAAATACCATTTTTCGACATTAAAATCTCTTATTATTAAAAAATATGAACAATTATAAAATAAAAAACATAATTTGTAAAAAAAAAATGTATAATTTTAAATTAATATTCAAATAATTTAGGTGTAATTATGGTAGGAAATTCTGTTCATGTCGAGTAAGTTAAAGAAACATTTCGTTCATACTATTTAAAAAAGTACCTCATTTAGAAAATGATAAGAAAAATAATTCTAATTAAATTATCAAAGTTTAACATAGGTGAAAATAGAAATAAATTAATACTAATAAAAACATATTTTAATAATTTCAAGAAAACATGGATCAAGAAGAGAAATATTCTCCAGAAGTTATATAAACATAAACAATCCTGAATAATGATGAGATTGTGAAATAAACCCTTTCAACATTAGTAACCTTTGTATTGTAAGCCCCATAAAAGAAATAAATTCAAATAAAACATTAAATACCATGAAATAAATTACATAATTTATATAATTTACCATATAGAAAGTATATACACCACACAAAGAAAATAAGTGGTGAATTAGACATTTTTCCCAAAGAAGTAAAAGTGAGATAAGAAACCTCTATGTCGTGTTTGATTTATTCTGTATGTGTTTGAACTTTCTTAATAATAAATATATATTTATGATAAATATGTTAAAATAATATAAATATATATAATAAAATTTATGATTTACTTGTAATATTTTATCACCTGTTTATTATCAATTCATTGTTAAAATCACTGTTTCAGGTGGTTACTGCTTTGTTTTTCATGTATGTTTTGATTTTTTAGTTCCGGTATTTATAATTGTATCATAGTTAAATGATATATAGAATATTATTTATGGTATAAATATAATATATGCGAAATATATAAATATTTAGAATCATCCATGAAGATAGAGATATAAAAATTAATTACACCATTCGTGGAGACGGTAAGTTGTACATACACACTAAAACTATTTTTATTTTTCGATGGTTGTAAAAAATGGGTAAAGAAAAATAAAAAAAATAAAAAATAACTATTATTTAAAATATATAATATATATTAATTAGTTTCATACTTATAACCATATATGTAATGTGGTGATGAAAAATTAATCACACTGCTACGTGGAGACAGTAAGTTGTACATACGCATGAGCAATGTTTTCATATTTCATCGGATGAATAAAAGGTGGAATATGGTTGTATCATATTAATAATAATTTTTTTATATATATTATAATTTATTTCTTAATTTATTACGAAAAAACACATTAAGAGTAAGCATAAGAATAAATGAATTGAAAGTATTCAGGTAAGACAGTTACCACTTCTTCTAGAGACCTTGGTTGCATACTTTCTTAAGGGAAATAAGGTTTGCCTTTTGTGGATACCAGAACCTTAAACACAAAGATAATGTAGTTTTAATGATTAATGGGTAAAACTTGGTGAATATAAAAGGCTTAAAATGGTGTTATGAAGTGAGGGAGTGTGTTCCCTTTTATAATTGAGGTGGGAGGCACTTTTGGAATTCATCAAAAGATAAATTATAATAATATTATTTTTGAGTCAAATTCATCCCAATGAAATATAAATTATTATGGAATAACCATTATGAATATATATTATACCATTTTTGGTTATTTAATTTTTTTTAATTTTTTTTAATAATTTCATTAATATAAATCCCATAAAATGTAATTATTGTAAATTTTGGTAGTATTCATTAATTTTACATTTAAAATAACATGAAAAAAGTAAAATTTGAAGAAAATATTTTATTATATATTATCCATTTCATGTTAATATATATAATTCTTTTATCTTCTAAAATGTTTTTAATTATATTACCTATAATATTTTTAATATCATTTATTTTATTTTTTAGTTATTTTAATTAATATTTTGTTTGCGTTGCACAAATATATAAGGTAATTATATAATTTATAAAAATTATAAATAAATATATATCATGAAAATATGTTTATTATGATAAATATATATATTTATATTAGTTAAATATTTATTTAAACTCACATCTATAACATGAAAACCCATTTAAGGTGTTATTAAAAAAATTCTTCACTCTTATTAGCATTGTATAATAATTTGGATACAAAACTTGTTATATTATTATAAAATTAGTTTATAACAATAAAAAATGATAAATGATAATTAATTTTAATATATTAATGAAAATAAAGGACTTATATTATCCCAATTATTATTTTTAGGATACCAAATTTGACTTTTCCAATGTCGCGCAGCCTCTACGTCAACACTAAAAATGATTTTCATATTTATTAAGGAATAAATTCTAATCACTTTGATATAAATTACATTAGAATTATATTTATATTCTTTTATTAATTTATTATTTTCACCATTTTTTCATGAATTTTTATATTATGTTTATGAATTGGAGATATCATAATATATATAGTATTTCATAAAAACAATATTATTTTACTATTCATAAAATTTAAATTCTATAAAAAAAATAATCATAAGAAAAATTCATATTTATGAATATAAAAAATAAATTCCATTTCATGATTTTAAATTACAATATTTTGTAAAAATTAATATTAGAATAAATTTGGAAAATGCGATAAAAATCTCTTTTTAGAAAGAAAAACATTTTTCCTAGAAATGCCTATTTATATATATAATTGATTTTATACTAAATTAAATAATAAATTTGATTCAAATGAAACTAATTTAATTTTTTAAAATATAATATCACAAATTTTTCATTTAAAAAATTTCAAAATAAAAAGGAACTTCACAAATGATAGAAGCAAAATTATAGTTTTCAATAAAAATCAATATTTTTCACTACACACTAGAAAATATAACATTTCAGATAAATATTAAATACTAACCCTAAGAAAAGTTTAATATGATAATTTAGAAAATTATATTATTTTTGAAATTTATAGAATTTCAAAAAAATCCTTTTAATATTCACTCATAAAAAGCATAAAAATCAATTTTTGATGGAAACCTGTTTATGAAGCATAAAATAACATTAATAAAAATTGAGTACTTATTTAATTATAATTAAAAAATGAATTTATAGGTATTAGTACCTTTATATATATATATATATATATCTTAGTTATGTTAATACTATTCACATCGATTAATTTAATGTTAAATATATAATGGTAATATATAAATAATAATATTTTGGGGTTAATTTAAGCTAGTTATTGGGTGTTGTTTATGCTATATTTAAGATCATATGTCCATAATGAGTTATTTTGTAGTTTAAATTTTGTTTAAAATCCCTTTAATATTTTCAGTGAAATGTTTCTTGGGTTTATGAGGAGGCTCTGGGGTGTCCCCAGGGTTTGGGACACAAAAGAGTGGAAAAGGGCCATCAAGTGCAAGTTCCACAGTTAGTAGTTAATATGTTCCCTATCTGTCCTTTCCTAGAGGATAGGTTCTTATTTTATGAAACAATGAAATGGGGGGGGAGAAACCATGAGGTGTTAGACATAACCATTCTTCACAATTGCCAAATAGTTTGTCAAATTGTGTGGGCTTCCCAGGAGACCATGTTACATAACCGCCTATTAAATATCAGTTGGAACACAATTAGTGAATGATGTAGACAAAAATGTATCCGAACCATATTCCTCATTAAATATGGTAAAATTTGACATTTACCCCTCATTCCATAAGAACTCATAACCAATTTTCTTACCCTTTATTCCTATAACAGCCAAGGCCTGTGAGATTTTCCTCCCAAAATTCCTTAGGTTTTATCTCCACTGTTTCTAACCCATTTGGAGGACCGTTGGGTGTGGATGAAAGATACAGGTGATTCTAACACTCATATTTGTTACTTTTTCTGGATTAGGGATTGTGGAATCATCCTTATCCTTCTAAATCACTAAAACTGTATTTTTTAAGAGGATTCTAGGTTGAGGATTTGACTGCGGTTTGATATCGAATAAAAGGCTAAGGTTAAGTGTGTGGTTGTCTGCGAACATAAGGTAGGTGGTCTATAAGTAATATACCATAGTATTGAGGTTGAATATAAGTTTATTTGGTTATGTTCATGCGCTATTGTGATTTACATATGGTTTTATTTGAAGGAAATGTTAAATTGGTTGGTTAAATGATGAATTTAACCCCTCAAGATCCATGTGGGATGAACTAGTGTTGAATAGATTCGTATATAGGCCACCCATGAGGTCTATTGCTCCTTTCATCATGGAAGTGGGTTGTTAAAAAATAAATTTTAGTAATAATTAGATATAACCCATGATAATTATTTTTTCATGTTGACTTGAGTTTTTAAATGAATCTAATGATAATTGTGTCTAGTTATTGAACTAAAATAAGGGGAGGTATTTGAAACAAGTGAATGTGTTAAATAATCATAGGTTGAAAATAGTAAATGTGGATGCGTTATAAAATGTAAATGATAAATGTGTAAATGGGTTAGGGTATTTAAATGAGAAATTTTGTAACAGGATGAGGTATGAATATGGTATATGTGATAAATGAACTATGTTTTGTAAATGGTAAATGTGGTCAATGAGTTATGATGGTAAATGATAGATGTGTTAAATGGTTAAAGATGCATGTGAACATGGATTAGTGGTATGAGTGGGGTATTTTACTTGAGTATATATCCACATATCTTGGGTTAGAACGAGGTTATAATCCCCACCCCAATAATGCATTGGTTTTGTAGTCAGACCAAGGCTTTGTGTCCCTAACGAATGCATGTGATGCGAATACCTATACTAAGGCTCTTTGGTAAGTGTTATTTATTTTTTTGTGTTATTTTCCCTAGTGATGTAGGGAAATTTAATCTTCCACCTTATTCATATTTTATAGGACCGACATAGGCTGAAGTGCCTTTGATGAAAGTTGCTAACCATGGAATAAATAATGAGACTCTCTAATATGAATATTTTTAACTAATGGCACCTAATTTATCTTTGGTTTATCTTGTTATTATTTTTTTGCATACATAAAATATTTTTTTAGACTATAATATTTTATTTACATCATTTGTGGTGAACTACTATGTTGTACTCACACCCTACTCGGGCCGCCACTGGGTAGTAGAGCAGACTTCATTATTGTGGGCCAAGACAAGGGAAAGGGCCTTATGCTAGATGGTTGATTTGGGTGTGTAATGTGCATAGATGAGGTATCTATACTTGAAGTTAGGACCCATTTTAGGTATTATTCATTTTATCTTTATTTTCTTGTTCCTTACACTAGGAACTGTATGGAATGACATAGAATAATTACTATTTGGTTGTAGGCATGTACCCATTTTTGAGAAATGGATTTATTATTCATTTTTATTGTTTATTAGTTTCCTTTATTTAATATTTTAACTATTTCTTATTAAATTAATAAAGAGAGTATATTCTTACCATGTTTCATATTATACCCTTTATTTTATTCAGAAAATTGTTGCATATAGGGAGGTGCACCTGAGGTTTTGTGGAGAACTGGATCTGGGCACCAGATTATGAGAACTCAGGACAGAACATTAAAAAGTGGTATGACAGGATTCTTATTTTTTTTGTCATAATATTTTTAAATGGTAAATAATATAATGTGATATGTTAGGACTTGGAAACATGATCATACATGGGAGTAGATAACCCATGTATGAGGGAAAATCCAAGTAACCATGGTGAGATTGTTGTTGATGATGTTTGTCCTTACATTTGGATAATATTTCACCATGGGAGATTCACTTGTTGTGTGATGTGACTATTTTATGGTATTTTTCTCAAATCCAAAATAGCATGAGTTTGTGAATAAATAAATAAATTTATAAACCTAGGGATATATGGGACATACATTAGGGTAGACACATATGGGAAATATAGGTGGGATGTGAGGGATAGAATTATTTTTATTTTCCCTAAAATTTTATGAAAATTATGTCTAATATAGATGATACAATCGGGTAAATGGGAGGAATGTAATGTAATGGTTAAATAATAGTGCCGAATTTATAGCCATAAATGGTTTAAATTTTGACATTGATGGGTTGTAATGGATCAAAGTCACCTAGATAATAAAGATATATGTTATGAAAATGAAATGATTAAAAATGGTTGTGTTTTTGAAAGTTGGATCAGACCATGTAGATAATTGATCATGGTAAGGATGGTTGAGGGTAATAATATAGTTGTGACTATATAATTTAAAATAGTTTTTTTGAAATGGGTTGATTTTGTATATTATAGAGACTTATTTTGTGAAAACTATAGAAGTTTTATGTTATGTGTTTTGGGATGTGTGTTTTCCATTGTAGATTGATTCTTCCAAAGTGACATGTTTTAGTTGGGAAACATGAGGATATCACTGGAAATGTTCCTCCAATAGAAGAGAATGAAATCCTATTGATCTAGGGTAATTGAGGGGAGGAGGACTTCTATTTGAACATTTCTTATTTTATTCAAATGTTGTAATTGGACCCAAGGAAGGTTGTGCCAAGTATGATTGATGTGACTAGATAATATCAGTTATAGAACCCTATGATGAATGATAGAGTTGGTTAACCTATGGAATAAGGGTTATGGATAGAGTCCATACAAATTTTGTTTGATCACATGGAGACTCCCCTAGAGAAGAGAGTCGTGTTTTTAGATTATATGTTGTGGGGTACAAAAAAGAACTTGTGGGATATTCTAGTTGAGACTGAGTAAATGAAATGTATGTTGTGGAATTATTTCAAGGAAATGTTTATATAAAATTTCTATCATAAGACCATGAGGAAGGATAAGGATTCATAGATTATGAGGCTTAACTAAGGGACTATGAGAGTGGTGTATTATGTTTTTCGCTTCACCAAATTGTAACGCATTGTTCCAATTATGGAAGGGAATGTGGAAGCTACAAAGAGTCATTTTCTAGATGGAATTAGACCTAAGATCAAGTCCCAGGTGAATATCTTCCTTTTAAAGAGGTTTTCTAAGTTTGTAGATCAAGATATTATTTTAGAATGGATCCTAAAGGAGGATTCAGGTGTGGGACCTATGGTTCGAGTTAGGAAATATGGTGGTGTGAATTTCAATAGTAAGAAGTGTTGTTTTTATAGTTTTCTCTTGGAAGGAGGTAGGTAGAGTATCCAAAAAATAGGTTTGACCTCTTAGTTTGGTGAATATCTATTTTTCTATCTTAGTGTAAATCTGGGACAAATGTGTTGTCAGTATCCCTGACCATTTGTTGATTACCGAGTGTGCGGAAGGATGTGGCATGTGCAGAGGCTCTATAGGAACCATCGATTGTTGGGAAGTGCTGGAGGATCAAGCTAGATATAGAGTACAAGAAGAGGGTTTACTACCCAATAGCAAGCAAGAAGTTGGAGTTCTATCTCTCAAATTATTCAGGGTGGTAGACCTTGTACTCTAGGATAAGGGCATCCTTCTCATGGGGGTATTGTAGTACAAGTGAATAAGACCAGAGTATAGGATTGATGGATAGGTTAGCTTCATATAGATTATCCTTCACCTAGGGGTGGTGAGGTCGATCCATCGATAGTTCAATGAATGAATCCTTTATCTACCATTAATGCTAGTATTTTATTTTATATAGGAGGTTCACAATGTTTTATATATTTGTTGTTTATGAATGTGTTGTGTCTAGTGGTGGAAAAAATGTTTGGGGTTATTTCAATTGATACAGAATTAAGGGTATGTGAAAAAAATGTCATACAGTGTAAGAAGTGTGCTCTTAAGTTGGTGAGTACCATTTCCTTTGGGACTTTTTATGCTCGATATGTTAGGTTTTGACCTGTTGTTGGGGATGGATCAGATGGTGTTATATCAAGACTATATTGACTGTAACATCTATAGGTAAACATTCACATTTCTAAAGGGTGATACCTATGTTCACTATGGGGAGTAGTACATCCATTCATGTTGTATAGGAATTTTTCATCAATGTTTGGGTGATATTATAGCTTAAGTGGAATATCTTTCAATTAATGATCGGGGATTAGAGAATCTTGACTTTCCTCCTGTGGTGGATTAGTTTTAGGATGTGTTTTCTGGGAATTATCAAGGATATTTCTCGAGTGAGATGTTGTGTTCATGATTGTTTTGATTCCTAGAGAAGAACATATATCTATTCTTCTATAAATAATGAAACCAAAAAAACATTTGGAACATAAAATTTAGTTGGATGAATTGGAGAATAAAATTTTTATTCACTTTTTTATATCACATTAGGGATCTCAGGTTTTTTTCTAATAAGGTTGATGGGACATTGCAGTTTTTTGTCAATTTTCAAATGATGAATCATATGATTGTTAAGAACTGATATACTCTTATGAGAATTGATGATATTTTTGACGATAATGAAAAACATCCTAGCATAATCAAGAGTACACCAAGAGTGAATAGTCTAAACTCCAAGATATCTATGTGTCATTTCTAGATTGAAAGGGTACATTTCTTGGGTCACATCATCTATGAGGAAGGGATGTCATTGGACCCAGAGAAAGCATAATTATTTTTATCTTGGTTTCACCCCAAAAATATTTTTTATATCCAAATATTTTAGGGTTTTTTGGGATATTACCAAAGGTTCGTCAAAGAATTCTATAGTTTAGAAGAACTAATTTCATTCTAGACCAAGAAGGTAATCATGTTTGAATGGTCATTGTTTTTTGTGGATACTTTATAGGTGCAAATGATGTGGTTTACTACTACACTGATTTGGATCCTACCCAAGCCAGGTTAGGAGTATACCTTGTTTTTTTATGTGTTAGTTGTTGGTCTTGGGGAAGTTTTGATGTGGTATGACCTGGTTGTGGAGTATAGATCATGACAGTTGAGTCCTCCTAAATTAAATTACCCTGCACATGATTTTGAGTTTCCACAGTGGTTAATTGTTTAAATAGTTGGAAAATTTACTTTTTGGGAGAAGGATTCACAATGTATACTAATCATAAAATTATTGTGTACATATTCTCCAAGCATTATTTTAATATTTAAAAGACTCTATGGGTTGACTTCATGAATTCCATTGATTTTGATATGGTCAACATGCTAGTGAGGGGAAAAATGTTATAGATGCTTTGAGTTGGAAGACTCAAACATAGATAGTTCGGGAATCTAGTTCTTAGTAGAGGATAATGGCATTGTTTGCTTAGATTAATTTATAGGCTCACAATTGAGAAAAAAAATATGACACTTACATCATTGGTAGTTTAGTACATGCTTCTAAGTTAGACCAAGGAGAGAAAGTATATAAATCATAAGCGTGTGGACATAAGTCAATGTCTTAAAGGTGGAGAGTCACCTTCTGATTGGACTATTTATGATAATGAGATAATTTATGTTCTATAATATGTTGTCATGCCTACTTGTACATGAGAATATTTGATGCATGGGATTCATGATTTGAAGTGGACAGTGCACCCTAGTTTTTAAAAAGTAAAATCATGATCTTTATAAATAATATTAGTGGACAAGGATGAACAAAGAGGTTACAGGTTTCATAATGCAATGCTACACCTATAAGTAAGTGAAGGTTGAGCATAAGTGTAACACCTTGATATTTTGTGAAATATTTTTTTGAGCTAATTTAATATTTTCAATATTTTATTTTCACACAATACAAAATATAGAGTTTGTTATATAAAAAACACTATGTATGTCTTGTGTTACACACAATATTGAGTTCTTTTTATAGATTGTGTTATACTTAAGACCATGTTTTTCCAAACAATTATATATTATTAAAATATTATTATTTAATATAATGAGATATTACCTAGCTATTAAATTAGAAGTTATTAATAGTACTAACTGACTTATGAAAATAAATGGTTTAATTATCGAATTAATTGGTAAGAAATTAATTACAAATGAAAATAAATACCAATTAAATATAAAGGAAGTGTTTTTATGCTCTAATAGTCATTTTGTATTAATAAATTAAATAAATTTTAACAATTGAATGATAATGAAATATATATTATACACATTTAACAAAATATTTTTCATATTCAACCAATATATTTTATAGGAATAATATAAGAAAAAACCCAAATTCATGCATAAAAACTTATATTTTTCAAAAGGGTATTTTTTCGACTTTTAATGGAAAACACATTTTAAAGGTAATTTTGACATTTTTTTTGACTATATAAACCTTTTCCTTGAAATAAAGATATAAAAACATAATTTGGTTTAATTTTTATTATATTTAAGATATGTTTCATGCATTAAATAATAGTGAAAAATACTACATTTTAATTGAAAATTTTCTTCTCACCAAATTTATTTAATATTAAATTATATTATTTAATGGTTTTAAAGTATAATTAGATTATTTTTTATAACTTAATTGAATATAGTTCATTTTAATCAATTTTAAATTGAATATAGATATAAAAGTGTTTCAATATTTTGAATGTTTTAACACTAATAACCCACTTTCTCACTCTATCAATGAGATTAATTTTAAATTAATTACTGGATATTCGGTGTTTTTAATTTTGATAAATGTATTTCATATTTATAAATTTTTTTCCAAATTATGTAAATATTTCGCTTTTATTTTTGGGCATTAGAAATTGTAAATTGAGTAATTTTTTATTCACATTGTTAATGATAAATCAAGTAATTAAGGGTACAAATAATATTATAATTATTAGAAAATTACCCAAAAATAAGTCAAAATGTTACTGAATGAATACTATTTGACAAAAATCATCCAAGAGTAGATATTATAACCTTTTTAGGTCACTTGAGTGAAATTATAAAATTTATTATATTTTATTTAAAAAAAAGGTAAAGATGTCATACTCATATTGTAATAACTATTACATTTTTAATATAGAATTATACATAAGATAAACTCATCTATAAATAGTAATTTTAAAGATAAATTTTTTTTATTTATCAAGGGAAGTTATTTTAATTTTTTTGGAAAAAAATAATTACCTTAATTTCGTATATAATGATGATGCAATAGTTTTTTAATTAATGGAAATATCAAAAGGATTATATTAAATATATTAAAATAAATATAATTTGATATAATTAATGTCATATATAAATTTTATACTTTAATTTGACTTTTTAGAGATAATTAAATATAGTTTTTTCAAGATATCATGTTATTATGATATTTTTAAAAAGAAAAGTAAGGAATTAGGTCAAAATTGACATTAATGAAATTTCTTAAATATAATATTTAATTATATTAGTTAAAAATTATAAGATCCATAAATAAGGAAAAAATAAAAAAAAAAATATTGTATAATCTCATTAATTGACCATTTATGGTTTAATTGATAATTTTTGAGTAAAAATATCCACCTTTTATTAATGAAAATTTTGTTAGCATAGTTAAAATATAAATACGTTAACTAAGGTTTAATAAAAAATACAAGGATTAATTTTACATCAAAACATGTCTAAAAATTATTGGATGAGAGGATTTAGAGTCATACTCATCCTATCATGGAAATAACTAAATATGGATCCATTTGAAATTGAAAGTTAATTTATATTAATTTAATATTTTAAGAGTTTTTAAAAGTGCCCCTCACCTCAATTATAAAAGGAACCTCCCCCTTATCTCATTTCATCACTATGATATTTCTAACTTGAAAAACATCTAAAAAATTATCTTCTCCACTTCCCTCACCATATTATTGAGGTTATGGTCTTCTAAAATGAATAAATCTAGAGACATTCATAAGATATATAAAGGAGTTGTTTCATAGAAGGGGAGGTTTTAATGAGTGTGGCGAGAGTCAAGACATAAGGTAAGGAAATTTCATCTCACTTTTTATTTCTATAAGATACGTGCCATATTTACCAATAACTTATTTTTTGTGGTTTATATTTTATCCATTGAAATGTTACATCCTTAAATTCATTTATATAATGATAATAAAATATTTAATTGATATTATTCTCTCATGGGATTCACAATATTAAAGTTAATCTAGTATTAAAAGATTTATAAATCCATTTTATTTATATGGGAAACATTCCTTATACACTTCTAATTTATTCTACGTGGTGTATATAATCTCCCTAAATGTCATTTATAAGTCTTATCCATAATATTACTGTATTTTCATATCTATATAATTTTCTTTATCTCATGGGAAATACAATTATAATGATCATAAAGTGATGAGTATTTATTTCATAATCTTACCAATATTTGGGATTATTTAATTTTAAGTCCTCATTGGGGAATATTTATATTCCATGTCCATGTATTCTATTTTTTTCAAAAAATGTTTTTACTATTCTCTCATGGAGGTTTAAAGACAATTTTCCCATTTTTAACATTTTAATCATGGTTTAAAATGAATTTTTTGGTTTTTTTTCAAATACAGAACTTTGTGACATTCCCAGAAAAAAAAAATGAAAGGAATGTATTTTATCTTATATATAATGAACATAATTTTTCTCCTTCACAATGCCATAATGTTTTGAATTTTTATTTTTATGATTCAGGGTTTATTTTCAAAGAAAATGTTTTCATTTAATATTGTGCATCATTTTAAGAATAGAAAAAGTTTTCAAAGTTACAAGGTTATTTTGATGAATAATTGTTTTCAAGTGATATGTTAAAATTATTTTCCATCAAAGGTAACATTATTTTATATTACTTATGTTTTATAGGAGATATGATTAAATGATACCATTCTTATTCACTGTAATAGTGGTCTATATTTATGATGGAATGATATTTATAAAACAGATTTCCTATCATGGGTTATATAATGATTGAATTATATTTATGAAATTAATTTCATTAGATGGGTTCTGATAAGATGAATTATTTATATTCTTTTGTCACACATATGTATGGTTTCCATTTTGTGATAGTTGTGACCTATATCTCCCTACAATGCATTGGGTAATGATAAATCTTTTATGATCTCAAAAGGGTACATGGGAGGTCATCTGAATCCCCTAATAAGAGGGTACACAAGAGTTCATACTATTTCCCTGACAAAAGTGTACATAGAAGGTCATATAATTCCCACAAAAAATGCTACACATGAGGTCATTATAAGCCCACAAAAAAGTGTACATGGGAGATCATCCTACTCTTGCAATAAGAGGGAATAGAGGAGGCCTTCCTAAAGCCGAAATAAGAATTGAAATAGGGGGTCATCCAATTCCTAAAGCAGGTACACTAATGATTAAACTAGGCCTAACATACTATTAATGTCTTGGTTAGAATCATTGAGAAAATATATTCTATGCATAAGGTTATGCAACAATTTCCATGTCGTATGACATTACTGTACTCTCATGGATCATTTCCTTGATTTTATTATAAATCATGTCTTATGATCTGCCAATATTTACTTTGTGACTCATGTATGAGATCTTTGATATTAAAGGTATTATTTTCAAATGTTATTTTCATGTTCTCATACCCTTATACCCATGTTTCGATTAAGTGACATCTATGTTTACCTTTACTAATCACTTGAGATAATACTTTTTTATTTTTCCTATTATCATGTTATAAATTAATGTTTTTAGTTGGGGTACTAAAGGGGAATATATTTATGAGAGATTTTGAATATCTTTCACCAAATTATTAGAATGTGTTCCATTATTCTAAAGGTACTAAATGATTATGGTCATCAAGAATGTGTTTCTATAATGTAATTAATATTCATCTAAAATGGTATAATATCCATGTTATAATCTTTTGTCATTATAGATGGTATAAGAGGAACAGTTTAGTCACCATTTTGAATCTTAGATGAGAAACCATTAGTTTGATCCGTTGGGATATTTCTAAGGATTTTTATGGGGATATCTCTAAGGATAAGCCTAGGGTGTCATATATTTATATGTAAATTTTATTATTTAGGCAACCTAAAATTTATTTTTAATGATTATATGGTTTTATATTATGATATGTATTTCTCACACTATGATTTCTGGCCATAGTCATTAGAGGGAACATGAAGGAACATGGTATACATTTTGTGTTTCAGATGTGGTAATTATGGTTATTATATAAATATATGCCCTCATTGGAAATATCATGAAGAGAATCAGGAAGGTGATATAATTATTGGTTATACTTATAAGGATAAAGATATTGAAAACAACATGTGAAAGGTATGGTATGTTCAAACTATATTGCATACATTAAATAGAAGAAGCATTATTAGATTTAGGATGAGGTACCTTAAGGAATTAATAATATTATAGGAAATGAGAATTAAGGAATATTATGTTGAGTCTTGAGTAATGGGTTAATAATAAAGATGGATAAATGAGGTATAAGTTTTTCATTATGGATTTGAATGGATATGTTAAATGGTGTTAATGAAATTGAAATGTGATCTAATGGAATTGTGATATTATTATTAAGGTAATGAAAACCCTAAATATGTTATTTATGATAGTAAAATGATGTTTGGATAAATATATGTTGGATATGAATAATTGGATAGTACTTATTACCTTGGAACTAATTAAGGATTTTTTTGAAATGTGGGACGTGTTATCATGGTTGATGATTACAACTTTTTGGACTTGTGGAATATATCAAATAAACCTTCTAATAAGGAAACCATAATTTTTTTAATAAGGATGTATTATAATTTAGGTTATTACCATGTTTCAAGAGAATACATGATTAATTTATTCACATGTTTGGAATGTGACAAGAATGAACTACCTTATGATATATGTGAGATAAATGTAAAGATTATTTAGTTCACTTATTTTTAATGCTTTGGATTTTCATCCCTCAAAATGATGGTATGTTTATCCATTTATGGAAAATTTATGTTAATATTTATGTGTGGTTTTAGAGATTAAAGTTCTATATTAGCATATGATGATTTAAGAATATTGGATAACCTGTTCGAATAATTTTTTTTGGGATGAAAACTAAAGACAGACGGAATTAACTATACTCCTATAAATCTCATGATCTGATGTTGCTTCCGGAATGAAAAATTCACATTCATTTCTTTGAATAATATAATAAGTGTAAATTTATCAGGGAACAATGAAAGGATGAGACATTCTTATGAAATGTAATGAAATAAAGTAAGTATTTATTCTTATAAAAATTCTTCAACTATGGGGAAAAGATCTTCAAACCAAATATGTTATCTTATTACCTCTTTATTAATGGATAAAATGGTCCCTTAGATCATCATAGATTTATGTCTTATGACTGTTAACTTTCTCCTGACCCAGTTCTCTATCAATCTTCATCATCACATAATGGTTGGATATCTCTTTTATGTCAATGTTTTTACTTACCCCCAATGTTTTTCTATGATCATACCTTGTTATGGGTTACTATAGGTGACCGTTATGTTTCTAAATTTCCTTTTTATATGAAATTTTAACTATTTTTTATGGTATAGGTTTTTATGAAAGAAACTTTTTAGTATAAAACCTTTTATAACCTAGAAAAATTTCTACTGTGAAATTTATTTTAAGGGGAGTAGAATGTAATATCGCGAAATTTTTTCAAATATATTTTTTTGAGATAATTTAATCTTTTAGATACATTCATTTCCCACAATACTAAATTGATATTTTTTATATGAGTAATAAAATGTTGGGCTTTTGTTACACAAAATGCTGATTTATTTTTATAGCATGCGTTACACGCAAGACTGAGTTTTAACAATCAACAATATATCCTCAAAATGTTATTATTTAATATAATAAAATATTAAATAAACATTAATTAAGAATTTAGTGATATAATAAACTAAATTATTAAAATATATGATTTATAAGATTAACTCATTGGTCACCAATTAATTAGAAACAAAAATATATACTAATTAAATATAATGGAAGTATTTTTATGCCCACCAAGTCATTTTGTATTAATAAAATAAATAAATTAAAATTTTTGAATGATATTAATTAAATGTATATTTTATATATTCAATAATTTTTTTTATATTCATCCAATATATTTTATAGTAATAATTTAAGAAAACCCCAATTTTATGCCTAAAAACCTATGTTTTTCAAATGGGTAATTTTTCCTCCTTTTAATGGAGAACTGAATTTAAATGTAATATTTGATGATTTCATAAATTATATATGAAAAAATAATCTTATAAAATGAAATTATGATATAAAAAATTACTTGTATTTATTTTTTGGTATTTTTTGGATATGTTTAATGTTTTGATGAAGAGTTAAAAATACTGCATTTTAATTGAAAACTGCTTTTTAATCAAATTTATTTATAATGTAAAATTAAATTATTTAATGTTTTTAAAATATAATTTTATTATTTTTATTATTTAATCCAATATATGTTATTTTCATCAATTTTACATTGAATTCATATATAAAAACGTTTCAATCTTTTGAATGTTTTAGCTTTAATAACCCACATTCTAACTCCATCAGCGAGATTAATTTTATATTAATTGTTGAAACATATGTGTTTTGAATTTTGAAAAATGGATTCCATATTTATAATTAATGGATCCAAATTATTTAAATAGTTTTATTTTATTTTTGGTCATTATAAATAGTACCTTAAGTAATTATTTATTCACACGGTTGAAGGTAAAAAAAGTAATCAAGGGTAAAAGTTACATTATAATTATTAAAAATTTCCATAACACCTATCAAAATTTCATTAGATGAAAAATATTAAACAAAAACCATATTTGGTCTAATATTATAACCTTTTAAAGCCTATTGGGTGAGAGAATAAAATTTATTGTATTTTATTTAAAAAAAAGATAAAGATGTTGTACTCATATTTTAATACTATACCATTTTTAATATAGTATTATAAAAAATATTAAATAAACTATAAATATACATTTGGAATATAATGTTTTTATCCTTATCAGGGTAATTTATTTTTAATTTTTATAAAATAAATAATTATCTTAAAGGAATATATACTGATGATGCATTAATTGTTTAATTAAATAAAATATCAAATAAATTATATTACAATTATAAAATAAGTATAATTTTATATAAATAATGTCATCCATGAATGTTAAATATTACTTTAACATGTTATGTATAAGTTAATATAGTTATTTAGAATATATCATGTCATTATAAAATTTTAAAAAATGAAAAATAATGAATAGTTCCAAAATTGACACTAATGATATTTTATGAATATATATTGTTAAATTAGTTAAAAATCATTAAAATCATAAATAATAAAAAAATATGATAAATGATATTCTAAAATATCATTAATTTATTTTTTATGGTTTAATTGACAATTTTTATGTAAAAGTACTCACCTTTTTTTAAGGTAGATGTTGTTTCCATAGTTAAAATTAAAAATAAATAAACTAAGGGTTAATAAAAAATAGGTTTAATTGTTAAAAAAATTGTCTAAAATTATTTGTTGAGATGATTTAGACACATCCTCATAATATTCTATAAATAAATCAATTTTTATACATTTTGGAATTGAAACATAATTTATATTAATTTAATGTTTTGAGAGTCTTCAAAATTTCCCCTCACGTCAATTATAAAAGGGCACCTCCTCCCCCATCTAATTTCATAACTTTGAGCTTTCTAGAATTATAAAATTCTACCAAATTCTCTTATAAACATACCTATAAACATTATATTGGTGCTTATATTTCTAAAGTACTAACATAAGGGTATTTTAGAGGATATCTAAAGTATCTATTTTGAAGAAGAGGTTGCTTTCATTAGTACAACGAGAGTCAAGACATAAGGTATGGTAATTTCATCTCACTTTTTATTTCTTTGAGATTCATTCCATATTAACCACTCTATTATTATGTGTATTGTATATAATAACCTATTACTTGTTTTATCATTAATTTTCTTTATTTAATGATAATAAATCCTTTAATTAATTTTATTGTTTCACGGGGCTCACGATTCTAAGGTTGCACAAGTAGTAATGGATTTATGTATCACTTTTATTTCCATGAGACACATTCCTTATACTAAAATTTTTTTGTATTCATGGTGTATATAATTCCCAAGAATTTATTTCATGAGTATTATTCAAAATATTATGATATTTTTATCTCATTATAATATTCATTCTTTCATGGGGCATACAATTCTGATATTTATAATGTTATGAGTATTTATTTCATAATCTCATCAATATTTGAGATTGTTTCATATTATGTATCCATTTTGGAATATTTATCTTCTAGTTACATGTTATCTAAAAATGTTTTCAAAAAATGTTTTTATTATTCTCATACTGATGTTTAATATCATTTAATCCAATTTTATACTTTTTATAACATAGTTTGAAAGGAATATTTCTATCATTTTTTAGATGAGGTACTTTGTGAATCTCTAGTAAAATTAAAAAAAAGAATGTTTTTTATCTTATATAGCTTGAACGGAATTTTCCTCCATCCTGATTACATAATTCATTGAAGTTTTCTTTATAGGATTTTAGGATTATTTTCAAAGAAAATTTTTTCTTTTAAATTTGTGCATTTGTTTAAGAAAAGAAAATTATTTCAAAGTGAAAAGGATATTTTCCTCATGGATTTTTTTCAAGTTATCTCTCAAAATTTATTTTCCCTTTAAGATAACATTACATGATGTTACATAAGTTTTAATGAAGATATGATTAAATGCTGCAAGTCTCATTCCCTCTAATAGTGGTTTACATTTAGGATGAAATGATATTTATGAAACTCATTACCTTTCATTTTTTATATTATGAATGAATGATATTAATGAAATCCATTTAATTACATGGGTTCTGATTTTATGAATGATTTATGTTATTATGGAACACATATGTATGGTTTTAATTATCTGATTGGTTGGATATATATCTCCCTCCAATGTATTGGGTAATGATAAATGTTCTATGATCTCAAAAGGTTAAATGATAGGTCATCCCAAGAAAACAATAATATCGTACATGGTATATTATCCTAAACCTACAAAAAGTGTGTACATTAGAGTTCATCCTAAGCCTACATCAAGATGGGGCACAAGAGGTCATCATAATCCCATAATAAAAGGGTACAAGAGTGTTCATCCTAAACCTATAACATGAGGGTAAATGAAAGGTCATCCTAATCCCAAAACATGAAGATACAGAGGAGGACATCCCATGACTGAAGCAAGTACATGGGTAATTAACCCATGCCATACATACTATGAATGTCTTAGTTGGAATCATTTACATATGGTAATCTATGATTAGTTATATTCAAAAATTTCCATATCTTATGCCCTGTTATACTATAATGGATCATGTTATTTGATTTTAGTATGATTCATGTGTTATGATATTCCAATATTTATTCCATAAATCTTGTATAATGTCTTAGATATGAAGGGTATGATCACCAAATTGTTTAGTAATGTTTTCAAACACTTGTAATCATGTTATGCTTATGTAACATGCATGTTTACTATTACTCAACATCTAATCTCACCCTTTCTTATGTTTCCTTTTCTAAGGTTATAAAGAATGGTTTTAAGAAGGGGTGATAAAGGGGATGATCTTTATGTGATATGTTGAAGATATTTCACCAAATTAGAGGATTTTATTCCTTATTTACAAAAGCACTAAGATATTATAGTCATCAGGAATGTGTTTTTGTAATGTAATTAATATTCATATAAAAAGATGTAATATCCATCTTAGGAAATCTTCGGACATTATAGTTGTTATTAGGGTAAAGGATTAGTTAACCTTTGGAAACTTAGATGTGAAAACATTAGTGATATTCCTAGACATATTTCTATGGATATATTTAGGGATGTATCTAAGGATAAGCCTAAGGTGTCATTGATTTAAAATTAGGTCTCATAATTTAAGAATCATATAGTTAATTTTTCATGATTATATATTTTTCTTCTATGATATATATTGATTAAACAATGATTTATAGTTTTATTAAATATAAATAACTAGAAGGAACATGGTAAACATTGAGTTTTTTAGTAGTTAAAAGTATTGGAATTATGAAAATTGGTGTCCTTAGTGGAAATATCATGAAAATAACAAAGAAGGTGGTATAATTATAGGTTATACTACTAAGGATAATGATGCTACAAATGAAATTTGAAAGGTATGTGATGGTTTAACAATGATGTTTACATTAGAAATAAGAAGACTTATTGTATTGAGGTTGAGGTACCTTATGAAATAATTCATATTATAAGAAAGATGTATTAAAGAAGAAGATATTTAGGCCTATGTAATTTTTTAAGAATAAAAAATGATGAATGAATTATAAGTTTTTCATCAAGTATTTGAAAGGATATGTTAAAGGGTTTTGATGAAATAGAAATGTGATTTAAAAGAAAGGTGTAATTTTGATTTTGGGAAAGATAACCTTTAATATGTTCCTTATGTTAAGATAATTATTTTTGCATAAAGATATGTTAGATATGACTAATTTAATTACACTTATAACTTGAAGCTAATTAAGGGTTTGTTGACTAGTGGGTTATGCTCTCATGGATGATGTTTGCAACGTTTTTTACTTAAATAATATATCTAATAAAATTTTTAATAAGGAAACCTGCATATTTTCAATAAGGAAGTATGGTAATTCTGGTTATTACCATGCTTCAAGAGAATACATGACTAAGGTATTCACATGCTTGTAAAGTGACAACCAATATCTACCTTATGATATATGTGAGATAAATATTGTGTTGATTTATTTCACTTCTTGATTTTTTTTATTTTTATCCTTTAGTGGGATTTTAAGGTTATCCACTCATGTAAATTTTAATTTAATATTTAGATATGTTTTTTGAGATTAATTGGATATCTTACCATATGAGTATTTATAAATATTTGATAACCTGTGATAACCAGTTTTTTATGAAGATAAATAATGACATATTGAATGACCTATAATCATATGGATCTCAAGATGTGTTAATTTTTAAAGAATGTAAAATTCACTTTCATTTCTTGGAAAAAGTGATGAAGTGTAAATTGATCAAGGAACAATGATGATATAGGTTTATGTAATGTAATAAAATCGAGTAAGCATTTATTCTCATGAAAATTATTTAACTATAGGGAAAAGATGTTGAAACCAAAAATATTACCCTTGTGCCTACTTTCCAATGAATCAAATAATCCCTTAGATCATAGAAATTTTATGGCCTTGTGATTGTTAACATTCACATGACCATGTTCCCTATCACTCTCCATTAGAACATGACTGTTTGATTTCTCTTCCATGTCAAAGTTTTCACATTCCACCTATGTTATTATATGTCAAAACCTAGTTACGAGTTATATTTGGTAAATTTTATGTTTCCAACATTCCTTTTTAAAATTATGTTATAGTATTCATTTTTACTATGTAGAATTATTATAAAGAAACAATTAAGAATCAAACCATTGATAACCCAAACAAATTTTGAGGGTGAAATTCATTTTAAGGGGGATAGAATGTAACACCCTTAAATTCTGTGAAATATTTTTTGGAGTTAATTTAATCTTTATGATATTTTTTCATTTCACGCAATACTAAATATATAAATATTTATATGAATACACTATTTTTTTCTTATTTTACACACAACCACGTGTTCTTTTGATAGCCAGTATCACACGCAAGACTGAGTTTTACCAAACAAAAGTATATTAGTAAAATATTATTATTTAATATTATAATATATTACATATCCAATTTCTCAGAATTTATTAATAATATTATCTAACTTATAAAAAATTATAGTTTATAAGATGAATTCATTAGTAACCAATTAATTAGAAACAAAAATATAAACCAATTATATATAAAGGAAGTATTTTTATGCTCTCAAAGTATTTTTGTATTAATATATTATATAAAATAAAATTAGTATATTGATAATAATGAAATAATATGTTATTTATTCAGTAAAATGATTTTTTTATAATCCTATAATATAATTTATAGGCATAAGTTAAGAAAAAACCCAGTTTTATACATAAAACCTATATTTTTCAAAAGGCTAATTTTATAACCTTTTAATAGATACCCCATTTTTAATCTATTTTTTAAAATTTTTAAATTTTTATTTCGAAAAATAATCTTATTTTTTGAATTTGGTATATATAATTTACTTTTTTTGAATTTTTTATTTTTCTAATAAGTTCCATGTTTTGATGAACAGTCGACAATGCTGCATTTTGATTAAAACTGCTTTATTCATAAAATTTATTTATACTGTTAAATTATAATATTTAATGGTTTTAAGTTATAATTATATTATTTTTTATTATTTAATCCAATTTATGTCATTGGAATCAATTTTACACTGAATTTAGATATAAAAAAGTTCTGATCTTTTGATGGTTGTAACTTTAATAGCTGGTTTTCTCACTCCGTTAGTGGGATTAATAGTAAATAAAATACTAAAACTTATTTATTTATAATTTTTAGAATTTAATAATATATTTTCAATTTGTGGTTAAAAATTAGGTAAATAGGATTCTTTTATTTTGGGGCATTAAGGATAGTGAGTTTAGTAATTTTTTATTCACACGGTTGAAGGTAAAACGAGTAATTAAGGTTAAAAATAATATTATAATTATTATAAAATTTACCTAAAACTAGTACGAATTGAATTGTATGAGTTGGTTTCAACCAAAATAATATATTAGCTAAGATTATAACCTTTTTAATCGACTTGGGTTAGTGTAAGTTGTATATTATATTTTATTTGAAGAAACATTAAAGGTGTAATTCTCATATTTTAATAATTATACAACTTTAAATTTAGGGTTATAAAGAAGATAAATTCAACTATAAATTTTAATTATAGAGATAATAAAAATTCTTTATCATGGTAATTTATTTTAAATTTCTAGTAAATAAATAATCACCTTAAAGGCTTATATAATTATGATGCTGTAATTATTTATTTAATGGAAATATCAAACAAATGATATTCAAAATATTAAAATAAACATGATTTGATATAATTAATTTCATAAAAAAATTATTGATGACTTCAACTTATTAGTGATATTTTAATAGGGGTTTTCAAAGATATCATATAATTATAATATTTTTTAAAAGACAAATAATTAATAGTGCCAAAATTGACACTAATGGTATTTTATAAAAATAATATTTCATTAAATTGGATAAAAATCATTAAAACATAAATAAGAAAAAATAGGATAAATTATGGTCTATAATATAATAAGTTTACGATTTATGGTTTATTTGAAACTTTTAATGTAAACACAGCCTTTTATTAATGAAAATATTGTTACCATAGTTTAATATAAAATATGTCAACTATTGGTTAATAAAAACTATAAGGTTTACTTTTACATCAAAAATTATAAAAAATTAATTTTTTGAGATTACAACAACTCATCCTCATAATATCATATTAAAACACAATTTTGATTCATTTGTAATTAAAAATTAATTTAAATTAATTTAATATTTTGAGAGTTTCCAAAAGTTCCCCTCACCTCAATTAAAATAGGGCAACTCCTCCCACATATAATTTCATCACTTTGATCATTATAGGTCGACCAACCTCAACCATATTCTCTTCTACACTTACATATCAACATTCTAGAGGTGATGGTATTATCAAAGGAAAAACTCTAGATTCTTTTAGATGATATGTAAAGTAGCTATTTTGAAGAAGATGAGGTTTTCATTGATACGGAAAGAGTCATTACATAATGTAATGAAATTTCACCTCACTTTTATTTCTGTGAGAAAAATTCCATATTCACCAATCACTTATTTTTTATGTTGTATATACTGACCTATGATATGTTATATAATTAATTTACTTTATTTAATGGTATTTAAAGCTTTAATTTATGTTATTCTTTCATGGAGTTCAGGATTCTAAAGTTACTAAATGTGTAAGGGATTTATTTCAAACTTTTATTTATGTGGAACACATTACTGTACACAACTTGTAACCTATATGTGGTGTATATACTACCCATGAATGACTTTTATGAGTCTTATCCAAAAGATTATGGTATTTTCATATCGATATAATTTTCTTTCTTTCATTGGACATAATATTCTAATGATTATAATGTGATGAGTATTTATTTCATAATCTCATAAATATCTTGAATTATTTCATTTTAAGTGTCTATTGGGGAATATTTATTTTCCATGTCTATGTTTTATAAGAAAAATCTCAAAAAAATGTTTTTATTTTTCTCCTATAGAAGTTTAAAATCATTTTTACACATTTTTTACATTTTACAACATAGTTTGAAAGTTATATTTTTGTCATTTTTCAAATGATGTACTTTGTGACTTTTCTAGTAAAAGTATGAAAGGAAAATTTTGTGACTTATATGGAATGAATGTAATTTTACACCATCATGATTTGATAATTCTTTGACATTTTAATTTAAATGTTCCAGGGTTATTTTCAAAGAAAATGTTTAATTTTAAAATTGTGAATCTTTTTAAGAATTGAATACATTTTCAAAGAGTAAAGGATATTTTCTTCAATAATTTTTTTCAAGTGATCAATAAAAATTATATTCCATATAAGATAACATTATTTCATGTTATATATGATTTACTATAGATATGAATCAATGCTACCATTATTATTCTCTCTAGGAGTGGTTTATGTTTATGATGGAATGATATTTAAGAAACTCATTTCTTTTCATGGGTTATATTATGATTGAATGATATTTATGTTTTACATTTAATTACATGGGTTCTGATATGATTAATTTTTTATGTTTTTGTGGTACACATATGTATGGTTTTAATTATATGACAGGTGAGACCTATAACTTCCTCTAATACATTGTGTAATGATAAATGTTCTATGAGCAAAAAAGGGTACACAGAAGGTCATCCTATGCCCACAACAACAGTGTATGTGGGAGGTCATCCTATGCTCACAATAATTGGGTACACGAGAAGTCATCATAAGCCTTCAATAAGAGGGTACATGGGAGGTCATCCTAATCCCACCATAAAATGGTACACGGGAGTTCATCTTATGCCCACAATAAGAGGGTACACAGGAGGTCATCCAAATTCCAAAACTAGATGGTACGGGGGTGGCCATCCTAAGACTAATGTAGGTGCATGAGTGATTATCCCAAGCCTCTCATACTATCAATGTCTTGTTAGGAATCATTGACATAAGATATAATATTATTATGTGTATTCTACAATTTCTATGTCTTATTCTATCATTATACTATGTTGTCTGATGTTCTTTGATTTTCATTGGATTATGTCTTATGATCAACCAATATTTATGCTATGACCCATGTATAAGATATTTAAAATTCAGGGTATGATCCTAAAATGTTATGATCATGTTTTTATACACATATTATCATGTTATGCCTACATAACATAAATTGTTACCCTTACTAAGCATCTAAGATCACCCTTCCTTATGTTTCATTATATCAGGTTATAAAGAATGGTTTTATGTAGGGGTAAGAAAGGGGAATACATTTATGGGACCTGTTTAATAACTTTCACTAACTTAGAATAATATGTTCCATTTTTTCAAAATCAATAAACTATTACATCCTCTGGCATGTGTTTTTTTAATTTAATGAATATTCATCTAAAAAGATGTAATATCTATGTTAGAAAAGATTGGGTAGTTATAATTAGAAACTGGGTGGTTTGTTATAGCAGTTTCCCTTTCAAAAATTGAAGTTGGATGACGTCATGATGAGTTTTGTGGTAGGTATTCCAAGAACACCTCATATGAATAATGGTATATTGGTATTTGTTGATCTGTTGACAAAGGTGGCACATTTATTACCAATTTGAGAGAAATTCACTATTGAATAGTTGGGTAAGATATATGTTTAGAAGATAGTGCGGTTGCAAGGGGCTCCACAAGCTATAGTTTCCTATCATGATCCTCATTTTACATCAATATTTTCGAAGGGTCACATAAGGTTCTTAGTACCTAGGTGTTTTTTTAGTATTAATTTTCTCCCAAAGATATATGGGAAGTCATATCAAACTATTCAGGTACTCAAGGACATGTGAGGATATGTGTCATAGAATTTGGTGTATCTAGGGATTAGGACTAGGAATTTGTTGAGTTCTCTTATAAAAATAGTTACTAGTGGACTATTAATATGACACCATATGGGGTTATATATGGTAGGATATTTAGATATTAATTATTTTGGATGAATGTAGGGGAATTAGAGCTTTTGGGACAGAATCTCATGCATGAGACGTCACAGTAGGTTTAGTTGATTCTAAAATTTATGGCTATGGATTAGAGTAGGAAGAAGTTTTATGTTGATCGATTTAATTGACCTCTTGAGTTTATGGTTGGTGACTTTGTGTTCCTTCATGTTTTTAAAAGTTTGGGTCACCATTGAATTTAAAAATAAGGATATTTGGCACCTAGGAAAATTTGTTCGTTCAATATTTTAGTGTGGAGCAGACCAATGGTGTACCGATTGACTCCTCCATAGTGGTATAATGGAATGTGTCATGACCAGTCCCCCAGGGAATGTGCCATGACTACCCCATTCCCACCTTCCATAGGCTAGGGGCTAGAGACTATCACCAAAAGGTGTATTCTATAAAACTGGGAAGGCATTGAATTTATAACCTATAAACTCAAACAACTAAGCACAAAGAAGGATACGAACACAAGTAAACTATATAGTAAAAAAGAGTGTGTACAGTATGAGAAAGGGGAAATAATACAAGCCCAACTAGAAAGTATAAGAAAACTGAAAAGTATAAGTAAACTGAAACATCTCCTATGAACTTCATCCAAGGACCCAACCTTAAGGGCAGGTACATCTCTTGAACGGTCATCACTGCAGTACGCCTTGTCAAATTTCCACCTTCGAGCTACCTCCAGTCCTGGTACTCTCATCCCCAGCCAGCGATGTTCATCCTCTACACCAAACACAATAAGGTGCGGGCGTAGCCCATGCCGGGGTGAGTATAACGATACTCAGTAGGGACCCCGAGACCCTCAAAGGTCTCACAAAACCCACAAAGGATACACCACAAAGCATGAAAACATCTGAAAACCCTACTTAGGTATATTCCCATACATATACCTAATTTATCAAGTATACCCATCTCATTCTTGAAGAAACTCAATGCACAAATTCTTAGCCTGAAGCTCAACTATCCCACGAAGGAAGGAACACCGCAAAGGTAACACCACAAGGGTAAGTACCACGAGGGTAACACCACACAGAAGAATACCACAAAGGTATCACCATGAAGGTAAGTACCACGAAGGTACACCACACAGAAGATTACCACAAAGGTATCACCATGATTTTAAGTACCACAAAGGTACGTCACACAGAAGAATACCACAAAGGTATTACCACGATGGTAAGTACCACAAAGGTATGCCACAACGAAGAATACCACAAAGGTATTACCACAAAGGTACACCACACAGAAGAATACCACGAAGGTATTACCACGAAGGTAAGGACTCAACTCACACCAAGTATAACATAGGTATGGAAGCAAAGATGATTAGATGTAACTACTGAATCATCTTACTCTATTAAAAGGCAGACCTGCATAGGATCCTAAATCATCAGACCCATGTAAGATCCTAATATAGTAGACCCACATAGGATCCTAGAGTAGTCCCACGTGGATTTCCTATATCAGATCTAGTTGGGACTCTCGAACATAGACCCACGTAGGATCCCAAAGCACAGACCCACATAGGATCCCTTTCTCATGTTACAGCCAGCTACAGGGTTCCTGTACTATGCTCGCAGGATTCTAGGATAATCTGCTCCTTAAGCCATAGGTCGATTCTCCAATATCCACGAAGTCCCAAGAAGAAGTATCCCAAAGGACCTCCACATGATAGGGGTCTCAATGCAATAGACGGCACGTCAATCAGACGCCTGATCTGTATGTTATTAGCCTTTTAGTCGCGAGGGCCCGGTTGGATTCGTGTCCGATCCAACCCAGCCATACGCCAAATTTATCCAAAACTCAAGTAGGGTATACCAAAAGGATTGTCCCATTCCAAGGATTCCTACGTCGCACATCGTACGTCAAACGGACGCCCCTAGCTCAAAATATGGCTGAAAGAGCAAAAAGTGTCGAAACTGGTCCGGGTCCAGTCTGACCCGGTCGGACCGACCCGGCCTGGGCTGAACCGACCTGGTTCAGGTCGACCTGGCCTGACCCGGGTCCGGCCCTGGGTCCGACGCGACCTGACCCGTTAGGCGGCCCGCCGTGGCTAGCCGGCTAGCCAGACTCCTTCACGAGACATGGTAGCACGCCACGCCTCCACCGGCCACCCTCCCTTCGCCACTACGGCCTCAATCTATGGCCCTTGCACGCCGAGCGGAGCGGACGCACGCTTCTTCCTCCCCATCGCACGGATAGTCTTCATCGGCCCCCACCCTTGCTCCATCATAGCTGATGGGCCCCCACCCTTCTCCAGTGGCATGGTTGCACTACCTCCTTTATCGCGGCCGACCGGATTACTGGCCGTCGTTCCCGAGCCCCACCGGTGTCGGTCACCAGAACGATCATCGGCAACGTTCATCGGGTCACCAGGCGCGCCCTGTTGGCTCGTTCTTCATTCCGTAGACATCCTCACTCATCTCGGGACGTCACCATTGATTTAAAACCACCACTAAAATCACATAGGTTGCAGAGAGGTCATTCCATGTTCTTTTTCCCCGCACCCTCCGTGTTATAATGGTAGCAAGCGGGTTATTCATTCTTGAATCATGAAGAACGTCAAGAACGGGTAAGGGGGTATCTAAAACCACAATAAACCCTACCCCGATTACTCATTGGAAGAAAACATGAGTAAGAAGATGAAAAGGGTGCTAACAATCATCACTTCCACAACACACTTCTGAAGTCAGGCTCATGCATCATCCTCGTTCTAGATTTTGAAGCATGTTCTTCATCAGAGAGGGCATTCTTTGTTTGGAGGAAATGTTTCTCCAAAGTTCTCCAAGGCTATCTCCCAATTCTCTATTTCCAACTGATCCTCTCAAAGGTAAAGAGGAGCCAATATAATAGAAATATGTTTAACAATTTAATTCCACATTGGCATAATTAATGTTGACACATTTAATTAATTTTAGTTGGATCAATTAATTAAATGGTGAGTTGAAAGGTTTTCCCCCATTAAGAGGGGTTCGGGTGGTCCCCACTATTAATTTCAAATTAGAAGGTTTTAAGATCGTGTGGTCCCCACCACTTCACATCCAAATGGGAGGTTAAAAATAAAATAAAAGTTTGTTCTTTATTTTATTTTTATTTACATGAAAAACACAAAAACTAAATTTCACCCTCATCCTACCGCGATTGAGGTGAAAGTCTTCTTAAGAGAATACCGGCACTGCGAGTTCAACAGTGCCCTCAGATTTCAATTCTGATCACTGGTTAAAAATCTACAAAAACCCACTCACATGTTTACTGAAAGTATCTAAAAAAGCTCATAAATTCATTCCAGGCACACTGGGTCTCGGAATCATGTGCCGTCAATTTTTGTGGACTCGTAAAATTCCCATATAATTAAAAAAAATACATGGAATATCTAGGTCTTTACATTCTCCCCACATCAGGGCTTGGCCTCCCCGAAAGCAACATTACAAAATCTAGGAAAATAAGTGGGAAAACTGAGCACGAATCTGAGACTCCCTCTCCCATGTGCTCTCCTAGAGGTTCTCGTTCTACCAACGTACACGCACCAAAGGTATCGACAGACCATGAAGGACCCACTCCTCTCAATCATCAATATCTACTGGAACCTCTGTAAACGTCTCCCCATCGTCGATGTACAGTTCATCCAAGTCAATGATGTGAGATGAGTTATGCACGCATCTCCTCACCTAGGATACGTGGAAGATGTCGTGCACCCGGTGCAACTGAGGTGGAAGACCTAAGCGACAAGCCACATCACTAACTCTGCTGAGGACCTGAAAGGGTCTGATGAACTCAGAGATAACATGTCACCCCGGCCAAATCTTCGCAATCCTCATCGTGGTGAGACCCGTAGAAAGATGTCGTCACCATCCTCGAACTCCATAGGTCTCCATCTCCTATCAGCATAACACTTTTTCCTTCTCTGTGAAATCTTCATCTGCTCCTGGATGATCTGCACCTTCTCTATGGTAGCCCGTACTATTTCAGGTCCCATGAGTGCTGACTTCCCTAGGTCAATCCAGCACAAAGGTGATCTGCAAGGTCGGCCATACAATGCCTTGAAAGGTGTCATCCCAATGGTGGATTGGTGGTTGTTGTTGTATGAAAACTCCACAAAAGGCAATTTATCCTCTCAGTTGCGACCGTAATCAAGGACGCAAGCACGTAGCATGTCCCCGAGGGTCTGAATGGTCCACTCAGTCTGGCTATCCGTCTAAGGATGGAAGGCGGTGCTCAAACGAAGCTATGTATCGAAAGCCTCCTGCAACCCCTTCTATATACGGGAAGTTAAACATGCATCATGATCGGAGACAATCTTCGAAGGTACTCCATGTAGCCCCACAATCTCCTGCACATAGAGGAATTCCAAGCACTCTACTGAACCCTGCTCTCTAATCAGTAGGAAGTGGGCCGACATGGTGAGTCGGTTGACAATCACTCAAATAAAATAATGACCCCTAAATGTATGTGGAATTCCTATCAATAAGTATATGGATATTCCATCCCACTTCCACTCTAGGACCTCTAATGGCTGAACTAAGCCTGCTGGTACCTGATGCTCTACCTTCACTTGATGATAAGTGAGACACTGAGAGGCAAACTTTACTACTTCTTTCTTCATTCCTGGCCACCAGTGTTGTCGTCGGAGATCTTGGTACATCTACGCCACTCCTAGATGTATCTCAAGAGGGGATGTGTGGAACTCCCTCAACATTTCCTCTCGAAGCGACACAGGTACCATGGTACGTCCTCTAAAAAGGATGACAAGCTCCCAACCTTCAGAAATTTCATCAGGTGCCTACCCTATGGATATCTGAACATGTCGAGCCTTGCAGTCGACGTCAACATGTTGCATCTCCTTGACTCACTGAAGAAGTGGGGGAGTGACTATTAGAGACTGAATAAAATCTACTCCATCTCATTCCACAAAGGATATTTCTAATGTGGCTAGCTGCTCCTTCGCCTCATCTAGTAGTTGTATACCAGATCTCTCACTGAGTGAATATGCTACAATGTTCCCCTTCCCAGGAGTATAGACTATCTCAAAGTCATAGTCCTGGAGGAACTCAAACCAACAACGTAGTCTCAGGTTTAGGTCCTTTTAGAAGAAGATATACCTAAGACTCTTGTGATCAGAGTAGACTATAAAACATTCACCCTTCAAGTAATGTCGCCACATCTTCAAGGCGAAGACCAATGCTGCTAACTCCAGGTCAAGGGTAGCATAGTTCTACTCATGTTTTCTCAGTTTTTGAGAACCATATGCGATAACTGCTTGCTCCTGCATCAGGACACATCTGAGACCGGTCCCTAATGTGTCACAGTAGACTACGTACCCAACACCCTCCTCTAGAAGCCTCAAGATGAGGTCACCAGTCATCCTCTGCCTCAGCTTCTGAAAACTCCTTTGGCATATCTCTGATCACACAAAAGGTTTCCCCTTCTTCATAAACACTGATAAAGGTTTTGCAACTTTGGAGAAATCTGGCACAAACTTCTGGTAGTATCCAGACAAACCCAAGATACTTCGTACCTCCATCACACTTTTGGGTGGCTCCCAAGAAAGTACCTCCTCAATCTTCACTGGATTCACCACAACTCCCACCTCTGAGATGACATGTCCCAAGATGTGAACCTCTCAGATCCAAAACTAGAACTTTGAGAGCTTACCATAAATTTGGTGCTCTAGGAGTTTGTCCAAAACCATCTACCTATGATAGGCATGCTCCTCCTTAGTAGCTACGTAAATCATAATGTCGTCGATGAAGACTACTACAAAGATTTCAAGGTTTAACTGAAAGATCTAGTTCATGAGTCCCATGAACACTGCTGGAGTGTTGGTTACGCCAAACTGTATGACCAAAAAGTCATAATGGTTGTACCTACATCTGAAAGTCATCTTTAGCACATCCTCGTCTCGTACTCTGAGATGGTGAGAGCCTGATTTGAGTTCTATCTTCGAGAACCATCGTGCTCCCCTCAACTGATCAAAGAGGTCATCAATGTTTGGGAGTGGGTACTTGTTCTTCATAGTCACCTGGTTCAGGCGCTGATAGTCAAAACAAAGTCTCAAACTCCCATTTTCCTTCTAGGCAAAAAAAATCGGGGATGCCCAAGGAGAAACACTGGGCCAGATGAATCCCTTCCCCTGTAAGTCCTCTATCCATACCCGTAGCTCACGAAGCTCTATGAGATCATTCTGATATGCTGGCATAGATATCAATGCCATCCCAGGGTACAAGTCAATGTAAAAGTCCACCTCTCTACGTGGAGGTAGACCTGGAACATCATCATTGAAGACATCTACGGATTGGTCCACCACTACAGGATAGCTCGGACTGTCCACATCCACCGCTTTGAGGGTAAGTCTAGCCAACTGATGAGTGATCGGCTGCACTCTCCTCTGGGTAAGTCCATCCAATCCTATAAAAGATCGCTTTTTACTGGTGAAGGTAAGCCTATAGTCCCATATGTGTGGACACACCACACATTGCACCTAATACAGTCAATCTGAGCATGAATTATAGATAACTAGTCTATACCCAAGATGACGTCGTAAAGCCTCGATGCCGCTACTAGGAGATCCCAGCCAAAGCTCTCGCCTCCTAGAGTAATCTCACACTGCCGGCACTAGTGCATAATCATCGAATCTGTTCCAGTAGGAGTCTCTAGTCGTAAGGATCGAGCCTCCATCAGAATCTCTGAGCTCTGAATGAGGGCAGTGGAAATCAAATAATGACTGGCACCTATGTCTATAAGTACTGAAACTAAGGTGGAGTAGACACAGATCATACCTCATATCATCTCTGGATCATTGTTGTATTTGGCCTCAGCTTCCTGGAGCTGAGCTCACCCCTGCCCACCTACTCCCTGTGGTCAAGGTGGACCACCTGGTGGTGGTGGTAACATCTCAAATCATCTCCCACTACCAACTGCATGGCCAGCTCCTCTACCACATCCACCTTCTCCATCCAGGCCTCCTCGGTCGAACCTCTGACTCTTCTTGGGTGGTCCTTCGACCATCTACAGATCCTCCGTATGAAGGGTAGGGTAGTCACGAGCCATGTGACCCTACCCGTTGCATGTGTAACACTACATGCTCCATGCATGAATAGCTCTGTCTCTGGTGCCCCTCATAACCGACCCAGAATCCTACATTAGTCCACCTGTAGGTCTGGTCCTCTTGGACCTTTGTGTCATCTATCTAGTGACAGCTGCAGAAGACTCTACTACGTGATGCCTAGTGGTGAGTCTCACTGCTGGTGATTGCTCAGCAAGAAAAATATTTACTAAGAGGTCTCACTCTAACACCCCCGCCTACGTCAGGATGCTGAGAGAAATCATCGAAGCCCAGATCTCCCGATTGAGTCCCTGATCTAAGGTTCAGGCCTTGAAGAATGGGTCTCGCACCATATGAATGGAGTTGCGCGAGAGGTCGTGAACCTCTCTGAGTACTGAGCCATAGTCATCCTGCCCTACTGCATATAAAGAATCTCATCTATGCCCACTGTGCGAAGGGTTGTTGGGACAAACTCTTCCCAAAATAGGCTCTCAAAGTCCTACCAGAGAAGTGTCACCTTGTTATGAGCCTGAAGCATCAAGCTCCACTATCTGTCTGCTGCTTCTTGTAGAAGACCAGCGGCAAATATCACCATGAGATCAGCTAGTGTCCCTACCATTTAGAAGACTCTCACCACGGCCACCAACCAATCCTCATCCGCTTGTGGGTCCATCTCACCCCTGAACCTGGGTGGCCTCTGGCACTGGAACTCATGAAACGCACTTAAAAGGCATGCACCCTCTGTTTCTAGGGCTGGTGGCATCAGTGGCCCAATGGTTAATGGTACCGCGGGTGCCTATACTGGTGCCTCTACTGATAAAGGGCCTTGCATTGAAGCCTCATCGCTCAGAGGACTATCATCGCGCACTATAACCAGAACCCTAGTAGGATGTCTATGCAGAGGCATCCTGAAAATAAGTAGGTGTGCCATGGTTAATAAGTTATACCTAATGAGCTGACTGAAAGATTTCATAAAGAAAACATTTCAAAACATGCACGAAATCAGTGTTTTCATGCACTGAGTCAGAAATCAGAAGTCAGGGTCCTGGTGTATGGATACTTAGGTCGCCGATCCAAAACTGGATTCCCTAAACTGATAACCACACTCACTACACTTAACATTATTGCCATTAAAAATATCAGAGTCCAATGTTCTATGGTAGAACTGACTCCTCTGATACCAATATGTCACGACCCATCCCCCGAGGCCCATGCTGTGACTACCCCAAGCCCACCTTCCATAGGCCAGGGGATGGACAAAATCACCAAAAGGCGTATTCCCTAAAACTAGGAAGGCGTTGACTTTATAACCTATAAACTCACACAACTAAGCATAAAGTAGGATATGAAAACAAGTAAACTATATATTAAAATGAGTGTGTACAGTATGAAAAAGGGGATAGAATAAAAGCCCAACTTGAAAGTACAAGAAAACTGAAAAGTACAAGTAAACTGAAATAGCTCCTGTGAAATCCTTCCAAGGACCCTACCTAAAAGGTAGGTACAGCTCTCGAATGGTCGTCATTGTGGTATGCCTCGTCTAATGTCCACCTTCGAGATACCTCCAATCCTAGTACTCTCATCCTTAGTCAGCGTTGTCTGCCGTCTACACCAAACACAACAAAGTGCGGGCGTAGCCTATGTAGGGTTGAGTATAACTATACTCAGTAGGGACCCTGAGACCCTCAAAGGTCTCACAAAACCCACAAAGGATAAACCAAAAAGCATGAAAATATCTGACAATTCTACTTAGTTATATACCCATACATATACCTAAGTTATCAAGTATACCCATCTCATTCACAAGGAATCTTAAGGCCCAAATCCTTAGCTCAAATCTCAACTATCCCACGAAGGATGGAATACCACGAAGGTAACACCACAAGGGTAAGTACCACGAGGGTAACACCACATAGAAGAATACCACGAAGGTATCACCATGAAGGTAGGTACCTCAAAGGTAAGCCACACAGATGAATACCACAAATGTATCTTCATGAAGGAAAGTACCACAAAGGTACTCCACAAAGAAGAATACCACAAAGGTATTACCATGAAGGTAAGTACCACAACGGTACGCCACACAGAAGAATACCACAAATGTATTACTATGAAGGTAAGTACCACAAAGGTATGTCACATAGAATAATACCACAAAGGTATTACCACAAAGGTAAGGACTCATCTCACACCAGGTATAACTTAGGTATGGAAGAAAAGATGATTAGATGTAACTACTAAATCATCTTACTCTGTTAAGAGGCAGACCCACATAGGATCCAAAATCATAAGTCCCACGTAGGATCCTAATACAACAGACCCACATAGGATCCTAGACTAGTCCCACATGGATTTCCTAGAGTAGATCGAAGTGGGACTCTCAAACATAGACCCACGTAGGATTCCAAACCATAGACCCACATAGAATCCCAAAGCACAGGCCCACTTAGTATCCCAAAGCACAGACCCACATATGATCCCTTTTTTCATGTTACAACCAGCTATAAGGTTCCCGCACTAAGCTCGCTTGATTCCGAGAGAATCCGCTCCTCAAGCCGCATTTTGATACTATAACTACCACAAAGTCCCCCGAAGAAGTATCCCAAAGTACCTCCATGTGATTGGGATATCAACGTAACTGATAGTGCGTCAATCAGACGCCTAGTCTATATGTTATTAGCCTTTTAGTCCCGAGGGCCCGATTGGATTCATGTCCAATCCAACCCGGGTCATCCCTAACATTATCCAAAACACAAGTGTGGTATACTAAATGGACCATCTCGTTCCAAGGTTTCTGGTTCCATAGACGGCTCATCAAATGGACTCATGTAGCTCAATATATGGCCGAAAGAGCGAAAAGGGTCAAAACTGGTCCGGGTCCGGGCTTGGGACCGACCTGGCCCACTGGGTCCAGCCCGTCACGCAGGGTCCGGCCCACTGGGAGAACCACTGGGTGGCCCGCAGTGAGGCGGCCCGCCGTGGCGGTCCGGATGGCCAACCACCTCCGTGCAACATGGTCATGCGTCATGTCCCCACCTATGGCCGGTGCTGCTAGCCGCCTTCCCTTCACCATTGTGGCCTTGCGCTACAGCCCTTACATGTCGGGCGGCACAGACGTGCTCTACCGCCTCCCCATCGTGCGTTCGGCCTCTGCCGGCTGTCGCCCTTGCTCCGCCGCGACCGATGATCCACGACCCTACTATAGCGGGATGGTTGCGTCGTCGCCTTTGTCGTGGCCGACCGGAGTGTCGGCCGCCGTTCCCAAACCCCACCGGTATCGGTCTCCAGTGACATTATTCGGGTCACCGAGCGTGCCCCAGTGGCTCGTTCATCATTCCGTAGACATATGCACTCATCTCAGGACATCACCATTGATTTAAAACCACCACTAAAATCACATAGGTTGCAGAGTGGTCGGTCTGTGTTCTTTTGGCCCGCAACCTCTATGTTAGAAAGGTAGCAGGTGGCTTATTCATTCTTAAATCGTGAATAATGTCAAGAACGGGTAAGGGGGGTATTTAAAACAACAATAAACCATACCTCGATTGCTTACTGGAAGACAACATGAGAAAGAAGATGAATCGGGTGCCAACGATCATTGCTTCAACAACACGCTTCCAAAGACAGGCTCCTGCGTCATCCTCATTCTTGATTTAGAAGCATGTTCTTCATTGGAAAGGGAGTTCTTCGTTTGGAGGAAATGTTTCTCCAAAGTTCTCCAAGGCTCTCTCCTAATTCTCCTTTTCCATCAAATACTCTAAAAGGTAAAGAGGAGCCAATATAATAGAAATAAGTTTAACAATTTAATTCCATGTTGGCACAATTAAAGTTGACAAATTTAATTAATTTTAGTTGGCTCAATTAATTAAATGGAGAGTTGAATGGTTTTCCCCCATTAAGAGGGGTTCGGGTGGTCCCCACCATTAATTTTAAATTAAGAGGTTTTAAGATCAGGTGGTCCCCACCACTGCACATCAAAATGGGAGTTTAAAAATTAAATAAAAGTTTGTTCTTTATTTTGTTTTTATTTCCACGAAAAAAATGAAAACTAACTTTCACCCTCATCCTGATACGATCGAGGTGAAAGTCTCGTTAAGAAAATACTGGCGCTGGGAGTTCAATGGTGCCCTTATATTTCAATTCTGAGCACTGGTTCCAACGTTACAAAAACTCACTCGCACGTTTACTGAACTAACCTAAAAAAAGTTCAGAAATTCATTTTGGGCACATCGGGCCTTAGAATCATGCGCCGTCAATTTTCGTGAACTCATAAAATCCCCATATAATTAAAAAAATAAGATAGAATTTCCGGGTCTTTAAAAAATGCATTATGTTTTTATTGTGTCACAAATTTGAAATCATCACCTCAACCCATATCATTTGATAGATATTGATGATGTTGAGGTTGAGACTTTTGCATCCTTTGAGGATCATCAAGTTCTTATATTGGATCACAGTGAGAAAATATTGTGGGGAAGACTATGTTGTGGGGTCAAGTGTTATGGAATCATCATATTTTTAGGAGGAAATTTGGGCGAGGTAGATGGAGGGGGAAGTGGCCCGATATTTTTACCTTAGAGACTTAGTGATGTTTGGGTGTGTGGCTCGATGATGAGCTGTTATAATGTGTGAGGTTGTAAGATCTTGAGTTTCAAATGAGGTACATTCTTGTTTAATTTTTTTTTCAAATCCATATGTGTTGGTCAATGAAATGTTTCCTAGGTTTTTTTATGAATATTAGGGGTTTCCTTGGGCATGGGTACATGAAATAGGGAAAAAATGGGTCATCCAGTTCATGTTTCATGGTTAGTACACGGTTTTGTTGTAACTGTACACCCTAACCATGCTTTCCTTGTGGAGGGGTGCATAGTTGGTGAAACCATGAAAGGGGTGAGGAGAAAAATGTGATATTTCACAATTATATTCCACATGGTTATCACATGTTTTGTGAAATCATGTAGGCTTCCAAGAATATAGTACAATATGGCCTCCTCTTGGATAAAGGGCGGTTCACAGTTGGCGCATAGTTTGGCCAACCATGTAGTCAAACCATATGTTTAATTAAAGATTAATAAATTTACCATTTTATTTGTGATCCTTATGAACTCATACTGAATTTTATACCCCATTTTTTTCTACATCTTCCATGGGATATGATATTTTCCATCCAAACATCCTAGGGATCCATCTCCCTTGATTCTATGCCATTTGGAGTGTCTTTAGGTGTGAATCAAAGCTCCAGGTGAGTATAAAACTCTTCTTCTTTACTTTTTCTAGATTATGGATTGTGGAATAATTATTATCCTTACAAATCCCTAAAATAATATTTTACTCAACGATTCTACGTTGGTTATTTGAATGTGGATTGAGATCAAATCAATGGATAATGTTTAGCATGTAGTTGTCTACAAAATTTATGTAGGTGGTCTACAAGTTATATCCCATAGTATTGAGGTTGGATTTATGTGTATGTGGTTGTGGGATTATACCTTTGTTATTTCCATTTGGTTTCATTTTTATAAATTGTTAAATTGGTTTGTTAAATGATGGATTTAACACCACATGAACCTCGTTAGATGCATTGAGGTCAGATAGATCGAGATAAAGGGAACCCATGTGGTGTGTCTCCTCATTAAACATGGATGTGAGTTTATAAGTAAATAATTGTAGGGATAATGAGATATTACTCATGATAATATTGTTAGAATTTTTACTTCAGTTATTAAATGAACCTAACAATAATTGTCTCCAATTATTGACATGACATAAGGTGGTGTTTGGTAATAGTTAACATGATAATTAATTGTGGGTTTAAAATGGTAAATGTGGATGGGTTATGATAGGTATAGGATAAATGTGTAAGTGGTTTAGGTAATTTAAATGGTATGTGTGAAAATGGGTTAAGGAATGATGATGGAATATTCGTTGAATGAACTGTGGTTTGAAAATGGTAAACATGTTCAATGAGTTATGATTATAAATTATATGTCTGTTAAATGGTTAATGAAGAATGATTACATGGATTAGTGTTTTGAGTAGGGTATTAAAATTGAGGCTCTATTCTCATGGGCTTGGTTAGACTAAGTCTCTATTCCCCACCCCTATAATTCATGGGTTAGGGAGTCATACTGAGGCTCTATGCCTCTAAAAAATGCATGTTATGTGAATACCTAGACTGGGGATTTTAGGATTGTGTTTTTTATTATTATATGTAATGTTTTCCCATAGTGACATATGTAACTTGATTCATCCCCCTTATTCATAGTTTATATGATCGGGATTGGCCGAATTGTATTTGATGAAAATGGATAACCCGTGGAAAAAATTATGATTCTAGCTAAAGTAAATCTTTTTAAATAATGACACTCAATTTTTCTTCTTCTTATCATGTTATTATTTTTTTACAGAAATAAAATTTCTATTTACAATAGATATTTTGTAGACACCTTTGGTTGGGACTACTACGTTGTACTCACACCCTACTTGAGCGACCATTGGTTACCCAAGAATACTTCATGATTATATATCAATACAAGGGAATGTTCCCTATACTAGATGGTTGATTTGGACGTGGGATATACGTGGATGAAGAATATGAGTTTGGATTCATGACCCATTTTGGAGATTCTTTAGTTTTTCTTTATTTTGGGTTTTCCTTACCCTTATCACCTTATGACATGATATAGCAAATTTACTATTTGGTGGTCGGCTTATACCTAGTTTTGGGAAATGGATTCATGATTCATGTTATTATATATTTATTTCCTTTATATTGTATTTTATATAATTTGGATTACTCTAATAAAGAGGGTATAATATACCCACAAGTTCTATTAAAACCTTTCTGCTAGTCAGTAGCCACTGGTATACAGGGAGGCACACTAGAGGTCATGTGGTGAAATGAATCAGGGAACTTGATTAATGGAACCCAGGTCAGGATGTTACACTAACAAACATAGTGTTATTTTAAATATAATTTTTTTAAAATAAATAATAATATTTTATAGTAGTTATATTCAAATCAAAACTTTTTCAACTCTTAAATAAATTCTAACTCATTGGGTAGAATGAAACTCACAAAAATAAACAAATAAATATTTTAGAGGTGAAGAATCAACATAGTCTATTACTTGATAGACCACTAACTTTTCATTTGGGGGTTCAAGGAAAAAATCATGATTTTCTAAAGAGCATATGCAACCTATCACATAGCCTTTGACACATGAAGAAAGAACCCAATATATTATATAGGATTGATTAAACCTATCTGACTAGATTTTTATCAAGTGAGACCATACACTACCTTTTTATTAGGTGCTACAACACACTACCTTTTTAATGGTGGTATTATAATGTTTGAATAATAAATTGAAGAAAATTATATATAGAAATATAAAACTAGACTACCATAAGATGTCAATTATGAAAACTGGTTTAGAGTAGTGATATTAATCCCTTTAATAATTCATATTGATTAAATAAATATTGGGAAAAATACAATGCCTTAATAGATTGAAATTGTGCTATGTTGCGTCCCAATGATTAAGTAGTTCTTTATTATTGTATCATCTATTTACTTCCTTGACCTTTATTTATATACAATTCTCTATTTACATTTGTTTTTTAAAAGAAATCCAATGAATCTTCTCTATATGTTTGTTTCCTAATTCTTCTTAATCAATGATAATTTCCATGTAAATGTTTCATAATTCCTTAACACAACACAGTATTGTATTTTAATGGTTATAAATAAGAAATATGGAATTACATGGATCACTAGTAATTTGAATATCACACATACCATTTAAAATAATTTTCCATGAAGTTTATTTTAATTAAAAATAAACATTTTTATTCATGTAAGAATATAAATGTTCATTTAAGTCAAAAAACAGTTCAATTTTTTTAACATGGAACATTTATTTATAAACAATTAATATTAATAAAATAAATAATATTAAATACCTTAAAAATGTTTTAATACTTGGTGTATATTTTATCAAACATAGTGAATATAATTAAAATGAAATTAAAAACTAGTTTAAAACTGTCAAGAATAATTCCCATTGACTCATCATGAATTAAATATAATTATATTAATTTCCTTATAATAAATACATACTATATAAACTTATATTAAATAAAATATTGAAAATATAAAAAATATTCAGATCAAATTTATAATTTCAATTTGAACAAATGAAAAAGAATATCTATTTGAATGCTAATTAAAAAACATATTCATAGATCACATATAATTTATTACTAATTTAGAAACAAAAAAATTGATAAAAATTATTAAAAAAATGTTGGAACATCCTAAACTATCAAATCATATGATAATGTATAATGTTTGTATTTAAAAAAAATTAAATAAACATTGAAATGGTAGAAAAATGAAATATAACCTATTAATTATTGTTCTATCATAGATTTCATTAATGATGGTAGGAAGATTTAACTATTGTGCTCAGATATTTTTAACTGATGGTATTAGAAAAAATAAATGATTGCATTAGAAAAAAATGACAGTATTAGATTTCTTAAACTAACCATTTTAGAATTACTCTAACACTAATGTTGAAAGGATATGTAAGTACAACCATTGGATGAAGGTAACACTTTGCTACCACTAGGAGAGAAGCATACATGATACTGTTACATTATGAATGAAAGTACTAATGTTAAATGTTGAGTACTTATGAGGAAGTATAGGAGGAACTACTATGACTCGAGCAAGGGAGACTTCTACCAATATATTATGCTTCTACTACCATAAAAATAGGATATGCTTCAACATGGGGAGAAAAGACTAGTGCTAATGTTTGAGAATATGTGTTACTGATGATGCATCAAGGAGTGTTGATATTGAAATATTCCTCTACATCCATGTTTTTGTGGGGTCGATGCTTCACCAACTTTATGCTTTATACCATGTATAGTGGGGAGGGAACTAGGTCATATATCTGAGTCAGTAACTGTGAAAGATTTCTACTGGTTGAGTTGTGAACAAGGTGTAATCCATGTGAAGATCAAAAGAAGATGGGCATGGAGGAGAAGAGTTGCTACAAGTTGATTGAAGGTAAATATCAATGAAATTTCAAGGTCAAATAGGGGTGATGCATGGTAAGAGAGACATTCATGTTTCATGGATGTTATGATATCGAGACTACTGTAGTAAGCTCAAAAAACACTATTATAGAGGATCCATGTTGATCATTGATACTCCTGAGAAGCTGATGAAGATGAGAAAGGGAGGAGGCATGCATGAATATAAAGGCCTAAATAGTACATTATACTATATATATTATGATATAGTCATGATACAAAAATATTAAATAGATAAAAATAATATATACATAATATATACTTACATACATAAATACGTATATACATACATATATATATGTAACATGATATTATATTATTTTTTAAAAAGAAAACAAATATAACCATGCTTAAAAATAAAATAATTAACATAGGTGATAATATTTACATCATTAAATAGATTATACATATAATAATTCATGTGATAAAAAAATTTAAACAAATTATCATTTAATAAAATATTACTTGTGATATTAATTAATAAATATTTTTATGCTAATCAAAAATTAAATCATGTCTTATATTTATTTACAATTAATCTTATAATACATGTTATATAATTAAAATGTCTAATTTATAATTAAACAAATAATGAGATGTATATTAAAATTAGGATTCTTAAATTAAACATAATCATTAACTTAAATAATAAAATTAAAAAATTCCAATTGAAATTTAATAATAAATTGAGAGGAGGTTTTCAAATTATTAAAAAAATAAATCTCAATTTACTAAGTCGTCCCAAAACCACAACACAAATACTGTGGATCTTTATAATCATGCTTACCCCTCTCTAATCACCACAAGTCATAACCAACTAACCCTTAGATATATTTTTTAATATTTTGGGATTATCACAACCATCCACATGTCCATATGGATCATTTTCCATTATAACTCAATGATTATCCCTTATTAGATGTGGAATTTTGGAATTTAGGAGAAGGGGGTTGATCAAGGGATATCTATGTTCTGATTTAGAAATTAGAGAGAATATGTTGGGGTTCTCCTTACCCCAAGAGTGTATATCAATGAGTCTATTATTTTGAGTTTTATGAAGAGGAAAAACTAGGGTTTTAGGCTAGTGTGAAGCTAGTTTTTTTAGGATTGATCCTGGAGAACTGAAGGTGCAAAGACTGTATTTTTTTTCTTAAATCTTATGAATCTTGACATTAACAGACCGTGGATTTATCTTTAATGAAATCATGGAGGCTTGTATTTTTTTATGACTTATAATTGGTATATCTGATTTCTTAGTAATAAGAACTCATCTCTGTAAGTGTATTTTTAACATTATTTTGATTTTTTATCCTTCTATAAATGCTTGTCTAGGTCAGTTGCTTGTACATTTTTATGATTGAGTCTACCCTTATAATCCTCCCTTGTTTTCTTTCATATTGAAACCTCAACACCCTTGTCTCATGCATTGAAAACAATTTTACCAATGAACATAGACTTTTCATGTCCATTTAAAACTTTATTTACTATCATTTGTGATTTTTTTGTAAATGGATTATGGTTATTATCTTTGTTTTACTATAGCGAACATGGATTATGTAGACTATTTATGTTATAATATTTCATGTTGACTTAATAGTTTCTTTATTTATTCTTGGGGTTGATTTTAGATGATGTTATTATTGAATCATTTACCCTACAGTATGATTTTATTATCACTCTCATGAATTTTCTCTTGGTTCCTTCTATTGAAATTTATGTTGATCTTTAATTTTTATGTAGATATTAATTTCTTTTGTTTTTTATTCATCTCTTTTTTATAATCTATTATCATTTATTTTTAATTTTCTTGTTCCAAGTTGTACTAAAATCATATTTTGTATTTGTTTTTAGAAATTTCATAATGGTACCATTTAATATTTTAGAATTTTGTGTTTTTTCAAACATCTCTAAAATCAATAAGCCCATTAGCTATTGAATGCGTACTACCTTTTAGAATAGCCCACAATAATTGGAATTAGGGATTAATTAATTATAGCGATGAAATCATCAAAATTTAAAATCAAGAAATTTAATGGTGAATGTGATTTTAGATCATACAAAATTAATGTGTTTACCTTGTTAGTTCAACTTGGATTAATTGATTCCCAATGTGGTCCCAAGAATAAGGTGACCACACTGCCCATTGATGGGAAACTTTATATTTCCTATGAATATGTTCCATTTGATGTGATTTTTAAATCCTATAGTTTATTTTATTATTATTGGTAATAATCTGATTTATTAAGTGGCTTATGAGACCACTATAGTTCCTCTATGGATTAATCATGAAAACCTTTTCATGAAAAAATATCTTATTGGTAGGATCTATAAGAAAGTGATTCTTTTTTAATTTTTAATATTAAACCTACAGTGATCTTGGATCAATCTTGCATGAACCGACTTTATGCCAACCCAAAGCATTAGTTTTCACTCTTCATCAAACACAAAACAAATTCCCTAATGATATCTCATTTTAGTTTAAAAATAACCCAAACCTATCCTCCCTAATCATCAAACCATAATCATATTGAATATGTGAGTTAATACTAATGTACCCCCAATCATTTTATACTAAAAGAGTGATTTAGAAATATTTCATCTCTTATATATAACTTGTTCTTGATAGATCATTTTCATGTATCCCAAAAGAATCCATATTTTATTATTGATTTAGTGTCTAAGGATCTATAAAAACTGACATAATTTTAGAGACATCAAGAGAATATTTACTATGATTACTATAAGAATACTTTTCTTCTTGAATTTATTTATCATAATATTCTATCTCACGACATTTTTTCTCTAAAAAATAGAATTTTACTTTTTATTTGAGAAATATATTCAATTTCCTATTACTATATAGGATGATTCATCCATTAAGATTTTCCTTTTATAAAATTGAACTCAAATTCATGTTTTATGACGATGATTCAATTATATTGAAAATATAATCTTTTATTAGATCAGTTTCATGTTTTATAATCATTTAATAAATTTTTATTAAATTTTCTCTCATTAAAATGATAAACCATTTTTTAATACATCAAATCATTTAGTGGAACAAGATCCATGTTTCACTGTGCTTTATATAATATTTAGTAATTCCCCCTTCATATAGTTATTTAGGTTGACCATAAAATCAATTATATCATACATGATTTTTTGATAGTCAAGTGGAAAAATTGTTTCCAAAATCCACAATGTGGATTTTTATAATTATATTTCTCTAGTACCCTAAATTTTAGTGTTATTCAACTAAGTATAACTGAAATATCATAACATTATTTGGTTACAAAACATTAAAAGTATAAAAATTTCCACCATTCCTTACTCAATAAAACTATTGGGAACCCTAATTGTATAGAATCTTCCCATTTTAATGATTGAGTACATTACATGTGTTAACTTTGGGAGTAATATAATACTTAGTTTTTTTCAGTGGGTTTTAATATCTCCCCAACTTATCCAATGTATTCCCTTCATGTATCCATGCTTCTTAGGATTTATTTATTGTATCTCATATAATAAATCAAATTAATTTTTAAAAAAAATATTAATTTATAAAACATTATACAACATCAGATTTGTGTCACTTACCCAAAAATGAAATCCAATTATATCCACACATATCCAAATTCATCCCATGTATAAGGTATACAAAACTCATTAATTTAAATGTTTAAAATCATAAGAAACTAAAATCCTCACAAGGGAAAGAATGGTGTACTAGGTTGTCCACCCCCACTTTTCATGATAGAGACCAATCCTTTAATAATGTCTGAATGTCGTCCCAAAGTCCCATTGTCCGTAGATCCATATGTAAGAGAGACCTCAATTCTAATACAATAATGAATCATAATTTTATACCCCTAGTTTGAGGTATGTTTTCATTTTATGCTTCATATTTTATGTTTAAAGTCATTGGTATGGGTTATTAGATTTATTTAGATGGATAAAATAAGGTAATATAGAATATAGATATATAAAAAAGTCATGCCATGAATGGTTATTCACAATGTTATTGTTTTCTAGGCATGTACTGTGAGTAGATTTTATTGAATGACTGGGTTTATGGAAATAATTGGTTCATAGTGTGAAATATATTCACAAAATTAAAGGTATTTTATAATTTTATGCTAATGAAACAAAATTTTCAACATATGATTCCTCCCAAAGATTCACAATGTGAAATCCCTTTTCACGCTGTGAATCTAGTCAGGCCTAAACTATTTTAATCTGTAATGCACCTATAAATCCTTATTTGAGTCCCACTCTATTTCCCTTGACATCCATGATTAAATTAGAATTTTTTTTGTGATCTTAAATTTACTAACTCAAATTCCAATGAATATTTTAGCGTTCAATCATATAAATCAAAAGTTAGGACCTTGTCCTTCCTTATCATAATAGATCTCTTCAGTTTTTCTTGAAATAAAACCATAGATCGATTTAATAATAACTGAATCTATGGGATCAAATGAGGTTTGATCAGTTTGTCTTTTTATTTGATAGAATAATAGGAAATAGTTCAAATCTATATTGAATCATCTATGTTCTTTCATGCGAAATAAACACAGGGTAAGTACTTTTTCCCTCATTCCACTTTTTTGGAATGTGAAGGATCATAGTTTTATTTAAAAATACATTCTTGTTATAAATGATTTTTACTAATTAAACTCTTATATAATGATTTATAACTGGCTGGGTAATGAATTTGAGTTTTGGGTGTCACCCACAATGCATTTGATAAATTTATTAAAAGGGTTTTCTTAAATGAAAGATGGTTTTGACCCATGTTCTTAGAATAACTGGGTTATGGATTCCAAATGGAAAGGAACATAGATGGTGTGTGTTGGTGATGGTATTTAATGGGGCCTTGTTGAAACTTAATTAGTTTGTAGTGCTGATTAGAAAGGTATAAGGAATAATTACCTCCAAGCAATGACTTTGAGGGGGAAATATCACCGCTCATGAGTAGAGGGATGTAATTCAACATTCATGGATGTGTTTGTGTGAGAACATAGATGATTATGACAAATTGGATTTTATGATATGCTTCTTCTTTTTGAAAGGTAATTTTTTGGTTTAACTACTTTTGGAAAACATGTTCATTTATTATACATTATATTTTGAAATTTTTTTAATATAATTAAATATTCTTCCTAATTATTTTATACTCATATGATATAATTTATTTTTGTTCTTAATGACATGTGGGAAAAGTAACTTGGGGGTTTCCTACTAGTTATGATTACCAACCCCATGTATATTCACATTAGTGTGTATGCATATGTTTTTTCCATGACACAATAATTGGACATGTTTCTTATTTCTATAATGATTCTCCTTGATATTATTTTTACATTTAGTAGAGATAGATATTAGAGTGATTGATGTATTGGTTAGGAGTGGTGCCATCATAGTGCCTAAGTATTTTCTACTTTTGATTTTTCTTTTTCAATTTAATATTGATCTTATATTACTCTAATATTAGTATCAAATTATTTTTAATTATTGGGTTTCTCACTTTTATTACTAATGGGTTTTGGTGCATGCATCATTTTTATAAATGTATCTAGTTTTATTTATTCTTGTCTTGTTATATTTGTTGAGTGTGTCCATATTGAAGGGTAAACTTTCCCACTATGTTTTATGTGTTTAAACCCATTGAATTTATTTCCATCCTTTGGTGTCTAGGGAATTTCACCAACGTTGGTAGAACATATGCCTCCTCTCAAGCGAATGAGTTGGGATGTGATGTTATAAATGGTATCAGTTTATTCAGTCCTCGAGTTGGGATGGTAGAAAAAAGATAAGAATGTCATAACTTGATATGTATATAATAAAAAAACATAGCTGACATTTTTATGATAAACATCTTGTCACCAGGGTGGTCCAGGTATAAAAATTGTCGTAATAACTTTCATGTGTGTCCTCAAATCATAATTATTGTTTTAGGTGATGAGTTATACGTATCATGAATTAGTAAAGAGACTTACCACTAGGGCTATATTGGAATTGTGTATTTAATTTTGATATTGTTATATTGTGATTGTTGTGTGATATATAAAATATAACAATTAAAATAAAAAACAATAAAAAGTAATATATTTTTAATTTTTTAATATTTTTTTGTAGAATGAGAATTCCATTAGTAATGATAATAAGAAACCAACAAGAGGGAGAAGATGAGAATGTGGTTACGTACAAACCATAGGTGAATTATGATTTGGTTCAGAGTATAGTGCAAGACTTATAGGTTGTTGACAAGGGAATTAGGATAAAATAACCCCATCAGGTTAATCGCTTGACAATATTTCTAATGTATAACCGACAAATATTTCATTGTGATTTTGAACCTAAACCAGTAGAGGTATGGTAGAGTAAGATGACTTGGATTTTTGACTTCTTGGAGACTCAAGATGAAATGAATGTCAATCTACCAATGAATATACTCAAAGGCCTAGGACTATCAAGCTGTAACATATTTGTTATGTAAAAGTTAGATTGATACCTCCCATGGAAATAATTTATGGGACTGTTCAATAAGAAATTATTTCCAAAAAACATCCATATAAATAAGAACATAGGATTATTTAAATTGTAACAAGTAATTATGTCATTGACTATGTATGAAACTAAATTCACTCACCTTATTATCTTTTCACCAGTTGTAACTGCAAGTGAGAGACTAAATGATTGATTATTTGAGGTGGTTCCCTAACCTGAGGTTTTCTCAATTATATGAATGTTATGTGTTACTAAATATGCTAAGATGGTAAATAATGTTCTGGATGGAGAGAGAGACCTTATAAGAAATCGTAATAGTGGGGAAACCATTGTGAATCAATGAATTATTGGGAGATTCAATATAGGAAATAAACACAATATGGGGAGTTACTCCCAGTGTAGTAAGGGAATAGAAAATAAAACCATGGGATTATTCTCTTATCCACCGTGTCACAACAATGAATGAAGACATTTCTTGTGTGGTTCACATACACACAAGAAGAAGTAATGAACCGCACCATTGAGTAAATGACACCACTGTGATAATAAAGGGAATATCATGAAGTATTTTCAAAATCTTCTCAGATTACTATGTGGAACTAGTTCAAATCAATCTCAGGATTCATATTCTCAAACAGAATTGTCCCATCAGACTAATTATCATCCATGGACCCAGGTGAACCATGATACCTTCATGAACAATTAATTTTTTTATTTATCACATCATAATGGAATTAGGAGCTATCCCATGGATTTTGATTAATTGTTATATGTAGGATAATAGGCTTTCTCGATCAAGTAACTAGGCCCCTTAATAGTGAAAGCTAATATCCTTTTAAACTCGACTCTTTTTCGCATCATGTTTCATAATGGTGTGTCAAATTTTTTTCATACTTATTTTTTAGTGAAAAAATTTGTATTACATGTGGAAATTATGCCTCATATCATGAGTATCAATACAACCCTTAAACAAAGGGAGTGGAAAGGATTCAATTTCCAAGCAGGTTCTATTACCATTAATGAAATACAGTTTATTTGGGATATTATATCACTAGGGATGGATGCTTTTGATATGATATTTATAATAGACTAGTTGGTAGAATTTAAATACCAAATTGACTGCTATTATTAACAAGTGTCATCCAAATACCCAAATGGAATTATTACTGTATTCAAGGGGGATTGGGTATAATTACATGTGGAGAAGGAACTTTAGTCCTAGTAGACAAAATCATCGTAGTTCAAATAGAAATAATGTATTTGGGAATAACAAATGAAACTATAAATGGGAATCTGCCTTACATAATGGATCAATACCTAGATTTCTTTTCAAATGATTTATTTAGGCTAAAACCCAAGAAAGAAATCGAATTTTTGGTTGATATACTCTAAGGAAAAATCCCTATTTCACTCATGTATTGTGGAATGTATCTGACACATTTTTGAGATTTATGCTCCAACTAGAAGATTTTGAGATTAAAGGCTTCATTAGATCTAGTATATGGCCTTGAGATGTACGAGTTTTTAATCATAAATAATGTATATAGTACTCTAAAATTATATGTTGATTATCCTGAAATTAATCAATTTATGATAAAAAATGATATCCTCTTCCAATAATCAATGATATATTTTATCAACAAAAGGGATATATGTGGTTCTCCAAGATTGATCTATGATCAAGGTATCGTTAGTTTGGATTCAAAAAAGAAGATATTCCAAAGATTGTATTTCAGAGTCACTATGACTTTTTGGAATATATCATCATTGCCTTTGGTATAATGAATTCACCATATTTTTTCATAGACTTAATGAACCATACATTCTATAGGAACCGTGATTAATAAATTGTGGTATTTTTTTATTATATTTTGGTTTACTCTCAATGTAAGACTGACCATAAGGATCAATTAAAAAATTTAATAATTACATTGTAGGATCATAATTTTTATTATAAGTTTTTTATATGTGAATTATGGATACAATAAATTTGATTTATTAAAAAATTAATTTTGAAAAAAAATATATTAATTGATCCCACCATGATTCAAGCAATCATCTCTTTATAGGAACCCAAGAATATTTATAAGATATATAGTTTTCTGTGATTAATAGTCTATTATTATAACTTTGTTTAGTATTTCCTGATGCCTAATTATCACACAACTTCACTAAAGAGAAAGGGTGTTCTATTTATATAGAATTATAAATGACAAATATTCTTTTTAGTTATTAAAAAATGTCTTACCTTTCCACCCATTATAATATTTCTAGAACCTAGTAACAATTATGTCATATTTTGATATGCCTGGATCTGGTCTTGTTTGTGTTTTTATGTAGGTTGATCATGTAGTGTCCAATGATTCAAGGTATATGAAAACACATGAGAAGAACTAGATGATTCAATAACTAGCATTAGTTGTAGTTTCTGATTCCTTAAATACCTTGATACATTACCAATTTGAAGAAACCTATATTGATTCCACTGACTATATGAGTTTGAAATACATCTTTTTTGAGTGATACATGAACTTGAGGCAATGAATATGGATATATTATTTCCAAATGCATGACATTGTCTTGGTATACGCACCTAAAATGGAATTTAGTATCAGATAATTTGAGTTATAAGATGAATAATAATGTTTTTTGGGAAGCCCGTAACAAGTGGAAGTTGATGAGTATCATCGTTGATATATATCTCGATTGTGTTGAAAATTATGAGTATGTAATTTTATTCGCATTTAATCATGTTCCTAAATTATTGGATCTTTTAAAATAGTCTAATCGATAATATTCTAATTGCATCACTATTTGGAAAAACCTAAATAGTGGGGAGACTTCGAACAACTGGACATATAATGTAAATGCTTTGATACATTTTCAAAACTATATTATGGTTTCTTAATGTTACCATGAAAATCATCTTTCAACATATCACTATTTGAAATGGGACATTCATCTGGGTATTCAAAAAATGTACAAGGGGATGGAAAATCATTTATGGTGGGTGGTATGAAATGAAAGATTCTAGATTATGTTATGAAATGTCAAACTTGTCTGCAGTTAAAGGCTAAGCATAAAAAACAGACTAGTATGCTATAATCTATACTTATACCTATATGGAAGTGGATATAGATTTCCATGGATTTTGTCACAGGTCTACTGAGGAAGCTTCAAAAGCTTGATTTTATTTGGGTAATTGTGGATCGGTTCACCAATTCATCACACATTCTCCCAATTAGAGATCCCAACATGGTAAATGATTTGAAAAGGTTATATTTTCAAGAAGTGATGATGTTTCATTGAATTCAAATTTCAATATTTCCTTACAGTGATCCTCGATTCACTTCCTGATTTTGGTGATCATTGTAATAGGCTCTTAGAAACAAATTGACCATGAGCATGAAATATAATCTCTTGATATATAGGATGTCAAAATATACAATTCAAACATCATAAGTTGTGATGATTGATTTTTTCATGGACTTTGGTGGATCATGGGATGAAAAATGAAATCGGTTTAATTCTCTTATAATAACAACTATAAGTTGATGATACATATGGACATGTTTGAAGATTTGTTTTAACTTTCTTGTAATTCTCCACTATGTGTGGGTAAAAATAGGTTATCCATCACATATTTGGCCTAATTTATTCTAAGAAACTATAGAAAATATCCAGATGATGCACAAGTGGATGGATATGGCTAAAACTGAAAAAAAAAATATAGAGACCATCTTCACTGACCTTTATCTTTCAATCTAATTGATTATGTCAACTTGAAGGTGTCTCCAAAACTTGTTCATCGATGCTTGGGGAAGCAAGGGAAATTAGATCCATGGTATGTTGGACCATTCAATATTTTTGAATGAATAATAATTATTTCATATCAGTTAGCCTTAATATAGAGATACGATGTTTTCCATAATATCTTCCTTGTTTCTCAATATAAGAATTATAACATGGATCCCAATTATATGATAACTTGGCACCATGTTACTCATGAAGTGGATATTAAATGTATATATAAACTTTTCCAAATTATAGATTGAAAGTCAAAAAGTTTGAGGGAGAGATCTATTTCTCTGGTAAGAGTTCTGTGGAGGCATGGTAATATCCAAGAATAAACAAGGGAAAGAGATAATTTTATAATGGGTAAGTGGCCTCAGATTTTTAAAATAGACAATGATCTTTAGGTTTTCGAATAATGATTTTCTATGGGAGGGGAGAATGTAGAACCCCCATTTTGAGTTATGATTTCATTTAATGATTTTTATTTTATGTATGGTGTCATTCATATAAATGTTTTGAGGATTTTAGAGGGATAAAGAGATGGTAATCAGGAATCTATCTACAAGAACAGTTCACATTGTGAATGGTTATTCATGACTTGAGTGTTTCTTAGTAAGGTTCCATGAGTTACTTTTAATGTATAAAAGGATTTATAGGTAGAATTAGTTAAAACATGAGATTCATTCATGATATGAAATGTTTTTCATAATTTTATGCGAATGTGACATGAATTTTGGAATATTAGACCTCTAAATGATTCATGATGTGAACCACCTTTTCACAACATGAATATAGTTATTCCTATCATATTTTAATAATTTCCTCACCTATAATCCCTCAATTGATTCCCATTATCTTCCTCCTGACTTCTAGGGTTCCCTTAGGAAAATTTTTGCAATATTCGATGTCTAGACACCAATTCTAATGAATATTTGACTGTTTGATCATAGAGATGATTGGTTAGGACCATGTTCTTCCTTCTCATCTTGGGTATCCTCAACATTTCTTGAATATAACCACAAATTGGTGTTATTATACCTATATCTATGGGTTCAAATGAGGATTGATCATTCTTTCTTGGGATATTGTAGAAGAACTGAAGGAAGAGGTTATATATGTAGAATCATCTAAGATCAATCATGCCAAACGAAGTCGAGGTAGGCGGTTTTTCTATCTTTCTACATTTATTGGAATGAAAAGAATGTTATTTTTAAAAAAAAAATACTTCTGCTTCAAAATGAATTTTCCACAATGAAACTCCAGTGGAATGATCTCTTACTGGTTGGCTATTGAATTTGGGTTGTGGTTGTCACCCACAATGCGTTTGATAAATTTATTAAAAGGGTTTTCTTAAATGATAGATGGTTTTGAAACATGTTCATAGCATAATTGGGTTATGGGTTCCAACTAGAAATACAAATGGGTTTTGTTTTTCATCATTTCTTTATACAATGACTTTTTGAAATAGAATTGGTTCTTAGTGCTAATTGAATAGCTATAAGGAATAATTTCCTCCATGTGATGGATTCGATGAGGAAATATCACCATTCATGATCATTGGGATTTCATTTGGAATGAATGGGTGTGTGTGAGAGAGAACATCGATGATTATACCAAATTGGAATTTATAAACTACTTCTGCATCTTGTAAGATTCACTTTTTTTGTTTAACTTATTTTGGAAAACCTATTCATTTGTTATATTTTATATTATGAGGACTATTTTATCTACTTTGATATTCTTCCCACCATTTTAATTCTCTTGTTAGCTAACCTATATTTACTAATAGTTTCACATAGAAAAATTTATTAGGGGGTTTCCTATTGGGTATGATTACTCACACCACTATATGATCACTTTGGTGAATATATAGAATTTTTCCATGAAATTGTAAAGGGGAAGGTGAATTATTTCTATAGTTCTACTCCATAATATTTTTGTCATATATTTTGGAGATGAAGCTTATATTAGTTTGTGCCCAGTTCGGGAGTGGTTCCACCTTGGTGTCGGGGTCTTTGTTGCTTTGGATTTTTAGTTTTCTATTCCATACAGATCCATTGTTACTTTGATAATGGTATCTGATTTATTGTTTATTACTAGGGTTTTCACTTTTTTTACAATTAGGTTTTGGGGCATGCATAATTTTTATAAATGTCTCTAGTTTTATTCATTATTTTCTCATTATGTGTGTGTTGAGTTTATGTGTATTAGAGGGTAAATTCTTCCCCCTTGTTTTATGTATTTAAACCCTTGGAATTTATTTGTAGCCTTTGGTGTCTAGATAATGTCACCTAAAGTTTGTAGCACCTAGCATTCCTCTCAAGTGACTGAGTTTGGGTGAGATGTTACAAGTAATTTGTATTAAATGTAAGCAACATTTAATTTCAAGTTCATAACCCACAAACAAATCATAGTCTTAGTTGAATGAAAATAAATCTTATGTTTTACCTAGAATATAAATTATTATATGCATGGTATGAAATTTATAAGATGCAATTTATATAATTTATATTTTATAATACATCCATTCAAAATATAATACATAATATTCATGAATTAAAATAAAATAATAATAAAACAAATAAATGAATAATCCATAAATTTAAACATGAGATAAAAACTTATGAACATTTCCTAAATTAAATTTTTTTTTTTATAATTTCATAATTAAATATGAATATATATCATTTTATTTTAATATGAGCTCTTAAATATTCTCATTTTACATGGTATTCAATATAAATGTTTTCATATTCTAAATACAAGATATTTATAAAACCTTCTATAAAAGAGATAAATATTTCACATTTTCTGTAAATATTTTATATAATTAAATATTACTTATTTCTAATTTTAATTAAACCATGATTAAATACACCAAAATCCATTTTCGATTTGCTAAAATAAATTTCCAAATAAGGCCTTTTAAAATGATCAAATTATATTATCATTTATAAATATTTCATAAAATAATATAAAAACATTAATATTTTTTATTATTAATAATTTATAAACACTTTATAAATTTAGAAACCATATGAAGTTACTTTAAACCTGGAGCTCACATTAGAGAGGGGTTTTAACAATATTAAGAATTTTTTTCCTTCCAGATATATAAAACCATGACTATTTTTACTCTAAATCGCATTTTGTTTTTTTGATAAAAATTTCTACGAGAAACATGTTATTTTTTCTTGGGTGAAGTTATTTTGTGAAGATCCTTGAAAAGTTGATCTTTTGAAGACATGAAGTAGTTTTTCTCAAACATGGCATGATTTTCTTTTGGAAATATCATTCCAATACAAACTATGAACTCTATAGAAATAAACCATGATATAAAATCATATTTCACGATGCTCTATTTTTGAAAAAAAAACATTCCAGACCTTTTTTAATTAAAACAAGGTGTAGTTATATTATTTTCAATATAAACCATGATGTGGTTGATACAATCTATCCTGACCAGCTAGGGTTTTTTCGCCGTGCACCTCCGCTTGGCCGGGAGCTCTTCTCAGGAGCTCTCGGTCGGGCTCTTCTTTGGACTTCCGTGGCGATGGGCCGATGGCGCGGTCGGCGGGCGATTGGCCGATGGCGCGAACGGTGGGTTCTCCGACGGTGAGTTGACGGTCTGGACGGGCGACGTTCTGCGTGTTTAAATGAGGTAAAACTAAACCACCAAGACTTATTTTCCAAATATTTTAAAAATAATTTTATTTAAATAAAAAAAATAACATATCTTTTTTTGTATGAATATATTCTATTCAAAATCATTTAAATTATATCTATGCAGATACATGTGAGGAAGAAGTCACTGTACATTGAGGGTGTTCCATAGATTGATATGATTCTCTCAATGACTATAAATGATTTCATCCCCCTCACTGATTACTATAACCTTAGTTGAAGAGAATGATAGAAAAATTGTTTTGGTGTAAGGAGATTTAATAGCATGAATGAATTGCACCATCTCATGATCTTGACCTCCATATATAGTTTTGAAGGACACTCCTTTAAATCTTTATATCATTGGATTCATCATAAATGTTCAACGTTCAATCATTCAAAATGTTTCACATATGTTGGAACATTTAAAAACATTACAAACCATATATAACATGTTCCAATAGAGATGATAAAATTTTAATCATTAAATATTTTATGAACTATCACAATGATCCCTTAAATTATCCTCGTAAAATTAGTTTTGTAATACATGAAATCCAAGAAGGGAGAATAAATATAATTCAGGTGTTCTCATATAACGCATTCACGCCCATGTACAAAACCAAAATGGCGTGGCCTTTACAATAATATAGTTTAATTTATCATAATCCATGACAAGCAAATACCACCATGATGTGGTTTTATCTTTATTATATATTTTCATCACAGTCGAAATGATATCATTCACAATTTAATGGTATGCTAACTAACAGAATATAGATGATTTGTGAGGATCAAACATGGGGATGATATGATTTACATCACTATTCTGTAAAAATATAAATTGTAAATATTAAACAAAAAATGTGATAACATAAATGAATGTACATTATAACTATTAAATTCATCTCCTATTATGTGTCAATTTCAGGATAGATTTCAATCAATATGATCTCTCATACTTAACCTGTTGAAATAAATATAGATATATCATAAGGGTTTCACCTATTTGAAATACCACACTTCACTACCAAGTGAAAATATATGTTTCATGGTATCACATATAGAAAAAATATTGTATCCCATTCAACTTCAATTCATGTAGTGACAGAAACTATCTTGGTGTAGGGGAATACACTGGATCTATCAAAACCGTCATATGACATTACGAGGGTGGTGACACAAAATAAAATGAAAATGTATGAGTGACCCCACAACCATGGAACCGTAAATCCTAACAGTTTAGTAATATGAGAGACATAAAATATGGAATGATGAGTGAAAATAGTTAAATATATTTTATATAAAATTTAAAAAGTTATTTAATTTCAAATTCATAAGTATAATAAAAGAAATCAATTATAATGATACATCATTAAGTAGAATATTCTGTATCACTAGCTTATATGATACCAAACTATGTATCAACTTTGCGGCTGTAACGTCCCGGTTCTGGAAGCCACACAACGGGTGCCCCGAACCCGGTTGGTCAAATGACCTCAAGCGCATTTCTCCAAATGTCAGACACTGCCGACTAGCAGCGAGAGACAATGACTGATAGTGGGGAAATTATGCCCTCATTCGTCAAAGTGTAGCGCAACGAAATAAAATATATAAACACACCAAAATGGAAGCAGTAGACAATATAAACCAGAAGTGGACAATAGAAGGAAAATATAACTAGCAATCATATAGATATAATGATGCAACATGTCACCAATTCTAAGAAAGCAGCCAAAGCAGGAAAATGCAATCTAATAAAATACATCACAAGGTACAAGTACAACAAAACAAAACTAAAGTAGCACAACAGGAATGCAGCAACATCGCAAGCCTAAACTCGGTCTCATGCTCTCCTACTCCTCTACAACAATCAAGTACCTGTGTAGGGACCCTTTCCCTTATCGACACCTGCAACAATATAATCTGTTTGAGCCCAAAACATGACCCAAACAGGGTGTGAGAAATAAATCCCATTAGGCAACCACCAAAGAATCATGCCCAACTGTCAGTGAAAATGTGCAACAGTATGCAACAATAAAATGTAGTAAACTAGGCAGTACTCATAAGTAACTATCTCTACCAGTTACATTGCCATTTTAATAATTATTTATCAATTCTAAGCTTGTGCTTTAGCTTGGCAGGTACAACATAAGAAATCACCACAGTGAATATTCAAAGTAAACGTTGTCCTCAGACATGCAAATCCTTACCCTCAGAAAAGTAGAATTGAAACCCGCAGGTGACTGCCCACAGACATAACGAATATTGTCCACAGGAATGCGAGATATTGCCCGCAAGTATGGAAGTTAATGCCCTCATACATAAGAAACATTTCTCTCAGTCTAAACAAACACTGTCCTCAGGCATTCCAGAGGAAAACCAAGTAACCAGGATGAGCCCAATGCACAAACAAGCAATTCATATACGTTTCCTCTCAAGAAAACTCAAAACATGCTATAATCACGGCATACCCACGAGTATCCTGACCAAATGACTAAACAAGGGAAACACACCCACAGGGTGGACCTAGATCAAAGCAACGATCCCAAACAGCAGTATATATTTATTCATTAGATCACCTATGCAATTCTAGGTATCTCAACAGTCAAGGTCTCAACCACACGACACCCCGAACATGGGCGCGTGGCACAACAGTACACAAAATCAACACGATAGTTGTAATTAAACACAAGACCACCTAACTCGATCTCCTCTGATCGATATATGTGAAAGGCGCCTCCCGAAACGACCAAGAACGATGTAGATCTAGGATAAAAGATTACCCATTCAAAGGTAAATAACTTCCCTTAGGGAAATAATTGGATGGAAATGTTCAAGAAGAGGGAAGACCTTACCCGCACTATTCAAACGAGATCGACGACGGAAGAATCCGAGTTTCGGCGTGCGATTGGGAGATCATCCAAGTCCTTGCCTCCTCTCCCGCGACTCCTGGTGAGTTTATGCCTCCTCTGTCAAATGAGGAGGCTAATGCCAGTTTTTAACGAAAAAACATGACTACACGGTGTGTACTCTCAAGTACACTCGGTGTACTATTTTTTAACTATTCCTCTGGCGGATACTTTCCACCGCCCCCCTGTTCATCTGCCGACTGATTACACGATGTGTATGACTAAGTACATGGTGTGTAGTTAGTTATTACATCCAAAACTACCGACAAGTCTACACACCCTGTGTTCTTGTCCCACATGGCCAAAGTACACGACATGTATATTAAAGTACATGGCGTATACCCATAAATTTAGCATATTTTCCCCATTTCCCTTGTTTTCTCAAAAAAACTTAAGGAAAAAGGAAAAGAAGAAACTCGTACGTCAAGAATAAGAACCGAGTTCTTACAAACTTCCCCACTTAAAGCAATTCGTCCCTGAATTTCCCTTCTAATGGTGGTGAAGATAAAGCTATGAACAATTATGTCCACTGAGCACGTACGTCAGTCTCCCGCTCCCAGGTTTCAACCTACACTCGTCCATGCTACCATAGCACCTCTATGAGAGGAACTGACTGGCCTCGGAGAACCTTTGTGCTCCTATCGACAATACGAACCAGATGCTCCTCAAAGGATGCACCTACCTGAAGTTCAACCTCATCAGGCTGAAAAACATGAGATGAGTCTGAGTGATAACAGCGCATGTGAGATAAGTGGAAGACATTGTGCATGGACTGATACCTATGTGGTAACTTCAACTGATAGGCAATCGGCCCGACTCTCTCCATAATCTCAAACGACCCTACATAACTTGTTGAAAGTTTACCCTTTCTCCTAATCCGCCAGTGTCCAAACCTCGGTGAAACACGCAAAAAAACCTGATCCCCGACCACAAACTCCAAGGGTCGTCTGCGACGATCAACATAAATTTTTTGATGAGACTGTGCGGTAGCCATTCGCTTCCAAATCAATTGGACCTGCTCTGAAGTCCCCTGCATGAGAGGTGGTCCCAAAAAAGCAGCCTCACCTGCTTCCAACTAGCATAAGAGTGATCGACACGACCTACCATATAAAGCCTTGTAAGGTGTCATCTCAATAGTTTCCTGAAAACTATTATTGTATGCAAACTCAACCAGGGGTATATGCTTCTCCCAAGGCCCCCCAAAGTCCAGGACGCATGCACGAAACATGTCCTCTAGCACCTGTATCGTACGCTCTGACTGGCCATCGGTCTGAGGGTGGTAAGCTGTGCTCAGAAGCACCTGTATACCTAGTGCTCTCTGAAAACTCTTCCAGAAACGAGATGTAAAATTGGCGTCACTATCTGAAAAGACAGAATGAGGGACCCCATGAAGACGTACTATCTCTCAAATATACAAATTCCCGAGCTCATCAACACCAAAGGTCTCCTCGGTTGGAAAAAATTGAGCTACCTTCGTATGTCTGTCCACAACAACCCATATGACAACATTGCCTCGAGCTGACCTCGGCAACCCGACCATGAAGTCCATCGCAACATCATCACATTTCCACTCCGGAATGGGTAACTATTGGAACAGTCCGGCTAGCCTATGATGCTCCGCCTTCACCTGCTGACAAGTGGGACATCTCATAACAAAACCAACTACCTCTCTTTTCATACCTGGCCACAAATACTAATGTCTCAATTCATGGTACATTTGGGTAACCCCAAGATGCACTGCCTAAGCTAAAGCATGAAATTATGACATTAACTCCTTGCGTATATCCCCTGGAACCCACACTCATCCATGGATACACAGTACCTCGTCATCACCTATCATCCAACCAGGAGGAGGGTCCTCACTCTCCACCGACTCCCATAGAACCATGCCTTTTGAATATGATAACTGTCTCATCCTAACTCTATCTAGGAGGATCGAAGTCACAGCTAAGGATGAAAAATAGGTTTTCCCCTAACCATCATGCACCTCTAAATGCATCTCAGAGAACAAATCCATAAGCTACCACACACCACTGGCCTCCTGCACTGCCTGTATATGATTCCTCCTACTCAGTGCATCAGCTATTGCATTACCCCTTACCAGGTGTATAGGCAAGCTCAATGTCGAAGGACTGAAGGTATTCCATCCACCTTCGCTGTATCAAATTCAATTCATGTTGGGTAAAGATGTATTTAAGATTTTTTAGTCCTTAAACGCCACAAAATTCTCTCCCAAGAGATAATGTCTCCAACAACATAACGCATGCACCACTATAGCCAACTCGAGATCATGCGTCGGGTAATTCCTCTCATGTGGCCTCAACTGCTGAGACCCATACGCAACTACTCGATCACCCTGCATCAACACTGCTCCCAGCCCAATACCGGATGCATCACAGTAAACTGTATAACTCTTCCCCTTGCTTTGGAAATATTAGGACTGGTGCTGATGTCAACCTTCCCTTTAGCTCCTCAAAGGCTGTCTCACAAGCTTCTGACCAGACGAACTTCATACCCTTCTTAGTCAATCCCGTCAACGACACTGCTAAGCATGAGAAGTCCTGTATAAAGTGACTGTAATAACCAGCCAACCCCAAGAAACTCTGTATTTCAAACACGTTCTTAGGCTACTCCCAGAAAACTACTACACTCACTTTCTCTGGGTCTATCGCAACTCCTGCCTCTGAGATAATATAACCCAAGAAGTGAATCAGGTCTATCCAAAAGTGGCACTTTGATATCTTAGCATATAACTCATACTCTTTTAGTGTACTCAGTACGATATCAAGATGGGTGGCATGGTCGTGTTGAGTATGAGAGTACACCAAGATATTTTCCATGAAGACTACCACAAAAGAATCCAGATATGGGTGGAACACACGATTCATCAGAGCCATGAAAACTAATGGCACGTTTGTGAATCCGAACGGCATGACCAAGTACTCGTATAGACTATATCTGCTCCGAAAGGATATAAGAGGTATGTCTGATGGTATAACGCACAACTGATGATATCCGGATCTCAAGTCAATATTTGATAACACTCACAATCCTCGAAGTTGATCAAAAAGACCATCAATCCTCGGTAAGGGATATAGGTTCTTAACCGTCAACTAGTTCAACTTCCGATAATCCATGCAGAGTCTGAGGGTACCGTCTGTCTTCTTCGCAAACAAGACAGACAAACCCCAAGGAGAAGTACTGGGTTGGATAAAACCCTTTTCCTACAACTCCTTCAACTGCCTCTTGAGCTCCTGCAATTCTGGTGTAGCCATCCTATAAGGAGGAATAGACACCGGTGCCGATCTTGGCATAAGCTCAATAGAGAAGTCCACCTCTCGCTCTGGAGGTAGACCTGGAAAGTCATTTGGGAAGACATTCCTAAAATTATTAACCACTGGAGGGAAATCCTTATGACAAGTTCCATATTCATCCAGATATAGACTCACAATCTGGGCTGTCACTCCACCTCACCCACGATGCTCGGGTCCATCTCAGCTCGCCTGGACATCCCATTCTCCCTTGTATAGAAACTCTCTGCCCTATGGTGACATGAAACTCACCCTGTGACAATAAAAATATACAAAGGATCGAAAGGGTACCAACCAGTACATCCAGATAATGACATCATATGCTGTCATCTCTAAGACATAGAGGTCCCATAAAAAGTGACACCCACCATACTCTAGGGGGAACTCCATGAACTGACACACACCTTCCATTCTAATTCCCAACGGAGTGTCTAGCGTCATGACATCTGAAAAAGAAGAATCACAGAGCCCAAGGCTCTCCACAATGGGAACAGATATAAAGCTATGTGTAGCACCAGTATCGAAGAGTACAAAAGATAAAACAGAAGCAACTAGCATAGTAACTCTAACAGTGGAAGGTTTTGGATCCTGCTTCTGTTGGGGTCTGTTGCACTACATATGTCTGCCCAGTGTCGCGGCCCTACAACACAACTTGGCTACCCTGAGCTGACCCGCCCTGCTGTCTTTATGATCCTGGTGTCTGGCTACCCCATCCACGAACACTACCTTGGTCTGAACATCTTGATGTGTTCTAATTCCCTGACTGGTAAGAAGCTACTGGCCATGCTCCCACATGAGAAGTTCGCATAGAACCCCTCTCACTAGTCACTGGTGGAAACTCCCTGCAAAAATGCTACAAATAACCCGTCCTTCCACAAGCTCAGCACTCCACTGGGTCACGTGGATATTAGGGTCTCTTGTGCCCCTCTTTACCACACTGGTAGCACATGACCAGGCCACCTAAAGAATTCTTCTAGCTAGTATTGCCACTGTGAGAGAAATCCATCCGCCTCTTCCTCTTTCCAGTAGAAATAGTACTAGAAACTGGTGCCGAACCACCCTGGTTCACACCACTAGCTTCCCGCAGGTTCCGCTCAGTAATCAACACCTGGTTCACAATAGATTTCACTATAGACAACATGAAAACATTCACCAGTGCTCAGATGTCATATTGAAGACCTTCCTCAAAGCGTCTAGCCCTCAATGTCTCATCACCCACCAGAAAAGGTGCAAAACACTATAGCTCGGTGAAGCGGGAAGAATAGTCCATCATTGACATGGCGCCCTGCTGCAGATTCATGAACTCTCGAGCTCGATCTTCCCTTAGCATCTCTGGAAAGAAAAATTCATTATAGACTACCTAAAAATTGTCCCACTCCATGTCTCGGTGATGCTCAGACTGGGTGGTAACATCCCACCATCTCTTGGCGGAATCATGCAACATGAAAGTGGCAAGCTTGACCCTCCTCACAGGAGGTGTCTCTAGATGCTCGAAGATCATCTGCATAGAACCCAACCTTGACTTCATAGCCTGTGGTCCACCATCTCCTGAAAACATAGACAGATGCTGCTGCTGGAATATACATGTCAGCTCTGCCATAGATGTGGCACCCTGCAATGCTCCCTGAAAGGTCTGCATGAACCGCATGAAGCCTACACGGAAATGGGCATCCATGCCTGTGTCTGGTATAACGGATGGCGCCGCATCTTGCACTGCTGGAGGATCTACTGGTATCCCTTGGCCTACCATGTCTGTAGTAAAAGCGTTGCCACTATCTTGGAAAACAACTCATGGTCTTATCGGAGGCATGACTCTACAAGGTCAAACACATGCCTTAGTTAAATTTAATATCGAGGTTTCTTTTTACCGGTTAAGTGTACCCACGCAAAAAGGGGAAAGAAAACAAAAGAACTGGAAAAAAAGAGACTACACGACATGTATAAAGTCCACAAAGCGTGTACCCTTAAGCCATTTACATGGGCATGTACTTCAGCTAAATATGGTCGTGTAACACCCCACCGACACGACGTGTACTTAAATCTTCATTCCCTGCCTGAGTCCTTCTACACGGTTAATCCACATGGCTATCCTAAGACAATACTACACGTGGTGTTCAAGGTCGACACACTGTGTACTTGACAAGCTTCTCCGGCCCGTGTTGTTAGTGACACGACCTGTGTACCCAGGTTACACTACACGGTGTGTTCCAGATGGACACGACATGTACTAAGAAGCCCCAACCGACCTGTGTTGTTAGCTACATGGCCAACCACACAGCTGACACTACACGGCGTGTTCCCGATGGGCACGATGTGTACGAGAAAGGATAACACCGACTCGTGTTGTTAGTGACATGGACGTGTACCTTGGTCAGACTACACGGTGTGTTCAAGGTAGACACGACATGTATAACTTAAGGTTCCTCCATCCACGTTAATCACATGGGTGGGCACAGGGTCTATGCTACACGGTGTGTTCAACTGGTACACGACTTATTCTCGCAAGAAATTCCCTATCCCGTGTCTCTGCCCACATGACCTATGACATGGTTAGAGACTACACGGCGTGTATAATGTCTACATGGCATGTACTTAATTTTTTTTCATTTCTTCCCTAACATATGAACACATGGCGTGTAGTCAAAACTACAAGGCATGTATTCATATTTTTTCGGATAGTAAGCCTTAGAAACTGCTCCAGAGCCCATAAAAACACTGAAACAAACACCAAAGTGCAAAATTCGGATCCGTGAGGGCCCATACTCCCTGCAAATCATGTCTTGACATATTATACATGTTATAAACAAAGTAAACAAGTCATTGATCTACCAAATTCCGGTCAATGAGGGACCATACTCCTCAAGAACCAAATTTTGGCGTTCATTCTACAAAACCTCACACAACAATACCTTATCAAATAACATGTATTTTTATCAAGGCAACTACCACAACAACATGAATTTTCTAGAAAAACATCTATCACAACAACATGAAATTTCTAACGCACCTACATGTCATGGAAACTATGAATGACATGTGATTATAACATGTGCCTAAATGATGCATGGGATGACATACCCTCATATCATCGGGTTTTAACTAAATAGAACCCAAGTATAAAATATAAACAATACACCACAAGTGGATCACCCAACAATGAAATCAAATCAACTGTAATAATCATAAATAGAAAATCACAATTGAATTTGATCAATCTAGCCTTTACCTATACACGGGGTAGCTACTCCTGGGCATAGTTTATTGCTGAATCCCTTAACAATCTATCTCTTTCTGCCGTCGCCAAATAAAAAAATAACCCATAGAAAAGAAATCTCCTTTGATACCACATTGTAATGTCTCGGTTCCAGAATCTATACAATGGGTGCCTCGAGCCCGGTTGGTCACATGACCTCAAACACATTTCCCTAAATGCCAGAGGTTGCCGACTAGTAGTGAGGGCTAAGGACTGATAGTGGGGAAACTATGACCTCATTCGTCAAAGTGGACCACATCGGAATAAAATATACAAACATAACAAAATGGAAGCAGTAGACAATATAAACCAGAAATGGAAAACAGAAGGAAAATATAACTAGCAGTCATATAGATATCATGATGCAACATGCCACTAATTCTAAGAAATCATCCAATGTAGGAAACTAAAATCTAATACAATACAATACAAGGTATGAGTAAAAAAAACCAAACTATAGCAGTGCAACAGGAACGTAGCAACATCGCAAGCCTAAGCTCGGTCCCATGCTCTCCTACTCCTCTACAATAATCATTTACCTGTGTAGGGACCCTTTCCCTTATCGAAACCTACAACAATATAATCTGTTTGGGCCCAAGACATGATCCAAATAGGGTGTGGGAAATAAGTCACAGTAGGCACCCACCAAAGGCTCGTGCCTAACTATCAGTGAAAATGTGAAACAACAGTGTGCAAAAATAAAATGTAGTAAACTAGGAATTACTCAAAAGTAACTATCTCTACCAGTTACATTTCCATTTAAATAATTATTTATCAATACCAAGCTTATGCTTTAGCTTGGCAGATACAACATAAGAAATCACCACAGTGAATATTCAAATTAAACGTTGTCCTCAGACATGAAAATCCTTACCCTCAGGCAAGAAGAATCGAAACCTGTAGGTGACTAACCATAGGCATAATGAATATTGACCACAGGAATATGAGATATTATCCGCAGGCACAAAATTTACTGCCCTCAGACATAATAAACGTTGCCCTCAGGATAAAAAAACACTGTCCTCAGGAATTCTAGATAAAAACCAAGTAACTGGGCTGAGCCCAATGCACAAACAAGCAATTCATATATGTTTCCTCTCAAGAAAACACAAAAAATTCTATAATCACAGCATACCCACGGGTATCCTGGCCAAACAGCTAAACAAGGGAAACACACACACAGGGAGCCCTAGATCAATGCAACGATCTCAAAAAATAGTTTATATTTATTCATTAGATCACCTATGAAATTCTAGGTATCTCAACAATCAAGTTATCAACCACACGACACCACAAACATGGGCGCGTGGCACAACGATACCCAAAATCAACTCGACAGTTGTAACTAAACACAAGATGACCTACCTTGATCTCCTCTGATCGATATATATGAAAGTCGCCTCCCAAAACGACCAAGAACAACATATATCTAGGATAAAATATTACCCGTTCAAACATAAATAACATCCCTTAGGGAAATAATTTGAAGGAAACGTTCAAGAAGAGGGAAGACCTTACCCGCGTGGTTCAAACGAGATCGACGAAGGAAGAATCCGAGTTTCAGCGTGCGATCAGGAGCTCCTCCAAGTCTTGGCCTCCTCTCCTGCGGCTCCTGGTGAGTTCTATGCCTCCTCTATTGAATGAAGAGGCTACTACCAATTTTTAATGAAAAAACATGACTACACGACGTGTACTCTCAAGTACACGGTGTGTACTATTTTTCTTAAATGTTCCTCTGGTGGCTACTTTCCATCACCCCTTGTTCATCTGTCGACTGATTACACAGTGTGTATGACTAAGTACACAGCGTGTAGTTAGTTATTACATCCTGAAGTGCCGACACATATATACGCCCTGTGTTCTCGTCCCACGCAGCCAAAGTACAGGGCATGTATATAAAAGTACATGGCGTGTACCCATAAATTTGGGATTTCCCCCCATTTCCCTTGTTTTATCAAAAACACTTAAGTAAAAAGGAAAATAAGAATCCCGTACCTCAAGAATAAGAACCGAGTTCTTACAAAGACATAATGGTGTTCCTAACTCCATATGTAATTCAAATTATATAAAATTTATCTCATAAAATACATGTTTTTGATATCATTTATAGTAACATTAAAAATGATACCATACTATTATTCATGTGGGATGTTGTGAAATATCTTCATGAGAAAATTGGCACAAAAAACACTAGGGGCTAGGTGAGTGAGGAAATTTCTTTTTCAAATCTCAATGAGGATCACACAAACCTCGAAATCATTATAGTATAATTTCCATACCAATGAATAATTATTTATAAATATTCAACCAACATGTATATAAATAAATATATCAAAAAATATAGTCAAATTCCTCATGTAATATTAGGCACATTTTGTAGAAAAAAATAAGAGTGATCAATAGAAAAAAATGTGTATAATGAATCGTAAGATATATATATGTGTAAAACACTAGGATTCCTAATTTTAAATATCTATGAATAATTTTGGAAATTGTTTTTCACGTTATCTTATATGTAAGTGATAGACATATATGGTTGTATAATCTCCCACAACCTCATGATCAAGTAACCAATGAATGAGAATTGATTAATATCCACAGGTAAATATCATAACTACAATACCCTGTATAGGGAGACCCAATATATATGACACATACTATAGGGTGATAGCCATCTCCCATAGTGGTAGGTAGATCTGTGAGTCTCATGTATCTATCTCTTGATAAGATATTCTGTCAAATGGTCATATACTATTGGGAGATAAACCTAGAGAAACTCACACAAAAATAATTCGAATGAACATCCTTTTAATTCCCTAACATCCTAAAGTATTTACACCACATTGATTTTGTGTCTGAGAACTATTAATAACATAAAAATAATCACCACATGAAATCATCCACACACACTTTTCTAAATGAAAAAGAAAAACAGAACAACACCTGGGAATTACATAGTTAAGAAAAAAGTCCTATATTTATGGGCAAACCCTACAATTAATATGATAAAATAAAGTAAAAAATATTAAAAAAATATCTAGTATTCCTAACTTTATACATAAAATAAAGAAGATAAACTCATATCTACTTGTATATTATCTCAATAGCTGGCTCCTCCACATATTTATATAGGTATTCACCGAGTAAGTTGGTTTAACTACGCTATGATATTCACTTCATTCCTTACATTGATCAGAAAAAAATCCAATACACTATCACAAATTTGTATTGACCACTGAAAATCAATGAAAATGTGTTTTCCAATGTATCCAAACTATTATTACGATACTTTCAAAAGATAATAAATATATAATGCATCTACTAGACTCCTTTAATTAAATATGAGGTCCAAACCACTATCAAAAAACTTATTCCAAAAAAATATACTTTTTAAAATATTATTCGAGAATGATCCTTCTGAAAAACCAAAGAGACATCAAAACACCTAAAAATATTCCAATTGAAGACTACTTCAATGATTCTAATGACATTTAACATACATAAGATCTCACTTATTTTTGGTGAATAAATTGTTCTTCATATCCTTTCACTCACTCAAGTATAACTGAGGCACATAGTTTTCTCTAACCTTCTCAGACTAACACGTTAGTCAATATTTCCCAAGTATTATGCTTTCTTTCCACCTTTTAGAAGTTACAATACTCTATATTCCAGTATATTTTGGATGAAATTAAATTTCAAGTCAATGTGTTTTTTCCATTGATAAAAAATAGATTCCTAGAATGGTTAATAACACATTGACTATCACCGAACAATATTCCACCTTCTGATCATTTCCAGAGATCCTACAACAATTACATCATCCAGAAAAACTCATTTATTTCTTTTGTAAAAACGACATATTCTATTTCCATTTTTGATAGGGTAACCATAGGTCAAAATCAAGAAATAAAACTAATCTATTTACTTCAATAATTGAACATATAACCTATTTTTATTGTATGACAATCCATTCCATTGGAATAAACTACACCCAAAAAACACTTTGATAGATCATTATCACTGAAGCATAATGCTAAATCTTTAGAAACTTTTAGATATTGAATGATCCATTTCACAGCCTCCAACTAACTCTTTCTAGGATTCAACATGAAATAACTCACAACTCCCAATAAAATGTAAATATAAATATGTGTGAGGATATTTTCATACATAAAACTTCAAAGGACTAAGGAATAAGAAAATTTTTCTATGTTCCATACTTTTTTTCTTATTAGGATGGTTCCTTTTCCTCTAAAATATTTAATTATACATCATGGGGATTTGAGACAAGTTTACATTCAACTATTTTGCATCACTCACTAAAATTACAAATTTATTTCATGTGCGATAATACTAAAGTTTTGAAATTAATATTCCTCCCAATTTTTATAACCTAAAATTTCTTACCATGGACAAGATACTTTATTTCAAACCTTCTCATAAATTTAATCTTCAACCCCTAAATACATTTAATTTATTTCCTCACAAGAATCATATCATCCATATAAAAATATAATATAATTAATTGTCTATCTTCCCAATAATTATGATAGAAATAATTATAAAAAATCACAATGAGTGTAGCCTTATTTCATAATGAATGTGTCAAACTTATGATTCCACTACCGAGGGGCTTTCTTCAATAAATTTAGACTCATTTAAACTAAAAAACTATTTTATCTTTACGATAATATTAGAAACACTTTTGATAAACTACAATGATATCATCCTCTAAATTAATGTGGATAAAGAAAATATTAACTTTAATTTTTTCCATGAGAAAATTATTTGATGAAAAAATGATTAGAACCATTTGGAAAGTAGAGTTCTTGATGAATGGCGAGGAAATATATAAAAGGTAAATTCCCATTATTTCATGGAATCTTTTCACCACCATCAAAGATTTATGCTACTTACTTTCATCATCTTGTTCCTAAAGATAGAAAACCCATTTGTTTTGAAGAGCTCACATTCCATCTAGAAGATTATCCATCTCTAACATTATGTTGAGATTCAAGGATTTAATTTCCTTATTCATGTAAAACTCCCAATGATTTGAGTCACTTAGGGTAGATAATTAATCAAAAAAATTCTAGTTAATCTACATATGTTAATATAATAAATTTTATATTATCCCCAAACCATTGAACCAATTTCCCAATTATAGTCGATCTCCTAAAAATAATTGACTATATTTCCCAAATTAGTTATGATTTTCCTTCTAGAACCATTATTTCAGGTATTACCTATCAATTTTAACAAACATCATAATTTTTTTTGTGTTTCCCCTAATTTCTTTATAAAATATCATTTTAATCAATTTTAACATCAACCATTGTTTTTTCATAAACTTCTTTCACTTCTATGTTCTGATATTTCCATATATGTTTCTTATTGAAGAAAACTTCTATAATTTGGATGAATTACATATTCTTATCATCCCAAAATTTATATCTAATTTCATCTTAACTATATAAAATAATAAAACACTCTTTGCATTTATCCTAAAAAATATCTCTATCCTTGGAATCATCATGATCATATGCCACACTTATAAATGTTTTGAGACGGTTCATTTCCAATCATTTACCAAACTAATGTTCTTTAGGAATTTTCTATCATAGAATTTAATATGGACTTCTATTGACTATGTATACCACGATATTTATATATTTTACCTTAATTCCCAAAGTCATCCCAAAATTAAGTCTCATTCATTGAGATTCCTCTTACATGTTCTTATTCATTCTTTCAGTTACTTTATATTGTAGTGAACTTCTAGGAACTATCTTCTCATTCCTAAAACCCTTTTTCTAAAAATAATTTTAGAATATATGTACAATATTTTTTCTCTACAATTTCCTATTTATAGGAAAATTAGTTTCTGATCATTCACCTTTTCAGTTGAATCATTCCACTGAATAAATGCCAAAAAAATATCATATTTATTATTTATGAATTATACCCCAAACTTCACAGTGGAATCATTACTAAAAGACCCAAATTACAGAAACCCCCAATGGAATTCATAGGGGAAAGTCCCCAATCATTATAATGAATAATTTTTAGCTTCTTATTCCTTGTATTCCATCCATTCAAATTAAAAGAAACCTTATTTTGCTTCCCAAGCGTATAACTTTTACATATTACAAAATATTTTTGATTGAGTTTATGTATTCTGATTTGTCACCGAAAAATTAATATTCTTCTCCCTAAGGAGAATAAATCTATAGAGAAAAACTTTTGGATTTTTTGATGAAATGATTACATCCATTGAATTTTTTTCATTTCTTCTAGTCAAGTATATGGTTTCACCCTTCATCCCATGAATGTTCACTATGAATATATTTGTTATTTTAAGAATCCCATTGAATAATGTTGTTCTGAAACTTGATTAACCATGTTCTACAACTAATGTAAGGGTCTTATAGTGACATGGAATATGTTTAACATCTGTCACCTTCAAGACACCTCCATTATTTATTCTAATGTCAAAATTTCCTTTTCTAAATATTTCTAGATCTTCATCATATTCCAGATATACTATTTCCATAATTATGGATATATAGTTAACCATAAACCCTTTCTCAATAGTTGAATGGAATGATGAACCCAAGTCAATAATCTATGATTCTTTATGAATTTTCTCACTCAGAAACAAACTATTACCACATTTCTTTGTGATGATGGAATTTTCTATTTTTGAATTTGAATCATTATTTATAGAATTTTTATAATTTTTATATCCCTTATTGATATGTTTATTCTTTCCACAAATCCATCAAGTAAGGCTATAGCCATCCGATATACTTTGACTTCATTCTTAGGAATTATTCTTGGATGAATTATTCTATAGGACCATCCATTCACGTGATCATCCCCATCCGCCAGTACTTAAAGAACTTACAGAGGTTACATGGAATTTCTTCCACCTCAAATCCTCAATAATGATCAAATTATTAATATCATAAAATAAAAGTTCTATCATTCTTATCAAGTTACTCACTTTTGTCATTATATCATCCCAAATTTATTGATGTTAAGATAATAATAAAACACCTAAACATCATTCATGAATGAAACCTTTACTGATTTGATCTATCCATGAAAAATTCTTCAATAATTCACATTGATTATTTCCAATATTAATTTTGATAGTCTCAAGATAAAAAAGTAATAAATCATAAATAATTTTTTGATTGGAATTGGATTCTCATACATAACAACCAATGTTTTCATATCTTGCGTTGTACTTTTATTATCCTAAATGTTGAAATCTATGTTCCTTGCAAGATAAATTATTTCTAAAGATAAATTATTCCTATACAACCATTCACATTCCAATTTATCCATTTTCAATGGACACTCTTGAAATAATGGATCATCCAAATAATTCTACATTAGAATATATTACAATTGTATCCACTAGTAGACAATGTCTATCCCATTAAACTAATTAATATAGATATTTCTATCACCTGATGCAACGCTTCCTACTATCATGTGGGTTAAAATGAACCTACACTTTGATACAACTTATTATGATATAAATAAGTAGAAATATCACAATAATAATTCTAAATAAATTAATTCTAAATGACCACCCTATAAAAGACTTAAAACCCCATTGGATTTGTGTTCTGGAACTAGGAATAATAAAAACATAATGAACAAAATAAATCATTTGTAGATACAATTTATAAAATGGATAATAAAAATGGAATCCCACATAGGAATTATGTGGTCCCAAAAAATTTCCATGTCTATAGGAGAACATTAAATCACTAAGATAAAATAATGTACAGTAGATTTCAATAATATATACTCTCGATCACATAATATATCAATAAAAGACATAAATTTACACATTACTTGTACATAATCTTGGAAGATGGTACCACCTCATACTTATAGAGGTCTGCTCTTAGTAAACTGGTTCCACCACCCTATGAGATTCATGGATGTCCTCCCATTAAATGGTGAAAACTCTGATACACTGTTACATATTCAGATTGACTGATGAATGATAGTGAACATTCATGCTACCCATGTATAAAAATAATCTTCCCGATACTTTCAAAAAATCATTATAACAACATGTTTAATCCATAAACCTTTTAAAAAAGTTGAGGACCAAAACCACTATCTAAAACCTCATTATGAAGAATCTCATTCTGTAAATATCCTCCTAAAAAAGAAAATCCAAAAAACTAAAGAGGCATCACCATAACCAACATAAATAAACATGAAATTACACATAAAGACTCTATATAAACATATTCTACATAGACATAGGATGATAATAGGGGGAACCTACATGTGTTGGTAATGGTAGGACCTTCATACCTCAATTTATTGAACTGTATTCTCCTTATGTGCAACATATGATATATGTGTTTGATACTCAGTGAGTAATGTATAATTTTACATATATATAAATTAATATAATACAATTTTTTATTTAGTAAAAAAATTTCTTATAAATATTTTTCATTTAAATTAATTTGGGAAATTAGATTTCATGGAATATAGTTTTATGTATTAATTCATATATTAGTTTAGGTATATGAGTTAAGGTTAATAAGTTAATGAGTTTATGAGTAATTGGGTATATGAGTTAGGGTATTTGATATCTGAATATAGGTTTTATGAGTTGAGAAATATAGGTTTATATGTTTCCGAGTTTTAGATATAATAAGTATATTATTTAGAGTATATGAGTTAAGGTTTATGATTTATTTAGTTTATGGGTTTATAAATTAGGGTATAAGAGTATATAGGATTTTGATTTAGGGATTGAGATAGATTAATTTAAGGTTTAGGTGTTAATGGTTTATAAGATAATATATATGAGTTTTGATTTATGATTTATTATTTTTAGGGATTTAGATGTTAGGGTATATGATTTTTGGGGTTTATGATTTTAGGATTATGGGTTATTGTATTGGATATAATTATTTTGAGGTTTAATATTTAATGATATGTATTTTATAGAGTTTATGGGTTTAAGTGTTTATAGGAATATGTGTTAGGGTTTGTGAGATTTAATTTTCAACTCATTGAGTTTAAGGATTCAAAAGATAGGGTAAAATAGTATAGGGATCCATGAATTAGGGTTTAAGAGTTAGGGATTGTGACAAATAATGTTTGGGTTTAGGAATTAAGTAATCGTAAGTTTAGGAATTAATGGTTAGATGTATTAATTGTTATATGGTTTAAGAGTTATGGTATAATATTTAGAGGTTAAGGGTTTAGGGTTTTTATGTTATTATAAGGGGTATGAAATTTTAGGTTTTAAGAGATGAATTAATGCAGTTTTGGGATTTAATTGGTTTAAAAGAAAATAAATATAATAGTTAGGTTTTTTGAGTTATGTTTTTTAAATTAATTAGTTTTGGGTTCAATATTCAGTTTAAATGATTTTAGGGGTTTAGGATTTAATGTATATGAGTTTAGGGGTTTAACATTTTATAGTCATGAATTAAAATATGGGTTAAATGAATTTATAAGTCATGGTTTTAAGGAATATTAGTTTGGGAATTAATAGTTTTATGGGTTGATATATATATGATTTATGGTATTTGAGTTATAATTTATGTGTTAATGATATTAGGGGTTTGTGATTTAATTGATATATGAGTAAAAGCTTATAAATCTATCATGAAGAAAATAACAAACATATATAATAATATACATGTACAAAAAAAATGATAAAATAAAGTAATAAATTCATATCATTGAGGGTTATAACTCAATCCTATTATGTCCAGACATTGATTTTGATTATGACATTATCCCCAAAATATTTTTTATCTTAGTTCCATGCACTATTTTTTATCCAATAAATCTCATTTTAAATGTAACTATTGTTTTATTTTCCTCAATAATATTATATAATGATTTCATGTATATAAAAACACCATTCAAAAAATAATTAAAATTCTCTGAACTCCCCTACATGAATTCAATGATCAATGTAAAAGTTGATTACCGTGATGATATTATATATTTTATCAATAAAATATTCCCAAGATATATGATAGATATATTATCTAAATATAGTATAATTCATGTGATTATTTTGACAGCATCATAATATATGATATATACATGTTGTATGGTATAACATATAGGGAACTAAGGCATACCATAATCCTTGGTGGGGGAATATCATAAGGCATGATATGCCTCGACCTGACCACCACAAGCCATAAACTTAGTAATCTAACCCCATTGGTCTCCTATAATACCTTGGTATCCTTCTAAAAAAACTATGGGCTATTACAAAATGGGGTCACTTATGAGACCAATGATTGTCCCCACATGCCAACACATGTCATTTCAAAGTGCATTGTCTTCACTCACACACACCCTAGGAAACCTTTTAGAAGGCCTGCCATCCAGAAACTACTATCACCCAAGCATGCTTTACTATAGAGTTCAAATCATGTAGGATCTTGAAAATAAATGTTCACATTTCTAAAATTATTAGTAACATTTAGTCTTTTTATATATCAAATTTTCATGGGTGTTACACTCTCCCTATTTAAAGAAAAACATGCTCACTCTAGACCCCACACCTGAAACATAAGAAGTTCCTCTACCCTTTATGATGAATATTTTCTCTGATACCATTTTTCATGACACAACCTCTAATGGGAACCCAATATTTGATAGATGTGGGTAATATAGTATATAAATGTTTTCAGATATAATTTTTGTAGAAATGTATAATCTATTATACAACAACCTTATTCATAAATGAATCATGTTTAATTTAATAAATCATGATGAATTGATAATGATAAAATAAATTCAAATTGTACCTCATCTGATTTCGATAAAAAATATGTTTCGCTCATCATCGATGATCTTTGATTGAAGGAATTGAAACCAAAACCATCTAGATCATCCAAAAAATGTTCCAAAAGCATGATCTATCATTCTCCATTACTTTATTTTCAGTATCGTAGATTATCATAGGATTTTAGACATTGTCATGACTATGAGAGATGACAATAATAATCCTTGAACTTGGATAGAGAAAACTTTTATATTCCACTCACATTATATCTCTAGGACTTGAGTGATTGGGGAAGATGATATTAAATTATCCAAACATTTTACTCCTTTATTTTGGGTCTTTAAAGAGCTTATATACTTATGTTTTAACTTTTATAACTTACATTTATGTCCTTATGAATCTTTACCCATAAAAAGTACCAAAAAATGATATAAATGACACTTAAAATTAGTTGTAAATGTCATGTATGTTTTATCACATGCTTGTAACATATAAAGTATGTTATATAATGAAATACGAGTCAATATCTCAACTTTAATCTCCCATAAATATTTAAAAAGTACTTGAATATTGATTATTTAATATTCATTAAATTTTTTTCATTATATCCACTAAATAAATTATGAATATAAAATGTAAATAAAATCAATTGATATTCGTCTAAACTCGAATAATATTGATTTTATATATTATCTTTCTGAACGTATAAACATAGGCATTACCCAACCACCACCGTAGGGCCCATAGTGACCTAAAATTCAATTGCCTATAAATTTTCAGGCTTATGGAAACTATTGGAGTGTGGACCTCTAGTATCTTATATAGATATAAGTGGACACTATTAATAGACCAGTAGTGGAGTCTAGAAAACCATCAAGTCCCCTTAGGAGATAAATAAAAGTCACAAGAATGACAAAATTTCCTACGAACACACACCAAGTAATATTATCTATTTGTCTCACAATATCTCATAAAATAAGATGCACAATTTGTGTGATCATCCATTATTATATTATAATTTTCTGACCTCCATCGATGGACCTACATTAATCACCATGTAAATGGATTTATTAAAGGTACAAACATCCCAGTCTACTAGGACACATACAACTCATCCTTTAAAAATGGGGAAAAAACTATCTTGATAATTCAATCAATGTAATACCACTAATGACTCATCCAAAACAAGATAGATCCCAGTGAAACCAATTCCATGGTGTTTTCCTTATATTAAATACATAATCAAATTACACACATTGATAATGATCACAATTTTAGAGACCAATACACATGCTCATAGATATTAACTAGTAATTAAATAAAAACATGTGATGTTCCTATCAACATCAGTCATAATGATATAATCTACTTAAGATCCCCATGTGAAAAAATCATGAGAAGAAGTCTCACAGCTCATGGGCCTCTAGATCCTGATGGTCATACATCACTTGTGTCTTATAATGACACATGATTTTTAAATTATATTTTTTTCCAGAGAAAAAGTGTGTTATAATATATTTTATGATATACATACAAAATATAGAAGAACCAATAAAACCTTATCTCGATAATAATCATTACATTAGTTAACGATAAAACTTATTAAAATGCCAAAAATTAGCACTAGTCAAGTACTATAAAATAGAAAAGATAAAATTGGAATATATGGATCACCCGAATCAATTAGAATTGTATCCCCCCAAAACCAACACTACAGAAATGAAACAAGAAACAATTAAACCAATCAAAATCATATAAAATGGTAATATACATCTTTTGGAGGAATTGTAGTGAATAGTAAATGTAATAATGAAGTGGTATTTATATGGTATATATGGTAACATGACTTTTTGGATTCAAACATTATATGACAATTGGTCAAATATGACCGTTGGATAATTTTACTATTGGAAACTATACCCATTGGTGATAATTTTACCGTTATAATTAATGTTGATAAGTAATAATGACAAAAGATAATTAATGTAGAAAAGAGAAATAATAAACTCAACTAATAGATTCATGTCATTTAAAGCCCACTTGTTAGAATTTGTGAGGGAGGTGACATCACTAGGGTTCACCCTCGACCAAGCCCATGATGAAATTCAAAAATTTAATCATGAATGAAATAACCTACGGTAGACATTCGTGTTAGTGGATACTACCACTCAGTTAATGTTAGCCGATCCACACCATGAAACTACGACCATCTCACACCATGCCCTTAAGGCTTGCATGGGGGTTATGTTCCCATGCCTTATTTACCTAAAGTTTAATTAATTTTTATACACAATTTATTTATTATATCAATTCAATTTTAAGAATTGTATTTCTTAGTAAAATATATTTATTATTGAGATGAATTTGATAAATTGACTTCTCGACAAAAAAAAACATAATCGATTTTTTAGAAAATATATACACTTTTATAATAAACTATGGTTTTTCTAGAAAATAGTTGTTTTAATTAAATATTATTTTATAAAAATATTACTTAAATTTAAATGATAAATTTTTTTATTTCCCTAGTAAATCTTTATAAGTGTTATAAAAATGAATGTTCCTTAAAAACTGTTATTTTTCAATAAATAAGGTTTTTTTTATATTTAAAACATAAAATTATCATATTTAAAGAATTTTTCAAATAAAATAAGCATTATATTTTAAATTAGAATATTGAAATATGGTTTGTGTGAATTTATGACAATTTTATAAAATACAATGTTTTTCTATGAATAAGAAAAATATTGTTTGGGATTTTCATTATGTTTTATGACGTCATGTTTGTGTCATAATGATGTAATAATTGAATAAAAGAATTAAAAACATAAAATATTTTATTTTATTAATATTTTGTATCTTAATATATTTTAATCTATATCAAAACCAATAAGTGAATGTCTAATGTCTGAAATGGAAAATTTGATTTTAAAAACATTTCTTTATAGAAAATTTAATTTTTCATGCCAAAAGAAGTATTAAAAAATGGAATTAGGTTCTGCTGTATTAATATATAATAATATTTGAATTAAATTTCCAAAACTATGATAAAAATCCCTGGGTAAACTGGGTAGTTTTCATCTTCTACAACAATGATTTCCAAGACCTATATTTTAAAATTATTAAACAATTCTGCCACATTTTCTATAAATAACCACGCATTTCCCCATTACCATTTAGTCCAGATCCATACTCCATGAATTTCTTCTGAATTTCCCTCATAAAGAGTCCCACCAATGTACCCTTAAACCCCTAAGGTTCCATTCTAATACTTCAGTAACAACTCTTCAAGGTAAGATAATTCTCATTCCTTCTTCATAAATTCAAGAACCACGTTTTGTATATATCTTATAAATGTTATGTTACTCTATTTTCATAGATTTTTTCCTTAAATTACATCTAAATTTTGTTATATCAATAAAATAACTTTGTTCTATAGCATTTTACCCTTTTATAAATCCCCATTTTATATATGTCATGCTGTCAAATTTTCTTCACAATTTTATCTCTTTTAAATGAAAAATTATTATATTGTGGATAAAAAAACATTTTATTAACCATGGGTATTCACCTAGATGTTAATATAATTTATTTATTTAGGTATTTAAATATATGAAACCCACATTCCCTTTCTGTGCATTAAAAATGATTTGATGGTCAATTCTTTAATAACATACATACTTAATGATTTTATATGAAACCTATACATTATTATTCTCATTTTATTGAAAAAATGATTTATTATGATCAGTGTGACTCACATGAAATTAATCCATAAAAATGGTATTCTCTGATATCATTCTAGTGCATTTAGTAAATAATTTAATCTCTATAGATGATATGTTTTCTGATACCTTGGTGAATAACCATGGAATTTTTTATTTATGACATCTTTGTGATAAACCATAGTGATATGATTATAAATGAATCATTTTTATGTTGTAGAAACATTTCCATATAATGATTCGTGATATTTTTTTATGATATTATTCATGTTATCTTGATCATGATATATTTTTAATCCTTGGGTTCTTATTGATATTCCTCATGATCACATGCTAAATGTATCCCATGATTATTTCCATTAATGGGGTCATTCTCACCCCTTTCTTTTAATTTATTCCCCCCAGGATATGAGAATCATTAAAAGTAACTTAGGTTGAACCCTTGAATAAACATTTCAATTGGATTAGAAAAATGTCTAATGGTTTCATGTATTATGTTCTTGATTTCCATGAAACTAAACATTAAAATATCCTTTATTTTGTTCCATGTAATGAAAGATTTCTATAATAAAAAATTGAGACATAATTATTGTTGTTGGAGGATGGTTTATTTCATTGTATAAATGAGGACATTAAAACATTAGTAAGAATACTAGGTATAATTAAAAATATAAGATAACATAATTATATTTTTGTGAGAATTATGTAATTGGTATTCAAGAAAATATATCATTTGTCCAGATACTACAAGTGGATGTGGATCTAGAAAAAATATACCTAGGGGTAACACCAAAAGAACTATATTGGGATAGAGTGGATCTATAACTAGTGCACAAAAACTGTCCTTGTTGCACAATTTGTTTGACACTTTATGGGGACATGATTGGTTAATCACATGATTTTTATGAAAATTTATCAAGGATATATAGAATATGTGATTTTTATTTGAGGATATTATTGAATAACATATGTAATAATTATGTTTTGAGACATAAAAAACCATTATAATTATATGATTATGAAAATCAACATGTTTCTCCCTACATTTTTCTTATTTTTTAAAAATGGAAGGAAATAGGAGGAACCATGTAAATGACAATTACAATGAACAATGCACATATAACCCTCTAATAGAAGCTGGAATGGAAACATTCATGTGGATAATGAATCAAATATCTTGAGTTATGAATAACAATTTGAATCAAGATGAGTGACCAAATTCACCTTGAAGGGAAAAACCTTCTATTGAGTCCTTCAGGCATCAACAGACACCTTCTTCTAGTAGATATACCAACCAATTTATTACTATTCAATGAATTATCTCTATAGAAGAGACCTTTTCTATACTTCGATGTCTAGATCAAGATAATTTCACATTGATAGTATACCTTTTAAAATAATAAGTTGAGTATTGGTTGACACTAATTAAAAACATGAATCCAAGAAGGGTTATTTAGGCTATAGAGTGGTAAGAGGTTAGGGGAACTATCTTCAATAAATATTTCCTCATTCTATGTGAAAAAAATGGAGAATGAATTTCAAGAGATAAATAATAAGGAAAATGAATCATTGGTAAGCTATAAAATTAACTATAAAATACTTTATTGATACCCCACTAATGTTTTTATGGATCCTAAGGGAACTTTGGATTGATTATTCAGTGTACTAAGACCCCTTATATGGAGGAATTTAGAAAATCGAGACTATCAAATATCTAAGGAGATATTTCATTGTGTTATGAAGGTTTAATTAGAGTTTGAAGATAAAAATTTGTCACATGGGTTGAATTAACAAAAGAGAAAAATGGATCCAAAATCAGGGAATAATTTTGATCATTGAAGAGGTTGTAAGAAAGATAAACATCACATGTGAAAAAAATGTAGGAAAAAGTATTCAAGGAACTGATTATATGGGAGGGAAAAGTGATACATGTTTTCAAGAGATGTACATATATCTTAGAACTATCATAGTGAGGTGAAGCCTCAACTTATCAACACTAACGACAAATGGAAGATGGTTTTGGACCAACTAGAAGTCCAATTCTTCATATGTGGAAATCATGGTAACTTTTTCAATCAATTTCCAAATCAATAGATAATGATGTGAAACCACCATCAACTTCATCATAGCCCAGGGGATCATGGTTTGGAGTTTTATATCATGAGGTTTGATGTAGAGGCTCCAAATGATGTGGTGGATGGTAAATTATTTGTTCTATCAATGCTTGAAAGTACATTATTTGATTATGGTTCTTTTCCTTCCTTTACATAATCCATGTTTTCAAAGAATATTGAATCAATCACTAAGCTAATAGAATTATTTTTATCAATCAAGAAACTTGGATGGATTATCCTATAATTGACAGTGTATTGAAACTCTAGTATTAACATTGGTGAGTACAATCTCATAAAAAACCTAGGTACCATTCCCATGGTGGAATTGGAAACTATATTATGGATATAATGGATCTCAAATTATAATGCTAATATAAATTATAGGATAAATAAAATTTTAGTAGTCTTGAATCATAACCTATAGTTAGTTTCAAATGAGATATATCCCGACCTGATATATGTCTAAAAGGACCACCCATATCCTTATTTATAGAGATGATTGGGGAAGAGGGGATGTCAAATGAAAGTATAAGGATAGATTATGTACCCATAATTTAGAAAAACATTTAGGTATTTCTTTAATACTTACATGGACCTACCCCAGAAGGATAGGTATATTTATCCATTGAAATCATGCATGGATCCATGCTGATATCGAAGACCCCGTATAAAATGAAAAATGTGGAGTAAGAGTAATTTAAAAAATTAATTATTGATCATTTGGAGAATTTATTTATCTGACCACATGTGTCACTTAGGGGAGAAAATATACCATTTGTAAATAATAAGGATGAATCAATGTGGCTATGAATTGATTTTATAGAACATTATGGGGTCAAAAGGAAGAACAAGTACCCCTTACCAAGGATTAGTGATTTATTTGACCAGCTTCATGGGGATAAATTATTCTCCAAGATTGACCTATAATATGGGTATCAACAATTGAGGGTAAAAAATGATTATATTCTAAAGACTACCTTCCAAAAAAAACACAAGAATTATGATTTTTTTATTCCCTTAAACTTGACTAATGATCCTGCTATATTTATGGATTTTATGAATATAGTATTTAAGGAATACAGTGATAAAATTGCATTAGTTTTTATTCATGATATTATGATATACTCTAATATTTGTGATGAGCATGAGGATCAACGAAGTGTTATATTGAAAACATTGACGAATGGTAAGGTATTTGTAGAATTCAGAAAATGTGAATTATTGTTACAAAAAGTTTCATTCATGGGGAACATTATAACCAATAAAGGAATCTTAGTTGTCCCTTCCTAGAAAAAGGCTATAAAAGAGTGGCCTCCTCCAAAAATAGTAACTGATATTTTTATTTTCCATTGTTTAACAGTATATTATAAACGTTTTTTGAAAAAAATTTATATGTTTCTACTCCACTAAACACGTTAACTCAAAAAGGAGTTAAGTACATCCAGACAAAGGTTTTTGAAGAATGGTTCCACAAACTAAAGAATACATTGGTTACTTAACAAGTATTACATCTACTATATGTTAGAGAAGTATTTTTAAATTATAGATATGAATATTTGAATGGTATTCGGTTCATCCTCATGAAGAATGACAAGGTTCTCTCTTATGCATCTCGACTGGTAAAACCTGATGAGGAGAATTATACTATGCATTACCTAGAGTGATATTTAATCATTTTTTTCTCTTAATATATGGAGGACCTATATTTATGGGGAGAAATGTGATATTTACACTAACCACCAAAGTTTGAAGCAAATATTAAAGAAAAAGGAATTTAACATGAGACAAAGGAGATGATTGGATCTTCTTAAAGACTATGATTATCTAAGTCATTATCACCCTGGAAGAGATAAAACATTCTCTAATGTATTAAGTAGGAAAGACAATGTTGTGCCAGAAATGATGAGGTTTCGGGGAAATACATTGATCAAGGCCTAGTAATGTTGGACATGGGAATCATAAGTTAAGAGAAATAAAATATCATATCCCAAATGATTTCTCAAGCATCATTTCTAAATAAAATTAAGAGATATAAAATAAAATGTCCTTTGATACAAAATAAGATAGAGACTGTAATGATTGGGAAGTTTACTTAGTTCAATATTGATCAAGCGGATGTACTAAAATTTTGTATAATGCTATTTGTCTTATATATCCTGGAGAAAAAGAAGGAGATGATGGATGGATCCCATAACTCAACATTATCTATACATCCTGGAAGCACAAAAATATACAGGGTCCTATGTGATCATTATTTCTATGATATTATGAAAATAGAGATTACTGACTACACTATACGGTTGGTGTGTCAAAAAGTTAAGGTAGAGCGCAAATATCTTAAAGGGGGTTTCAAACCACTACCCATACAAACATGGATGTGAGACAATGTCAATATGGTATTCATCACTGGTCTTCCAAGAACATCTAAAATAGAAAATACGATAATGGTTATAGTGTATTGAATCACCATGGCTTCCCATTTTATCTCTATTTGGAAATATTTATCTCTTGATTAAATTTCTAAGATATATGAAAATGATGTAGTGAGGCTACATGGGTCACCTCATTCAATAATTTAGGATCATTATCCTAGGTTCACATATAACATCAAGATAAGTCTTTCATATGATTTGAATACTGAATTGAATTTTAGTACAACCTATCATCCCCTAAATGATGGCCAACCTGAAAGTACTATTCAAAAAATGTGAGGATATGATGAGAACATGATCAATGGAATTTAAAGGTGGATGGGATCAAATCCTCCAATTATTTGAGTTCTAATATAACATCATCTTATAATAAATTATTCAAATGGAACCCTTTGAAGCTCTATATGGGAAGATATTTATAAATTGTACTTTTTTTGATGAAGTTTGTCAGAGAAAGATTTTTGGGCCCAATATTGTTCAATAAATGAAAAAAATCGCATTCCATACAACAACAAATAAAAGATTCTCATAGTCAGAATAAGATATATGATGAAAATGATCGAAGGTAATTGGTGTTTCATGTTGGTGAAAAGTCTACATTAAAATATATCCATGAAATAGATTCATGAAATATGGAATGAAATAGAATATTATACCAAGGAAAATTGACCCCTTTGAAGTCCTTAATCACATAAAAGCAGTGGTATATTAGCTTTCACTTCCACTAAATCTATCTTAGGTTCATGATGTATTCCATGTATCTCTCTAGAGAAAGTACATACATGATCCATCTTGTGCAATGAATCCATAGTTTGTATAAATGGAACACGACCTCTCTCATGAGGTGAATCCATTAGAGATATTGGACTATAGAGACAATTTTCTATGCAATAAGACAACACACCTTTTCAATTTCTTGTGGAGGAACCATAAGTATTAATAGGCGACATCCGTAAATAGAGGAATCAATGAAATATAATTACACTTGAAAACTCTCTACTAAGAATATTAGTTGAAATTTCATGGATAAAATTTCTAAAGGGGGGAATAATGTAACGACCTAGGATTTTTAAATGATATTTTATTAATGAAAAAATGTGCATTATATTATACATTGACAAAATATACAGGAAAAAAACCATATCTCATTAATAATCATTACATTAGTCAGCTATAAATCCAATTAAAATTCCAAACATTACAATTGTGAAAAAAATAGAAAATAGAAATGAAAAAATGGAAAATTATGGATCACCCATATTCATTAGAATCAACTCTCCCAGGACCAACACTACAAAAAATGAAACATAATATTAGAAAAAGAATCAAAATAATTGAAAATGAAAATATATAACCTTGAAATAAATTGTAGTGAATATTTATTGAAATTATGAAGTGGTATTTATAGGGTACAAAAGGAAATGCGACCATCAAGATTCAACAGTTATACGACCACTGGTGAAATATCATCATTGTTAAATATAAATATTGGTCAATTTTACTATTGGGAACTATACCCAATGATGATAATTTTACCATTATAATTAGATTTTATAAATATTAATAAAAAAGGATATCTAATACAGAAAAGAGAAATAATTCCCTCACGTAATTGAGTTATGCCATTTGAAGACCATTTTTCAGAACATGGAAGGAAGGTAGCATCACTGGGAGTTTCCCTTGACAAATACCAATCCAAGAATAAACAAGTGTCATTTTAATGAAATTTTCATTATTATAGGTTTAGGATAATGGAGAATAACAGTTAGTTAATGTTACCAGAGTTATCCCATGAATCTACCATTGTCGCACACCATAACCATAGGGTGTACGCAAGTGTTATAAGAGGTTATGTGTTAATGAATTAGTTACATAAAGTGTAATTTCTTTGTATAATTTTTTTATTACATAAATTCAATTTTAATAATAGTTTATATAAATAAAATATATGTTTCATTTCAAAGAATTTGTTAAATTAATTTCTAGATATAATTAAAATATAATTGTATTTTTTTAGAAAAGATATAAATTTTATATAACAAACTAAGGTATTATGAATAATATTTCTCTTAATTATTTTTTAAAACACTATTATTTAAATATAAATGATATCATTATTTTATAACATCCTAGGAAATTTTTATAAGTGTTAGATATATGACTGTGCCTTAAAAACTATTATTTTTCAATAAATAATTGTTTTATATTTAAAAGAAAAAATGAACATATCAAGAAAATTATTCTAATAAAATAAAAAAAATTTAAATTATCATGTAAAATTTAGTTAGGGTAAATTTATGTGAATTTTCTAGAATGCATTATTTTCCTATGAATAGTAGAAATAATGTTTTTAGTTTTCAATATTTTTTATGACTTTAAAGTTATGTCATAATGATTTAATAATTAATTAACCACAATACACATCATAAAATATTATATTATATTTTTATTTATTATTTTAATATATTTTAATGAATTTCCAAAACACTAAGTGACATTCCAAATTCTATAATAGAAAATTTTATTTTTAAAACATTACATTGTAGAAAATTTATTTTCAATGAAAAAAGAAGTATTTAATTTTTGTAGGTTATATTGGATTAAAATAATTATAAAATGTGACATTCAATGAAAAAATATCTTATAAAACCCATGGGTATGTCATTTTTTTATAATTTTCCACAACCTATATTTTCAAGGCCTATATTTGGAAATTGATAAAAAAGTACTCCACTTTCTCTATAAATACCCACCCATTTCCCCATTATCCTTCAGTAAAAATTTATCCTCCATGAATATTTGGTTATTTCATTCCTAAATAACCCCACAAAGGTTTCCTTAATACCCCTATATTCTATCCTCATGTTTTTTTGGATCAACTCTTCATGGTAAGGGAATTATCCTTCCTCCCTCTTCAATTAAAGAACCTATTTTTGTATATATCTTCTAAATGTTATGATACTATAATTTTGTACCATTTAGATCTTAAAAATAATTAAGAATATGTTTTATCAATGAGATACTTTATTTATCTCTGATTTCACACTTTTCTAAATTGACATTTTATACGCTTCATGTTACAGAATTTACTTCTCAAATTTATCTCTTTTAAAGAAAAAATTCTTATATTGTTAATATCCAAACCACTTCTTTAACCATCGGTATCCAACTAAATGTAAATATAATTTATTGATTTTGGTATTTACATATATTAAACACAAATTACATTTTTTTGGGTTAAAAATGATTATATGGTCAATACATTAAGCACTCACATACAAATTGATTTTATATGAATCACGTACTTTATTCTCCACGAGTTATTGAAAAAATGATTTATTATGATAAATGAGTATCACATGAAATTAATAAATATGGAGGGTGATCTCTAATAGAACTCAATGCATTGGGTAAATAATTTAATCTCCAGTGATGAAATATTTTACAATACTGTGGTGAATAACATTGGTAATTTTTATTTATGACACCTTAGTGATAAACCATGGTGATATGCTTATGAATGCCTCATTTTTATGTTATATCCAATTTTCAATGTAATAATTCATGATTTTTTATGATATTCCTCATGTTCTATTGACCATGTTATATTGTTATACCTCATGTCTCTCTTAATTATTTCCCTTACTGGGATCATACTCACCCCTTTCCTTTGATGTATGTCTCCAGATATGATATAGAGTAAAAGTAACACAGGATGAACCCATGAAAAATCCTTTCAAGTGGATTAAAATATTTTTTTTATGTTTTTATGTATTATTTTATTTATTTCAAAGAAACTAAAATTTAAAACATCCTTTGTTTTTTTCCATGAAATGATAAGTTTATGTAATATAATGGAAGGATTCCATATATCATGTCAACATGTTGTATCTGGACCATATGTCATATGTTTAAGATTAATTTCATGGTATCTCTAGGTTATCATTATATCCTAGGAACTAATGTAACCATTTTGTGAAATAATAAATATGATGAAATTTCATAAAAATACAAGACGTAGAAATAGTAAGACTATTATGGTATGTGTACATCATACATAAATCATTTTATACATGATATGGTAATGGAAAAGTCTTGTTCTAGTTGGGTATATGAGACCACTTTTCAATAGTCACACTTTTAGTAGATCCAAATTGCTCATTTAAACTATTAAATCTCACATGATAATGTTATTTTTCTCTTGAGTTATGTATTTAGTCATTGGGTTTGTCACGTCTCCATTGCTTGTATACTCTGCTATATAAGAATTAACCTCCTTGAGTAAGACTTATCAGGTGATTAGATCCCTAAGTATATTCAATATTTACACTTTAATAAATTTATATATTGTTTAGTACCATTAATAAAATTATCATTATTTATATTATGATAAAAATTTACATACTATGTGTGATTCCATGAACATGAACAAATTATTTCATATTTTTTTTACACTGCTTATTTTTCTGTATTAGAAGCAATAATGTACTCGGTATTTGTACATATGGCTACCACTGGATTGAATGATATTCTCTCTGTAATTAATTTATCTTAACTTTGATATTATATCATAATTATCCAAAGGAAGACTAGGTTTTTCCCATTATAACTAGTGTCCATTTCACTACATATATCAGGAACATATCTTTTTTACTCTATTAATTACAATTGGATAATTCAACTACTTCATGTGTAGTTCTCATGGATATAACTGATACTTCCATACTAGAAAGTACATGTTGTAAATATTATATCTAGCACATAACATTAAATATGTGACTAATCCTTCAGAGAAACATATGGAATTATACTCACCACATTAATCCTCTCTTATATATTATACATGTCTTCTTGGAGATATTTATTCCATGTGGCATTGAAAATAATTTTCTATCAAATTTTTCCACCTGGTACTTTTGAATAACTTTTAAATATATGTACGTTTTTATTATTCTAATTATCCCATTTGATTTACCTCAGTATTTATCATTCCCTATGACGTATTTTTCTACTTTAAGTGAATCTATGAAGGGTTACATTCATTATATCTTAATTAATTATAAGACCAATAATTATTTTCCATATTTTATCAATCATATTTTTCATTGGAAAACAGTATCATTCCCACAATCCTCATATAGACATATGGTTTAAAAACATTCCAAATGAATATTTAATGATCTTATTTCTTAAATAAATCTAAAACAAGATTTTAGTAACTTACACCCATAATTGGAATTATATGGTGTCACTAAATCATTCTTGATGTATCAAATAGACACTTTCCAAGAAATGTGGTATTGACATCTAATTCTAAATAAATTGATCGAAGAACTTATCAATGATAGTTATAATTCTAATTAATTTTGGCATGAAACCTTGGTATAACCAATCAAACTTTATCGGTACCACTCTTGTAGAACCCATGTAATGTTTATCTTGAATACCATTATAGTATCATGATTTGAAATAATGAAAATACTAATCTCCTTATCTATGATACATGAAATCCATTATTGAATATTAATTGAAAATTTCTATCTTATCTAGTTGGTATTTACTACTTACTATTATGATTCATTATTATCAATGAATAATTTATCATCCATAATGGTGAATGTAAAACCAACTATATGTTTTTAGCTTTCCTATGAAGTATGTTTCTATGAATCATTTATTTTTTTCACAATATCATTTGGAACTTATTCCCATGAAAACTATTTGTGCATCTACAACATTGAATAAACCCCAAAAAAATTTATCCAACTGTATCAAATAGATATGTACACCATTTTATAAAATTATTTTCTATAATTTGAATATAATTATTTATATCTAAGCGATTTATATAATATCTTATAACCTATTAGAATAATTACTTTAGATGCACATTGCGTTTTTATTGATACAAGTTTGTTTATACCCCTATCAAAAAATATGTATATAAACACATATTATTATGAAATAATAGATTTATATCATACTATTACTCATATGATATCCATTTTCCATTATAGTTGGAATATGATTATGTGATAATGTCATTATTGCGAAGCATGTCTTCAAAAATAATGTATATTTGTTCAATGAATTTGAGTCTCAACATTGATGAACATTTTACTTACATCATCACATTTATGTGTATAATTAAATATGGATTTATGAATTAATCCACATACCATTTAGTTACACATTTTTTCATGAAGGATTCATCATTGATCACCTTTACTAACATTATTTATATGATGTGTATAAGAAAATGTGCGTTTAGTAACTACTCCATGATATATTATAATCATCAATGAATAACTAGTCAAGATATTATTTATAAAAAGGGTCAAAATATACTCATATCTTCTAACCATGATTATGTTATACATCACTTTTACATTCCATAAAATACTTAATGGAATATTATAAAGTTTATTTACCACAAACACAATCTTTGAATATTTCAGGATATTTAGTTGGACTAATTCCAAAATATTATTGGTATTCATTTATTTATAAAGGTTTATTGAACCAAAGATAATCAAGTAAATGTGTCGATAATACCTACAATATTTACCTGTAAGTAGTCTAAAAACAATACTTGGTATATCATTGAAAGCTACTTTATTATACAAGTCAATGAATTATCCTAACACAATTGGGTATAAATGAGTATTAAATTTTATATTATTCAGTTATAATGAATGATTCATGCATTAATAAACTAATAATTGAGTATTATACACTAAAAAAACGATCATTCAAAAAATGGAATAATGCCTCATTGTTATCAATGGATATGTGAGATAATTTTTTTTGTAATAATCAATAAAATTTCTACTATAATCACTACATTTGGTAATTAAATGTTGTGTACTTATCACATCCAACTTAGGAATCACCATTTCTCTTGTTCTGGGAGAATTCACCTAACTTCATGAAATGATTCATTTCATACTTGTTTAATATATTGAAATATATATATGTGGTAGTAAAATTGTATTCAATACCCAATAAATAAAATATAAACATAACATAAAATTTGATTTTTTGATATCTTCTATTTTAATTTAATTTATTTTATCTTTTATAGACTTATTCATTGACCTGAAAAAAATTCCTATATGATGATCCACCTCAGTTCTTTATATGATGTTGTAATGGTTCATTTAGTGTTGCATATTCTATTGATTTTTTTCCTTATCCTTCAACTTTTCACTATAAGAACTAATGATTAGTATTTTTTAAGCTCTTACCTCACTAATAGAAATGGGACCTATAACCACATACCTATAGCAATGGTTTAGGAAATTTTTTATATAGTCCCCCAATACCAACATTTATGAATAACCCTCAGTATAGATTTTCTATTAGAAGGATATGCCCACAATTACCTTAAACTATTGGTATATATAGTGCTATACCAACATATTTAAAAAACAATTGGTATGGCCTTAAGCATAAGTCCTTGAGACACAAACTACCCTCATCTCATATAGATTCTACAATATGAGTGGCCTTTGGTTTTATTCTCCAGCCATGATGACCTATCCTATGTTTCTATTTTGATTTCATTACTCATGACTATTACATTTTTGAGTTCCAAATCAATGTTCTCTTTTACCAAGAATCATTTCCCTTTTTTATAGGAATAAAACACCAAACTAAATTCATTAATTTTAGGATTCTTCTAGATTCATTTAATGATGCCTTGTTTTGATTATATTTGTTATTTTATTGCATAATAAATTGAATTGAAGGTGAATCATTTTTTTAATTCAGCTTCTCGTAGCTTCTATATAAATATAATGTAAACCTATTATTTTTTGTGATATATGAGGTCAATATGTAATTATTTATTATAGTAACTTTTAATTTGTTTTAATATATTATGGGGTTATGAAATTATTCATTTAAATGATTTTTTTTAATATTTTAAATTATAAATATCAGTTCATAAAAATGTTTGGACACTAAATGTAATATGTAGTTTGAATATATATATTGGTCTTCTTTTAATAAAATTTGAATATGTAATGACATTTTTATTACATAAACATATTTATTAAATTATTTAAATTATGTGAAAGACATATTAATATAAAGGATAATTTCCTTTATTTTTGATATTTCTAAATAGTAGTTATTTGTTATGCCTTATTCCTTTTATGGGATATTTTTCATAAGTGTGTTATGACTTATTCCATACTAAATAGTTACATAATTTAATACTAATATATTCTAGTTATTAACCAATCAAAACTAATTCTATGTTTGATTGGTAACTTGTGATCTTTATATAATTATATATATAGTGGTTTATATTATATATATATAATTATATTTTATATTATAACTCTCATATGGACTAGTTTTCCAGTTATTCCGTACATATACTTTGTTGGGTTGTATTATGGTTTTATGTATATATTATTTTGTTATATATGTAGTATTTTTTATTTTACATTATAATTATCATATGAACTAGTTTGTTAGTTATTTTTTTTGTATAATGTGAAAAATTCTCAATTCATTAAATATATTTTTTATTTTACTTAAAAAATATTTCATTGATTTTAAGAAATTACAAATAATAATTTTTAATACAATAGATATAAGTTTGAGTTATGAAACAAATTAAACCTCAAGAGAATATCCAAATTAGTTGGAGAGTTTTTTATATTATTTATTTAGCAATTCTTTATATAGAGGTATTATACACTAACCATATTGTAATTGTGTTTGGTATAACATGGTTATGTTATGAAGTGATGTACAATAGAAAATAGTTTTTTCTTCAAAAAAACTATTTTGTATGGTTTCGTAATGGGGAGAAAATTCAGACTCAAAATTTTCATGATCTGAATGAGAGGGCTGTATTAGAGAATTTATTGTATGAACAATTTCATTTTATTCATAATCATGAGAATGAAAGTATGACAATGTAAGAAGATAATGATACGAGTATACATGATTCATGTTATGAAAGTGATGCTATTTATTGGGTAAAAAAATTGAAGGATTCTACCACGAATCTAGTATATCAACAATGTGGTAAAATAAAAAAGTTGGAATTTTTAATTTGACTGTTCCATGGGAAAACCATTTATTGAATTTATAATACATACATTGATTATATTTATACCATTTTTAAGGTCTTAATTACAGAATATATTGATATTCCATCAAAACATTATATGGCATGGAAGTTAGTTGTCTAAATTTTATTTTCTAAAAATAAAATTCATGCTTTCCCAAAAGATCATACATTATTCTGGGAGGAAAAAAATATCCTAAATGATGGAATAAAATGTGATAGATCTCAATGGATTCTAAATACTAAAGGAACACCATATCGTGTTCTATAGAATGTAATGTGAAACATTATATTGATTCTTGGACTCCAAAATATTTTCATTTATGATGAAATATCAAAATATAAATGATGGCATGATATTGATATAAATAAGGATGATGATGTGTTCATTCATATCAAATATGGATTAGCATGGAAGACATTGGATGTTTAATATCCTGATTTTGTAGTTAAGGTGCGTAATGTGAGATTGGCTCTATCATGTAATGGTTCTAATATGTTTGGTTATATTCTTACTTTGCACAACACATAGTTAGTTCTCATACACATTTATATCCTTCATACATGGATACGTATGAAGAAACCATTCACTTTATTGAGTATACTCATATTTTGACCTTCTGATCTTATAAATGATATAGAGGTATACCTGAATCATTTAATAAAAGAGTTTAAGAATCATTTTAATACAGGTTTATAGACATAAAATTCTTGTTCAAAAGACATATTTTATATATGTGTTACACTTATTTGGAAAATAAATGATTTTATAACATATGAGATGATTTATAGATATAGTATGAAGGTGAAACCTTTTTCCCTATTTGTATGAATAATACACAATCAAGAAGACATAAATATCATCATTGTTTCAATTTTAAGACATTTATGATTCTGTCCATTGAATCAACCATATAAGAATAATATTTGAGGGTTTAAAAATAATATAGAGGATGAAAATATAACATAGTGTATATATGTAATTGATGTACTTAACTAATTTCAATATGATATTTTTTTATTTAGAAGAAGTTAGATAAAATCATAAAAGAGGGATAATTTTGTAACTAAATCTATTTACAACTAAAATAAGAAATTATCTTTTATGAGTTTCATTATAAGATAAACAATGTATTAAATAATTTTTAGATGTAATTTAAATTTAAAAAAATATATGTGAAATATTTCTTTCAATTCTTATAAATGTCAAGGGTAATAAAAAAGATGATTTATGATCTTTATATGACATGGTGGATTGGGGCATGAGACTATAAGTGCATCTTCTGTATATTAGTAACACTTCAATATTTTTTGAAATATATATTTTTAATATAAATTTAATCTTATCAATATTTTTCATTATACACAACACCATGTCGAACATGTGTTACACACAAAACTGAATTTAACTTGTGTTACATACAATACCAAGTTTAAACGAAACACAAAATACTATAAAAATATTATTAATTAATATAATAGTTATATACTCACCATATGAATAGTGGGTATGAATATTATTAAATAAATTATTGAAATATATGGTTTACACATGTATATAAAAATAATTCTTTGGTGAAAAGTTAGAATTAAAAATAAAAACAATTTGAAAATAAAGGAAATATTTTTCTTAAAAAATAAATTGTATAAACACAAACACATTTTACATCAATAAATTTAAAAAATTAATTTGTGAATTATATTAAAGAAATTTATATATTATATATTAATTACAAATTTTCACATTCATCTTATGTGTTTTTATAAAAGAGATAAGAATTACTCTAGGTTTTCACTTAAAAACTATGTTTTTCTAAATCGCAGTTTAGTCACTTTTTGGGAATTATTTTGAAATTAAATTTGTCCTATTTTATAAAATTGATTTGAAAAAAATAATATTCATTTTTTGAATCATCATGAAAAAATTATATTGGAGTGAATTGATTATAATTTTATGATTTTTTTAATGAACAATGAAAACAATTATATTTTATTAATATTTTTTATTTATTTAAAAACATTTAAACACATAAATTTTTAATTAATATGGTTTTAAAAGTAAAATTATTTAAATTATATATATATTAAACGAATTTAGGTTACTTAAAACAATTTTACATTGAAATATGATATAAAAAATTGTAAACTTTTGAACATTTTCTTTGTGGAAAACCACTTTCTTGTCACGTCTACATGGTTAATTTTAAATTAACATTTTCAACATATATAAATTAAATTTATAAAAATGGATTCAATAATTTTAATAATCCTAATCTATGTTATATAATATGGTAAACATAAATTTTTACTATAATTTATATTAAAAAAACAAAAATTACTAATCATGGTTAAGTGTAAAACGAGTTTATCCGAGGTTAAACAAAAAATATAAGGAATAAAATACCCTAGAAACTTTTCAAAAAACCCTTTTATAAAAATATTTAGACATTATAAAATATATGATTTTATAATGTACAATTTTGTATCCATTTTCTATGTGAATAATGTGGGAACACCTTTTTCTTCTCAATGATTACAAGTGTGCCAGTCTACTCACATATAAATGGACACCCGCTCTCCTCTTCTCTTCACACTTCCAAAACCATTGGATTCCACAAATAACTAATAAAGTAACTTCCTTTATTCCATACTCTCATAAAATAATCCTTATTTTTGTTATAAATTCTATCTAATATTCTTTTTGGTGTAATTCGAAAGAAGTTGTCTGAAGAAGTGGTAATGTCCCTAGTCGATTTATTTAAGTTATTTATTAATCCAAATCCTTAAATCCTAATTAAAACATGATTTTATAATAATATAATTAGATTAAAAATTATTATATGATTTTATTTTAATTTTATGACCAACAACCTTCCCCAATTCCATAAAATGTGTCACAGAATCATCATTTGTGTGTATGATAGACTACCGCATTGCGAACCAATGTTATTTGTTTTCCATAACCACATCTATGATATGGATATAATGATGGTTTTATTGATTATATATTTTATTTATTATATTATTATTATTTTTGAATAATTATATCACATTTTACATCTTACTTTCCATTCTATGGAAATATTATAACGTCGTTCGTGTGTACAGAAGACTACCATCTCGCAAAGTGATGTGATTCCTTCATGATTTACATGTAAGTTAATAATGATAGTTTTATGAAAATTTGTTATATATATGAAATAAAAATGATTATTTAATGTTAATATATTAATTAAAATTCGTTATTTTATAATTTGGGTAATGTGGAAACAACGTCTATGCATAGGTATGACCTACCGTCTCCATGAATGGGGTATTTCACTTTCTAACTCAAAATTTTATGGATCACTATAAATATAATTATAATGAATATATATATATATATATATATATATTTGATATTTAAATCTTGTTTAAAATTTTTTATATTATTCAACCATGATCAATGAAAGGGGACCAAAAATAAAAAATCCATACATACATGAAAAACAAAATAATTTTTACTCAAAACATGACTTTAACATTGAATTTTTATTAAATGGGTAATATAAATTTATAAGTTAATAATATATGGTATGATATATATATATTCATGTTTCTATAATAGATTTATAATAAACCTACACTCATTACAGAGGAGGTTCAAACATTTACAAAGGATTTTAAAATTTATGGCAATGGATTCTCTATCTCACTTTAATTTTCCTGCGAGACACATTCCACATTCACCCCATGTTTCTTTAATTTCGTGCCTATACTAAGAATATATTTATTTTATAAATAATATACAAAATCATATGGTAATTTATAGATTTAATTTATTATATCTCTTTCATGGTTTTTATGGTTTAAAAGATACCAAAGCGGTAAAGGATTGTTTTTTGTCTCAAGTTGCCTTATTTGGGAGTTATGTTATTAACCTATTTTATTAAATAATGTGTATATAATACCCCTTTGAAATATTATTTCATGAATATAATTATTTAAATTATGTTCTTAGTTTTATTTAATGTTATTATTTTATGGGGATTATTATTTGATGTTACCAAACTAGTATGAATTTAATGTTACAATATCATTATTTATTAGGATTGACTATGATTATATTTTAAATGATGAAATTTTATGATATATATCTAAATAAACTAATTAAATTTCATATCCTTTAATTATTACATGATATTACATGTTTTTCTTTGATTTCAATCTTTTTATGTACTTAAGATTTCAAAATAATATTTTGAATAAAAATAGTCTTTATTTCTCTCTTCAGTTGAAAACCCTTTTTTCATATAAATCAATGTTTTATAAAAGGTTCTAAAAATGTTTTATCATTATTAAAATGATTTATTAAAGAAATTTTTCTTATGTTTTACTTGTTACAAATTTTTTTGAAATGAATCTTCATGTCATTTTTCAAACAATTCCCATTTGACTTTTACCATAAATGTGAAAGGAATCTTTGTTTTAATGTGTACGACATTAACACAATTTTCTTTGTTATGAAAATTATTTTATTTGAAATTTACATTATATGTTTTCAGGGTTATTTTCATATAAAAGTTTTTTTAAAATGTTTTATGTTTTTAAAATTGGTTTTTAAAGAGGAAATGACATTTTCCTTAGGTAACGTTTTAGATGAATTTTAATGAATCCTTAATTTGTTTTAAAATATATTTTCAAAGAAATTTATTTTAAAAATGGTTTTTGTTTTAAAAAGTGTTTTCAAAGTTTATGGACCATTTTTATTTATAAAATTTCCATGTTATTTCCATAATAATTTTCCATCTATGATGACAACCATTGATGTTACTTATGATTTACTTGTGATATAATCCAAGGATACCATTACTATTATTTATATGAATGATTTATGTTCATGATGAAAAGATGTTTAGAAAACCTATTTACCTTTCATGGGTTATACCATGGACAAAAGATTATGAAACCCACTACTTTTTCATGATGTTATGCTTTGATGAAACTATGAAATGATTATGAAACCTGTTTCTTTTCTATTGGTTATGTTATGATGATATGACTATGAATCCCATTTATTTCATAAATTTTGATATGATTAATGTTTTAGGATATTTTTGGCTCAAACATGTATGAATTTCATTATGTGATGGTGGGTAAATTATAACCAAGGATGATGACTAAGTTATAATAAATATGGGTGGGAACTATATCTCTCTCTAATGAATTCCATAAAGATATATATCTCATGATATATACATAACTAGAATGGGGAGGGAACCTAATTAAGTAAAGGAATTTTTCCTCTATAATGGACTTCAAAGTGAACCATAAATATTATAATGGTTTTGGTATTGAACCTATTCAACTATGATAGTTTTGGAAATGTTCTTAACTACTCTGAAAATGATTTTATTTTATACATGTATTCAACAATTACATATATTCTATAATGTTTATGCTCTCATATATCATGATATTTAACTTACATATGATTCAGGCCTTATGAGATACCAATATTTAGTCCATGACTCAATATTTTGATCTTTGATATACAGGTTATGGTTTTCATATGTTATGATCACATTATTATACCTTATTCTCACATTATGTTTGTGTATTTCCCTTGTTTACCTTTACTCAGCATCTACGCTCACCCATTCTTAAGTTTCTTTTCCCTAGGATAGGATGATAAATATTTTGTGTGATATGTCTAAGAAGGGTTCTAATTATGGGGAAGTAAGTGGGAGATGATTTAGAACTCTTATGAACCAATTGTTTATGTTTCAATGTTTCCAAAGGTACTGTACATTTATGACCCCCAAGTATTTATTTTAGCAATGTAATGAATATTCTCCTAAATGAAGAAATATATATGTATGAGAAGTTTGGTTAATTACTATTGGTATCAATTGAAAGGATTAGTTAACCATTGGAAACTAGGATGAGAAAATGTTAGTGAAATCTCTAGGAATATTTCTATGTATATGTCTAAGGATAATTCTAAAGATGAGTAAATGTATAGGAAAATTTCTGGGATATTTGGTAATGGATACATTAAGTGGTTTTTAAGAAATTACATCCTTATATATAGAAAAGAGATACCTAGGGGTAATAACTCCATAAAGGGTTCGTTGAACAAGACTCGATCACCACCTAGTGCATGAAAACATGCCTTTATGCACACATTGTTTGACAATATCAGGGGATATTATATGGAAATAAAAAAAACTAATTATGAACCATCATGAAGGATTTAAATAATGAATATGAATTACCAAGGTTAATCCTAAGGTTTCATACATTGAAAACATGGTTTCATGATTTAGATATCCGATAAGTGGCTTTTCAAGAATACATGGTTTCGAACTATGAATATTTTTACTCATAATATGGTTTTTGGTTTTAGTTAATGGTGGGAACCATAAGGAACTAGATTTAAAATGATTGTGATAGAGAATGTGTTTATTAGAAACGAAATTTGATTATGATTGGTGTAAAGGATATTGTGATTATATGTAATTAGTTATCATGATATATGTGTTGTACTAATAATGTTGATTCAACATATCCCATGTACTTCATATTTTTATGATCTTAAAACCATTAGTATTTTGATGATGATCTTATTTTGTTAGTGTATTCATTAGGTGTTATTATATTATTATATATTTTTTATTTAATTTCTTTAAATATGCATTATGAATGATTTTGGATGAAATATTCCTATGTATGGAAAATCATCTATATGAAATTTTTGGCTATATGGTGAACACTTCCATGTCCATCAGAAAACTATTCCAATCAACTATGTAAAGGAAATGACTTTGTAAATATCTTACATCAAAGTATCACCTACACCGAGCAATTTACTACATCCAATATTGCCTTCTTGAAAATTTCTTACATCAACAATATCACCCAGGTGATTAGTTTTCTATGTAAAATGGTTATATGGAGTAATTATTTATGTGGGTTGGATATGTAAAGAAATAAGTGAATTTTTTTCTTTTATATAGTTCTGTTTCATCCATGTAGGTAAAAATCCCCTGAGATTCATTTTGGTTATGTGAAGAAAAATCGCCTTTATGAACTCAAACATGTAATCATCTATGTGGATTCAATTATGAAAATCATCTACACCATGTGGCAAGTTGGTATTTATTATCATTGATGCACTCATGTCAAATTTTAACAATAATGTTCCATATTTAAATTCTTGATTACCTATTTTAGAAAAAATTGATTATAATAAGTGACAAGTACCAAGGCAGAAGAAAAATAAAAATAAATTCAATTATTATCTATTATTGTTGAGATATATCAAAGAAAAATGATGTGTCACTGATATCTTATTTTGTAGATATTGTGTATTTAACTTAAATAAGAATTAGTGCATTCACTTCAAATTGAGAGTGTAGAATTTTTTCATGTGAAGTGAAGTGTGAAAGAAAATATACAGTACATAATCATAAAGCTCTCTAAAATGACACATTTATTTCTATGAAAATAATTTATAAGATTTTTTGACTCATCAGTTGTACTTATTGATAATTATTTTGGAGTTCATAATACTATACTTGAGAATATTATTCACCAGATCATCTATCTCAGATATGCTTATATTTCTGTCAGTTGTATCATACATCTGTTAGTTGAAATTTGTAAAACTATAAATTTATTATCATTCATTGTAAAGGTAAATTGTAAAAGAAAATTTGGAGGTGATTATTTATAAATACTTTATATATCCTAGTTTAATGATCCTATACTTGTATCATGTATACACTGGTTGTACTTAGTCATGCAGTACTTGGAAAAATGATTGGAAGACCCTAGAAAAATAACTTGTCTAGTGAAAACCACCACACTCATAGAGAAGAGTGGTGGTGGAGTAGACTAGGGGACATATATTCCAAAAAACACAATAATTATATATTTTATTTTCATGTCTATACAATTTAATTTCTGTTATAGTCTTGTTAAGGAATATATCATAACTCAGTACTAATCTAAAGAGGGTTATTTTTCTAAGTGAAAAAAATTTAATTAAATCATTTCACCTCATCTTGTGTAATAATAAGGTTAGTATCCAACAAAATTTGGTATCATAGGTAGTGATTCACGACTTCTAATATTTATAGGTTGAAATATAAATATCTCTTCAAAAAATGACGCTATGACTGAAAATAGAAAAGGGCTGTCTATGGTGAGATAACTATATTTCAATGGTGAGAATTATGGCTGTTGGAAGGCATATATGATCATATATCAAAATAATATTGGTATAGAGATTTATCTTAAATTGTTAAGCCTTATGAAATTCCAAAGATAGAACTACATATAAGGGATACTGAAATTGAATCATGATAAGATATGAATTATAAATCTATGAATGTTGTAATGTATAGATTATATCTAATGAGTTCAAATGAGTTTTTATATTTCAAAAATACCATGAAATGTGGAATTTAAATTCTGTTTCTTATGAGATAACATATAATGTGTGGGATCATTGATATAATACTACCAAAATATTTTTTGATACCTTTATAATGTTGTATGGTGTGAATATCGCATAGTTTAAAGGTGTACTCAACGAAATTGTATCTAATGTTTCTATATTAGAAACACTAATTAATGAAATAGATCTGGCTCTAAATGTTCTCAGAATACTACAACCAAGGTGGAGTGGTATTTAGTCTTTATCAGACAATCAATAAAGGTCAAAAAATAAAAAATAATATATTTTATTGGAATAATGATGATGTATGTGGTATATATGGAAGTGAAATATAGATAAAATTGGTTAGTTAATTATGGAAATTTTACTTTAAAAGTATCATAATGAAAGGATGAGAAGAACTGTAAATAAATTCAAATATCTAATTCATCTGATAAAAATTCTTCACATATTAGTACTTTAGATAATTATCTAGCTCCCTTTCATGAAAATTCATGAAATTATATAAATAGAGAATATGGTTAAAAAATAATTCAACAATAATTAGAATTAATATGAACATTCTAATGATGTATGATTTCATGAATTCTAGAATCATGGACATATCAAGTATGATTATCTACAATATCAAGATGAATGAAATATATAAATGAAATACTTCAACAAAGATGGTTACATGAAGAAGTATTGTAAATCCATAAAATCAAGATGGATTTCTTTAGAGGATTATAGTTATGTTTAATCTTCTGAATAATAATATGAGTACACAAATAAAAAACCAACATGTGTTTTATGAAACATACTACTAAGGTATATTTTTGTTATTTTTCTATGTAAGAAATATAGTCAAAAATGGAAATCTCTCATTTTAGGAAATAAATGAATATTTTCCATTTTATAAGCTATACATAAACCTTTATGAAAGAAGAATAAAACTCTTAAAAAATCACATGAATTGATTTTTAACAATAAATAAGGATTAATAATGCAAAGCCTATGTTAAATAACCAAACTAGAAGAATTTTATTCACCATTTGTTGAACATGAAAATAAAATAGAAAAATTATAAAATAGGTTCAATATTTAAAATATGATTCTAGTGTATTTTTAAAAGGATAAAATTATAAAAATTATAATATTGGAAATAATAAAACAGAAAAAAAAATTGGAATAGGATGTGAGTTTAAAAAATTAATGTTTTATAATAAATATTTTTACCTAGTTCTAGATATTAATTTCTTTAATTTTTTTTTGTTTTCATTATGTTGAGCTCAGAAAATATGAAAATAAATGAATTCTGAGAAATCCATAGTTTTTAGAGTTAAAAATTCACTTTTCATGAATTGTTTTTCAAAGTTTAGTGCCGAAAGTTTTTGAAAACAAAATAATATTTGGATTTCTAAATCCTTAATTTATATCCTTTTGGACCCATGAAAATATCTATACCCAAAAAAATTATTATTTTATTTTTATTTATAGCTACAAGGGTCTAAGGGATCTAATGAAAAATGATATCTAGATTATAGATAATGAAGGAATATGAGTGGATATTTCTCTAAATTTCACTCCTTATCAAAGATAGATTGAAGTCATGTCACATTGGGTGAGAATACTAAAGGAAAAATTATTGGAGCTGAATCTATGGAAATTTGAACTCTATCCTTATCCAAAAATTTCACTATATGGAAGGTTTAAATCACAATCTATTAAAAATTTCAAAAAATTTTGACAGTGGCTTTTTTAATTTTTTCAAATAATTCATGTTCTATTTTTAAAGGTAAAATTATTAAATTTAAGGCCCCATAAATAAAGAATGTATATACTCTAGATCATAATACTTTGATTAGAAAAAAGAATAATAGTTCAAATGTTAAAACAAATGAGTAATGGTTATGGAATGTAATATTATTACATTTTAAGGGTTATTATTGGAGAAAATTTTCCATAAAAGAATTTAGTTTTAGACTTACCTAAACAAAAATTGAATACAAAGAAGCAATGTGATCAATTCCAAATTAAAAATAAAAAAATGTCATATATTAAACTAATTAATGTGGATTCCACTTACTAACCCCTATAACTTATTAATATGGATTTTTTGGCCATCTAGAGTTGCATTGCAAAGAGGAATATATATATTTTTATTTTATTCAATGGTTATTCTAGATTTACATGATTTTTATTTTTATGTATTAAAAGTGATGCTTATTCTATTTTTATAATTTTTTTTAAATTGGTTCAAAAAGAGAAAGATTAAAAAATTATTTCTTTATGAAGTGATCATCGAGGATAATTTAATAACCCTAAGTTTAATGACTAATGTTCAAAACATGATATCAAGAATACCTTTTTTGACTAGAGGAAACCGTAAAATAATGGTTTTATTGAATGGAAGAATATAAATCTATAGGAAATTTCTTAAACTATGACATGTGATTATAATCTGCCAATTAATTTTTTGGATGAGGCTAAGAATACATAATGTTATATCATAAAAAAGTTAGGATTATTCATATTAAAAAAAACCATATGAGATATGTAATAATTGAAATCACAAAGGTAGATACATTAAGGTTTTGGATATAATTCTTATGTTCTAAATGAAAGGATTTTCTTGGTAAATTTCATCCAAATGATGGTGAATGAATCTTTCTAGGCTATTCTACTACTTCATAAAATATAAGGTTTTAAATAAGAAATAAAAGATTATTGAATGATAAAATGATGTGAAATTTGATGAAAGTGATTACATTGATTATAAAATAAAAAAAATTGATGAATTATGGGATTCATTTGAGAAGAATATATCTAAAAACTTTTATGATAAAAGAAGGGTAAATAATTAGAACTTGATTTTACAGAACAAAATCTTAAAAGTTTGGATGATAGTGAGCATAAAATTGTGATGCATAGATGGCCTAGAACCCTTAAAAACCTTACAATCCAAATATTTTTTTTTCATTTTCTAAAATAAACCACTTTTTGGGTGAGTGGGAACCTTACAAACACTGAAAACAATATTGAAGCCCCTCCCTCTTAAAACAACATTAAACATCTTCCACCATTATGAAAACCCACGTTTAAAATTGAAAATTCAAATTCAAAAAGCGGGCAAACAAAGCGCCAGTGAAAAACGAGAGACGCCATTTTACCATCGTAGACATCATCACCTCACCGACCTTATCATCTCTTCACAGCCATCGCCTTCACATCGAATCATCACCATCACTACCATCCAGTCACCTTCATCATATCGCTTCTCGAAACCACAACCGTCGACGCCACTGCAATGTCACCAGAGCCGAATCCTTGTCCGGTCACCTTCAATCATTCCAACCCACAATCACTGCATCACCGTGAAAGAACCTCAATGCAATTGTCATCACTGGAGAAAAAACGAGCAGCATCGACGACCGAGGAAACCAAAAACCACAGACGCAAACACCAGAATAACACCTCTAGAGGAACTAGAACTATAATATGTATTATAATCCTTATAAAGTTTTCTACCTTTTAGTCTTAGTTAGAACCTTAGTATATATAAGAAGTTTTATGAGATGAATGTTGGGTTGTAGCTATGTAAAAGGAATTAAAGCAGTTAAAGAGGAACAATGTATGAGAATTAGTTGATATACCCCATTACTGTCATATTATAGTGGAAAAATGGGGTTTTAAGAATAAGAAAGATGACCATGGTGTGATAACTAGGAATAATGCTAGACTTATAGTTAATGGGTATAATCAGGAAGAATGTATAGACTATGAGGAGTCCTTTTACCCTGTAACTGGATTAGAATCCATTAGTATTATTTTAGTTTATGCATTATATAGTAATTTTAAATTATATCATATGGATGTAAATTATTCTCTTCTTAATGGTTTTCTAATGAAAGAATTTTATGTTGCAAAACCTATTGATTTTGAAAATCCCCATTTTCCAAATATAGTTTTCAAACATACGATAACACTTTAGGGTATTAGATGAGAACATAGATATTTGTATAGGTATTTAAAATCTTTTTTTTAAAATGGTTGTTTTGTAGGTATGGTGGATCCTATATTATTTATGAAAACAACATATTAAGAAATTTATTTAGTGAAGATATATATTTATGATGTCATTTTTTGTTTTATAAATAAAAAAGTGTGTAATTAATTTTCAAAACTCATGTAAAAATAATTAGAAATGAGAAATATGAGTGAGTTAAATTATTTCCATGTTTTTTTAAATTTATAAAAAATACCTTTCGAATGGGTTAAATCAAATCAAATACATACAAGAATTACATAAACGATTTGAACTTGAAATCAATAAAGTGCATACTATACCTATGAGTTATAATGAAAAACATTTCTTGGATGAGGTTGAGAAACTAGTTGGATATAAAATTTATTGAGGAATAATAAAAAGTTTATTATATTTGACTACTAATAGACTGGATATTTTGTTTTCGATATGTCTTTTTGCTTGATTTTAAACTAATAATAAAGAATCACATTAAAAATAAGAAAAAATTATTTGAAGATATTTAAATTGAAAATTTTAAATTTCCTTAATTTTTCCAAAAACATTTGATTTTAATTTAATATCATACTCACATTTAGAAATTGATAGTAATGGAATATATATGAAGAGTACTTCAAGAACCTGTCATTTTCTAGGTAAATCCATCGTATCTTGGTCTAGTAAGAATCAACACTATGTTTTATTACATACTGTTGAAGTAGAATATATTTCCATTGGTAGTTTTTGTACACAAATATTTTAATTGAAACACACGTTAAAAGATTCTAGATTAAATTGTAAGCATGTATCAATTAAAATTGACAACACAAGTGTCATCAAAATTTCTGATAATCCAATTAATTATTCAAGAACAATGTATAATGACCTAATTCATCATTTCTAAAGATATCATTCTTGCAAAGGTGATATTTCTCTTCACTTTTTCTCTATAAAGACTCAAATAGATAATGTTTTTACTAAAACCCTTGAGTAGAAGAATTATGATTTTATTAGAATGGTTTTGGTTCTATTCATGTTTAAATAAATTTAATAAATATATTTTATTATAAATTAAATGAATTTATTTTATTTATAATTGTTGAAATTTATCTATGAGTGATCTATTACATTATTTAGTTTAATGCAATATTTAAATTACTCTTATCTGTATTTTTATTTAAATTTATAAAATAGATTTTTTTAGTTTTTATTTATTTATTTATTAGTTGGAAGTACCCATAAAAATGGATTATATAAGAGAATTCAGATTCTTGTAAGAGGTATAAAAAAAATTTTGTAACTCAACCCTTTTCCATTCACATATGTAACCTCACATTAAATTCAAAACATCATATATAACCTCTTGGTCCCTCATTAACCTTCAACAAAGCAGTTCGAAAAGGGAAAGACGAAGTGTGTTGAATATGGAAGCTCAAGTACATATAATAAACCTAAAGAAGTGGAAGAAATGTTCTTATAGAAAATTCCATATATAAGGCTTGGATAAAGAAAACTAAAATAATATTAAATAAGGTGTGTTCTTTTCATGGCTGGGATATTTTTGTTTTATGATACGAATTTCAGTTTTCATTTTGGGGAAGTGTTTAATGAGTTCTTGATGAATGTAAAGTTTTAGTTTAATCAAGAAGAGGATGCAAAATCATCAAATGTTAAAGGGAAGACATCAGTAGTTTCTTTTGTGGAAATGGATGTTATCTTTTTTTCCCAGGAGTGGGAGTTTTTTTAGTCACCCAATTGTTGGTACAAGCATAGTTTGTCAAAATGTTGTTTTCATTTTTTTGGAACCTATATTTTTAAAAGAAACCTATAAAATACCAAGATTCTGATTAGAATGTTTTATGTAAATTTTTACAAACATGTATATCAAAAAGAGTAGTAGAGATGTAGAAATTTATTTTTCATGATATGTATTTGATGTACATTATGATCAATAATGAAATGTTTATATTTCCAAAATATATAAATAGGTTCATACATCATTGTTGTGAAGGAAAATAAAATATAACCTAATATCCCAACATTAGGTTAATTTCTTAACTTTTTAAGAATAAAATTGTGGATCTAAGTGATGGTGATTCAACAAAATTACATAAAAGTAATACCCTATGATAAATTATTTTATATATGATTAGATATTACATGTATTTTGGTTTAAATAAATTAAATAATGTTGGTCATGAAAGCATGAATCTAGGTGATTCAGCTCAAAAATCACTACCTAGTGATGCAACACCTATCGAGATGGTGTATGCTAGGGGAGAATATGAGACAACCTATGTGAGATTTGATTCTTCAATTCCAGTTATCAGTATTTTTTTGGTGATCCTGTCTAAATTCAGGATGATGCAGTAGCTCAGAACCAAGTTCCTAGTGAATTTTTTGTGTCTGATAAAGAAGATTTGCATATATAGACAATATTCTAAAAAACTATTCTTTTTTTGGAGATAGGAAAATAAATGTTGGGCCCATGAGTTCTGATGTTCATAGAAGTATGATGTTAGATGAAATGCATGAATATAATGAACCAATTATTCTAGGATCTCTTTTTGATAAAAAAGGGGCACTTATGTGGTCAAGGAATCTGAAAAGCTTTTCCATGCACCATAAGTACAATCATTACCTTCAACTACTCATGGAATATCTCATTTAACAATGAATAGTTTATAATGTTATGAAAAAGAAGTATTTTCTACAGAAGTTATGATGATTCTTGAAAATCTGATAGCAGATTATTTTTTATTTAAAAGGGGATCTAGTTGCATGAAATGATGATATTAGAGTACTTAAAAATTCCACTGTCTCCATGTTAGTCATTAGTAATTTGTTTGGAATGATGGATTCCCAACCATTGATAATCAATAATCTTCAGATATATCCAAATATTCCAGAAGATAGTTCTTGTATATGTTCTAAGGAATGTGAGGAAATAAAATCATTGATAAGCAGTTGGAATTTTTTCCCTACAATGACTGAGTTTAGTGAGCTTGGAACATTGGTTTCATGTCTAAGGGATATGTTTAAGAATTATGAATCAGTGCAATCATGTTTGTCTCAAGAAGTTATTTATGAGATCAAATATTTGAGAGATGAAGTGAAAGATAATCTTCTCACTTTGGAAATAGATGTGTTAAGTCAGTTTGAATTTATAAATAAATTTCAACCCTCTGCTACTACAACCTTACTTTCAACTATTATTCCATATTTTCCAAATTAATTTAGTTAGATGTTGTCAGAATTGGATGCTATTTCATCTTATATTTAGTATCTCCAAGATAATATTCCTTCTCTGCTAATGTTAAATGAGATGAAAAAGGATCTGGCTGGTCAATTTCAAGATTCCTTAGAAGCTATTAAGTTTCTAAGTGTTGGGTTAGATATGTGAATAAATGACCATGTTAGTCATCGTGAAAAATATCTTGGAGATATTTTAGAAGAAAATTGGGGTGTTTTAAACATATAAAGAGATATAATTTTATTATCATTCAACTTATCAATCAAAAAACTAAACTATATTTAAAAATAAGAAATATTTCAAGGCTTGCAGCTCTGCATAAAATTATTGATGAAATTTCATCTTCAGAGTAATCCTCAGAAGAATATTTATAAGGGATATTTTCTGTTACAGGAAGGGATTTTGTTGTTTACAAGACTCCTATATTTTTAAGAACAACTAAACCCCAACCTAATCTTAGTGCTCATGTTTTTAAATCTTATCTAAATGACATTAGGAAGGTTTTTCACATATTTATAGTGTAAGGGAGTATAATGGATTGTAAGGTACATTCACCAACTGGTCGGTTAATTGACATGAAGAAGTTTGTGAATATTATTACAAGAAAGGTTTTTAGGGATACACCGTATAGTATATCTACTGTAGATATTTCCCATCAACTCCACCCTCCTGCTCTTAGTGATTATTCAAATTTATCTTTAGAAAAAATAGAACATATTATGAATATTATTATGAATTGATTAACATAAATATCTCAAATTCATAAGAAATAAACTCTCTTGATCATTTAACTATTCATGTATGATGTTGTTCCAAGGATTCACAGTTGTGATAAAGACCAGTTTAATATGTGAATAATAATCCCTGTTACTCTAGATCCTCATATTAATTATAAGTAAATTAGAATAATAATAGAAGGTTTTTATGATACCTTAGTTCCATCACTTACTACTCCATATACCTCTAGAAATGATCCAGTCATTAAAGCACCTCCACCCAAACCAAAATATTAGTTTGACCCATTCTAATAATTGGGTTCCCAAACTGATCTTTTTTAATTATATTGAGGGGATGTATATTTTTTATTTCAATTAATTTAATGAAAAAATTTATTATTTCCTTCTTTATATTATGTTTATTAGTGATTTTTTTCAATTTATGTTTTAAATATCTTTTTTTAAATATTAATCATTCATCTTTCTATAATTCCATCTTCATTTTTCACACAACATTTAAATTTTTAATAACTCAAAAATATCTACATAAATATGTGTTTTGTATCTTATAACATTATTTTTTAATGAAGAAATGCAGGAAGATTTCTATCATAAAAAAGGGGGATATGTTTTCTACCATACAGAAATAGGGAGAAGTTTATACATTTCAAAAATGTGAGACGTAACTTAATTATGGTCATAAACACTAAATTTTAATGTCTATTGTATCACCAACATAAAATTTCTATAAAAACATTTTAAAATTGAATGTTTGATATATAATTTAAAATGTAATGGGTTTTATGGGTTTTGTGATTATAAAAAAGGGGGATATTTTTGGACTACTAATGTAGATCCAACATATCCTATGTAATTTCGGTTTTTGTGATCTAAAAACACTTAATAATTTTTTGATGAACGTTTTTATGTTTATTATTCATGTTATATTCCATTATTATGTATTTAGTGATAATGTTTTTTAAATATGCGTTCTGTAAAATTTTAGATGAACTTTTCTTATGTTTGTAGAATCAGGTACATTATGTTTTTGTATATATGGGGAAAACATCTACATCGATCAAATGAATACATCAATCACCTACATAATAAAAATGGATACATAAATTGATTATGATGAGAAATTGGCTATGTCGAGCAATGACCTACATCAAAATATTTCATATGTGGAAATTGTCTGCATCGATAAGATTCCCTACACGAGGAATTGGATATCCGATAAATCACCTATGTCAGGTAGTTATGTGGATTAATAAGTTATGTGAATCTACTACATGAAGAAATTATCTACATTGTTTATTTCAGCAATCATTGTTTTGGATAAGACATTAAAAATCCTATGTGATTCATTTTTTCTATGTAATTTTTTTTGGATATATAGATTCAAACCTACAATTGTCAATGTGGATTCAATTATGGAAATCAGGTATTCCAGGCTGAAAGTTTGTATTTATTTACATTGATGCACGTGAGAAAGATTTTAATATATTTGTGAAATATTTCAATTCTCAATTACCTATTTTAGGAAAAATCTATTATAATGAAATCCATGTACTATGATAGAATAAAAAGACACAAATATTTTATTTTTCACTACATCTGCTGATGTATTTCAAGGAAAAAGGACATGTCACTAATCTTTAATTCTATATATCATGTGTAGTGAACAAAAATAACAAGTAGTGCATTCATTTGAAAGTGATTGAATAAAATTTTCCAATGCAATGTTAAGTGTACAAGAATATATAGAGACCATTTGATAAAATCTCTATGAAATTATACTCTTATTTTTTATGAATATTATGATGAATAAGTGTAATTTCATTAGTTTTGATTATTGATGATTCTTTATGAGTTCAAATGACTCTCATTGAGATAATTTTTCATCATATCATCTCTATCGGAGATATTTCTTTGTTCATTCAGTTATATTTTATAGTTTTGAGCTAAAATTTGTAAAACAATTAGTTTATTATATTTTTTAAAGGTTTTTGATAAAATAACCTTTGGGTGATATTTTTTATAAATACATTTTGGTTCCCCATTTAAATATCCTTTTCTTATAACTAGCGTGGAATTATTTCACTCAGTGATGTGGTCCCGGAAAAAGGAAGGGTTGTCCCTAGACAATGGACTTCTCTAGTGAAGGTGATCACAATCACTAAGAATAGTTGTTGTGGGTGCACTAGGGGACATATATTCCCCAAAAAACTATAATTATTTATGTTTTTTTCACTTATGTATGATTTTTTTCCAGATGTATATCTTGTTAATGAATAGATAAAAAATCCATCATAATCTAAAGAGTGTGGTTATTCTAAGTGAAGAGAAATTTGAAGTACTCAATTCACCCTTCTTCATTTTTATCACTATCAGTTTTTTAATGAAATATGATTAAAAATATTCAATTAAACAACTCTTAGACACACAAAATATTATAAGGATAGAGTTCAGTGAGAGTTCATGTGGTGGAGACTATAGAGGACAGATGTCTCAGTTTTCTATATTTTTATAACATGGAATGAATCAATTGAGGGAATGTCTCAGTGGAATGAGAATATTTTTTATGTGTGGATAATGACAAAGATTAAGAGAATGATGAGGAATTTTTTTTTATATTAATCAAATGGATGAGAATATTTTGTCCCCTAATGAATCATAAATATTTGAAATTTATAAATGTTAAAATTATGGGAATTATAAAAAGTGACGTTCTTGGACGAAAGGTCATGAAGAGGGTCAACAAGGTGGTAAAAATAAATGTTTTATTAATTATTATGAAGAAAAAATGTCATAGGAAAGTAAAAAAGTGTTATAGAAGAAGGTGAAGAAACCTAGTTAATGGTATGTGAATAAAGTAGAATGTTTTGAGTGATTATGTATTGGGATTCAAATAAATATATTTCTATCAGTGGTATTTTGGATATTATAATCATTAAACATAAATTTATTGTTCCACAATAGTTTTTCTATTAAGGAGTATCTTGAATATGTTAAATGGTATTGATGGCCTATAAAAGTTATTTACTGAAAAGGTGATATCGCGATTAAGGTAAGATAATCATTAATATTTTCAGAATGTTTTTTAAAACAGTGCTTAGTTTTGTAAAATAGATGATTGATATGGATAAATTAAATTAGATAGTGTTTATTACCATCTAACTGATTAATGATTTAATGAAATGGTTTTTTATGTTTTCATTGAAAATTTTACACCATTTTTGGATTAAAAGAATATATTAAATAATCTATGATTTCATTTTAAGAATTAAGAAAAATTCAATTTTTTAAATATGGTATGTTTTCATTAAGGTTTTCCATAATTAATGACATTACTCTATTTTTGGAAAATATAGGATCAATGTTTTCACATATTTGGTATATAAAATTAAGAGCTAGTTCATGTTGTTTGGGGGATTAATTTTTGTTCATTATTGATATTTAGTGACCTTATTTTTATATTTTTCGATTTTAATATTTTGGAAGGTTCATAAGGTTATCCATTTATAAAATTTTTTATGTTTACCTTTGGATGAGGTTTTAGAGATTAATTTATCACTTTTCCATATGAGGATTTATTCATATTGGATTACTGGAGATAACCATTTTTATAACTATATATATACAAAATGACTTATCATTATATTATGGATCATGTAACCTGTTAGTGATTTAGGAATTAAAAAACTCATCTTCATTTCTTGGAGTAGTATATGAAGTGAAAATTTATTGAGACACAACCAAAGGATGGAGTTTTTCTTACAATAAAAAGGAAGGAAAAGTCATAGGTATATCAATCCCTTTAAATTTGTTGATGATATTGGGATGATAGCCTCTTGATTAGAGATTACAATGAACCACTCTCAAGTTCAATATTTGTTTCATTTATTTATCCTAGTGAATTATATACCTAATCCATAACACATACTAAACTCAAAGGCTTTACTGCTGGAGAATGATATTTATTGTCAGGAATAACTAGTAGAGATTCTAGATCGAATATATAAATTTCAAATAAAAAAATACCACTCACTCGTTGAATGTTTTTTTGGGGAAACCACCAGCTTGAGGAAGTAATATAAGAACTAGAGGATGTAATGAGGAAGAAGTATCCTCATTTTTTGGTACCAAAGTAATGAATTTTGGGGGCAAAATTCATTTTAAGATGGGTAGATTTTAATACCTTTTGACTATGTTCAATATAATTTTTCATAAAAATTTAAGCTTTTTGAAAATTTTCATTATAAGAAACACTAATTTTATATTGTGTTACTTGAATCATAGAGTTTATCTTGTGTTACAAACAACACCAAGTTAAAATGAAATGCAACATACTATTAAAATAGTATAATTTAATATGATATTTATCCCCCAACCATTGAAATGGTTTATACGAATAAGTTTAAATAAATTATGAAAATATATGGTTTACACATTTATATAAAATTAATTATTTGGTGATCATTTAATTATATAATAAAATAACAACTATTTGAATATAAAGGAAATCTTTTTTTGAAAACTATTTTTAAGAAGAGAAACACATTTTACCTCAATAAAATAAACAAATAAATTTTGGTGATTTATTTTAGTGAAATTTATATATTATATATTCAATCAAATGTTCAACATTATTATTATGTGTTTTTTAAAAAATAGATAAAAATTAGTCTAATTGTTTCTTAAAAAAAGTAATTTTCAAAAAAATAGTTTTCCACCTTTTGTACACACATTTTTAAATTAATTAATTATTATTTTATAAAATTTATTTTAAAAAATATATTCACTTTTAAAATAATAATTTAAAAATTACATTGCAGTGAATTTTTAATAATATTTTGAAAAGATAATTTTTTTGATGAATAATGACAATAATAGGATTTATTAAGAATTTTCATATATTTTAAAAAAATTTATCACATCCAAATTGATTTAGATTATTTTAAATGTAAAATTAGTTAAATTATATAGCTATAAATCTAATTTAGTTCATTTTAATCAATTTTGTATTGAATTTTGATATAATGTTTTTTAAATATTTGAACATTTTCTCCTTGGAAAACTGCTTTGTCATCTTGTATGGAAGATTAATTTTTAATTAAAATTTTCCAATTATGTGAATGGAATTTGGAAAAATAGATTCCATACTTTTAATAATAATAATTTATATTATATAATAGGGTCAAATTAATTTTTACCACCATTAATAGTAAAAATAGTAAAAATTAATTTACTCGATTAATGTTAAAACAATTTTATTGGGGGATAAACTAAAAAATATGAAGTAAAATTAAATATAAACATATAAAAAAACCCATTTTATGGCCATATGTGTACCTAATAAATTATAATGTTCACTAATGGACCATTTTGGAGCCTTGTTCCATATGAAAAATGCGAGCATACCTTTTTATTTTCAATTATTACAATTGTCCCAATCACCTCAATTATAAAAGACCACCAATCTACTCACCAATTTATACTTAAAACCCCATTAGATCAACCAAAATATACCAAAATCACTTTCTTACTCCCTTAATATCATCATAAAATCTTTATTTCTATCAGGAATCCATCCTAAGAATCCTTTTGGTGAACACCAAAAGAATTTTTCTGAAGAATAGGTAACATCCCTAATCGAGTGTTTTATTTTATTTATTACTCCAAAAACATTTAATTTTTATTAAAATATGATAATATAATAATATTTTTATCTTACATATACTATGATGTTTTTATGTTAAGATAATTACCTACAACTATCTCCACTTCCATCAAATAGGTCACAAAATCTTTATTTGTGTCAATGGTGGAATTCTGCCTTGCGAACAGATGTTATTCATTTTCCCTAACCACTACACATGGATAGGTATAATTATGGGTTTATTATTTATAGATTATAATTTTGATATTATTATAGTTCTGGAATCATGATATCAAATGTTACTTCTTAATTTTAATTCTGTGTGAATTCAATAATGTTGTTTGTGTGTACAATGTACTATCACCTGACGAAGCGATGTGATTCATACACGCTTTAAATAAAAAGTAATAAGGATGAGTATAATAAAAATATAAGATATATATTAAATAAAAATTATTTTTTAATGGTAAATTATTATTTAACTTTCGATATTTATTACCATCTGAAAAATGGAAACAACATTCATCAATACGTACGACCCACCGTCTCCATTTGATGTTGTATTTCATTCTCCATCTCGATATTTTTTAGATAACTACATATAATATTTTTTTTAATATATATAATATTATTATCTTGGTTAAAATTATTTATACTATAGATAAATTATATAATTAATAGTACAAAAAATAAAAAATTGAAAATATAGGAGAAAAAAAGCAGATATTGTCTAAATTGTGACTTTAATAAAGAATTGTTAATAAAAAAGTCATAAATGGTCATAAGTAAATAATTTATAGTTTAATTTATATATTTATTCTTATATAATATATTAATAATAAACTTAATTTTAGTATTCAATATGTTCGAACATGTATTAAAGAGGTCGAGACTTTTGGTAATGCATTTTCAGTCTCACCTATATTTTTCAATGAGACATGCCATATCCACCATGTGTTTCTTTTATATGGTTTATATACTGGAGATGAATGTATTTTATGATTATTATAATTAAATTTATGGTAATTTACTTATCCATTTTAGTATCACTCTTTCATAGGGTTTTCTATTCAAAAGTCACAAAAATGGTACGAGACTTTTTTGTCCCATATTGCATTATTTGGGACTTATGTTATGTTATGCACCTATATTCACCTATGAGGTTTATATAAATCCCATATTACATGTTATATCATTATTATAATTCTTTTAATGATAATTTAATTTTCATTTAATGTTATTATTTCATTGTTATTATAATTTAAAGTTACCAAAGTGGTAATAGTTTTATGTGATGATATCATCGTTTATCGAGATTTTTTATGATTATGCTCCCAATGATGAAATATTGAGACCCATATATCAATAAAGAAATCAATTTTAGTATAATTTGGTTATTTAATTATAATAATTGTATTCCCTTCATTTTATTATATTTATGTTCTCAATAGTTCAAACAAATATTTTTATGAAAAATATCCTTTTTTATCCCTTGGCTAAAAAACCTTTTTCTTATAAAACCATGTTTTCTAGAAATGTTTTAAAATATGTTTTTTATCATTATAAAAATTATTTATTAATGAAATTTTTACCCATGTTTGACTTTTTACAAATTAGTTTGAAAGAAATATTCATGAATGTTTCCAAAACAATGCCCATTTTTCTTTTATAAAAATGTGAAAGGAATATTAGTTTTAATATGCAAGATATGAATGAAATTTCCCATCATCATGAAAAACATTTAAATGAAGATTAATTTATACGTTTTTAGGTTTATTTTCAAATAAAATTATTTTTAAAATGTTATGTGTCTTAAAAATTGTTTTTAATACAGAAAGAATATTTTCCTTAAGAATTGTTTTATACAATTTTTAAACCATGCATTATAATTTTAAAAGGGTGTTTTAAAATAAAAGGATTTTGAAATTGTTTTAAATTTTATATTTTTTTTCTATCTAGAAAGGATATTTTTACACTATAATTTTTCCATGAGATCCTTCAAAATCATATTCCATAAAATGTGAAGTCAATTGATGTTACTTATGAATTACTGGGGATATGATTTAGTGATACCTTTCCTATTATTTATCTGATGGTTAATGTTTTTGATGAAAAACTATTTACCAAATATATTTCAATACCACATGTTATACCATGATTAAATTCATTTGAAACCCACTACTATTTATAAGGGTTATGATTTGATGAAATGATTAAATAATTATGAAACCTGATTCTTTTATATAGGTCATGTTGTTATTAAATGTTTATGAAACCCATTTATTACATGTGTTTTGATATGATAAATGTTTTATGATATTATGGCTCATATATGTACAATTTTTATTATGTGATGATGTTTACATTATAACCATATACACATGATACCTATATCTCCCACTAATTCTTTGGGTATTGATTTATATCTCATGAGATATATAGGAATAGAATGGGGAGAGAACCCAATTCTGTAAGGGACATTATCTGCTATTATGGTTTTGGGAGTGATCCTTAACTACTTCTATTTTTAGGGGAGTGAACCCATTCCACTATTATATTTTTGTAAATGATCACTGGCTACTAAGGAAATTGTTTCCTTTGATTTTTTATATTCCACAATTATAAGTCTTATGTTAATGTTATGTTTTCATGGATCATATTCTTTGATTTCATTATGATTCAGGTTTTATGAACTTCCAATTTTTATCACATCACTTAATATTTTTATGGTTTATATATAGGGTATGTTTTTAATATGTTATGATAATGTTCTCATTCCCTTATACTTTTCTTATGTTTACTTATTTCCCTTGTTTACCCTTACTAATCATCTGAACTCATCCAATTTTGTTTTTTATTTCCCTATGTTATGATGATAGGTATTATGTGTGATAAGTATAAGAAGGGTTTTAGTTATGAATAAATTAGTGGGAGAATATGAAAAACTCTTATGAACCTATTGTTAATGTTTCCAAGTTTCCAAATGTTATATACCTTTATAATCTACAGGCATGTGTTTGTGTAATGTAATTAATATTCACCTAAAATATGTAATATATATATATGAGAATTTTGGGTCTCTACTATATCAGTGTAAATAAATGTAATTTCATCTGTCCTTCTTATGTGATAAAAACTTTAGAATTTTTTTTTCAGATTTACTAGTGACTATCATGGTTTTGAGGGACATTTAAGAACCATATAAAAACATGTCAATAAAATAGAGAGGAAGATAAAATCATTGATGTATCATGATTATCACATCCTTATTCATGAGTAGATTCCAATTACTATCAATCATATAATATCCAATCATGTAATTTTTTATGTGGATGGAATGTGTCATTTTTATAGAGATATTTCTGCTAAAAACATTTTTTGGTGTTTCTTTCAAAAAAAGAATGAGGAAACATTAATTTTGTGTGAGTTTGTGAAAATTTTTCATCCTTTATTTTTCACATGCATGTTGCATATAACTATCCATATTACAACTAAAATACTTCTCAGAGGACCTGTTTATTTTATTTTTATGTATGAAACTAAAATAAATATGTACACATTGAAGCATTACATCCCTAATAAGAATCATCCTAAAGGTTTTATTTTGAAAGGATTCTAGGCTAAAAAATGTATGGATTTATAATCAATGTATTTGTATGATATGAACATGTGACATAACCAATTAATGAGAAATTTATAAGAGTATTATGTGAAAATTGAAACCAATATTTTATCATTTCCTTAAATAGGTTGAATTAATGGTCAATATACATTGACTACATTAAGCCTTGAATAAGAAAATATGAAATATCATACAGTCTTGTTTAGATGTTATTTTTTCTATAATTGCATCAAGTATGTTATTTGAAAATGTATATGTTATATCATCCCATGTAATTACACATATTGGTTAAACTATTTATATATTTTTATTCACAAAACATAAACAAGTTATAAATAGAATTCATTATTCACAACCTTTGATAAGGAGAGATACTCTTCATAGAAAAGTGTTTTTGGCTAGGTTGATATTAAAGGTAGAAGTATTACTAAAGTAATAAAAAATAATATTCATTTAATTGCAATATATTTTTTTAGTTATTGAGTTTAACTATTGATGCTGACTCTGAATAAATATGTTCTTTTGATTTTAGCCATAATTCAATGATTCAGTTACGCAAATAAATTGTGAACAATGAGTAATAATTTATTATCACTGAACGAGTAGTGAACATGAGAACACAAAATGATAGTGTTATGGTATCTACAACAATAGATTGTTATTATATTCCATCAGATAGTATGTCTCGATGTAAAAATATATCTTATTATAGATTTGTTTACAAAATACTAATATTAGATTATTACTCATATGATCCAATCACAATGCCGAAATGAAATTTATTTAATTCAATGATGAGAAATGGAACATTTATTTATTACTTTGGATTTTTAGTGGTTAACTTGAATCAAATTCTTGTTACTGAAGAGACATATAATTTGGATTCTTTGGAGAAACATGTTTTTTTATGTGAATGATCATCTGAGAATTTAATTTAGTGTCATTATTAAAGTAAACCAAATACATTATTTTTTTGATGGTCTAGATGACATTAACAAAATAACATCCCCCCCTTGGACTCAATCAATTTATTATGCATGATGAATCAAATAGTTCAATTGTTAGATTTGATTATGAACTTTATGTTATGGTGGGTAATATATAAAATCCTTCATATTTGATGTCAATTAATTTTGTTTATCTAAACAAGGGAATTTTAGGTTTATACTATTCAAATTGATTTATTTTGGGCTTCAAATATTTGTTATCCATCTTGTTATTCATGTGTTTTTTCAATATAACTTGGTTTACATTTTCATTGAGTTTCATTTTCTAATATTTAGTTGAACTATAATAAAAACTAACAAACCAAAAAAAAACACTACGTATTATAGTTTCTTATCCCATTGTACCATTTGAGTAACCAAGGATATTATGACTGCTTATACTCTCACCACAATTTACATATGATCCTACTTATATATATTTCCTTATTATATGATTGATCCCACTTCCAATCCATATTATCCTTTTCCACACATATATATGCCACCTCATTTTCCTACTACTTTGTTCTCTCCCTGATTTTATAGTCATTATCCTTTAACATATACTTTCGTGCATTCAAATCCTCCTCAATATAATATTCCTCATGAGAAGAAATTAGACCCCATTAATATATAGTTCAAAGATCCTCAATAATATAAGGATAAAAAAATATCCACTGATCCACCTGGCTCAGAAATATGTATAGAAACCAAGTGAAATTGTTTGACCATAATTTATTTTCATTATAGGATGTACTAATTTAATATCTGTATTCTATTATTTCACAATTGGATATTCCAGAATAAGGATGTGTTGGCACACACACTTGGGTGATTTGTAGAACATCCACACACTGGAGATGTTTGAGTTTAATAAAGATTATAAAATCATTGGTAAAATAATAAGTGAATGCATAAGTTTTATATAGACTCTTTCCATATACTATGATGTTGTTCTCATCAAGATACTCTCCTAGAGAAACCTTGAAAATTAAATAATGGATAACTATTAGGATCAATTATAAGAATGAAATTTCAATATAATTAATGTTATATTATTATTATTATATTTATATGAGATAATTGTTTTAGTATACGCTTCATTATAATTTTCCAAATGGTGAGGCTATAAGGACTACACCACTAATGTAATTAGGTGAGATATGGTGAGAATATAAACATGATTTGTATAATGTTTGTGTTTATAGAGTTAGAATGGATTTAAAGTCTATACCAATCCTAAATGAGTGTCCAACTAAACAATATCAGTTAATTATTTCTCATTGAATGACTGACGATGTTAAGGTAGTAATCAAATTTGATGTTTTTATTGTAAATGATGATGATTTTCATTAATAATTTGTTTTATTTTATTGAATATTATTTATTAGAAGATACAAAAAAATTAAAAACCAATGATACAGAAAAGTATATCCACACTTAGGGTTAATGAAAATACAGGAGAATGAGAGGTAATAAGTAATTTTCAACAACAATTTTAATTATGTACAAATTCTGAAATTCAGTAATATTGGAAAACTTAATATTTGTAGAATTTTTAGACTATATTATCACAAAAATCATCTTTCAGTCATGTTTAATTATTTTTAATTAATTTTAAAAAATTTAAACTGGGTCAAGAAAGACCTTAATATAACTTACATAGCACATGATATTTCTAAATAACTAAAGCACATATAATCTAGAAAAGTGTTGTATGATAGAAAATATTTCACAACATAAGCACATGTATAATACATAACATAATTTGAATAAAATACATATATATATAGATTTGTTTATCATTAGATAACATAAGCACCACTATTCTGGAAAACTGATGAGTAATATTAATATTATAAAAATCAGTGTAACTTAATTTGTTCATTTCAGTTTGAATTATTATAGTTTTACATAGTTGAGGAAAAAAATAAATTTCATTGAACATTAATTTAACTGGTTTTGGTTATCTTCATTTAATTATTTGTTAAAATGATTTATTTTGTTTTCAAAAATAGATTATTTATGAATGAGTGTTCTCTATATTCATTGTCATTATAGAGGGAAGTATTGAACATTGAAGGATGTGTGCCTTGAGAAAATTATTTTTCTCACGAAAAAGAATAAATTTAGAAGTTTTCTAAATTTATAGTCACAAAAATATATTTTAAATTCAACATTACTAATTTCAAATTTTAATATATATTTTGTATTTAAAAAATTAATTTATTTTTTTACAGTGTGCTCTAGAGGCCCTTGATGAGCAAAAAGTTTAAAACAATAGGCCAATTGATCATTTTAACTGGATATTAGGAGTTGAGATTCATGGGGGAGTATGGTACAGACCATAGATGAGTATTTTCTCCAATATATATTGAACCAATGTAGATTCCTCTAATAGTTTTGGCTACACCAAGTTAGAACTATCTCATATAGAGGTATCAAATGATTATATAGTCGAAGTAGATGCCAATAAATTGTAACGATGAATCATGGAATAATTAAAAATTATAATAATAAATGTATTAATGTTATGGAATTAGTATAGCCACAACTTCAACTAGATACCTCTATGGTTTTTGATTCATTTATTTTGACTATTCGTTCATTATATGATGCATAGTGCAATGGTGGTGATGGTTTTAGTGGTGGTTGAAATGATGAATTTTCTCGAAACAATGTTGGTGATAGTGATGGTGATGGTGACATTAATGGTGAAAATAATGATTATATTGATGATTATGAATATAGTGGTGATGATAGTAACTGGTACGTCAGTGATGATGGTTAAGATAGTGGTTGGGATGAGAGTGAAATTGATCCTATATTTTTTTATTGATATTAATGATATATGATTTTTTATGAATGAATTTGATTTCTTATATGTGATGTTTTAAATATTTTTTATAATTTTTTTAATGCATTAATTTTTTTTTCAATTTTTCTATACTTTATTATAGTTGTTTGGGGGCATGGGCGCCGGTTTTTAGGGTGTGTTATGGTTTTGGGCCAAGATGCGAGGTACTACTAGTTTCCTATTTTATCGAAGCCTATTCCAAAGGTTTTTGAGACCATTGGTATATGTTAAATCTATAATACTTATACATAAAATTTCCTTAAAACCACTATTTTAGGTCAATACCCACACATAAACAACCACAGGTTTAGTGATACATTTTTATAGGTAATTTCAATGGTTCCAAATCCTATACCAATGGTTTAAAACTATTGATATAGGGTATATTTATAGTAGTGTATTCTAGGATGACCATACCTAAAAGATAATGGATAATTTTCTCCATATGTTCATTTTGTAATCTTGGATGAAATTTTAAGTAAATGGGTGAAAAAATATAAGAATGGTATATATTGAAAGTTTTTTATCCATCATTAAATATATGAGTATTAAATTTATTCCCCATATCATTCTATTTTTCACATCAATTTGTCCTTATAGTCTTCTTAGAGATGAAACAACATGTGAATTCATCCATGTCTGGGTGTTGTTTCCAGAAATTATTTGTCATTGATGATAAAATTTTGATATAAACATAAAATGTGTCATGTATGAGTATCCTATATGTATTTATCACAACTTTTCTTCCTGAGGTGGCTCAAAATTTAGGGGGGAATATAACATATATAATTTTGTTTTATATCATAGTACTTTGTACAAACGACTGTAATATATTTGAAAATTCCTACCTATTTGGAAATATAAAATTTCCAATATATATCATAGTGAAATTGTGGTATTATTATCCATTAATATATAAAATAATACTTACTAAGATTAGTACTTTTATCTTTATTACCAGTATAGTGACATTATAGATTTTATTATCTTAAATATATCCCACTATTTTATCAAATCCTAGTATTCATCATATACTAGGTTCATATTACTCATTAAGATGAATATTCAAGAGGAAAGGGTCCTTAAAACCTCTACTCATCTACCAAGTTATGGATATATGACTACTCATAGTGTCTCAAGAAAAGATTTCAGCTGGAAAACCACATTAACACACATCTCCTTGATCTATTGAGTGGAGTCTTATATGATGTAAAGGATAAAACTGAATTGGTCAACATATACGTCTAATATTGAAACAAGATGGATACAACTGATTTTATTATATAAATTTAGTTATATCGATCCACCTATCTCATAATAACTTCATAGTAGTAGGAGGTGTCCTCAACTAGGTCTAAGGAGCACCTTATATGATTAGTTAGGTTTAGAAATTAACTAATGGAAGACGTTATGAATTAATATTTTTTTGATAGTTTTTGTTATTCTTGGAGAATGTAATACGTTTATATTTATAATTTCTTATTCTATATAATTTCACTCAAATAATACAAATGATATAAATAGAAAAAAATTCAACATGCATGTTGTTTTTATCTACACATGTTTACTTTTTATTTTATGAGATCATGCTTAAAATTAACAGAAACATAAAATAATTAACGAAGAAGAAATAAAATTTAATGTCATGAAAACGATAAGATTATAATGGTTTATCCTTTGATAGAATAATGGAACAACCTATACCCTAGGGTTAACTTCTTTTGTTGTGACACATGAAACTCAAGTTGCAACACTCACCAATCCAATGCGTTAAACTCATGATTGTTACCGCACTAAATATTGATGCAAACTACATCACCGTTTGTACTCATCATTATACAATAATACTCACATACATGAGAGAGGATCTGAGGAATCAAAAATTAAGGCAAATTGTTATTATATAAGAATGTATATCCTTATACATATAATGATGAAAATGTTGAAACATAATTTTTTAGTTATTAAATAATTATAAAAAACTATTCATTTAAATAATTAAATAAATCTATCAATAAATAATAGAAATTATTGGTCGTTCAAAGGTTCATGATTAGTCAATAAGTGTTATGGTTATTTATATTAATTAAATTCATAATCAATTCCTCTTGATGGATTTTTTCATGAATTTAAATAAATTTAATTTAATTTTAATTTGTTTAAAAAAATTCACCCAATCCAATTTTTATTAATAAACCTATAATATTTTTTTAAATAATTTCATATTTTTATATAATTATTATGATATCTTGGGTATTGATAAACCACCTAGATGAGTTCTGGTTTATGGGGAGATACCTAGAAATGCTGAAATGATTTAATAGAACATGGCTCAGCCTACCCAGGGTTTGCCTGACATGGTCGGGGTTTCAATTCAATGGCGTATGCACACTGGATCTCCTGGATCATGGGTTGGGGTAGGGTTCCCCTCATGTGGAATTTAATGAATAATATTTTTTATAAGTTGAATAGGCATAACCCCTTTGGGCATTACAATGACACTCCACCGACTCGACCGTCTTCTTGGTAGGGTAACCCCATTGTACATATATACAAAAATATGTATAATAATAAAAAAACATTGTAGAAAAGTAGCAGCAACTACTTCTCTCTGCCAGGGGGGTCTTCTTATTTATTCAAAGAGACACTCCTATGTATCCCCACTCATTTTTTTTATTTTTAAAATCATATATCTTATTAGACATATTTTTCTTTTCATCAAATGGCATGGTTTCTTTTCCCCAAAACTTATGTAGCGCCTATATATATACCACAATATATTTTTTTATTAAATTTTGTATTGTTTCAAAATTACCTAGTATTTATGATCAATGATCGCTTCTGATCAAAATTTATTGGCCATTTCTAAAATAAACCTGAACTGCTGATATATATATATATATATATATATATATATATATGTTCTAGGTTTTAATCCAAAATAATTATTTTTTTCGATCACCAGATTTCCATTAGTCGATTATCCATTCATTGACCAATGATCCATTTACATAAGTAAAACTGTTATAATTCCCTCTTCATGAATAAATTCAAATTCAAAATTTAATTTATTTTAAATAATTTTATGCCTCCCTCTGATATCAATTGAAGGAAACTAAGGCTTTGGTATAAGTGGTAAATATGGTATATTAAAAATTTTGGGAGAAGATTTATTTTGAAAAATAACATATGTTATAACTCGTCCCATGTTCATCCACGGATCATGTGTAATTTAATTATCTATGAATAAATATAGAATAAATAATTAAATAAAAAATATACCTTATTAAATTTTTATCGAAAAAATGTTTCTCATTTCATCAGTCATATTCATTCAAAGGAACCGAACCTAGGACCCTCTATATCATCCACACATGTTCTAAAAGCATTATTGATCATCAACCTTTGAATTCAAAGTGCAATATCCGAGAATTAGAGGATATTTGAAGTCGTCGTGATAAAAAGTGATCAGACTAATGATCCTTGAACATGGATGAAGTAAACCTTGAACATATCTTCACATTAAATCTATAGGAATTGAAATGGGGGGGGGGAGAATTTAGGAAAAAAATTTATTCCTTCATTTTCGGTCATAAAATAGCTTATATATTTAGGTTTTAACTTCTATAAATTTCATTTAGGTCCTTATAGAAGTTAATCAATCAAATGTGACAAAAAATGACATAAACATTTTAAACCTGCACAAATCTCACATATATTTTATATCACTATTATGACACAAGAACTATGTTTTGTGATAAAATACGAGTAATTAACTCAACTCAGTTCTACCATAAATATTAAATGAATCCATGAATATATAATATTTAATATTTATTCAAAAAATATTTTTCTTTATATTCTCTGAATAACATGTGATTATAATAATTAAATAAATTAAATTGATATTATTATAAAATCTAAAAATTTTGAATTTATTTATTTCCTTTGTAATTTTATAAACATAAAATTTACCTAACCACTGCCACATGTCACACTTTGTCCTAAAATCTAATTCAATAGAATTTCTCAGCTACTGAATACAGTTTGTGAGTGACCCTTTAAGACCATATATCAATAGTAGTGAATACTATTTATAGACTTGGAGTGGATTTTAGAAACCTATAAAGGCACCAAATTAGATAAATATAATACACAGATACAATAACCTTTTCTATGAACACACACAATGTAAGGTTATCTCATTATCTCATGATATCTCATAGAAAAGAATGAAAAATTCTTGTCATCATCCTTTCTTAATTTATTATTCATATATGTTTCTAGACATACATACATTTAATCACTATAGAAATGTATTTCATAAAGATACTACCATCCTTTTCAAATAGGGTGATGAAATCTCATAATTTTGGATGTTACAAAAAAATATCTTGATCATTCAATCAATTGCAAACCACAAATTTCCTACCCAATGGATGATTCCTTTCAATGACACAAATAACATGATTTTCTACATGAATCAGTGTATGTAATGAAATTATAAATTTTGATAATGTTGTCAAGTAGAGATAACAATACACATGTTCATAGATATGAACTACCAATGGTACCCAAAACATTTGGTGTTCTCATTGGTGGTCATAACTCATGTTATAATCTTATAAAGATCACTATGTGAAAACTTCATGAGAAGAAGTATTAATAATTATGATCCCCTGACACCTAATGATAACACATTATTTGTGTCTAGTAAACATGACGTATGTTGACAATAATACATTATATTGAGAATACTATCAATGTATCTCCATGTTCTAATTATAGACTGAGAAATACTATAAATATTTGAGATGATAATAAATTTAAGGATATCATCATAAAAATAGTGGAAGAATAAATAAAAAAACTTTTATGGTTAGTGTGTATCATGCATAACTCACTTTACACATGATATAGTAATAGAAAAGTACTGTTCATGTTGGGTATAGAGAACCCACTTTTACAACAACATCCTTGGGTTACATACCTTTTCATCTGATCCCATGGGTCTCTTGTTATACCTTGTTTGCCTTTCCACACTACTGGAAAATGTACCTATCCCCACGGTTTTCACCAAAACCGTGGGGATAGACCCCCCCTATACCCACGGTTTTGGAAAACCGTGGGTATAGGTGAATTTTCATGACCTATACCCACGGTTTGCCAAAACCGTGGGTATAGGGGGCTCTATCCCCACGGTTTTGGGAAACCGTGGGGATAGGTCCTGAAAAGTCACCTATACCCACGGTTTCCCAAAACCGTGGGTATAGGGGGGGTCTATCCCCACGGTTTTGGTGAAAACCGTGGGGATAGGTCTGGGATAAAATACCTATACCCACGGTTATGAAAAACCGTGGGTATAGGTCAATTTTGTGTGCGCGGGAATTTTTTTTTTTCCGCGGGAAGGAATTTTTTTTTGGCGGGAACCCTATACCCACGGTTCTTCCCTCTATACCCACGGTTTTTATAACTATATTTAACTAAATATATATATATATACATATATGTGATGTTAGGGTAGTGGTTAGACGCGGTGTTTACAGCGAAGAGGTTGCGGGATCGAAACTCGGCGCCTGCATTTTTTTTAGGACCTATACCCACGGTTTTGAAACCGTGGGTATAGGTCGTTAAAACCGTGGAAATTGTCTAAGTTTCGGTGACACGGTGGCAGGAAACCTATACCCACGGTTTTCCAAAACCGTGGGTATAGGCTGGGGACCTATACCGACGGCATTCCAGCCCACGGTTCCCAAAACCGTGGGTATAGGCTATACCCACGGTTTTGGGGGCTATACCCACAGTTTTGAACCGTGGGTATAGGCCATTTTTCCAGTAGTGCCAACACACAAAAGACTATTAAACCATGATATCTATTATCAGATTAAATACTTTCCCCATAGGATGACACTTTTTCTTTCAATTTATATTTTACTCACTCACACACACATTATGAAACTTCCTATGAGGTCACCCATACTATCAATATTCCAGGATAAGCATGCATAATGATGATTTTCTAATCAAGTAGGACCCTAAAAAGAATTATACACCTTATCGACATTGGCATTGACAATTTTTCTTTTAAAGCCTCACTTTTCTATGGGTGTTACATGATATGTGTATATCATTCCACTTCATTGGTTAGTATTTGTGTATGATATAAGAAAATCATAATGTTATGATATATGATAACCACAATTTATAATTCACTTAATATTATGATTAAAAATAACATTTTAATTTTAAGTGTTAAAATTTAGGAATCATCCAGTTAGGCTATAATTGATGATTAATGATTCATATGATGAAACATATGGGATAATTCTTTGAAATGACTTTATCTAATGAAACCATGCATACAAATGAAGGTTAAAAATGATGTAATCACATTCTATTTACTAAAATATTTTAAATATATGTGTAAATGAATCTAATGATTAGTTATAATCCCTCATGCTTATATAAATAGATTGAATTCCTATATATTTTTTTTATCTTCACAATTTGATTCTTCTAAAAATCTCCCTTTCTACTTTACCCTTTTCCACTCAAGATATTAGAATATCATTGCTAAAAGGATAATCCCAACAAAATAATGAGTGATTCTAGTAATTCCATATATACACCACAGAGGAAGGATCACTTTAGTCACTTTTAGGTATCTTCATCAAATAAATGATTGAATATATAAGAACAATCTATCTTCAATGTTAGGTACAAAAAAATATTCTTCATTTATTTTATATATGCTTTCAGTTTCATAGCAATGAAATCTTGGGAATTGGGTTTCTTGTTGACTTATATTTCCTAGAAAAATGTGATTCAATACTTATAAACCAATTAATTGAAATATAGAAAATAATTTTTAAATGATTTTTGAAATTGTTTTCAAAATATAGAAGAAATTGATATCATGTTTCATATTGTAAAAAATGATATAGATATTGAATTTTTATTGGAATTATGATATGTAATTTTATAATATGTGTTATGAAAGCTCAATATGAAATAAGATATTATAGAATGTGAAATGATGAAATCTTTATTCAATGTTATAATGTATGAAATGTGGATTCACAGATTACTATGGCACCGGTTTTAACTATTCATGTCGTTGAAAATAAATCCTCACATAATCTATAAAATATTGAACTTATCATAAGTCAGGACATGAAATGCGTGATATAGGATATAAAGACACCATAAAATATGATAGAAAATGAAGGATTATAAATCATAGTTCATGATACACTGGTTGTAAAATGTGAAATATTTTCAGATCATATTTTGAATTATGATATAATGATATCATTGAATATGATATACTAGATTTTTTTATTAATTTTAATTTATAAATTTAATTATATAAATGATAAAACGTTTAGAAATTATAAAAAATTATTTTTGTTATATTTATTTATTTTATAAAGTGTATATATTAATTAATTATAAATTGTTTATAGTTATTTATTAAATTTTTATTAAATATTTAATAAATAAATATACATAATATTAAATCCATAATATCAAAATAAACCCCAAAAATATGTTCATTTAAAAAAACACAAATATAAAATTAATGTAAATCCAAGTTCATGCTTGATGAAAAATTATATAACGACCCATGGTAACTCGAGATCAAATAAGGAAGTGAACATGCCAATTACCATTATGCACTTACTATCTGAGTTCCGAGGGGCCTATTCATATCAAATAACAACCCCCAAAACAACTTATTCCTATGATACCATTTTTAATGAACCAACCCAGATTGAGATACATGTTTCCCAAGATAGACTTCCATAAGACCTGAAACACATTATTGATTCCCATGGGCTAGTGACAAGCACCTTTTAATATACAAACAAAACCATGGAAATGATTTCTCCTTGAAACCAAATAGAAAATGTCTCATATATATCCAGATAATATAAAAAATAGTGTACATCGGGGATGAAAAGATTCAAAAAAACACAAGGCATATTAATCCAATATAAAATGATAGTCCCAAATGTGTAACAACCAAGTCCAAATATAAGTCTTCATGTGAGTATACGTTACCACCAACCCAACACACTAAGAAGATGAAATCAAACAAGAGAAGTCGACAAGAAACATGACACCTTTCTCATTACCTGTATCCCACAAAACTAAGTCTTCATATTTCTTATGGAATATGTAGAGTGGGAGGGAAACACCCAGTTAGATACCACCAAGAAACTATACAATGTCTATAATCATACAGACATTAGTTATAGATATAAATCAAAAAATGGTCATAAAAATAATTCATTTTATGATATTTTACAAAAAAATCATTTGTTTTTTATTTAAAAATATATCATATTCAAATCCATAAGAATATTTAAATTTACATTAATGAACAAATTGAGGATCACAATTATTAATAATTAAAAAGAAAACAATGTGATCATTAAAACATGATACATAAATGAAACCAATAATGAAACAAAAATGGGATCTAGAATGTGGTAAAATATATCTTAGACATACAAGGAACACAAGCTCAAACAAACATTAATCCTATGATATTGAGTCCTATCATAGTCTATCAGTATCAAAACCACATACCTTAGTGATTCTATACTCATTATGTTTTTCATATATCCTTAAAAAATATTCCTAATGTGTTCCCATGTGCTATGTTTTTAAAAAACTACTAAGTAATCCAAGATCACAATATTATAATAGTTTTTCACAGGTGAAGCATCACTGATCCCATGTTTAAAAATTCATTTTAGACTAAAAACCACCATTGAGTAATTTCATTGAACAAACTATGGGGAAAAATGATTTTAACGAAAAACCCATTTAAACCCATTTCTAAAGTCACCTGAGATATAATTTATTAAAAATTATCTATTAAATTTCAAATAAAACATTTTAATAAATAAATCCAAAAGATTTTACAAGTAAATTAATAAATTCAAGAGATAATAACATTATATTAATACAACTACAATGGAAATGGAGAAAACCAAGCCACCTTCAAAAACAAGATTGGAATCAATGGTATTGGGTCCTACCAAGACAAGATAAATAATAAAAAATATAAATTCCCCATACAATTATATATATCAATAAATCAAATCCTAATAGGATTCCAATTAAACCTGGTTAATAAATATTTAGGAGATATCTAGAAATATGATTAGTGATTGGGTGAAAATTGGAACATACATTGAAGAGATCCACTAAGAACATAGGAGAATCACTAAGAAACCAAGGAGAGAACCATCTATATAATAAAAGAGAGGATTCTTTGATCTAATATGTTATTGGGAGGATATAAGAGTTAAAAAATTACTGTGGGAATCAGTGATAAACTCCAATTTTATGAATCCCATATGTGGTGCAAGGTTATAACCATAGTTAGAAAAAACATGTTCAACCCATAAGATATCTAATGAACCTTGAAAATTAAGTCACACAATTACCTAATAATAAAAACATGGTTAGATAAAAAAATATCAAACCATGAGATTCATTACCAAAACCAATAGCATATCACATGGTAACCACATAGTTACAACTAATCAAATACATCTGTATGTCTGAGCTGTTTCACTCAAAACTGCAAATTTTTTATCTCCAACTCCCCAAAGAAATTATAATTTCAAAATAGATTATATAATAAAAAATAATTATGACTAAAATTGGGCCTCACTATGCATCTTGGTTTGGAATGGATGCTTGGTACACTATTTTCAAAAAGATGCAGACAAACTAGGTGAAGTGATATAGAAAAGTGTTGTGCCAATCCCCATGGCTGGCACATGGTTTGGAAAACCATAATGGATAACCTTATGATAGGATTGTTATTGGATTGAACCGACCAAACAAAAGATGCTTGATTCTAAAAACCATGCATCCAAAACCGATGGCTCATTAAAATGTGGATTTTTACCCTGTTACCATTGTAATCTTTAATAGGGTATCCCACATTCCCCACATTCTCTATCACATGTACCGTAGCTAGATTAGATCATCCTCTCTCCTTGTTTCCCTATAGAACTCGGCTATTTAATATGCCTTTTTTGGTTATTCAAAGTGAGGTTCAACCTCCACTGTCCGTATTTCTTTTCCCCCTCTCTTTTTCTCTATTTTTGGTTGCATCCTAATAGGGTTATGATTTAGATTCAATTGGAGCATAGTGGAATTTACTTATTCTCATGGGGAATCATTTATACTTTCTATGGGGAATCAAAAAATTACATCCTCATTTAGTTTCTCAGTTTTTAGTATAGGTGTGATGTTGTTTAATTTTTTCCTCAAATTTAAATGAAGTTTATTGTGGAACTGATGATGCACATCGAGGATTTTTTCTAGATTGAGGTTGGGGGTTTTCCTTGAGTCATTGGTGTGATGGATCAAGATTTTTATACATAATTTTTTTTAATATTTTATATGATTATTCAATAAATTTCACAAACACATTCATGATGACTGTAAATGTTTTGAGTCGTTGGATACTAGATACAAAATCATCTTATCTCATTAAATATCTTCAACATATACCACAAAGACAATCCCATTTAGTACCATTGAAATAAAAAACCAACATAAAACCATTCTTTATAACCAAATAAATGGAAATATAATAAAGGGTGATCCTAGATGTTTAGTAAGGGTAGAAATGGGAATTATAAATCTATGATCATATAAAATCATAAGATAATCATAAGGGAATGACATCATGACCATAACTTACAATGTTCATATCTGATTTGTTAAACATAAAAAACCCGATTCATGGAACAAATCATTAAATTTTTTAAAGAAATTATTCATAAGAATATAAAAATATCATAAATAAATCATGAAACCTAATTTAATTTCATCGATGTGTGGAACCATTATAGATACATATACCATTTCATATGTCAAGGTTAACTACTGATACCATCAACTCACAACAGATCAAGCCTCAAAACCTATTTCTTATAGTAGAACAAGAACATCATCGTGATTCCCATAATGGATCAAACACATCAAATCGTTTCATGTAATATATTAGGAACCTTGAATTATCTTTGATAATGGATAAAGAACATTGAATTATTTCTCATATAGACTAATCGAATCAACTTATTCTCTACAATGGGTCAATCACATCAACTTGTTTTCCTTTGTTATCCCATGAGATTTAAAAATTTACCCAATGAATTGGAGAGAAATATAATTCTAGAACACCCACCACATAAAGAAAACTATACATATGAGTGCCAAAAAATCATAATAACATTTATTGTATCATCAAATCATAACCCACACACATAAAACATGTTTCATAAACATTACATAAATTCAAAATGGCATAACCCAAAAAAATTAATGGTTTTCTTAAAAATATCATCATCATAATCATAAAAAACCTAGGGAAATAATAAGGATGGTATAGATGTATTACATTCTGAATATAGTAAAAGTAACATAAAATGATGTTATCATAGACGAAGAACTACAATATTGTTTTGATGGAATGTTTGTTAAGGAAACCATCCTTTTCAATTTGAAATAGCCTTTTTAAATTCACAAGATATTAAGGAAAAAAATTATCTTTTAAAATAACCTCATAAAATTGTAATAGATGATTTAAATCATTTTTCAATCATAATTTTGTCAAATTATATTCATACCTTGTACATTAAAATAAAATACTCAATTCAAACTTTTGTAGAAAAAGTTAAAAAGTTCCTTGTTCAGAAAATTACAAGAAGATTACATTTAATTTTTCTATAAAAAGTTAAAAATGTGTAAAAATTATTTTAAAAAATCCTTTTATATTAGTAAAAAAATTAATTTTTTTATAAAACATGTATATTTAAGGAAAAACAATTCTTCCGAAGTGAGAAATAAAGTTGATTTTCCTTAAAAATTTATTATCAATATATTGACTACTTAAGGTTAAGTGAATGAAAAGAAAAATATATATTATAAATAAATAAATAGAATATAATAAAATTCATTATTTTATTTAGAGTTAGATCATAATAATTCATCATCATAAACTTAATCAAAACAATCCCAATAAATAATGAGATTGTAACATAGAACCCTCATTGATTTGGTGAAATTTGAATCCTGACCCCTAAGAAAGAAAGAAAGTTATATGGATATTTATACCCCCTTAAAATTCAAAGTAAGAATCATAAAATAAATTCATGGATAGTATATACTTGAAATAAAATAAAAAAGTGATGAATATGGAATGTGTATCACCGAAAGAAAAGTGAGATGATAATTCCTTACCTCAAGTATCAACATTCTTCGTATGAATTCGAACCAACTATATAATAAATAAAAATTTATTATACAAGTATTATATAATAATTTTTATATCTATCACACCATTTATGATTTACATACAAAATATTATCACCCATTTAATAACAAATTTTTATTAAAATCATTATTACGGGGGATAATTTCTTTAATTTTTTGAACTTGTTTCTATTCCGAAGTCTTAGTCCTTGTACTTTAATCAGGGTTCAATAATTTATATAATTTTATTAATGAATTAAATATCAAATATATTATTTATATATATATATATTTGGATTCATCCATAAAAGTTATAGATATAAAAATGAATTACATTGTTCATGGATACAATAAGCTACAAGTACGCATGAACGATAATTTAACATTTCAACAGGTGAAAAAAAATAATGTTAAAAAATAATTCACATTTCTAGAACCATTATTATGTCATATAAATTATATATATTCACAAAATACCTTCTTATCAATATCCATGTAAATTGGATATTAAAAATTAATCACATTGCTTTGTGGGGCTGGTAATCCACACGTACGAATGGATGAAATTATCATTTTCTAATGGTTTGATAGGTTAGGCAATTGATATGATATTATCATTAATGAATAATATTTATTTTAGAAATATCATATACAAACACTAAACCCATCATAATACTTATCCAAAATATATAGCGATAAAAAATGAATTGTATTGCTACATGGAGACAACAAGTCATACACATGCATGAATGATACATTCACTTCTTATTTTATGGGAAAAAGATAAATAATGGTGGTTTCATAATAAAAATAAAATTTCAATATATTTAAGATACTAAATTTACTATTTAATAAAGAATATAATATATTTAGATGAGGTAAAATAAGAATTAAAAGGAATTTATTGGTTAAGGATACTACCTCATCTTTGAAACAACTCTTTTAGAAATCCTCTTGGGGGTTCTTAGGTTGGTATTTTAGGAAGAAAAGAATCCATAGAATGTGAATATGGTAGTATAGAAGTGAAATTTTCAGTGTTTTTTTGATTTAAGGCTCAAAGTCATGTAATTAATAGAATTAAGTTGTTCCCATTTATAATCATGAGGGGGGAGGGGGTTGGAATTTCATAAAATATCAATTTAATATAAATTAATTTTTACTTCAAAAATGATGTAAATTTAAAATATAAAATATAAGACATGTATTAGTTGGAATAAACTCATAAAATAAAATTATGACTACTTTTTATTACATTGTAACTCTTATCATTTTTTAAAAATTTGTTAAACCTTTTTACAATTACAAAAATATCAATGTATTTACTATTTAGGGGCTAATATGGTTACTTTAAAAGGAAAAACAGCCCACAACATACAATTTTTAATTTCATCAACCATATCCCATTCACTTGTATGAATATAATATTTTTAGTAATTATAAAAAATTTAATAAAAAATTATTTATTATAAAATATCATTAATGTCAATTTTGAAACTATTCTATTAATTTGCCTTTTAAATCAACAATAAAATACCAGAATAATAATAAAATGCATAAAAAAATATCTAACATTTAATTTTTACTTAAATAATTCTTTTACAAAAAATATAAATCGATGAATATTATATTTAGTGTTCTTAAAATCATTATATATATATTTTTCTCCACTTGAGGAAGCACTCTGTAAGTGTTGCATAAAAATTTATGGTAATTATTGAATTACTAAAAAATAGTAATAAATTACCGTGATAAATATAAATAACTTATATTTAAAAATAATATTTATTACCAAAAATATCCTCTGTTTATTCCTATATAAAAAATTTATAGATAATAAAACCAATAGAATGACATTTTTGACTTTTATTTATATAAAATAATATAAAGGTCAAAATATTAGATTAATAGAAAAGGTGTTATATTTTACTTTTATATGATTATGGATGTGGTATTGTCATCGAATAAAATTTAGTCAAGTGTTAGTGCCCCTTATAAGTCCTTGTGATATTATTATTAATCTAAATTACTCGATTTATCATTTGTTGTGGTAACAAAATTACTAAAGTTACTATTCATAATGTCCAAAAATAAAAGGGACCTATTTAAATAACATGGAACCATTTATTATAAATATGTAATACATTTTTTAAGATCTAAATTCATTAAGTAGATAATTTTACTTGTAATATAAATGAATAAAATGCAATGAAAACATTTTATAAGAAAAATGCATTTTAAATCCAAAAAATATACTTATATTGATATAAGGTATAATAATTATTAACATAATGTTAATTATATTATATATAATTAAATAATACATATGTTACATTGATATGAAATCCAATTCAAAATAATACTTTTTAATGAATATAAAATGATTGTCTTACAAAAATCGATATTTTTTTCTATTCACTGAAAAATCAATATAAAAAAACCAAAATTTCAACAAAAGATAATTTATGTTGTGTTGATTCAAAAAATTATATCCTTTTTATAAAATAAAATTTTAAAATTTCAATAACTTTTAATATATTAATTTTATCACTATAAGTAATAAATACCATTTTTGAGGATAGCCTTATTTTAGAGAATAAGACGTATTTAATAATGATTGAGTTCTTATTTCCTAATAATTAATAAATAAATTTATATTGAGTAAGAACATTATATGAATTAGATAATTTAGTAAATCCTATTCATACCTTCCAATTTTAAAAGCTAGTTTATAATAGTCACATAATAATATTTTAATAGTATATCACTGTTCTTTTAATCCTGGTGTTATATGTAACACAAGATATCAAAGAAATGAAATTATTTAAAGAGAAATATTTTCTAATGTATTGGGGTGTTAAATTACACCCCCATTAAATAAATTGAATCCATTTATTTTGAACTTGTTCTTGGTGATCAAATATTTGATATTTGAAATGTTCCTTTTTGATACCCACATCATCAAATGAATAATAAAACACCCCATAAATAGAGAAAGTGGAATACAAAAACATTACATTAGATAACATAAAATCAGGTTCCCATATAAGGATAAATTTTTTTGGATGTTAAAATATGTACATTGAAGAGAAAAATAACTTTCAAGGAATAATATTGAGTGATATAGAACATCGTCAAGAGAATTATAATGACCAGAAAACCATAAATATGTTATAAGTGAAAATATAAATGATTCCTTAAAAATTAAATAAAAGTATAATTTTTTTAATTCAATATAATTTTCCTAAATTTTATGAAATATTTTAATATCAATATAGAGAACATAATAAAATATTATTACTTTATTTATTTATATATCATAAACCCAATTTCATCCTTTGGTTGTGATCTGATAAATTTCCACATCATCTCTATCCTAAATAAATGATCACTGAAGGTTATTTTTTTATGCATGAAAGCACTAAAATTAACTTTAAACAGATCACAAGATCCATAATAGAATGAAAATTCATTCCTTCCAACTATATATTTTTACCATATACAAAATTATTAACATAGGTTATCCACTATGGAAAATCATACTTTAGTTTTTAAAAACATAATCATTAGTTAAACATAAACCATTTTATAAATATTTAATCTTAAAAATCATCAAAAATTGGTATGACCAAAATCAAAATCCGAAATCATATAATGTAGGTTACTAAAATTCCAAAATCAACATATCATTAACCCCCCAAACAAAATAAGGAATTTTTAGTATCAAACCAAATATGTGAATTCCATATTAGTTTATTCTCATGAAACATGATAATAAATTGAATTTCTATAAAACCAAAAGGAAAACATTCACGGTTTAAAATAGTAACTATCTCATAATTTCTTAAATAAAAAATAGATTATTGAATAAATTAAATAAATCAAATAATACTACAAACTCTATAAATAAAATCATAAACCACCTTTTCATCAAATCTCTAATTAGTTCCAAAGTCATCAATACTATCCTATTTATTTTATCACAATTAAACAACTCTTTATCTTTTTATTATCTAAACATCGTACAAATATTAATTTTTATATTTAATTCAATCATGTTTTATCATAAAATATATAATTACCACTAGACCACTTTTATCGATATTTAGTACCATTCCATAGATTCATAAGAATCCTTTATGAAAATCCTCTATAGAGAAATCCTAATATGATTTGTGGAACATATAACTGAAATATATTTATAAAAACACTTCAATATAATTATTAAATTGAAAGACCTAAATACATCAATTATCCCACTTCAACTATCCTAATAACATAATCCCTTCTTTAGTCTAGGAGTTATATCATGGATTGTGGTATTGAAAAAGATAATACCCATGTTCCCCATAAATAATACATTGAACTATAAATATAACCTCATGATTAAATTCATAAATATCCATCTAAATATTTATTTTTCCATAGAAATTTCTTACTGTATTCTCTAATTCTCCACACATAAAATGTATTCTCATTCATTGGAGACATTTCCTTTTCTGATTCTACCCACATTCCAATATATAGGAAACCAAATCATCATTATTCCCTTGTCCCCACGACTAATTCCCTTAGTGAAGTCTATACTTCTCTGATTTGGTGTGTTTGAAAATTTGTTAAGGTGTATGTTTTTAATAATATAATATGATTACTATTTAGGTATAATCACACTATCCTTAACTCCAGTCATCATCTCATTTTGTTTCTAATACACAAATTTTATATCACATTCAATGTTAACCTAGTTTCTTTTTTGTAAAGACCCGGAAATTTCAAAGAAATTTTTTCTTAATTTCTTTGGAATTTTACGAGTACACAGTTTCTGACGGCACCTGATTCCATGGCCCGGTGTTCCCAGAATATTTTTATGAAGTTTTTTTCAGGTACGTTCGGTAAACGTACGATCGGGATTTTCTAACTTTTGAACCGGTGCTCATAATTGAAATCCGAGGGCACCGATGAACTCGCAGCGCCGATAATTTCTTAAGGGGACCATTACCGCAGTTGCGTTTTAAGCGGGTTGAGAATTGTTATTTGGGGACAGGATAAAAATAAATAAAATTTGTTGTGTACAAATTTTATTTTGGGAGGTTGGTTATTTCCTCCCAAGGGGAGTTATAGGTGGTGCCCACACCCACATAACTTCCCATGTGTGGATAATTATGAGGTGGGGCCCACATGAGCCCCAACCTTTTATCTCCTCTTTAACTCCCTTAAACCCCCCTTGTATTTATTATGACAACTCTCCCTCTACCTCTCCCTCTCTTTAATATTTTCCAACACACTTTAATTAATGAATACAAACTCTTCAATTAATTAATTAAGTTGTTTGAATTTTGAAAAGGCATGGCATGTTATATTAAGGGAGGTCCATTCTATTAATTGGGTTGGAAATATTGGTGGGAGAGCTCTTGAGAGGATTTAGGAAGATGTGTTCTTATTCGACGAAGAACACCAAACTCCAACAAAGAACTATCAAAGATCGAATCATCTCCTCAGACTTCGGCCAAGCCAAAGGTGAAGGAGGCACCCGCAAGGAATGCCATCGACGATGTGCTTCTCTTCCTCATCTCTTCAACAAGTGAGGAGAAGTTGTTTCCTCCTCGGACACGCTCTGACGTCGTTATCAAATTATCTTCCCGCGACGCCGTCTTCCGCGATGCCGATCACCACAGACATTAATTCGAGGAAGGGGGATCAAGTTCAATTTTAATGGATTAAAATTGTGATTCGTTTTTCGTTGAACATATTGCATGTCCAACCTATTGCTATCACTTAACACAGAGGGCGCGGGCCGAATAAACACGGTCCGACAACCCTCCGCTAGAACTTGATCTTGATGGAATTGGCCATCGGAGGCGGATCATGGAAGAGGCCGACAGCGTAAGGGCCACCATCGAACACACTAAGAAAATATGCGGCCAAGCAAGCCATAGTAAAGGAAGCACGATGATGTCATGCCATGTCGGGGATGCGGAACCGCGGCTAGCATAGGCCGTGGCGGAGAAAGCCGGCGCCGTCACGCTGGCTGTGTAGCGGGAACCACGGCCCGCTTTGCGGGCCACTTTGGCGGAAGGACCAACTGACCCGTCGGCCGGTCGGGTGAAGGGAAGCCGCAACTCTAGGAGGGCGCCACGCTGGAAAACTGGCTGGCCCGTCTGCTGGCCGGGCGGAGAAAATCCGCGACGCCAGGAGGGCGCCGCGCCGGAAGAGCCGCGGCCCGCTGTGCGGGAAGCTTGCGACAGAAGGTGGGCCAGCCTAGCCGGCCGGTTTGGGAAGGGCGGCGCCGCTTGGCGTCGCCGGTTAGGACAGCCGAGGGGCCGCAGTCCTCGGACTGCTCGGCCGACTGGCCGAGCCAGCCATGCTCCGCGCTCAGCTGGGCCGCGACCAGCCGAGCCGCGCTGAGCCGGGCCAAGCCAGGCTGCATCGGGTTGGGCCGGGCCACGCCCCACCAGGCCGGGCCGCGCCCCTTTGGGCCGGGCTGTGACCCTTTGGGTCGGGCCGAGCCACTTCGGGTCGGGCCACGCCCCGCCGGGTTAGGCCGCGCCCCTTCGGGCCGGGCCGTGCCACTTCAGGCCGGGCCGCGTCCCTCTGGCCAGGCCGAGCAACTCACTGGGCCGGTCCGACCCCTTTGCCGTGTCGGACCCGCCAAAACCGAGTCGACCCGACCCGTCAGCCCATCAGGTCTAATAGACCGGGCCCGTTTTCACTTAATTGTGAATAACATGAAGACCATGCTTCCGATCGACGTGCTGTCTATGGAACTAGGACCCTTGTGATGAGGCGGTCCTTTTGCGTTACTCTTAGTGAGTTTTGGACGACTTTGAAAAAACGGTCGGGTTGGTTCGAACCCGAAAAACCAACCGGGCCCTCAGATTAGAAACACTTATAACTTGAGGACCAGACGTCTGATTGATGTGCCGTCAACTATGATGGATTCCTATTGATGTGACGGTTCTTTAGGCATACTTCACCTGAGGTTTGGATGTAGTTGGAGTATGGTCAGGTTGGTTTTAGCTTAAAAACCAATTAGGACCCTGGAACGGAAATGCTAATAACTTACAGACTGGGCGTCCAATTGATGCACCGTCTGTTGCGTTGAGACCCCTATGATGAGGCGGTATTTTGAGATACTTCTTCGTGGAACTTCATGACACTTGGAGTGTCAACCAGTAGCTCGTAGAGCAGATCCTCCTGGAAACGAGCATACAGAGTACGATGACCTTGTAGCTGGCTGAGACCTGATGACTGCTTGTCCGATTCGTATCGGAGTGACTTGACTAGCCCAGTGGAGAGAAATACTGTGTTGGGGTGGCAGACCGATGGTGGGGAGCACTACTGTGTTGGGGTGGCAGACCCGCGGTACTCGACAGGAGGAGCACCTCTATAGGCAAGTAGGGGGAGCGCTACTGTGTTGGGGTGGCAGACTTATGGTGGGGAGCACCACTGTGTTGGGGTGGCAGACCCACGGTACTCAACAGTGGAGGAGTATCTCAGCAGTCTAAGGTTAGTGAGTAGCACCTCGAAGTCATGACAAGACTACTGCACTCGACATAGGAGGAGTTCTCCAGCAGCCGTGTTTTCGTCATCGTGAATAAAAATCCCAGTTTGAGCTGAGTCATTGACCATTGTGTTTTCCTCATGATTGAGATGGGTTACATGATAACTTAGGTATATGTATGTGCATATACCTAAGTAAGGGTTATCAGTTGAGATCCTTCTTTGTGATTATCCTTTTTGGATTTAGTGAGACTTTGAGGGTCTCGGGGTCCCTACTGAGTATCGTTATACTCACCCCTGCATGGGCTATCCCCGAACCTCATTGTGTTAGATGCAGACGACAGACAATGCTAATGGAGGCCGAGTGTACAAGGATAGTATGACACCTGGAGGTGGACCTCATGATGAGTCGGTACCCAGAGGTGGACCACACGACGAGTCGGTACCCGGAGGAGGTTGACGGACGAGGGTGCTGAGGAGGATATCTGTACCTACCCTTCAGGTAGGATCCATGGTGGACGATCTAGGAGCTGCGCTTTCTGTACCTACCCTTCAGGTAGGATCCGCGGTGGACAATCCAGGAGCTGCTTGTCACCTTCCAGCTGTTTTGTCTTTTACCTTGTACATTACAATTGGGCTTGTATTTCCGTCCCCTTTACTTTCAGCTCTACTTTTGTTTTCAGTTTTACTTAGTGTTTTCTTCTGCTTGTACTCTGGTTGAATGTGTTTACGTTTTATAAACGAAATGCCTTCCCAGTTATAGGGATTTACGCCTTTGGTGCTAGTCTCCAGCCCATGGCCTATGGAAGGCGGGCTTGGGGTAGTCACGACACGGGCCCCGAGGACGGGTCGTGACAAATTGGTATCAGAGGAGTCGTTTCTACCATAGAACTCAGGACTCTGATCATTATTTTCTGTGAAGAAATAGTGTTAAGGGTACCGAGTGTGGTATTCAGTGTAGGGAGTCCAGTGTTGGTGTGGCGGCCGACGTATCCATACACCAGAACCCTGACTTCTGATTTTCGGCTTAGTGCATGAATAAAATGATTGCGTTTGTGTTTCCAAAAGTTTTCATTAAGTCAGCTCAACCAGGTCAGCTCACCAGGTTTAAATCGTTTGACCGTGTCACATCTGTTTTGGATGCCATGACGGAGACAGTCAGTGGGAGTTCCGATAGAGTACCCAATGACGACCCACTGAGCGAAGAGGTCCGGTGCAGAGCCCTCTTACTATGTTGGTACCTTCGGGTGGTGTACCAGTATCACCACCACCCGTTGGGCGGAAGATGCCACTAGATGTACTAGCGGATGGTGCACACTGACAGAGCGCATTGCACGAGTTCTAGCAGCAGAGGCCTCCGAGGTTACGAGGTGAGATAGATTCCCAGGCAGCAGTGGACTGGCTGGAGGCAATTTCTAGAGTTCTACACCTAGTTTAGACACTAGTAGAGCAGATGGTGATCTTAACCACTGGTGTCTCCCAGTGAGTGACCATGAGGATAGTCGACATTGTGATGGTACTTCGGTACGTGGAACGATGTCTGAGATAGTACCTTTGGGTAGTGTTCCAGCTATATCACTACCTATTGGTTAGCAGTTTCAACCAGTGGTACCGGTAGATGACACATGTAGGTTCAGTGCCTTAAACGTGTTTCAGCATCAGATACCCCTCAGGTTCTGAGGAGATCCCGACTCACAGGCGGCTGAGGACTGGCTTGAGGAGGTGGCTGAGAGTTTTCTAGAGCTTATACAGCTTCGGCAGGACGACATGTCGGTAGCTAAGTAATCATCAAGGCGTACCGATCGTTCCTGGAACTTGATGACTACGATACGATCATCGTTCTAGGGCTCGGACTTCCGAGCGATGTGTGTTTAAGGAAATTCGATCCAAAACCTTTCCTCTATGCATTCCTACTTATGTTTGGGTTCTAGAGAGAACCTTTGTGGTTGAGAATTATTTGGCTGAGTGGATACAACCGGTGAAGGTTAGTAGTGGAAAAGCAGGAAAATGGTTCTAGTCTCGAAGACTTGGGCGTGTAAAATGTTTTAAGAGGAGTAAGTGTTAAGGACAGATGAATCTGCAAAGCAGCAGACATGGAAGCAGAGCTAGGAGGGCAGCATGTGGTGATGTACATTTCGACATGTTACAACCACCCGCCTTTGTAGTCCCCGCTAGACTCAGGGAGCAGGAGGGCATGAGAAGAGATTAGCTGCATTCGGTCAAGGAGTGTGACCCAAGGGCTCTAGGAATGATTCGAGGTACGGTCTGTGTCTACTACTAGCTGCCGTAACAATATATATTGATACGGATCATTTTTTCCTTCCATGAATCTTGTCACAGACCTAGAGTTTCCGGTTAAGCCGTTGACTTGACCCTCACATCTGGAGATACCTTTGGGAGGAGTCTCAATAATCACGCTTACGCCGACGGTGTGATCTGACCATTGAGGCGAGAGTTTCGGTTGGAACCTCTTGGTGGAAGCGTCGAGGCCTTTCGACATTAGTTTGGGTATGGATTGGGCAACCACAGTTCATACAAAGATTGACTATATTAGGAAAAAAGGTTGTGGTTTACCTACAATGTTGGGATGGGGTTTTCTTTGGTCGGCGAAAAGGAAACCCCAGGAAGCACAGGATGGAATCATGTATAAGTGGGTGCAGTCGATCACTCATGAGTCGGCCAGACTTAGATTTGTTCCAGACTACTCCAGATTTGCTGAACTGCTTTTAGCATTGAAGAAGAAGGGGAAACCCTTCGTGTAGTCAGAGGGATGCCAGCAGAGCATTTCAGGAGCTGAGGCAGAGGTTGACCAGTATTCCCATTTTGAGCCTACCGGAGAAGGTTCAGATCATCCAGGAGCGGATGAATACTGCACAGAGCAGACAGAAGACCTATGATGATAGGAGACAGAGACCACTAGAGTTTGAGGATGGAGATCACGTTTTCTTACGGGTCTCACCTCGATGAGGTCTATGGATATTTTTCCGGGGCAGCAAGTTATCTCCACGATTCTTCGGACCTTACCAGGTCCTCAGCAGAGTATGCGAGGTAGATTACCGCCATGCCCTTCCACTTCAGTTGCACCAGGTTCACGACGTCATCCACGTATCTCAGCGAGGAGATGCGTGCACGACCTATCTGTCATCATCGACCACGGGACGACATTAACAGAGGTTCCAGTAGAGAATGAGGATCGACAGGAACTGGTCCTGCATGGACGGTCGATTCCTTTGGTGCACTTTTTTTGGCAGCACGGGAACCTCCAGTAGAGCACATGGGAGCGAGAGGATCAGATACGTGCTCAGTACCCTCTTTTGTTTCCCTAGTGTGTGCTGTAGCTTTACGGGGACGTAAATCCCTGAGGTGGGAGTAATATAAATACCTAGAAATTTCCAGGAATTTTTTTTTCTTAATTTCTTTAGAATTTTACAAGTATGTAGTTTCTTACGGCACCTAATTACGAGGCCCGGTGTTCCCAGAATATTTTTCTGAAGTTTTGTTTGGGTACGTTCAGTAAACATACGAGCATGATTTTCTAACTTTTGAACCAGTACTCGGAATTGAAATCCAAGGGCACTGATGAACTCTTAGCACCGATAATTACTTAAGGGTACCATTACCGCAATTGCGTTTTAAGTGGGTTTAGAATTGATAATTGGGGACGGGATAAAAATAAATAAATTTTTTTGCGTACAAATTTTATTTAGGGAGGTTGGTTATTTCCACCCAAGGGGAGTTAGAGGTGGGTCCCACACCCACATAAATTCCCATGTGTGGATAATTATGAGGTGGGGCCCACATGATCCCCAACCTTTCATCTCCTTTTAACTCCCTTAAACCCCCCTTGTATTTATTATGACAACTCTCCCTCTCTCTCTCTCTCTTTAATACTTACCAACACACTTTAATTAATTATTACAACCTATTCAATTAATTAATTAAGTTGTTCGAATTTTGAAAAGGCATGGCATGTTATATTAAGGGAGGGCCATTCTATTAATTGGGTTGGAAATATTGGTGGAAGAGCTCTTGAGATGATTTAGGAAGATGTGTTCTTCTTCGATGAAGAACACCAACCTCCAATGAAGAACCATCAAAGATCGAATCATCTCCTCGGACTTCGGCCAAGCCAAAGGTGAAGGAGGAACCCGCGAGGAACGCCATCGACGATGTGCTTCTCTTCCTCATCTCTGAAACAAGTGAGGAGATGCCGTTTTCTCCTCGTACATGATCCGACGTCGTCATTGAATCATCTTCCCGCGACGCCGTCTTCCACGACGCCGATCATCGCAGACATTAATTCAAGGTAGGGGAATCAAGTTCAATTTTAATGGATTAAAATTGTGCTTCGTTTGTCATTGAACATCTTGCTTGTCCAACCTATTTCTATCGCTTAACGCAGAGGGCGCGGGCCGAATGAACACGGTCCGACGACCCTCCTCTAGAACTTGATCTTGTTGGAATTGGTGATCGGAGGCGGATCACAGAAGAGGCCGGCGGCGCAAGGGCTGCCATCACACACGCTAAGAAAAGCCACGACCAAGAAAGCCGCGACGGAGGAAGCACGGCGCCGTCACGCCGTGCCGAGGATGCGGAACCGTGGCAAGCGTAGGCCGCAGTGGAGGAAGCCGGTGCTGTTGCGCCGGCTGTGCAGTGGGAACCATGGCCCACTTTGGGGGCCGCTTTGGCGGAAGGACCGGCCGGCCCATCGGCCGGCCTGGTGAAGAAAATCCATGGCGCCGTGCCAAAAGAGCCACAACCTGCCATGAAGGCGGCTTGCGCCAGAAGGCCGGCCGGTTTGGGAAAGGCAGCGCTGCTTGGCGCCGCCGGTTCGGACAGCCGAGGGGCCGCGTCCTCAGACCGCTCGGCCGGCTGGCCGAGTCAGCCTGGCCGCGCACCTAGCCGGGCTGTGGCTAGCCAAGCGGCGTTGGGCCGGGCCTCACGACAAGTCAGTACCGTTCCTTTTGCGTTACTCTTAGTGAGTTTTGGACGACTTCATAAAAACGACCAGGTTGGTTCGTACCCGAAACCAACCGGGCCCTCGGAGCGAAAACACTTATAACTTGAGGACCGGACGTCCGATTGACGTGCCATCGACTACTCTAGATTCCTCTTGATGAGACAGTTCTTTAGGAATAATTCACCTGATGTTTGGATGGAGTTGGAGTATGGTCGGGTTGGTTTTATCTTAAAAACCAATCGAGCCCCTAGAAAGAAAATGCTAATAACTCACAGACAACGCTGATGGAGGCCGAGTGTACGAGGACTGGATGACACCTGGAGGTGGACCTCACGACAAGTCAGTACCCGGAGGTGGACCACACGACGATTCGGTACCCAGAGGAGGTTGACAGATGAGGGCGCTGAGGAGGCTATCTGTACCTACCCTTCAGGTAGGATCCGTGGTGGACGATCTAGGAGATGCGATTTCTGTACCTACCCTTCAGGTAGGATCTGTGGTGGATGATCTAGGAGCTGCTTGTCACCTTCCAGCTGTTTTGTCTTTTACCTTATACTTTATAGTTGAGCTTGTATTTCCGACCCCTTTACTTTCAGCTCTACTTTTGTTTTCAGTTTTACTTAGTGCTTGCTTCTGCTTGTACTCTGGTTGAATGTGTTTATGTTTTATAAAGGCAATGCCTTCCCAATTATAGGGATTTACGCCTTTGGTGCTAGTCACCAAACCCTGGCCTATGGAAGGCGGGCTTGGGGTAGTCACGACACGATCCCCGAGGACGGGTCGTGACATTTTGGTTCCCATAATTTACTAAAACTAAAAAAGGAAAATTGTGATAAATAATAATCATAGTTGGGGGCCCAATAATCCTAAAAATATTATAGGATTCGTAAATCATAAAACCATATTTTCAATATATGAAACATTATGTTTAATCTAGGAAATCCATAATAATCATTTATTCAATTCCTTCAAAGTGGTTCATATTAAAAATGTTAATTAACCCATGTATATCCCCTAGAAGTGTCAAACTAGGTTCACAATAAGGGAATAATCACTATGCACTAGAATGATGTATTAGACATATTCGATAGACTCTTTGATGTTGTAACCCCTAGAAGATTCTATACCAAAAAACATCCACTTGTATTTTCTATACAATGATGTATAGTTAGTTAAACCATATATTCTCTTCCTTACCAAAACTTTGGAAGTTATCCAATACTTACACTTATCATCAAGGTTGTCAATAAATTTTTTAAAAAATAATCTCTAATGATTGACTAAACCCCACTCTGACACAAACTAAAAAGGACAATGATTCCCAAATATTAATATTACACCATTTCAGATTAATATTAAATAAATTATACAAAAACATTCTTGAGGACCATGAAGGTTTAGTATCTTTGGGTACTAGATACAAAATATTATTATCTCCTGAAATATCTTGAAAATATCCCACAAAGACCTCCCAATTTTTTACCCTTTATAGAAAAATCATACATTAATTTTTTTTTCATAACATAGGAAAAGGACACACTAGAAAGGGTGAGATCAGAATTTATGTAAGGGCAAACACATGAGCTATCAATAAATGATCATATAAAATCTTAAGATAAGCATAAGGGTATGATATCATGACCATAAATGGTAATGTTAGTACCCAATCTATCAAAGATCATAAAAATGTGTCATGGAACAAATCATTGTAATTCCAAAAGACATGATTAATAAGAGTGAGAGAACATCATAAATCATTCATAAACCATAATTTAATTACATAGAAGTTTGGCACCATCATAGGTATATAAACTATTTCATATGTCATGGTTAACAATCAAAACCATAAAATCAAAATGGATCAATCCTCAAAACATATTTCTAATAGTGGATCAAGCACATAAACTTGATTCCTATAAAGGATCAAGAACACAATTTTTTTTTTCCATAATGGATCAATCACATTATTATGGCCTACTATTTCCATACATAAATATTATATCTATTTAGGGGAATATTAAATACATTACAATACTACCCATCCCATAACTATAATGGTTTAGTGTATTTAGAGATTTGATAAATAATAATATTATTTTATGAATTATATTCAATATATCCCACAAAGATATTATCATATATTACTCCTCTTAGGCATACCCTACTTAATTAATTGTTCATTACATGGTAAAGGAAACATAAGAAATGAGGGGCAACATACTAACCCCAGAATCCCAAACTAGATTCATTATTTTATTACATTGGCATGATTACAATGAATCAAATCCCAATGGTCCAATCCATTTAGTAGTCATGGAATATCAGATTACATTTTTAATACACATAATACATTTAGAAAATAAAAGAAAATATGATACCTTATAAAATTAAATAAACTGCATCCTTGAAATATTATTCAATATTTTCTTCTTCATAACCAAGGTAAAGGAAACGTAAGAAAGGGGTGAGATCAGATACTCAGTAAGGGTAGGTAATATAGTGTAAACATAAATAATAATTCATATATAATAACTAAAAGTAAACATTCTATTAAAACAAAATCTTGAGAATAATATGGAAGTACTAAAATATAATTAAATAATGAAATAATATAACATAACCATTGATATAATACTAATAGAATAATCACATAGAATATAAATTACTATTTTTATAATTATGGAATGGATATTTCCTAACATCATAAATATACCATCAAGTCCTTTTCCAAGAAACCATACATCATATGTAAAACGTGGACTAGTTTTCCTTATGAGACCTACTGATGCACCAAGGGGCTGTAGTAGGCCCCACCCATCACTTACTAAGTAAAATTAATTCATTATTTGTTCAATAGGATATATAATTAAATCAAATTTTCCAATATGACTTTTTATGTATCATAGATGAAATTACTCTTAATAAAATTATAGATAAATTATTGAGGAAAATAATCATTAAACATTCCGAAGTGTCCCATACCACTTTGAAACATTTAAATAATAATCCCTTTTAACATTAAATGAAATGTAAAATATCACGAGAATAATATAATTCAATATATAATATATAAAATGGAATTATATACACCACAAAAAAGTGTATAGTATTGAATAAGTCACATATCACATAGAAGTAAAAATGAGTTGAGTATTTTTTACTTTGGAAAGATGAGTTCTTTTATAAAATAATTTGTATTTGTAATTAAATCATATGTTAAACATTTATATCCTAGAAAAGAAAAGTATAAGACAAATAAATTACATTTTTGGAATAAATTATTTACAAATGAAGTAAAAAACATCTAAAAATATCATTTAAGAAACTTTAGAAATGAGCCAATTTTGTGTTGTTTAAGGGAAAAATACTAAACAGTCGTACCAAAAAACTAGGGAAATTTTTTTGTATAAAACCATATATGAAAAAATATATTTTCCATGAAAAAATATGTTTTTTTAAAAATATTGGTTTATCAAAATAGATCATGGAGTGCACATTAAAACTAGTAATAAATCGGGAAGTCACCTTTAATCAGGCTCGCTAATTGAGAAGACTTGAGAAAGGAACCTTATAAAAAATGTAAGTCCACATATTGACAAAATAATTGAGATAGTTAAATAAGTTTGTAACATTGAAATAGAATTTAAGAAAAGTAAATAATAATAATTAATAATTAAATAGTGTTAGGGTGCGAGGAAGCATTACCCAAATGTAAAATGGATTTTAAGTGAGAATCCCTTATATCTTTGCTAACCGTCGAACCACATTTCCCATAAAATTAATGATACTAAAATAATAGGATGAATACCATTAAAATAAGTATAATAATTATATTATACATCAATGGGATGTATAAATACACAACATATAATAAATAGTGGTGAATAAGGCATATCTCACGAATTTAAATTAGTTGAGAAAACCCTTACCACATGTCTGAAAGCGTACTGCACTTGACCATTATAACACAGATAATAAAATTAATTAATTAATTAATTAATTCAGAACCATTTATATATTTATTTTATTCATTTTATATTTATTATGTTTATTTATGTACTTATTGATGAGTTATAGTGTTTAAGGTTATCATTTAGGGGAATTTGTTTTCATAGTTTTCATGATCAATTTTCTTGTTTATAAGTAATGATGTTCATGTAAAATGAGTATAATTCCCAAAAAATGGAATTATATGAAGTTAATGAACACCCCTTGGTGTAATTGGAATCATATATTTTTATTCTTATATATGATTATGAATCACTAGATTACATGTTAATGATAATCGTTCATTTTTGCGGTTTTAGATCAAAATGAACTCGTTTTGTTTTATCATTTAGTATAATGTAAATATTTTATCTATAGAAGATAAAAAGTTTTCAAATATAAATTTTATAATATTTTTCAATAATTAAAATGGTTTTAGGATCATATTTGAAGACATGTAAGGAAAATGAAATCTTTTCTCCATGTAAGGAAAATGAAATCTTTTCGCCCTTGAATTCGATGAAACAACACCTCACGAACGATGTTTCGATTTTTAGAATTAAAGGGATAAGAGAATGCCATTGATGATGGATTATTATGTTAGCATAATAACATTAAACTATATGAAAGATAATATATTTATCAATATATTTTGGTTAATAGATTTTATGATTTAATAATAAATAAAATGAACTTAGAAAGAAAATATGAGAGAAAGGAATAGGATTTTTACCTCCTGAATTGTCCTCCTTAAGAACCTCCTTAAGAGAATTAGTTTTGGTATTTTGATGAGACAAGAACTCCAAAAAGTGGGGAAGGGGATTGGTAATATTTTTGGTTATTAATTTGACAATTATAAAAGCTTGGACGATGTGGGGAGAAAGGGTGGTGATGGGTGGTATTTATAGCGGATGAGAGGGGTGTTTCTTTAATATTTTATTCATTTGTTTATTATTTTGACTCAAGACTATGAATATTCTGAGAATTATCAAAAAATATATCAATAAAATGATGTTAATTTTTATTTTATGGTAATTTAAAAATTAATTACTATAGGAATAGTTTATTTAACATATAATGTGTTTATAGCGTAAATTATTGTATTTTACTATTCACACCAAATTCAAGTATTTTAGAAAAATCCAAAAAATTCTCCATAACCATTTCTAGAAATTTAGAATTAAAATATGGACTCTATATTATTAATATAATTTTCAAAATATGAGAAATTTGATATTATATTAAAAAATCATTTACTCGAAAAATACAGATTTTAAATTTATAACAGATTTTATAACACTCTGAAAAACTTACTAAGGTCTCATAATATTATCATAAAATCCTAAGATAAAAATATTTAACTTAGGAATAAAATTTATGAAAATAAATTTTATTTGAAATCATTTTATTAATTATAAAAACTTAATTAAATATTTATGACTTATAAAAATACCAATACTAAATTAATAATTTTCAAAATATTCATTTACTTATACTATGATATAATAATATCAAATATTAATTATATTATTCCATAATTTTATTTATAATTTAATGGGTGATATTACTATTCATTTGGCTGATATATTATTCATAAGGGTCCTATTATTATTCATAAGGGTAACATTACTATTTCAAGGGGTCAAGTTACTATTTACCAAAAAAATTAAGTTGATCCAACCAGACACTAAATATCTTCTTAATCATAAGATTGTGTGTCCATTTTTTCTAAATTTAACTCATTGAAGTAGAAAAATTATTGCATAATTATTATCTCACAGGATTGGCTAGAAGGCCGGTAAAAAAGTTCAAAACTTCAATAAATAAGTCTTTATATCTAACTTCTATATAAAAATTATTCCAATGATCTACATTAGATTAATATATTCATAATTGATCTATTTTTAATTTTGAAATCAATTTAAATTATAATTACTATTTAAATAAAAATCACATTTTTAACTAAAATGTAGCCTTTTCACTATTCATGAAAATTAAATTTTTAGAAATAAAATTTACCCGAAGTTAATTTTGAAAAAATGTTTTTTATTTTGAAAAAAAAATATTTCATAATAAATATTTTTTATTTATGTGAAACAATTTTAAATAAAATTTTATAGATGTTATTACTATTACTATTATTATGTTAAATGGATAGATTTTAACTATTATAATAATAATGTGTTGTTTTACAGAGACATGGTGTTGCATGCATTGCATTTTATCTTTAATTAATCTTTATATCATTGGGGTGTCACTGGGTGAGGTTAGATTCTCAATAAGGATAAAAAAGGACATATCAATACATGATCATATGAAATAATAAAATAAAAATATGGTTATTTGATCATGACCATAAAATAAAATGTTCATACCAAACCTTTCATATATTATAAACATGATTTGTGGCACAAAAATTACCATTTCCAAAAACATGTACATAAGAGTTAGAATTTATTATAAATAAATCATTACCCATAATATCATTTCATAAAATTAAGTCACCATAATAAATATAGAAAAAAATTACATGTGTCAATGTTAACTACTAAGACCATCAACGTAGTGGATTAGGATAGACCTATTTACCATAGTGGCTTAGGGCACACTTTTTTCCCATAGTGGATCAAGCCCGTCAACCTATTTCCCATCGATATATGATGAGATATAAAGATTCACCCAATGAATTGTAGGGATATATAGGTCCCATTCATTATAATAATACTATTTTATAAACATGTTTCTTAAGAACACAAATCATTCATCATATCATTACTCCTAAAAAGAAATTGTTTTCATAAATATATCACCATAGCATGACCCATGTAAAGAAATGGGTTTCATAAATATCATTCCATCATTAACATAAACAAAAAATAAATAGAATAATGATAATATACTATAATAATATCCCTATTATATCACATTTAACATAAAAAATATTATCTTATATGGAAAAAGTAATGTTGAGATATCACTTTAAATAATTATGGAAAAAGGTAACATTTCTATTTTCAAATAATATCTTTTTAAAGTGTCCCAAAATTATAATGATTTTTTTTAGAAAATAAAAATGCATGATTCTAAAGGAAATATTAAAGCATTAGTACATCATGATATAAGTAAAACCATCCAATTATATATAAGTAAAAAAACATTCCTTCAGTACATTTGTCAGATTAGTCACAAAGAACATCCTTTAGAAAATGAAAAAAAATTAATCCTTTAAATACTTGTATTTAAAATAAAAAAAGAGTTAATATGAATTTAAAAAAAAATCGTAATATAATAGTAAAAAATTTAGGAATCAATTTTAAAAAAATGAACAAAAAGAGAGTTTTATGGTACATTTTAAAATGAAATTTTTTAAAAGAATGTCTATCATAAATATCGTATCATTGAAGTGAGAATAAATAAAATAAATCAATTATGTTTATTAGATATAAATGAACATAAAAATTTCAAATACAATATAATATAATCAAAATTCATATCACACATAATATTAACATAGAATAATCAATAACATATATGTTTAACCTAATGAATGAAAATTTAGTTAAGAAATACCTTACCACTTTGTAACCGATTGAATCACATTCCCCATAAAAGTAATTGAAATAAAATTGAACATTTAATACAATTAAGATAATGAGATTAATAATATGATATAAAAAATGTATGTATATACACCACAAAACAATAAGTGAAAGTGAGATGAGAAACCCTTACCTCACACATCCCTTTTGATTTATATAATTTAACATCTTTTATAAAGGAATGAAGAATTATATTAATTAATTATAGAAATATAATAATATTTTTCATACCTTATGTTATCCTTCAATGACATACTACTAACCGTTCATTAAAAATATTATATTTTTTTTTTATTTTTTTAAGGGTGCTCATTTCAGGGTTTCATGGTCGGTTCATTTATGTATAATTATGATTTTTCTTATAAAATAGAAATAAAAATATAGAAGTTAAATGTGATGGTATTCCATAACATATATAATTTTAACAGGTCCAATATTTTTTTTGACTTAAGCATGTTTTATTTGAAAAAATGTTATAAATGTTCAGTTTATTTGGGCCGTTTTTCTAGCCATCATGAATTAGTTTCAATTTATTTAATATTTTATATATATATTAGTTCTAGTATATATAATAGGTTACAATATACTTATTAAAATCCAATTTGACCATAATAATACTTTAATGATCAACCATGAAGGTGTTAATGGAAAAAATCATTATCCATGGATATGGTTAATCACCATAATTTAGAAAATGGTTTAGTTTATTTAAGTTAGAGGAGATAAAAAAAGGATGTATAAAAGATATTACATTATAAATATAAAATTAATTAATATACATGATATTTAATTTATTATAATTTTATGGATGAAGGAGGTGAAGAGAATGTAGAAGAAAAAAATGAAATTGTGAGAGGTTGTTTGAGAAATTTATCCCTTGAATGTCACCTCCTTGAAGGACCACTTGAGGAACATAGAATTAGTATTTTGGTGGGAGTAATAGCGTGTGGATATAAGGAGAGTGGGTAAGATATTGTGTAGTATATTTTTTAGGAGCTCCAATATTTTTGATGAGAAAGGGGGTGGTGATTTGTGGTATTTATAGTTGAGGAGGGGTGGTTTAAAGCGAGTAAATAATGATTATTTTATATTAAAATCCAACCTCAGGTGGGTAGAATTAATTATAATTAATTTGGATGATAATTAATTTTTTAATGTCTATCTACTATCAAAAAACACATCAAATAACAATTTAATGTTTTAGGTTTTAGGTATTTTATGCTTTTATATATTAGCAGTAATCAGCTACATTATTTTACCAATATTGTGGAAAATATTTTTTTTACCATGATAATTTTTTTAATCCTAAAAATTAAAATTAACTTATAAACTAATTTTTACCTCCAAATTAAAAATATGAAATCATTTTTTAAAAATTATAAACTCATTGTTTTCAAAATTACATTTAAAAATAAACCATCAAAATGAAAAGTAAAATAATTTTTTTTGGAAAAATGTGTTTTTAAGAATATACTTGTAATTATACCAAAATAATATATAAATATTATTTAAATTTATTAAATTAGATTATATATAACTGTAAATTAATTAAGTAATCTTTATATCAATTTAAAATAATGATGTTAATTTTAAATATAAAGAAAATGGGAGTTTTATAATAATCAGTATTTTTTGTTATTCACTGAAAAATTAAACCTTTCCTAAAATTATCAATAAGTCATTATAAGACAATTTTAAAATGATAAATAAAAAATGATTTTTATTTTATAAAATAAATTTTATAAACCGGTGAATAATTAATTATATCTGTTTTCTTATTGATGTCAATAAATATCATTTTTTGAAGAAAACATTATTTGAATAATAAAATGACTTCACTAAATATTATGTACATATTCACGAATAATTAATTAATTAATTAACAATTAGTTGTAAAATTATAAATTTCATAATGTGTTAAATACTACTAATTACTTCCAATTTAAATTCTAGGTTATAATGGCCATGTTAAAATAATAATATTTCTGAGTTTGTTTAAGCTCAGTGTTATGTGCAAAGTAATATAATGAATTGATTAAATTTATTTAAAAAGAGGTATAAAATAAAATTTTGCGATGTTAAATTCTTCCCCACTTAAAATGAATTTCACCCACTAAATTCATTACTCAATTACAAACAGATGAGGATACCTATACTGCATCACATCCTCAGGTTCCCACATAGATTCCTCAAATTTTTGGTTTTAGAAAAAAATCATTATCTATGTGAGTGGTCATGATTTATAGAACATTATATCTACAATTTAGAATCTCTACTAGAAGCTATTCATAAGAAATATATTTATTTAGTGTTATAACCTCTCATTTTATTACATGTAAAGGATCATCTATGTGCTTCCCTAAGAGAGATATGTGGAACACATCATAAACTTGGGAGAGATTTGGTGGAAGCACCAATTGATACGATACCCTCCCGATACGATTAATAATTACAAAATGTCCGATATACCCAGGGTTTAACTTTCCCTTATTTCTAAATCTCATAACCATCTTCTAGGGATATATTCATAAAAATACCTTATCACCCACTTCAAACTCTATATCCCTCTAATAATTGTTATCATAACCTCTCTATTGACACTTATCTTACCTTATGTGTTGTTGAATAGATCTAACCTTATCTACTATATACCGAGCTAGATCAGGTACTAATAGCTTTCATTCCCCAACACCAATCCAACATGTTGGTGTTATTTACTTCTTACCAAAGAGAGATTTATAAAGAGCCATATGAGTTTTAGAATGTAATCTATTGTAGTATGAAAATTCAACCAATGTAAGGTGTTAATTCGAATAACCTTTGAAATCCATAGAACAAGATATCATAATGTATTCTAGAGAATGAATGGTCTTATCATATTAACCATCTATCTGAGGATGATATGTTGTACTAAATGTTAACTATGTATCAAGATCCTACTAAATATATTTCTAAAACATTGATTTAAAGCTTAAATCCTGATAAAATTAAATGAAATGTGGTACTCCATATGTAACATCTTGACTGTTTTAAAATTAAATACTTTGTGTGATAGAATACATGATACACACATCTATCTTAAATTAAAAACAAAATAATATTATTTAAATGGAATAATTAAAATAACTGTTATAATGAAAGGAATGAATAGTATTAAATAAATTATGAAAATATTTTTTATAAATGTATATATAATTATTTGACCAATTATTTATACATTAATGTAAAACCCTTTTTAAAATAAAAGGAGATGTTTTTTTATGAAAAACTATTTAAATGTGAAAAATGGTGTTTTATATCAATAATTTAATAAATCACACTTATTATAATATATTAATGAAATATATATGAAATATTTTTAATTTATTGTTTTAAATTCATATTATATATTTTATACACCTAATAAATGAACAAATCAAATTTTATGGATAAAAGAAGTATTTTTTTAAAAAGTCTGTTTTGTCGCCATTAGATGAAACACTTGTTTTAAATAATGTTTTTGAAAATATTATACGTTATATTTGAAAAAATAAAATTCTTATTTAAAATAAGAGTATAAAAATTTAGTACGGTTGAATTTTTTATATTTCTTTTATAAGATTCATTTTTTGATGAATACTGAAAAATCTACAGCATTTTAATAAAAAAATAAGTTATCATCAAATTTAATTATAGTCTTAAATTATATATTTTATAAATATTAAAGAAAAATTAAACTATTTTTTTTATCATTTAATCTGATTTAGTTCATTTTTATCAATTTCACATTTAAATTGGATATAATAACATTGTTAAATTTTTAATGACTTTACTTCAAAAACCCATTTTCTCAATCCGTCAGCGGTATTAATTTTAATATAATTTTTGCCACTTATGTGTTTCAAATTTTGAAAAATTGATTAAATAATGATAATAATATTTTCTAAATTTAGTAAATATGTCCCTTTAATTTTTTTGGAAAATATGACTAATAACTTTATTAATTTATTTTGTTACCACAATTAAGGTAAAATCAGGTAATTAAGGGTAAAATTTATATTTTTAATTTTATAAAATTATCCTAATACTTGTCCAAAATTCATTAAATAAGTAATTTTTTTTACTAAAATAACCCTTGATATGATTTTGTGAGCTCTTGGATCAACTTCTATTACTTTAATACATTTAAAGTATTTTATTCAATGAAATGTCAATTTTGGAACACTATGTAAAATATTTTTAATATGGGGTTACAAAAGGGATATATTGGACTATAAATATTATTTATAAATATAAAATATTTACCAATATAATTTCAATTTATTTATATTTTTGAATTAATAAATAATTAAACTAAATGGTGACACAATGATGATGCAGTAACCACTTCATTAATGGAAGAATCAAATAAATGATATTAAAAATATTAATATAAGTATAATTTTATATAATATAAGTCATAAAAACTTATATGTATGAATTAGACATGTCAGTGAAGATATAATATAGTGTTTTTCTAAGATATCATGTTTTTATGAAATTTTTAAAAAGTCAAATAATGAGCAGTGTCAATATTGACATTAATGATATTTTAGAATAAATAATAGTTTAATTTCTGATATAAATATAAAAAATTATAATATTCAGAAAAATAATTTTATAAGTACTAAATTTTACTTAATGACTAATTTATTGGTTGTTTGGTATGTTATTGTAATTATATTAACCCTCAATGTGTAAATTAGATGATAACACGGTAAGTAATAAAATGGTAAAATAAGGGTCAAAAAAATGGTAATGATTAAAATAATTTAAAAAACATATCTAATTTTCATTTTATTAGTTTATTTAGACCCATAATCAACATATCTTGTAAAAAACTCAAATTGGAATAGAAAATTAATTTATATCATTTTAATACTTTGATGAATTCCAAGAGCGCCCCTCGTCTCTTATAAAAGGGAATTACTTATTATAATTTATTCGAAAATAAAATATTTTTTGGAAAATATATACCTAAATACCTTAAATTAATCCCTCCCCATTTTATAGATACCATATTATAGGAAAAACACCCTCTTTAGAGGTGTTAATGTGATAATGAAAGGAAATCGACTGAAGAAGAGGTATCGTTTTAATTTAAGTGTTTATTTTTTATTTTTTATTCCACAACATTAAAATATTAGTCAACCATTATGAAATAATAACATTATTATCCTAAATATATTTATATTTTATTATTTTAAAATAATCACCTAAATCAATTTCCACTTTTATCAAATGGGAAAATAATTAATCTTTTCTTTGTACGTGTGAACTATCACCTCCATGAATCGAAATAATTTTTTTCCATAACATTATATCAATAATGGTAATAATAATTGAATTAATGTATATTTATGATATTGATGACTTATTTATCCTTATGATAGAATAATATATCAGTTATGTTCTTTCTTTATACACACAGAATAATGACCACATCATTAGTGCATACATGTGAACTATCACATCCACAAACAATGTGATTTATTTTTAATCACCACATAACATTAATAATATATATAAGTATATTTAAAATTAATAATAAGAAATTAATGATATTATTACAATTTTGGAAATATAAAATAACACATACCTTCTTTTGACAATGATCATTGATAAATGGAAACAATACTCATGCGTACATACAACTTACAATCTCCATAGTTATAACGTAGTTCATTTTTCTTATTAATTTGTAATGGAAGTATTTAAGAGAATAATTATTATATAAAATTTATTATTATGTCATGAATCTTATTCTGAATATGATGTACTAATGACCACTTTGACTACTTAAATCTTACCAAAGTCATTTTGGACTCACGTTCTGAATATCAAAAAAACATCCAACATAAACATAAATAATAAAGTAATATTTATAACATGATAATAATTGATACAAAAGGATTAATAAACTTGAAAAAGTTTATAAATAAGTTAAATAATTAACATAAGTATATTATTTAGGAAGAAAAATAACATATTTGATGAATCATAATCATGGCATGATATTTCATCTCAATCTCCGTTCATAGAGGCATTTATTGATTATATGGATCATTATTATTTTATAAGGTGCATATAAATACTTTTTGAAATTTCATATTCATATTTAATCTATCATCATTTTATTTAATTTTTTATAACTTTTCCTCTTTCATTTGGATTATGATTTAAATGTTCAAAGTGGTATGAGGTGATTTAAATGTTTAATGACTAAATTGTCAAATATTTTTCTCCATGTAAATATTATTATTATTATTTTTCATTGTTATTATATGGATATAAATGTATTTCAAAGGAAATATTATATATATTTTGAATTTCATTTAATGGTTTTAAAAAATAACAACTTTATGTGTTTTATATGAAACATTTTGACAAAAGATAAAAGGAATGTTATTTTTAATGATTACGGTGACCGAAAATTATAAGCCGCCAAAACCATTATTTGATATATGTATTCCTATACAAGGATTAATGTTTTTAAAAGAAAAATACATCCCTTGTTCCCATTGTGGGGTATTTTGGTATTTTAAATGTTTTTTTGAAATTTATTTATTATTTCAATACCATGAAAATAATTTTTGTGATTGAAAATGATATTTTATGAGTGAAATGCTAAAAATTAAATTCTTTTATGCGTTATGATTATATAATGGTAAATAAAAATTTGATGGGTGGTTATGTGATAAACCAAGGATGGGTGGTACCGTGATAAAACAAGGATGGGTTGTAACATTATAACCTTTAATACATTGGGTATGGAAGTTTACCACATGGTTATTCAATTTTGTATTAGTGACATGTATGGAAGTTGATAGTATGGTTATCACATTTAAGTATAATTATTTTCCATGTTACCTTTATGTATTTTCTATTATTTATATGGGTTTTATGGAAATATTATGATTAACAAATATATTAAATGAGATTATTTTCAAAAGAATGTATTTAAAACTTTTTGAGGGTGAAAAGTATGAATTTATGATAACTTTTTTCATGGGTTTTAATGTTTTTCAATGGAATAATGGTTTACTTATTATTATATCCCTTAATGGTATTTTTTATGCTAATCGCAAGTATAAAATGTTTTTATAGGTCTTAAATAAAATTTGGAACAAGGATTAGATCAATGTAATATTGTAAAGATATGTCTTAAAGAGAAACCATTTCATATTTTAAAAATGATTCCTTTGGTGGAAAAAATGGATAGAGTATAGAAGCATCCACTTGTAATGTATGAGCTTAATTCGTAAGAGTTTTTCTTAATTCACTAAAACTCTAAACTAAAAATATACTCAAATGTGTTTTCATGTTAAAAAACATTAGAATATGTAATGTTTAAGGTAAGGGACTTACAATTGGCATCAAAGGATAGTTTAGACAAGATTTCAAATTTGGATGTTTTCATAAAAGTTATAGAAATCATCATGATTTTATAATTTTCAAGTTAACCATAAGATTAATTTCTTATAAATTCTTTTTAGAATTTATGTTATGAAATATTAAGGTGACTAATGGTATTTTTGGGGATATCCTTTTTATGAGTTAATTAAGTGTTATCACTTTTTGGGATGAAAATTAAAAGGAATGATATATAATTTGAGGTTAAAATAGGTTATAGTTAATTTTTAAGAATTTATCATCATTTTGGAGTGTTATAAGAATTATGTAGTTTTAGAAACAGAAAAATCAATGGGATGGGTGGCAACCCGTCATCTCCGGAAAAGCTATACGAATCGAACCCATAACCAAAGGGTGACAAGGGTGCATCACTTACCACAAGCATGCGTGAAGTTCTTTGTTTGTATTAATTTTTATTTTTTAGTTAAATTGTTTTGTTGATGAAGAATAAATTTATTTAGGGAACATATGTTTTATCTAATAGATAACATTGGGATTTGAAAATGATTTGGTGATTAACCAATTAATGTTACTTTGGAAGACATTCACTATTTTGGAAATCCTATAAAACTGGAGAAAATAGATTATTATAGGATTTTATTTTTTAAGTAAAGGTTTAATTATATTTTGGAAGAATATATGATTTCATTATGATTTATAGTGATTCAGTTTCTTTATGGAAATATTTATCATACATGGATATTATGTGATTTAGAAACATAGATTTTTGGTATGAGGAATTAATAATGATTGATGTTATTTTGAGATAATTCATAAGATTTATCATGGAAGAATATGTTATCAAATACTTATGAATTTCAGGTTTCAATCATAGTTTGGATAATTTTGAGAAATTTTATGGATAGTTATATATTGAATGGTATATGTTGAACTTTGGGTATTATTGTTTAATTTTGGTGATTGAATTAATGTTTCTTCATATAAGGTTTATTCATTATGAGGAATTGTATTTTAATAAAAAATTTGGATTTTTAATGTCTAAAGACAATAGAAATAGGTAGTTAATCTTTTTTTGATTATGTGATTCACAATAAGTTGATTATAGTACCTTAGTCATGAAAATTCAACTTCAATACTAATCATTTTGAGAAAAAGTTGATTTTTTGTAGGAATTTAATTTAAGGGTGAAACTCTACATGTAAATTAATTATATTTCCATATATTATTAGTCCAAGTAGTAAAATAATTCCCCAAATTGATGAAAAGAATCTTGAAATAAAAACATTATCTGTTTACATTTCTTATTGAGAAATCAATGAACTTTTAACCCATCAAAGATTTATGGTTTAGTGATTGTTAACATTTGAATAACCATGGTCTATATCACTCTCAATTAGAACATGATAGTTATTTCCTCTTCCATATCCTGATTTTCTAATATGGAACCCTTGTTTGTGTTATTTCAGGTGACCATTTTACTTCCCTTTCGTTAATTTAACATGTAAGTTTCAGTAATCTTTTTTAGATGTGGAATTTTAGAAACTGTGCTTTGAAATGATGAACCCCTAGTTTTTTATATAGGGTCAAAATTGTGATGGTATTTTTTTAAATGGAGGGTGGGGAATGTAACATACTGAGTTAAAAAAAATATTATGTATGATAGCGTAAATGATATACCACTTCGAGCTCAAACAAATCAATAAATATTTTATTTAAATTTGACAACTAAATTACCCGCTAGAATGGAAGAAATGAATAGTATTAAAGGAATTAGAAAAATATAATATACACTTTTATATATAATTCTCTAATAAATTAATTATTAATGAATGTAAAATCTTTTTTAAAATAAAATAAAATGAGTTTTTTTTAAAAAAAATATATTTAAATGTGCACAAGTGAGTTTTATACCAATAAGTTAATAAATGAATATTATAATTTCATATTAATAGAAAATATATGAAATATATTTAATTTAATGTTTTACATTCATCTTAAGTATTTTCTACACAAGATATAAGAACAAATCAAATTTTATAAATCAAAGATGTATTAAAAAAGATTGATTTTCCACCTTTTGATGGTGTAGTTGTTTTGAATATAGTTTTTGACAGTATTATAAGATCTATCTTACAAAATAAACATATTCTTGTAAATATTAGTATCACAATTTTCTATTGCTGAATTTTTTTATATTTTTCTGTTAAGATCCATTTTTTGATGAATAGTGAAAATATACTCCATTTTAATTGAAAGCTAATTTTTAATTAAATATATTTATAGTGTAAAATTATATATATTAATGCTTTTAAATTATAATTAAATCAATTTTTTATCATTTAATCCAATTTAGGTAATTTAAATCAATTTCACACTAAAATTGGAAATAAAAACATTGTGAACTTTTGAAATTGTTTACTTTAAAAACATGTTTTCTTGATCCATCAGTAAGATTAATTTTAAATTAATTTCACTACTTATGTCCTTTTAATATAGAAAAATTGATTCCATATTTGGAATCATACGTACGAAATTTAGAAAACTTGTCCATTTTATTTTTGAAAAATCTAAATAGTAACTTTAGTAATTATTTTTATTACTATAGTTAAGGGTAAATTAGGTAATCAATAGTAAGAATAATATTATAAATATAATAAAATTACCATAAAACAAGTCAAAATTTTATTAGATGAGTTATTGACAAAATTTTTAGAACCATGTTCTTTGTTGAGGTACTGATTCCCTATTCTCCATCAATTATCATTTTATTTTCTTAAATATGGCCTTATATGAAAGCTTGTTGGGGTCATAAAGGTATTGGGGGTGTCTAGGGATATTCTAAAGCCCAGAATCCTAGTTTAAGATGAAATGATGTGGTTTCATGATTTGATAAACTATATGGGATGAGCTGCACGATCGTGTGGCAGGTCTGAATTTTTTGTAGACTTTGACAGAGGGGTTTAAAATGGTTTGTTCATGGTTTATAAACCATTTAGGTGCCTTAGACTTATATAAAACCACACATGGTTTCTGCATATTTTGAAAAACCATGCATATACTCATTGTGGCCATGTAATATTAAGAATTTTTAAGTTTCAAATTTAATTAAATCTCTTTTATAACCCTAAATTAGGTTCCCTCACACAGACAATAACCTCACCCTACCATTGAAAAGAATCCCTAATGTCCAAATCTTAGATTTAAGATTTCTTATCTGTCTGATCTATGATTAGAATGTAGTTAATTTCATTGGATCCATAATGGTAAGGCCTTGTTTCATTTTTATCCATTGTCGATTCTTCTAGATATCGAATGTACTATTTGTATTTCAGATCATACTCCATAATTTTTTTATGTTCATACATTAATCAAATTTCTTCCAAAACCATGATGAATCAGATCTTGATATTTTATTTTCTATCAAGCACAAGCCTAAATTAGGCATTCATGTGATTTTCATTTAATGTCTGATCATTTATACGTGTCGGCGTGCAGTGCAACCATTTTTGGGGTAGTACCTTATTGGAAATTGAAACCTGTTATTTCCTATCTTGTTTTAGGAAATTTAATAGGTGTTTTTAGGCATGTTATAGGTTGTATACCATAAATAAACAATGCCCCATGGGTGTGTTTTGCATAATGAACCTTTATGGCTTTATGACTTTGACCCCACTTTGAGGTGTGACTTTATCCAATCCAAGGGTTGTTAAAAATATAATTTGATATAAATGGTATTTTAATATTGTTAAATTTTAATTTATATTAATTAAGGGTATGGGATGGAAGACATTCTCCTTTACCCATATGTGCCATTTATTTTTAATAATTCTTGTTTTGTCTTTGTTGTTCCCATGTGAGTAAAGTAGTGGCAATGAATTGAATTGATGCAATTGGATTGGATTGCTCAAATTTTTGTTTCACCAACATGAGATATATTATAATTATTCCATGTGATAGCTTGATAGGATTTTTATTCTTGTTATGCTAAAAATTCCCATGTGTGTTTTTAAAGGCAAGCCCTTCAATTTGGAATTTTTTTTTCAATTTATTTAATTAGAATGAATTTTCACCATTTAGTACTTTGACCATGAAAGTTTTAGGATAACCAATACATGTAATATCCTATTGTTCCTTTTAAGTATGCTATATAAAATATTCACTCCTTATTAAATGAAAGGACTAGCCTTATCTGGTTCACCGACGCTTGATTCTCCCCCGTTAGGTGAGGATTAGACAAGATGCTCTTGGTTTTGACATTGGCATGGAAAATGAAATGATTAAATGAAATAGAAGTGGTTAATGATAAATATTATTAGTTGATACATTGATGAAATTTAGAATAACATGGACAAAATCACTTGGCTATCAACCCTTTTATGTTGAGTGATACATGGAATCACCATAGAATTACTTGAACCGACTCAATGGTTAAGATTATGCTATCATGAGTGGTACATGGATACAAATGAGAGATTCTATGAATAGTGTCATTGAGGCTATAATTACATTCCGTGTGATATATGTATTATTATAGGAATTAAATAGATGGAATCGAAGAGAATTTTAATATTAATTCCGGGATGATACTTGGGCTTATGTTGAGGAGCACCGAGGACAGACTCAACTGGATGTGATGTTACACCTCACATAGAGTGATACCAAGTTTCTGAATGGTTTTATAGGGATGGGATTTTATGGTGTTGGTTGATATTTCACATGGAGTGGCACTTGAATTACAAATAAGGAATTTCAAGGACTGGCTCCAGTTCAAAATTGAATTATAAATGAAATGACTTGTGATGTGTCTGCCAATCCAAATCACAATATTGGATTCAGTATTTACATTTACTTGATTAAATGAACTTACGAGGCCTCCGTTGTGCTACTAGTTATATGGGGGATGCCTAGCTTTAGAAGGATCTTGATACTTATAAATTCAAAACCTAATAGAAATGTTAAATAGATATTGAATGAAAACCATAACATATAGGTTGTTTAGTTTTTAGTTCTTCCTCACTTACCAATTTCCTTATTACACACCACATTATATATATATATTCATTGAGTAATTATTATAGACCATATGTGTTTTTCTACTGAGATTTAGTCTCAAAACTTGTTTCAGTCACCTTTTGGACCCAAACAGATTATTTGATTTCCAGTAATGATAAGGGAAAGTTCCCTCTAATAGATACATGATATGATTCTTATGAGTAGGAGATCATTTGACCAAGATGAGGCTTTCAATGATAAAAGGATTATTTTGTCCTTTTTGTACCTTTTATATAGATTTTAGATCTTCTTTGTATTCTGGTTTTGGCTGTTTTATTAGAAACATGTGACATATATCATCATATTGTATATGATATGATTTATAGATTTTTTATACTATTAGTATTCCATTGGGTACTTCTATTTTACGGTTTAATGCTTACACTATTTATACCTATTAATTATATTCCACTATGTTATAGTCGACTAATGAGGGAACAATATCCCCCTGGACTCACCTAAGACCTCGCTGCTAGTCAGCATCCATTTGCATTTAGGGAGATGTGCTTAAGGTTATGTGACCCACCGGGGTCAGGGTAACTTTTAGTGGCATCTAAGTCCAGGATGTTACAATGTGGTATCAGAGGATATCTTTTTCTAGTTTTATTTACCATTGGGATACAATAGAAAGGGATAAAAAGAAATAATAATTTGGTTATGAGTTGTGCCTGGGTGTAGCTATCCTGCGTATAGGAAAAAACCGAATTTCCTCGAATTATATTTCTATTTTATAGATTTTGACAATTAAATTTTATTTGATTCCACCATTGGGTGATACACTTGATTTATTACACTGTTATTGATATGATTTTGGGTTATATTATGTTGCGAGAGATGATATAATTCCATCTCTTGCATCATATTTTCACCTACTAAATTTCACATGCCATGCATTATGTCATGTTCTTTAGGGTTCATTACCAATTCCATGATGTTATGATAGATTCGATGATAAATATCCTGACTATTGTGTTAGGATTATTGTGAAATGTTATGATGTGAAATAGATGGATACCAAGATTTAGTCCCTAAGGTGTATGGCCCCTCTTGGATCAGAATCTTCCAGATATTGCTTTTTCCTTAAAGTGGATTGTTTTATGATGTGCCATAGTTGGACTCCCATCTTTGAACCTTGGGGATTAAATCCCCCATGGATCAGAGTTATGTGTACCATTATTTTTCCCTTATAAAAGGGATGTGATAAACATGAAATTAGTATCAATTCAGTCAATGTGAATGTGAATGTGAACACAACTTGAAATCTAATTAATATAAAATCAATTGAAACCGACATAGATCATGATAGAGAACATAATTTGACTCTACCATATTAGTGGGATTTTAGTGGTGTATCTTGCTTGTTTGACCCCAAAACCTAACCCATGGGGAGATAGAGGGGTGAGTTCATATAGAGGAACATTTTTTACATATCTAGTTTTTTCACTTGTGAGTTATGAACCCTTTAATGATTATTAAATGAGGCATGTGTTTAAAATTTTAGAGACATTCCATCACAAAGACCCATAGATGTACACTAGGAGGGTGGAGACGATCACTCTCTAGAGGTGGTAAGTCATGGGCTACTAGAGGATCCTCTAGTAGTTAAAGATGAAGTATGAGCTGCTATACCATACATAGGTGAAGAGGAATAGTTATGTGAAGGCTTTATATAGTTCATGCAGACTCTTTAGGAATCATCCTAACCTACCTGGACTATGATATAGTTGATGACTGAGTTTCAGTGGTAGAATCCGCCCATGGGTTTGGGGGATGATAGTCCACATGCTGCAGAGTCATGGCTCAAGTCCATGCATTATATATTCAAACACTTAGGGATTCATCCTAAGAGGAGGGTAAAGATTACTACGTACATGTTGTGTGATTCCCCCAAGAGGTTCTATGATGTTATCACCTATAATGATCCTCATCAGAAGATGTCCTAGAGGGAGTTTTATATGGGCTTCAATGACTATTTCTATCCAATGACACAAAGATTTGATATGGTCTGGGAGTTTTTACACTTGGAATATGGTTAACTATCAAGCATATATTATTTATCAAATTTTATTGATCCCCACAAAATTTCACCTATTTTCATGAGGGATGAGTTATCAAAATACAGACGATTAAAGGTTGGTATCAAATATGACTTTCAATCATAGTTGTATGTCTTCTGACTGAATAAAATATATGGGATAGTGAATTAAATGCTGATCATAGAGCGTAACATGAGGGAATATGGAGGTGTGAGCAAGGGAAGTTCAACACATAGGTTTGGTAATGCTCCAAATGGAATTAAGAAGCGTCATCTAGAGCTTCCACAAAGTGATAATAAAAGTTATAAAATCCCTTAAAGTATGCAGGTGAGGTGCCACTAGTGTGGTAGGCTTATACATACAAGGCCGTAGTATATATAGGATACAGTCAAGTGCTGATCTTATAGGAATACATTCCATCTTCAATGCTACTCTAGAATGATTCCACCAACATTCCTTGAGAGAGGGTATATACAGACTCCACATTCAAGAACATGGTCAAATAATATCCCTAGAAAGGGAGCAGGGGTATGTTAGGCTGATCAGGTCATTGTGGTTATCATGGGCGTGGTTGCTGGACCCTAGGTTCACAGTGAAAATAGAGCGGATCAGCTCAGGGTAGCTAAAAAGTGACATAGGGCTACAGTATAGGCTAAAAAGAAAGCAGTGAAATAAACCCAATAGGAGAAGGGTCCCGAACCTTCTATTGTAAGAGGTATACTATACTAGAATAGGTTTTAGCTTATTCTATTTTTGATATCAGGGATTCACATAAATTTATATAAATGCCTATGGTGGAGAGTATTGGGATCTATTTTTATACTTTTGATGGAGTGATGATTCTAGACACTCTTTTAGGGATTAGGATGAAAGGTGTACATCAGTGTAGGGAGTCCCCCCTTAATGTTAGTAGGTGTCACTTCATCTGGGACCACTATTTCCTCAAGATGATAGAATTCGATTCCATTATCAAGATTGATTGGTTTGTTCCATTTTGATCCATTATTGAATGATATCACAGTAGGGTGATATTTACATCACTAGAGGGTGGGGTGTTCAGTCACAAGGGTGAATGAGATGTCTAGAAGACCTGAGATGGACCTGAGCATTGTGATATGGGTAGGATGATAGGACAATTTCATGTTTATATCTGGATGGTCATGGGACACGTTTGACCGATTTCCCCATAGTGGCTAATCATTTCAGGGACATTTTCTTGGACAACATCTAAAGATTACCTCTGGTGAAAGACATAGATTTCTCTATCGAGCTAGTTCAAGGAGTTGAATCGGTATATATTACTCCTTACTAGATAGCTATTATAGAGTTGTATGAGCTCAAGAGGAAGAAATAGGATTGGGAGGTAAAAGTTTTCCTCTGACCTAGTACTTCTCCATGGGGATTGACACAATTTTTTTTGAAAAATGAAGACAGTACCATTAGTCTATATATGGATTACTAGAAGTTGAATTATTTGATGGATAAGAATTAGTTTTCTCTATTGTGGATAGATGATCTCTTCAACTTGATCCAAAGAGCTTGGGTCATCTTAAATATTGATTTGAGATATGATGATCATCAGGTTCATGTTAGATCATCTGATATACCTTTCAAATCCTTCTGGATAAGGTATAATCTATATGAGTATTTTTTAAGCTATTGGGTCTCATTAATTCTCTAATGATTCTCATGGAAGTACTGAACAATGTTTTCCATGCTTACCTCAATTTTTTTGTTTTGGTTTTCATGGATGATATTTTATTGTATTCTCACAGTCAACAAGAACATGCCAAACATCTTGAGATCATTTTAAATACACTAAGAGAGAATCAGTTATATGATAAGCTCACGAAGTGCCATTTCTTTATGGACCAAATTTACTTACTCGGTCACGTCATCTCATAGATAGGATTATCAATGGGATTAGGGAAGGTGAGAGTGGTAGTTACATGGGAGAATCCCAAGAACGTATTTGAGATGTAGAGTTTCTTATGGATGGATTGATAATAAAAGAATTTCATAGAGGACTTATCATGTTTAGAATTGTCGTTGATGGGATTGACTAAGAAGGGTGTGAAGTATGTATGGAAAGATCCCTATGAGATAGCCTTTTAGGAGGTGAATGGGATATTGAATTCAGTGCTGATACTGATTTTTATAGAGTCATGCATGAGTTACATTGTGTCATGCGATGCTAAATGTATTTGGATGTGGGAAGTTATTATGTATGGGGATCAATTCATTGCATATGAGACTTCATAGTTGAGGCCACATGAGAGGAATTACCCAATGTACAACCTTGAGTTAGCTACGGTTGTTCATTCTTTGTGCTGTTGAACACATTACATACTGGGAGAGAATTTTGTGGTTGTTAAAGAGCACTAAATCCTCAATTTTATATTTACAAAGAATTATATGAATCTAATGAAGCAAAGGTTGGTTAAAAATATTTAGTCTTTTGAGTTAGATCCAGCCTACGTGCCTGGTAAAGGTAATTCAGTGGCTAATGCACTAAGAAGGAGGACAAAGATATATGTAGTATTGTCGTCCGGTAGTGAGTGGTAGCTTATGGAAATGTTCAATGAGATGCACTTGGAGGTGGAAAATAGTTAGTAGAAAAATATTCTATCATCCTTTATTGTTACCTATACACTTTGGGATAAAGTGAGGATGAGACAATTATAGGAATTAGAATGCCTAGCTCTAAGGGAGAGTGTGTAAGGTGAAGAACCACCTACATGATAGACCGTAGGTTAGGATGAGGTCATGTGAGTACCTGATCATGTGTGGTTCTCTTCAGATATGAACAAGGATATGTTTCTGGATTTTTATGATTCAATATGGGAACTACATCATGGTTTCACTATGATGTATTGAGATTTACATTTTCATTTTTGGTGTCCAGGTATGAAAAAGATATAGCTGGTTTTTCATGAGATGTTCCACCTATCAGAAAGTGAAGGAGGAACACCGACAACAAGTTGGACATTTGCAGTAGCAACCCATTCCCAAGTGGAAATGGAATGACAATGTGATGGACATCATGATAGGTTTACTAAGTCCAGATCAAGGTAGTGATGTTGTATGGGTTATAGTTGATAGTATCATGAAGGCTACTCATTTCTTACTGATCAAGGAAACCTTCAATGTTGTTGATCTTGAGAGTTTGCACATCTATGATATTGTGATGATACTTGCGGTCCTACATTATATCATTTTAGATAAGGACACACAATTTACCTCTCATTTCATAAAAGGGATATAGAGGGAGATGGGTACACAGGTGCTTCTGAGCACGACATACCACCCCCAAGAAGATGGCCAGTCAGAAAACATGATTCAGGTGCTTGAGTAAAAGATGGGGGCATGCATCTTGTTTTTTGGGGGATCATGTGATAGGAATATACCTCATGTGGATTTCACCAACAACAATAGTTTTTAGGCTACTATTCAGATGGTTTCATATAAGTCATTATATTGTAGGCCATGCTAATCACCCTTGGGTTGGCTGGAGGTAGAGGAAGCAGATATTCTGGCACCTCATCTTTCCTAGGAGAACACAGAACCAGTGCAGTTGATTCAAAATTGAGTGGCTATTGCGTAGTCATGTTAGAAATATTACCCCGATCTGCACAGACGAACTCTAGTGTTTGAGGTCGAGGATTGGGTTTTTATAAATGTATCATTGAGGATGGGAAATAAGAGGATCAGAATATAGGATAAGCTTTCACTAAGATACATCAATCCGTTCAAGATTCTGGATAATATCAGGATGGTAGCCTTTTGGTCATAGTTACCTCAGAGGTATCAAGACATGCATGATGTGTTCCAAGTTTTTTATCTTTGATTCTACCATTCAGACTCGTCTTATGCTTTTCTTCCCAATGAGATTTATTTTCATGAAGATGCGTCCTTTGAGGAGAATCCTATATAAATTAATGATAGAAACATGAAGGTTTTATGAGGTTGGTATATTACTTTAGTATAGGTTCTATGGATGACCAACCAAGTTTAGGATGAGAAATGGGAGTGGGAGGCCATTTTACGATCATAGTGGCTGGAGTTGTTCCCAGATATTGTGTCACCACCCTAGGAAGGGTAATTCGAGGATGAATTACATTAAGGGGGGGGGGGGGGGGTGGGGGGTGGGAGGGGGGAGTTAGTAAGAACCCGGTTCTTCATTGAGGTAAAAATTACTTATTTTCTATAAATTCATAGTTTAGTTTCATAAATATGGTCTAATATAAATTCCCGTTGGGGTCATAAAGGCCTAAGGGGTTTTCTTGGAAATTATAGTTCCACAAACCCCATTTTTGGCTGACAAGAGGAGGCCGGATGATTTGATAAATCTTGTGGGATGAAAAAAACGACCATGAAACATGTCTACATTTTTAGAATACTATGATATAGGGTTTTAGTATGGGTTGTTCACAATTTATAAACCATATGGTGTAACCATGCAGGTGCGATAGACTTACAAGAAACCTTGTGGGTAAATTGTGTGGCCATATATTTTGATGAATTTTAGAAATTTTAAATTTAATGAAAATTATTTTATAACCCTAAATTGGGTTCTCTCTCCAATACACACTAGTGCAAAAAATATTTTTAACGTCACCATTTTTGACGTCGGTTATATATAACCGACGTGAAAATCTGTGATACGTGATTTTTTACGTCGGTTATTTTATAACCGACCTAAAAAATACAGAGAGGAGATTTTTGACGTCGGTTATTTGATAACCGACGTAAAAAATGAGGTATCTACAAATTTTTTACGTCGGTTATAAAATAACCAATGTAAAAAAGGTGACATCTGAGGCCTTTGTGATGTCGGTTATCAAATAACCAACGTAAAGACCCAAACTGCTGAATTATTCACATCGGTTATATTATAACCGACGTAAAAAACCAACACCCAGAAGTTTTTACATCAGTTGTAAAATAAAAGATGTAAAATACTGTGGTTTCTGATTTGTTTTTTACGTCGGTTATATAATAACTGACGTAAAAAACCAACACGCGGCTTTTTTTACATCGGTTATTTCATAACCAATGTAAAAATTGCATTTTATGATACATTTATAATGCCAGTTATTATAATAACCGACATTATAAATGTGATAAAAATAGTTTATAACATCGGTTATTAAATAACTGACGTTATAAAACATTTAAAAAGTTAACATGCCCCGTGGATTGTCATTGCTGATTTTTCGATCGACAGACCGATGACTCGTCTCTCTCGCGCGGAAAACCCTAATCAACTCTTCATTATGGTTTCGTTAAACTCGTTTTTCCATCATCTTTTATCATATTTACTCTCCTCAGATCTATCATCTCCACTTGAAACACCCAGGTAAGCCTCCCACGATTTTATTTCCTTCGTTTTTTCCCGAATAGTCTATATTTACGTTTTGAGATTTTTTTTGTTTAAACTAGGCAAGATTCTTCGATTTAAAACCCTATTACCTCATTTTTCCATCATCATCTTATTTATTATAACTAGATCTATTAGATCGACTCGCAATATTCATGTAAATCTCACCTACTTCTATTTCGTTTGTTTTTGTTTCGTGGATGCCCGACATTGATGGTAATTTTTTTTGTCATTGAAAACTAATGATCTCATTCACCTATATTACTGAAATTTATTTGTAAATCATTGTGATACAACCATTCCGTGTACCAATGTGATCTATTTTATAAGTATGTATGATTTTTCATGGTGGAATGTTTGTTTTGGATCCTTGGTTGTTTCTATTTTGGGTATCACTATTTGTAGTTCCATAATCTATTTACGTTGCTTATTTTCATGGACTATTATAAGTTTTCATATGCTATTAAGACCCGATTCATTGCATAATAGATCATTTTAGACTAGTAGGAGATACAGTTCATGGTTCTCATTTTGAATAATGGCATGATACCAAAACTAGTAGCTTGAAGTTAAAATCCCTAGATATGCCAAAACTAGTAGCTTGAGGTTAAAATCCCATGGTTCTGGGGGGATGTCAAAAGGGTTGGTGGCTGTCCAGGGGGTTGGGGGCTATCCAGAGGGTTAGGGGCTGTCCAGGGTGTCCATGGAGGTGTGGGGGGGGGGGGCAGTCCAGGGGTGTGTGTGTGTTGGGGGGGGGGGGCTGTCCAAGGGGGTGGGTGGGTGGGGGTGGGGGGGGGTGTCCAAGGGGTGGGGGCCAAACCAGAGGGTTTGGGGGGTTGTCCGGGGGTGGGAGGATATCCAGATGGTTGGGGGTGTCCAGGGAGGTGTCCAAGGGGGTGGTGTCCAGGAGGGGTGGGGGGGGGGGTTCTGTCTAGAGGGGTGGGGGATGTACAGGGGGTGGGGGGGATGTCCAGAGGGGTGGGGGGGGGGGGGGGTTTCCAAGTGGGTGGTGGTGTCCAGGGGGTGTCCAAGGGGGTGGGGGTGGTGTTCATAGGGTTTGAGGGGCTGTCCATAGGGTTGGGGGGTGTCCAGGGTGTCCATGGAGGTGGGGGGGGGGGGCTGTCAAAGGTGTTGGGTGGGTGGGTGGTGGGGGAATGTCTAGAGGGTTTGGGGGGTTGTCCGGGGGGGGGGGGGGTTGGGGGTTGTCCAGGGGGGTGTCCAAGGGGGTAGGGGGTGGGGGTGGTGTCTAGGAGGGGTGGGGGGTGCTGTCGAGAGGGGTGGGGGCTGTCCAGGGGGTGGGTGGGGGGGGGGTGTCCAGAGGGGTGGGGGATGTCCAAGGGGGTGGTGGTGTCCAGGGGGTGTCCAAGGGGGTGGGGGTGGTGTTAAGAGGGTTCTGGGGGCTTTCCAAAGGTTTGGGGGTGTCCAGGGTGTCCATGGAGGTGGGGGGGGGGAGTCCAGGGGTGTGTGTGTGTGGGGGGGGGGGGGTCCAAGGGGGTGTGGGGTGTCGAAGGGGGTGGGGGGATGTCCAAGGGGGTGGGTGATAGAGTTAATATTTTCATTATTATTTATATGTTTTTCAATGATTTAATCCCTCCTAATTATTTAATGTTAGTGTATTTGCATCATTTATGTGTTTTTGGTGTATTTTGGGATTAAATGTGAAAATGGGGTAATTCTATAAAATTGGCAGTTTTATATAGCTTCGGTTTTTCGAAAATAACATTTATAATATGATTCCAATTGAAGTTAATCCTTTTTCATATGATTACTATGCTTGTGGGATTCAATTGTTCCTTCTGGACCAAGACCCAATTCGAAACCCAATGGTACAGAAAATTCAATCAAGTGGAGAAATCAGTTTGTCAGGCAGAATGGACCCCACTTCATTAAATATGGAATATCTCCTTCATCCGACCTTATAATGAGGTGATTCTAGCTGGTGTCGACATAGGACTTCAAAATGACGGTTCACATTAAATTTCATAAATTATTGAGCTCATTAATGCATTATTTTGGCGCGTCAAAGTGGAGTGGGTGCAACAGTGTTTGGCTTCCAGAAAAGTAATGGTCATTGATTCGGACATATATTTCTTTACACCTGTCCAATGACTCTAAAATTTTGAGGGTCGATAGAAAACTTCATTTCCAACATTATATAAGAAGGGACCTTAGTGAGTTTCGGCCGGATGGTTGGAAGAACAGAGTAAAACTTCTGGAGGACAGAATCTGGAGCACCAAATTTTCTGTTCTTTGTTTTCTCTCTTTTGTTCTTATTAGTTTTGTAATGAATTATTCTTTCCCCTTAGTCACAATTACCCTTACCATGGTGGGGTAAACTTATGTGTGATTGGGGAAGAAGATGTTTTCCATGTTGTATTTCATGAGTTCCTTCTCTTAATGTTTTAAAATCCTCTTCTCTTATGTGAATCAGCTTCAATTTCCTATAACAGTTTTTATTATCATGTACGATTGTATCTGATTTTAGATTCTGTTGTTCATTTATATTTGGTCAATGGTCAATATCTCCCTCCACTAGGTTCTGGTTTATAAACTATGGAATAGGATGGGACTTAGTGGTGAAGTACTCGGTGATCACCGGTACGTGTGTGAGAAGTAGTGAATGTTTTTGATTACTTGGGATAAACAAGACCCAATTGGGAATTGCCTAAGATAATTGGGAGTATTTTCTACAAATCTATTACACATTAGAAGGAGATTAGAGAAACCTAAGATTTTAGTATGGTTTATTCTCACATTTTTAATTGACCAAGGGAGTGATAAGAAACGATTGTGGATTCTCACTCTTAACGGTTTAGCATAAGAGAATTGGATAAATTGGAACTATGATAGAATTACAAATGGAGAACCGACCCTGACCTAATCACCCTTATCATATAACAGTTTCAATTACTTGTTTTATCAATTTGTTCTCAATAATTTTCTTAAACCTCTTTCCTTCACTCTTGTCTTTTCAGAATCAATCAATTTCTAAAAACATCCTCAGTTCTTTCTCTTATTTTAAGGTGACAACATAATTGTTGTGCACTCCTCTCTGGAGACAACCTAGGAGAACCACTATACTGCATTTTAACTTAGGTAATATTTGTTTTTGTCACACCGCACGATAGGCACGTGTCAAAACTTGGCGCCGTTTCCAGGGAGGTAGCGCCGACATTTCTTTTCTTTTCTTTTCTCTTTTTTCATCTTTTCTCTTCAAAAGTGCATGACTCGAACCTCAAAAACTGAACCTTTACCCATAGATCCTGAAATTGAAAGAACCTTGTTGAATAAAATTAGAAACATTAATTTGGAATCTTAATTTGAGGAAGTTCCCCTTGCAGACTCAAGTGAAACTTCAAGTGTTCACTCTGAGCCTGTCATCATGGCTGAATGTCAAAACCAAACACTTAGAGACCTCTGTGCACCACAATTACTTAATCAAAACAATCAACTTGCCATGCCAGTGTTACAAAATGATTTTGAAATGAAACCTAACATGATTCCTTTGCTTCCAAAGTTTCATGGTTTGGAAGGTGAAGATCCAAATAAACACATTAAAGAGTTCACACATGTTTTCTCAACTTTCAGACCCCGTGGAATTACCGAGGAGCAGGTAAAGTGGAAGGCATTTCTATTTTCATTGGATGGAGCTGCTAAAGAATGGTTGTACAACCTACAACCAGGAGACGTACATGACTGGAATGACCTGGTAAGATGTTTTATGAAAAGATTCTTCCCCACCTCTAGAAGCACAACCATTCAGAAGGAAATCTACGCCATACGACAATCATCTGGAGAAACCCTTTACAAGTACTGGGAGAGATTTAAGAAGCTATGTGACAGCTGTCCACATCAAGCCATTGAGGAACACCAATTTCTTGTCTTCTTCTATCAAGGACTACTGGACAATGACAGAAACCTTCTTGATGCATCATATGGAGGTGACTTGATTGACAAGTCACCAGAAGAAGCCAAGGGCTTGATTGAGAAGATTTCCCAAAACTCGCAGAAATTTGGAAAAAGAGGTATTAGAACAAGATGTATTCATGAGGTACGAACTTCTCATCCATCACTCTTATTAGAAACTAAGATTGAAGAGCTTACTAGTTTGGTGATACAGATGGCCTTGAAGCAAGTTAGTGACCAACAAGCACCAGCTAAGGTATGTGGTTTATGCTTATCACCTGATCATTTTACTGACCAATGTTCTGAAATACAGAGAATGGAAACATGTGCAGATGCCTTTCATCCAAGGCAGTTCCAGCAAAATCAAGGATGGAGAGAGCCTAACCAAGTCCAATATGGATTTAAAAATCAACAGAATCTAGCTAGGCCCCAGTACCAAAATCAGTTTCAAAACCAACCCCTATTCCAGAATCAATTCCAGAACCCTCCACCATTTCAAAAAAAAAACCATCTTATAACCAGCCTTCTTACCAAAAACCAACCAATATCCAAAGACCCTATGAGAAACCATCCACCAGTTCAAAACCTCCAATTTAAAACCAACAAAAATCTGAGTTTGAAGGACTGAAAGACACTGTTAAAGATTTTTCCAATAAGTTTGAAAGTCTCATGGACTTTCTGACCAAATATCCTGGTAAACTCCCTTCCCAAACAGTCCCAAACCCAAAAGAGAATGTTAATATTATAACTACAAGAAGTGGAAAAGAACTCCAACCACCATCCACCATTGAACCTGAAACAAGAAAAACTAATATGGGTGAGAATAAAGTTAGAAATGATGAAAATTCTATGAAAATGCATCGAGAATAAGATAAGAAAGAGGAGGATGATAATGATAGGCCAAGAAGGAAGAAACAAGAAACACCATTTCAAAGGAAACAAAGTGAGAAGAAAGATATACCACCACCATTTCCATCAAGGATGATTGAATCAAAGAGATTTCAAGAAGAAACACTGCAAAAAGAAATTCTGGACACCTTTCAGAAAGTGGAAATCAATATACCTCTGCTTGAAGCACTCAAACAAATTCCAAAGTATGCTAAGTTTTTGAAGGATATTTGCACCAAGAAAAGGAGACTTCAAGGGAATGAGAGGATCAATTTTTGGAAGAAGCGTACCATCCCTTATCACACCACAATTGCCAACCAAATGTCAAGATCCAAGGACGTTTTCTATTCCATGAACCATTGGTTCATTAAATTTATCTAATGCTTTGTGTGACTTAGGTGCATCAATTAATGTATTGCCTCACTCAGTATATAATTCTTTGCAGATGGGAGACTTGAAGGCCACAAGAGTGGTGGTCGAGCTTGCAAATAGATCCACAGTATTCCCAACAGGAGTTCTGGAGGATGTCCTGGTAAAAGTCAAAGATCTTTTATTCCCTGCTGACTTTTATGTGTTGAATATGGAAGATGATAGGATCCCATCACACTCACCCATCGTTTTGGGGAGACCATTCTTAAAGACGGCCAAAACCATCATCAATTTCCATGAAGGGACACTTACCATGGAGATTGGAGATAGCACTGTCCACTTCAATATTTTTGAATCTATGAGGAACCCATCAGATGATCATTCACTCTTTGCACTCTCCCATGAAGATGAAATAGAACCAATTGAAGAATCAGGTATGTTTCAAGAATTTTTATCATTAGGAGAGAATTTTTCCATTAAAGATATCACTGAACATATGGATTCCCAAACTCTTGGAGGTTCTAATTTCCTGTTGGAAGAAGAGGTAAAATATGATTTCTTTGATAATTTGTTAAATTATGATGAAGATGATATGATTTCTTGTGTGCAGGATGCCAAACCATTGGAAGTGGAGAACCTCAATTTAGTCTCATCTCTTGAGCATCCTCCTGATCTAGAATTAAAACCACTCCCCACTAATTTAAAATATGTTTACCTTATGGAGGGAGAGAAATTACCAGTAATAATTGCTAATAATCTATCTAAAACTCAAGAAAAATAATTGATTGAGCTTTTGAGAGAGAATTTCCAAGCAATAGGGTGGAGCTTAGGTGATATTCCAAGAATAAACCCAAAAATTTTCTCACATAGAATTTTTCTTGAGGGAGATTCCAAACCTGTCAGACAACCCCAAAGGAGGCTGAACCCTACCCTGATGGAGGTTGTGAAAAAAGATATTGAGAAGTTATTAGAAACTATGATCATCTATCCCATATCATATTCACAATGGGTTAGCCCCATCCATGTAGTCCCAAAGAAAACTGGCCTAACCATTGTGAGGAATGAAAAGAATGAATTAGTCCCTGTGAGAATTCAGAATAGCTGGAGAGTATGCATCGATTTTAGGAAGCTGAATCAGGTCACTCGAAAAGATCATTTCCCTATCTCGTTCATTGACCAGATGTTAGAGAGATTGGCAGGGAGAACTCATTATTTCTTTTTGGATGGATTTTCAGGTTATTTTCAGGTACCCATTTCCCCCGAGGATCGAGAGAAGACTACCTTTACTTGTCCTTTAGGTACTTTTGCATACAAAAGGATGCCATTTGGATTGTGTAATGATCCAGGTACATTTCAGAGGTGTATGGTAAGTATATTTTCTGATCACATTGAAGATTTCTTGGAGGTTTTCTTGGATTTTTTCACAGTTTTTGGAAATTTGTTTGACCATTGTTTGAAAAATATGGAATTTTTTTTGAAAACTTGCATTGAAAAGAACCTTGTTTTGAATTTTGAAAAGTGTCATTTTATGGTTGAGAGAGGAATTTTCCTTGGGCATGTTATTTCACATAAAGACATTGAGGTTGATAAATCAAAAATTGAAGTGATAAATTCTTTGCCTTACCCAACTTGTGTGAAACATGTTAGATCATTTTTAGGACATGCAGGATTCTGCCGGAGGTTTATAAAAGATTTTAGTAAGATTTCTCTCCCTCTCTCTAGATTACTTTTGAAAGATGCTGATTTTGATTTCAACGGTTCATGTAGGGAATCATTTGATGAGTTGAAGAAGAAATTGATTACACCACCAGTGATACAACCACCAAATTGGGAAGAACCATTTGAGCTACTTTGTGATGCTTCAAACCAAGCAGTTGGAGCTGTCCTTTCTCAGCGAAATGAGGGCAGGCCACAAGTCATTGCATATGCCTCGAAAACCTTAGATTCAGCACAATTCAACTACACAACAATAGAAAAAGAGTTTTTAGCAGTTGTTTTTGCTTTAGAAATATTTAGATCGTATCTTCTTGGAACTAAAGTCATTATTTTTTCTGATCATGCAGATCTTAGGTACTTGATGAAGAAGGCTGAAGCAAAACCGAGGCTAGTAAGATGGATGCTACTACTACAGGAGTTCAACATAGAAATCAAATATAAGAAGGGATCTGAGAACCAAGTGGCTGATCACTTAAGTAGACTACCCAACACCGCTGAAGTTGAAATTCCAAACACTGAACCTCTAAATGATCGCCTTCCAGGGGAGCAGTTGTACTTGATTGAAGGAGAAGTACCTTGGTATGCTGACATGGTCAATTATTTGATAACATCTCAGGTCCCATCTCATTTAAATTCTCACTAAATTCACAAATTGAAATCTGAATCTAAATATTACATCTGGGATGATCCATTTCTTTGGAAGATTTGCAATGACCAAATGATCAGAAGATGTTTTCCTAAAAATGAAATTGAATCAGTCTTTAGGGTTTGTCACACATTAGCTTGTGGAGGCCACTTTAGACCTCAAAGGACAACGAGGAAGGTTTTAGAATCTGGACTTTATTGGCCAACACTTTTCAAATATTCTCATGAATTTTGTAAACGGTGTGAAAAATGTCAGTTTACAGGAAATATTTCAAAGAGACAAGAAATGCCCCAAAATCCACTTAATTTTTGTGAAATATTTGAAGTTTGGGGGATAGATTTTATGGGCCCTTTCCCAATATCATTTGGAAATTCTTATATTCTTCTTGCTATTGATTATGTTTCTAAATAAGTGGAAGCAAAAGCCACCAGAACTGACGATGCTAAAGTTGTTTGTGATTTTGTCAGGGCTAACATATTTTGTAGGTTTGGAGTTCCTAGAGCCATCATTAGTGATCAAGGGACTCACTTTTGTAATTAGAGAATGGCGGCTTTGTTGAAAAAGTATGAGGTGCATCATGAAACATCAACTCCCAATCATCCACAGACTAATGGGAAAGTTGAAGTGTCCAATAGGGAAATCAAAGGAATTTTGGAAAAGACTGTTAATCCAAATAGGAAGGATTGGAGACAAAGGTTAGAAGACACATTATGGGCTTACAGGACAACCTACAAAACTCCAATTGGAATGAGTCCGTATAGGCTGATTTATGGGAAAAGTTGTCACCTTCCTGTGGAATTGGAACATAAGGCATACTGGGCTGTGAGGAAGATGAATCTGGATCTTGAAAGTGCTGGGAAAGAGAGAAGATTGAAATTACAAGAGTTGGAAGAAATTCAAAGGGAAGCATTTGAAAATTCCAGGATTTACAAAGAGAGAACAAGAGTGGCTCATGACAAATTGATCCAACCAAAGGACTTCCATCTAGGAGACAAAGTGTTGTTATTCAATTCAAGACCCAAGATGATGCCAGGTAAACTTCGTTCCAGGTGGGAAGGTCCATTTATAGTTACTCATGTATATCCTTTTGGTTCTATGAAGATTGTGAAGGATGTAGTGAAGGATCCATTCACTGTTAATGGGAACAGATTGAAGAAAATCCTTGGGACCATGCCATCAGAGCCAATGGAGGAGATCACACTCCTCCAACCTGTTTATCAATAAACTCCATCAGGTCATACCTCTCCTTTATATTTTCATGATTGTTGTGATTAAATTTCCAATATTCTTACATGTTAAATACATTTGAATGCATTTTGGACACTGCATCATTTAAGTATAGGGGAGGTAACCTTTGTAGTGTAGGATTTTTATGTGTTGTTTGTTTTCCTATTTGTTTTTAAAAAAAACATGTGAGTGTTTAAAATTTTGTGTGTTTATTTTTCAATTTTTGTGTGTTTTTGAAACTTTTGAGCTGAAATGATTATCATTGATATTTTTGAAACCCATCTCCATGAGTGAAATAATTTATTCCTTGAAACTGAGCTTAAATGAATGCTGAAAATGACATTATTTCAAGTTCAATTCTTTGGGAATTTCATTAAAAATACTCTGTTTTTTGAATCCCATACCATATATCACTGTCTTTATATTTGAAATCACATTCCCGTGAGGATTATGAACCTATTATTTTCATATTCTTTACATTCACCTCACTTCTTGAGAGAACCAAATTATTCTTGATTTAACCATAATTTGATTTATTCCTGTCAAAACTTGAGGGTTTGAGGTACTTGTGTTTTAAATGATTGAGTCATTTATTTGGTTTGAAATCCCCATTTTCAAGAAATCCCTTTCATAATGGCCTACCTTGAACATTTAATCCTTGTAGCCCATAGAATCCATGAACATCCTGTTAGGTTAGCCACATTACAAGCCAATATTTCCTATCCAACCTGCTCCTGAAGTGCAATTGCATGATCTATTTGAACATAAGTGTGGGGGGAAGATGTCTTGTATTGTACTACCTTATTTGGGGATACTTTGGGTGAAAAAAAATGTTGAAGAGATGTTATTGCTGAAAAAAAAATCATTCTGCTGAAAGCTGTGCCTTTTCTGAAGCTTTCATGATGAGAGAAGTTGTGCCTTTATGGAGTTTCTAATGTAAAATGGAAGCTGTGCCTTTTCTGGAGCTTTCAAGAAATATTATATTTTAGAATATTGAAATGTTTGATTCTGAAATGATGATCTGTGTGAACATTCCTTGATATTCCATGAAGAAGGAGCTTATTTTCTACTAAGGGGAGTGAAGAGGAGACCATACTTTTGTGAAATTTAGATTAATGCAATTTTTCTTCAAAAAGAGCCAAGCCCTCTCATTCTGCCTCAGAATATTTCACATATAAATCCTACCAACCGGAAGCCACAGAAAAACCTTAACAAGTACTCATGATAAACATATGTCTTTGACTCACATCGGGTGGAGATGTAGGAATTTATCAAGCCTATGGTGACCCTTGTATGAGTTTGGATGAGAAAGACATTGCTAAAAAATTGAGATTTGTGTAATGAGAGATAATGAAAGTTAGGTAAGTGTTTTTTGTGCATGGGAGGAGAAATGAAGAGTAAATTTATTGAATGATCCTAAATTAAGAACATGAAATAATAGAGTTTGAGGAGGCATGATATATTTTGTTTCTTGTTTTCAAATTGGTGGATCTCATGGATATGTGTTTTGAATTTACTTTGATTTTATTTTGATTCTGACTTGTCCAGGAGTCCAAGTGATAAGTGTGGGGGAATTGATAGAGTTAATATTTTCATTATTATTTATATGTTTTTCAATGATTTAATTCCTCCCAATTATTCAATGTTAGTGTATTTTCATCATTTATGTGTTTTTGGTGTATTTTGGGCTTAAATGTGAAAATGAGGTAATTATGTAAAATTGGTAGTTTTATATAGCTTCTGTTTTTTGGGCATAACTTTTATAATATGAGTCCAATTGAAGTGAATCATTTTTTTAGGATTTATATCCTTGTGGGATTCAATTGTTCCTTCTGGACCAAGAACCAATTCGAAACCCAATGGTACAGAAAATTCAATCACGTGGAGAAATCAGTTTGTCAGGTAGAATGGACGCCACTTCATTAAATATGGAATATCTCCTTCATCCGACCTTATAATGAGTTGATTCCAGCTGGTTTCGACAGAGTACTTCAAAAGGACGGTTAAAATTAAATTTCATAAATTATTGAGCTCATTAATGCATCATTTTGGCACGTCCAATTGGAGTGAGTGAAACAGTGTTTGGAAGCCAGAAAAGTAATGGTCATTGATTCGGCCATATCTTTCTTTACACCTGTCCAATGACTCTAAAATTTTGAGGGTCGATAGAAAACTTCATTTCCAAAATTCTATAAGAAGGGACCTCAGTGATTTTCGGCAGGATGGTGGGAAGAACAGAGGAAAACTTCTGGAGGACAGAATCTGGAGCACCAAATTTTCTGTTCTTTGTTTTCTATCTTTTCTTCTTCTTAGTTTTGTAAAGAATTCTTCTTTCCCCTTAGTCACAATTACCCTTACCATGGTGGGGTAAAATTATGTGTGATTGGGGAAGAAGAGTTTTTCCATGTTGTATTTCATGAGTTCCTTCTCTTAATGTTTTAAAATTCTCTTCTCTTATGTGAATCAGCTTCAATTTCCTATAATAGTTTTTATTATCATGTACGATTGTATCTGATTTTAGATTCTGTTGTTCATTTATATTTGGTCAATGATCAATATCTCCCTCCACTAGGTTTTGGTTTATAAAAGATGTAATAGACTGGGACTTAGTAGTGAAGTACTCGGTGATCACCGGTACGTGTGTGAGGAGTAGTGAATGTTTTTGATTACTTGGGATAAACAAGACCCGATTGGGAATTGCCTAAGATAATTGGGAGTATTTTATACAAATCTATTACACATTGGAATGAGAGTAGACCAACCTAAGATTTTAGTAAGGTTTATTCTCAGATTCTTAATTGACCAAGGGAGTGAGAAGAAACGATTGTGGATTCTCACTCTTAACGGTTTAGCATAAGAGAATCAGATAAATTGGAACTATGATAGAATTACAAATGGAGAACTGACCCTGACCTAATCACCCTTATCATATAATAGTTTCAATTAATTGTTTTATCAATTTTTTCTCAATACTTTTCTTAAACCTCTTTCCTTCACTCTTGTCTTTTCAAAATCAATCAATTTCTAAAAACATACTCACTTCTTTCTCTTATTTTAAGGTGATAGCTTAATTGTTGTGCACTCCTCTCTGGAGACAACCTAGGATAACCACTCTACTGCATTTTAACTTAGGTAATATTTGTTTTTGTCACACCCCACGACAGGAACGTGTCAGTGGGTGGGGGGGGGGCTGTCCAAGGGGTGGGGGCTTGTCCAGAGGGTTTGGGGGGTTGTCTGGGGGGTTGGGGGGATGTCCAGAGGGTTGGGGGGTGTCCAGGGGGGGTGCCCAAGGGGGTAGTGGGTGGGGGTGGTGTCTAGGAGGGGTGGGGGTGCTGTCTAGAGGGGTGGGGGGCTGTCCATGGGGTGGGGGGGGGGGGGGGGTGTCCAGAGGGTTGGGGGGCTATCCAGAGGGTTGGGGGTTGTCCAGGCGGTGTCCAAAGGGGTAGGGGGTGGGGGGGTGGTGTTCAGGAGGGGTGGGGGGTGCTGTCTAGAGGGGTGGGGTGCTGTCTAGGGGGTGGGGGGCTATCCAGAGGGGTGGGGTTCTATACAAGGGGGTGGTGGTGTCTAGGGGGTGTCCAATGGGGTGGGGGGTGGTGTTCAGAGGGTTCAGGGGGCTGTCCAGAGGGTTGGGGGGTGTCTAGGGTGTTTATTGGAGGCCACGTAGTTTTATTTGATTCAATGGAATTTAAAACTGATATATCTAACTATATTTTCTTTTTAAAATCATATTCAAGCATATTTTTTTAAATACGCATAGATTTGTTTTATATTTCAAAATTGTTTTACATTCAAATTATGATTTTTTTTCATATAAACATATATTTGTCTTATCTTAAAAAGATGTATAATTTTGATATTTGTTATAGGTAATAATGATTTGAAATTAGATTATGACACATCAAATGAGCAATGAATATGAGGAAGGTGTTCATGCCTTTTTAGAATTTTCTAAACAAAATGTTCCAAGTAGTGACATTTTTTTCTGTCCATACCTGAAATGTTTGAATATGAAGAAGTTGAAAAGTAGAGAGATAAAAGATCATCTGATTTGTCATGGTTTTAATCCAAGTTACAAACCATGGATTTGGCATGGTGAAACTGGACGGAATTACACTGATGATGATGATTCACAAGATGGTAACTCTAATGGAATTGAATAAATGATTCACGATATTGCAGCTGAACAAATTGAGATAGAACTGACAGTTGCGTGTCTATATGGTGATGCTGAAAAGCCATTATATCCTAGTTGTACAGATTTTATGGTTTTGTCGGCGGTGTTAAGATTGATTAACCTGAAGGCGAAATATGGATGGAGTGATAGAATTTTTACAGAGCTGCTACAATTGATGGAATACATTCTTCCAAAAGATAACGATCTTCCAAATTCACATTATAAGGCCAAGAAAATATTATGCCCAATGGGATTGGGATACAAGAAAATATATGCCTGTCTGAATGAATGTATTATATATAGGAAGGAATATGAATTTCTGTCAGAGTATCCTAAATGTGGGACATCATGGTATTAGGTGAAAGAAAAATCACAGGCTGATGTAGAGATTACAAAGATCCCTTCAAAGGTATTTTGGTATCTTCCTATAATTCATCATTTCAAACATTTATTTGCTAATTCACATGATTCAAAAATGTTAAGATGGCATGCAGATGAGTAGTTATGTGATGGAAAAATACGTCATCCAGCTGATTGTCCACAATGGAAGAAAATTGATGAGCAGTATTCTACATTTGGAAATGAAATTAGAAATATCAGACTAGGTTTGTGAACAGATGGAATGAATCCATACCGAACCCTCAGCAGCACACATAGTTCATGGCCTGTTTTATTGGTAATTTAAAACCTCTCTCCTGAAGTTTGTATGAAGCGCAAATATTTCATGTTGAGTATAATGATCTCTAGTTAGAAGCAACCCGGAAATGATATTGATGTTTACTTTTCATCGTTGATTGATTATTTGAAACTTTTATGGGCTGATGGTATTAGGGTGTATGATTCTTATAAAATGGTATATTTTCAGCTACATGCAGTGCTTTTGTTCACTATAAATGACTTCCCAACATATGGAAATTTTTATGGATACAGTGTTAAATGGAATAAAGAACGTCCAATTTGCGAACAACAGACGTCATATTATCAATTGCATCATGGGTGGAAAACAGTGTACATGGGTCATCGAAAGTTTTGCCTATGGATCACCCTTATAGAAGACTAAAAAGGGCATTCAATGGATCACAAGAATTTAATATTTCTCCAAAACCATTATCCCCTAATCTGTATTTTGAGATGGTGAAAAAACTTGATGTGACATTGGGAAAGACATAGAAATCTGGTAATGATAGACATATTTGGAAGAAAAGGTCAATATTTTTTGAGCTACCATATTGGAGATATCATGAAGTTAAACATAATATTGATGTCATGCATGTGGAGAATAATATCTATGATTGTTTGATTGGAACATTGTTAGATATTAAAGGAAAGACAAAAGATTAGTTTAATGCAAGATTAGACTTACTATCAATGGGAATACGTTTGGAGTTAGCTCCCACTCCTAAAGGAAGATAAACATTTATTCCCCTGGCTTTTCATACATTATCAAAGAGGGAGAAAATTAGCTTTTTTCAGTGTCTTCATGATATCAAAGTGCCTCAAGTTTATTCTTAAAATGTAAAAAATTTTGTCTCCTTGAAGGACTTGAAGTTGATAGGTATGAAATCACATGATTGTCACGTCATGATGCAACAAATTCTACCAGTTTCATTGCGTGGAATATTTCCCATCCGTGTTAGAAAGACTATAATGAAGTTGTGTTATTTTTTCAATTCAATTTGTAATAAGGTGATTGATGTGAATGCTTTGAACATTTTGGAAAAGAATGCACTTTTTTTTACTTTGTCAATTGGAAATGTATTTACCACCAAATTTTTTTGATATAATGGTGCATTTAATGATTCATCTGGTTCCAGAAATAAAGATTTGTGGACCTGTATATCTTCTTTGGATGTATCATTTTGAAAGTTATATGAAAATATTAAAGGGGTATGTTAAGAATCCATATCGACCTGAAGCCTCCATTATTGAAAAGTATATTTCTGAGGAGGTTGAAGAGTTTTGTACGAGATACTTGGCTATAGCGCAGCACATAGGTTTGCCTCCATCTCGCCATGAACAATTTAATAATGAGGGAAAGGGGATTCGTGGCTTGAAAGTCAAATCATTGTCAGGTGAACAAATGAAGAAGTTAGAATCATACATCTTGAATAACATAGATGATGCTCAACTGTATATCACATTACATATTAATGAGTTGAAACAATGTCATCTAAAGAAGAAAGAAATGTGGATTTTGAATGAGCACAACAAATTTTTTTTCATGGTTTAAAAAGATCTTTCTTAGTAGATTAGATGTATCAGAGACATTAAAATGGATAGTGCATGGTCCATGTTTAAATGTGATAACATGGTCCAGTTATGACATTAATGGCTATACATTTCATACGAAAGCTCAGGACAATAGAAGTGCAGTTCAGAATAGTGGTGTATTGGTGTTTGTAGAAGCAATGCATTTTTCGAGTGCTAAGGACAAAAACCCAATTTCTGCATCAAGTGCATATTATGGAGTGATTGAATACATATGGGAGGTTGATTACTTTAAAATTAAAGTTCCCGTTTTTAACTGTAAATGGTTTATCGGTAACAACAGTGTCATACACGATGAATTTGGAATGACACTTTTTAATATGAATAGATTGGAAGGCACAACTGATTATTTTATAATAGAAACACATGCAAAACAAATTTTCTATGTAGTAGATCAATCAGATATGCAGTGGGATGATTTTTTACAAGGGAAAAAACAATATGTTAGTGAGGATGAACTTGATGAAGTTGCTGATTTATGTGATATCCCTACTTCCATGGAAATATTAACAAAACATAATGATGAGCATGTTGAAGACATGGTTTGTTCCATAAGAAATGATCACGACGAAGGAATTTGGGAAAACAAACCATTTGTACATTCTTAAAATTACTGGTAACATATGTTTATTTCTTATTTACATTTATTTTTTTCATAAAATGTTAGATATTGTAAGTTTTTTCTTTATTAAAACATGTATTAAAACAAAATAAGTATAAGTTTTTGTTTGTTTTAAGTTTGTTTAGTTTAATTTATCATGTTTACCATTACATGAATTATATATCTATTATTTTTGTTCAGTGAAAATTACTTTACCATGTTTACCAGGTTTACCAGGTTTACCATGTTTACCATCTTGACCATCTTGACCATCTTGACCATATTTACCATTTTTAACATGCTTACCATATTAACAATGTTTACTATTACATAACATAGTACAATTTTCTATTTTAGGATTAAAGTAGTATTAAAATATTTGAATTTGTATATTTGTGAACTAATGTTTGTTTTTTTTATTTGAAGGATAATGAAAGACCATTAAGTTGATCAACCACATGATTCTAGAGATGAGAATATTGGTCATACCTCTGGGGAGGAACATTCACATGATCCTTTTGATGTTCCCCAATCTTTCTCATGTGCTCCTATTACGACAAAGAGTTCAAGAGTTGGTAAACGTGGGTGCACACGTTTACCAAAATTAGCACTTGCCCGTACGCAGGATCAGAGGATACTCATTGAGTTTGATGATGATGATATTCCTAGAGGTCTAAATGCAAAAGATTTAAAGAGTTTTGTATCAGCTCAGGCTAAGAGAAAAATAAGCATTTTGTATGATGACTGGAGAAGTGTGGATAAAGCGACAATCTCTTAGTTGTGGGAGATGATTTTGGTAAGATCTTTTGCTATCGTTTGACTATTCTTTAAATGTTTCTAGTATATATAATATGTTTAACCTCTTCTTCATCAGATGACATTTGATATTCCTAACACTGGAGGAGTCAGGAAGAAATTCTTATCGATGACTGCCAAGAGATGGAGGGATTTCAAATCAAACCTCTAATCTGATTTCATTTTTGGTCATAGGAGTCATGACAATCCATGTCGTATATATCATTTTATAGATGAAGACACATGGAGACAGTTTGTTGAAAGTAGAAGAAAAGAGTCATTTTTGGTAAGGGCAATGTAAAATTTTATAAGATTTCTTATATAAATGATCTTATTAATGTTTTGTTAATGATTTCTTATTCTTAATTTACAGAAAACAAGGAAATCTCATCAGGAGATCCAATCTAAAAATGTATACCCTCATAGTTTTTCTCGGGGAGGGTATGAATTTTTGGAAGAACAAATGATGGCGGAAAAATTTCAAAAACTAAGAGCTGAGACTTCAAGCTCTGGAGAGGTGGACCCTCCATCCCCTCCATCTAGACATGAAAAATGGAAGAGAGCTCAGATGAGAAAAAAGGGCAATATATTTCAGAAGAATCGAGAATAGTAGCTGAGAGGATTGTAAGATATCTATTTTATTTCTTTAAGTTAACTATTTTTTTCATATAATTTCAATCATTACAAAAATGTTCAATTAATTAATATAGTACTCTATTGAGGAGAAGAGCTCACATGAGAAATTTACAGCTACTGGGAGGCAAGATATTTTATCTGTAGCATTGGTAAAGCCCGAACATCCTGGTCGTGTAAGAGGATATCTGGCAGGTGTATCGGTAAGAAAAGTGTTGCCATGTTCTTCAACTTCTAACATTGAGGATGTTTATAAAAAAAATAGAATCCTTGGAGGCCGAAGTTCATAATATTAATGAGACGATGGAGGAAAATATTAGAGTGTCGGTACAGTCTATGTTTGCAGACATGCAAAGGCAATTTCAGACTGCAGCTCCCACTCCTCCACCTCCCCTTGCAGACCCCATTATTTATCCTCCACCTCCGCCAGTAGCTCCCACTCCCCCACCTCAGCCTACGAACCCCATTTTTTATCCTACTCCTTCGCCGTAGCTTCCTACTTATTGCGAGTTGTATATTGATGATCCTCAACATCATATAGTTGCATATGGGTTGGTATATTGTATAGAAGATATAGTTCATCATCTACAATTAGAGGTAGATAATTAGAGGGTCACTGTACAGGATATTATAGATAGATCAGCTCGAGTACCATTACCTACAGATGAGGTGACAACAGTTGGGACATAGTATCATCCATTTTTTAATTTGTCCATCTAAACTTCTTCGTCTCATTACCATAGAGGTATGAATGTTATATCTTTTTTTTATAATATTTTTTATTAATTTTTTTTATCATTTGAAAACTAATATATTATTCTATTTATTTTTACAAGAATACTTAAAAGGTAAAGAAATAATGTATAGAAAACAACAAAGACAAATGGCTATGACATCAGATACAGATTCTAGTAGTCTTGACAGATTGTCAAGATATTCAAATTTGTCGGCGGGTCATTATGAGTTTCCAATGGAAGCTCATGTTTGTAGACATTCAATAACTGTGGGGATTATGAAAACTGATATCATGGAGCTTGTTACTGGAGATAAGTTGGGCATCAATGTGGTGATTTTTTTTCCATGTAAGTCTTAACACATTTTCCCTGCATTATATTTATTAAAAATGTATACTTATGTCTATTTTTTATTAGGTATCTTTATAACATTTGTGAGAGGAATGAGCTGACAGATGTATATGGATTCATGGACCCACAATTGATTTTCCCTGAAGCATGTGCATTGAATGAGGAACAAAGAATTCTTTATATTGCTAAAATACTTGAACAGAATATAGTCACACAATGTTGGGTGATGCCTTTTTGTGAGAGGTATGAAACACATCTCTCTCAAAGAGTTCATTATCTTTTAATATAAAAAACCACTAACATTAAAATTTTCTTTTATCAGTGATCATTGGATGTTAGGGGTTTTTTTCCCAAGGGAGAAAAACACTTTATTGGATATGCTCTTTCCATGATGATGTGCGAGAAAGTTTTATGAATATATTATAAAATAAAGTTTCAATTTCTTAATAGTTTTATATATTATAATGAATTTTAAATCTACCCCATTCGTATTATTTTTCTAACAGGGCATGGGTATAATTTCAAAAAAAACACAATGAAAAGGAGTGAAAAGATCAAATATGTAAATGCGAAGGTAAATATCCATTTATAATTTGTACGTTTTGATTTATTACATAAAAACAATATATTGAATTTACACTCATTCAAACAGAATTGTCATGAACAACAAGGCGTCATCAAATGCGGATATTATTTGTTAAGATTTATGTATGAAATAATAATAACTGGGACAGTTGTGAACTTTGACCTGGTAATATTTCCTTTTAAACTTTGACATAATATTTCAATTTGATTTATTCATTATACACATTAACTACTATCCTTTTCATTTATATCTATTTGATGACCCTCAACCCTATACTACTCAAGACATCAAACACTTACAAGTGGAGTGGTCAAATTATTTTACAGGTTTGATTGAATTTTAGTTGTTTGTAGTGTAAAATGAAATTTTGAATATTGTAGTTGTATTTGGTAGTCATTTAGGTTGGATTTAGTTTTTTTTTGAAGTAGAAAGTGTAAGTTTTGAATGTTATATATGTGAATGTTTAATTTTTCTCTACTTCTTGTTTTGGTCTACTTATGATGGTTTTTTCTGGTATGGATTATGGTCTAGGGGGAGGGGTTCCAAGGGTGTGGGGGGGGGTGTTCAGTGGGGTGGGGTGGGGGGGAGGGTGTCCAGGGTTGTGGGAGGGATGTCCGGTGGGGTGGGGTGGGGGGGTGTCCAGGAGGGTGGGGGGGGGGGGGGGTGTTCAGGGGTGTGTGGGGGGGGGGGGTGTCCCGGGGTGTGGGGCGGGGGGGGGGGGTGTCCAGGAGGGTGGGGGGTCGTCCAGGGGTGTGGGGGGTGGTCTAGGGGTGGGGGGCTATCCAGGGTTGTGGGGGGCTGTCCAGGGGTGGGGGGGTGTCCAGGGGTGTGGGAGGGCTATCTGGTGGGGTGGGGGTGTCCAGGAGGGTGGGGGGGGGGGGTGTCCAGGGGTGTGGGGGGGGGGGGGGGTGTCCGGGAGGGTGTGGGGGGCTGTCCAGGGGATAGGGGGTTGTCCAGGGGGGTGTGTGTGGGGGGTGGTGTCCAGGGGTGTGTGTGTGTGTGGGGGGGGGGGGGTGTCTAGGAGGGTGGGGGTTGTCCAAGGGTGTGGGGGGCTGTCCAGGGGGTGGGGGGCTGTCCAGGGGTGTGGGGGTCTGTCCAGGGGTGTGTGTGTGTGTGTGGGGGAGGGGGGTGTCCGGGGGTGTGGGAGGACTGTCCGGTGGGGTGGGGGGGGGGGTGTCTAGGAGGGTGGGGGGGGGGGGGTGTCTTGGGGTGTGGGGGGGGGGGGTGTCCAGGAGGGTGTGGGGGGATGTCCATGGGTGTGTGTGTGTGTGTGGGGGGGGGGGTGTCCAGGAGGGTGGGGGGTCGTCCAGGGGTGTGGGGGGATGTCCAGGGGGTGGGGGGCTGTGCAGGGGTGTGGGGGGCTATCCAAGGGTGTGTGTGTGTGTGTGGGGGGGTGTCCAGGGGTGTGGGAGGGCTGTCCAGTGGGGGGTGTGTGTGTGTGGGGGGGGTGTCCAGAGGTGTGTGTGTGGGGGGGGGGGTGTCCAGGAGGGTGTGGGGGGCTGTCCAGGGGTGTGGGGGGCTGTCCTGGGGTGGGGGGCTGTCCAGGGGTGTGTGAGTGTTGTCCAGGGTGTGGGGGTTGTCCCGAGGTGTTTGGGGCTGTCCAGTGGGTCGGGGGGTAGTCCAGGGGTGTGGTGGGGGCTGTCTAGTAGGGTAAATGATTAATTTTTCTTTGGTTCTTGTTTTGGTATACTTCTATTTTTGTGGTACGAATTCTTGATTTGGTTTCTGGTTGTTTTTTGGGAGAGTAGCGCATTTCATTTAAAAAAAATTGTTCTTTCACATCGGTTATTTTATAACCGACGTGATAAAAGGCCTGGGAAATGGTTTATCACGTCGGTTAGTTGAATAACCAATGTGATAAAAGGCCCCCAAACTGGTTTATCATGTCGGTTATATAATAAACGACTTTATAAACCATTTCCCAGGCCTTTTATCATGTCAGTTATTCAACAACCAACATGATAAAAGGCCCCTAGACTGGTTTATCACATCATTTATTATATAACAGACATGATATACCATTTCCTAGGCCTTTGATCATGTCGGTTATTCAATAACCGACATGATGAAAGGCCCCTAGACTGGTTTATCAGGTCGATTATGAAATAACCGACGTGATAAAAGGCCCTCAGACCGGTTTATCATGTCGGTTATATAATAACTGACGTGATAAACCCCCCCTGCCGGTTTATCACATAGGTTATGTAATAACCGACGTGATAAAGGCTAGAGAAATAGTTTATCAGGTTGGTTATTATATAATCGACTTGATAAACACCCCCGCACTGTTTTATCACGTAGGTTATATAATAACCGACGTGATAAACCCTCCCCCTTGGTTTTTGCACATCGGTTAATTAATAACTGATGTTATAAACACCGTGATGTAATGTTTTTTACAGTGGTTTGTAAATAACCGACGTAAAAAACAATATTTTTAACATCTTCTGTATTAACGTCAGCTAAAAACCGACATAAAAAATGAAAAATAACCAACGTAAAAAACATTTTCTGTACTAGTGACAGTAGGCTCACCCCCATAGAAAATCACTCATTATGGCCTAATCTTGGATTTAATATTTATTTTTTGTTTGATCTTAAATTCGAACATTGTTCATATCCTTGGATCCAAAATGGTAAGACCTTAATTAATTTTTAACTTTTCTCGATTCTTTTGGATATCAACTATGCTATTCGAATTTAGGCTCATATGCCCTAATTTTTCATTCCCCAACCATTATTAAGATTCCTTCTAAACTAGGATGAATTAGATGTAGATACTATATTGTCTATCAAGAATAAGACTAAATTATGTGGTGATGCTCATTTCATTGAATGTCTGCTCATTTATATCTTCTGGGGTGTTGCATGTCCATTTTTTAGGTGGTGATTTTTTTTAAATTTAACCATGTTATTTCCTATCATATTTTATGTAATTGAATAGGAATTTTTATACATGTTATAGGTTTTAAAAATAAAATAAGTACCACCCCACGTGTGAGTTTCCTAGAATGAATCTTTATGTCTTTATGCCTAAGAAACCGATTTGAGGGGTGCCTTTCTCCCTTCCACGGTTTATTAAAAATGGAATATGCTATAAATGGAATTGATATATTGTTAAATTTTAATTGAAATGAACTAAGGGTATAGAATGGAAGACTTTACCCTTGACCCATATGTGTCATTTCTTATTTAAGCATGCTTGTTTTTTCTATGCCTTGTCCATGTGAGTAATGTAATGGACATGGCTTGAATCGATGAAATAGGATTGAATATAACAAATTTCTATTTTTAAAACATGAGGTATATTATAATTAATCCATGTGATAGACTCATAGGTTTTTAGGATTTTTCTACTAAAAATTATCATGTGTGTATTTGAAGAAAAGTATTTGAGTTTGGCATTATTTAAAAACGTCATTAATATTAATTAATTTCACCTTTAAGTGATTTTACAATGAGAGTTATAAGATAAAAAAGCCATGTAGTAGCTTTTTATGCCTCTGAACTATGATATAAAAATTATTCCCTCATGAATAAATTAAATTCCAAGCCTTATGAGGTGGAAAATGCTTGAGTCAACCCCTTGAGGTGAGGTCGATACTAGATGCTCTTGGCTTTGAGCCTGGAATGTATAACGAATGGTTTAAATGAAAAGGAAACAGTTAATGGTAAATAGTCTTGGGTGATACATGGATTCAATTTAGAATTCTATGGACATACTCACATGACTATTGACCCTTATACGTTGTATGACATGTGGATTCACATTACAATTCCATGGACAAACTCAATGGTTAATATTATTTTGTCATGAATGATACAAGGATCTAAATGAGAGATTCCATGAATGGACTCATTGAGGTTTGACTTATATGTCGAGTGATACATGTATTATTATGAGAATTAAATGGAAAGACACAAATGGAATTTTACTATTATTCCAATGGTGATGCTTAGAAATACATTGAGGAGTTACGAGGACAGACTCAATTGGATGTAATATTACACCTCACCTAGAGCGATACCGGGTTCCTGAGTGGTTCGTTAGGTTTGAGCTTATAGGGTATTCGCTGATATTTCACCTATACTGATACTTGAATTCTGACTATGGAATATCAAAGATGAGATTAATAAATTGAATTATAAATTAAATGACTTGTGAAGAATCTTCCAAGAAAGAGCGTAATCTTGGATTCTGCCTTCACTTGTACTTGTTTAGATGACCTTTTGAGGCATCTGTTGTGATTATAATTATACTGGAGATGATAGGCATGAGACGGATCTCGATATTTATAAATTTAAAACATTATTGATATGTTAAATGCACATGACATGAAAATAATAGCATATATGATGTTTTATTTTGAGTTCTTCATCACTAAAAAATTTTTATATTTTGCATTGCTTGCTATAAATATACACTAACTGATTGGCACAGACCTTGGGTGTTTGACTACATGGATTTAGTCTGAAACCCTATTTGGGTCACCATTTGGATCGAAAAAGTTTATAATGTTACATGAAATGATAAGGGAAATCACCCTCCTACGGGTACATGAAATACTACCTAAGAGCTAGAGAGAATGGGGCTACAATGAGGCTTTCGATGCTACAAGGATTCTTTTAGCATATTTTCAATTTTTTATATGGGTTTTACATCTACCATATATTCTTTTTTTGGAATTTTTCTTATAAACATATGACATTTATCATCGTCTTGTATATGATATGATTTTAAACTTGTTCATAATAACTTACATTATTATATACTTATATTTTAATGTTTACTACATCTAATATTTGTAATTGTTATGGATATTTTGTTGTGTCACACTCTGCTAATGAGTGCAAAATCTCTCCACAGACTCACTCAGGCCCTTGCTTTTAGTTGGTATCCTCTGGCGTTTGGGGATATGTACATGAGGCTATGTGACCCACTCATATTGGGGAACATTTGAGGAGAATCCCAGTCTCAGATGATAAAAAATTATCCTTTGGCCTATTTTGTGAGCTATTGGAGGCACTTGGACTACTTTAAGGTATTTATAGTATTTTATTCAAATAAAATCCATTTTTTTCACACTCTTTTTTTTACAAGTAAAATATTTTTAATATGCAGTCATATAAGGGATATGTATGAATATAAATACTATTTAGAAAGTTAATATGTTAAACTAAATCATGGTAATTTAGTTATATTTTTTAGTAAATAAATAATTTAATTAAACGGTGACATAATGATGATGCAATAATTACTTCATTAATTGAAAAATAAAATAAATGTTATTAAAAATATTAAAATAAATATAATTTGATATAGTTGATGCCATCAAAAAAAAATTTATGGATGAATTTGAAATTTTATATATGATTTAATAGATATTGTTTGAATATATCATGTTTTTATGATATTTTTAAATGTCAAATAATCAAGTGTCAATATTGACATTAAGGTTATTTTGAATTAAATAATATTTTATTAAATGAAATAAAATTGAAAACATATCTAACCTCCAGAAAAATAATTTTTATAATTCCTAAAATGTTATATATGGATAATTTATTTGTCAATAGTAATGTTATAGTAATTATATTATCTATTAAAGTGTAAATTACATTGTAATACAGTATGAATTAAATGTGTAAAATAATTGTTAAAACAAAAAGATAATGATTAAAAAATAATCAAAAACAATATAATTTAAATTGGATTAATGGATTTAGACCCATAATCATATTTTCTTTGACACCAGTCAATTGGATCCATTTTTAATAGAAAATTAATTTATATTAATTTAATATTTTGAATAATTCCAAGAGTTCCCCTCCCCTCTCTTATAAAAGGGAACTACTTTTGATCATTTATTCACACTTAAAAACAAAATTTTTTAGATAATATATATATAAATCCCTTCATAGAAGACATAATTACATTCTAGAGTCTCTATTTTAAAGAATATTCTCTCATTAGAGGTGTTAAGTTGATAATCAAAGAAAATATTCTGAAGAAGATGTATCATTTTTATTTAAGTGACTCTATTTTATTTCTTCATAAAAAACCTTAGAATATTCCCCAACCATGATAAAATAATAAACTAGTATAATAAATTTATTGAGATTTTATTATGTTAAACACATAACCTAAATCTATCTCCACTTCCATCCAATGCGTAAATAAATAATTTTTTTGTGCGTACGTGTGAATTATCACCTCCAAGAATCGATATTTTTTCCACCACCGTCTATCAAGAATAGTTATTATGATGGAATTAATGTTTATATATTATATTAATAAAATATTTATCATTATAAGAGAATAATATATCATTAATGTGCTTAATTTATATCCAAATAAAAATAAAAATTTCGTTCGTGCATGCTTATGAACTATCACCTCCATGAAGAAATGAGGTCAATTTTTAATCACTAAATCACATGATAAATATATATAAATATATATAATTATATTTAAATGATTAATAATATATTTAAAATATTATGATAATTATTTAATGATAAAATAATTTGTACATTCTTTCCATAATTATCATTTAAAAACAGAAACGTTTCTTACGTATACGCACAACTTACCATCTCCATAATTGAAACATAGTTAGTTTTTAAAATACATATATAATGGATGAATTTAAAAGTATAATTAATTTATAAAATTTATTATTATATCATTAATATTATTTTGGATATGATATATAATTTCCCACTTTGACTATTTAAATGTTTCCAAAGTCATTTTGGACATATTTACAAATATTGACAAAACGTTCAACATGAACTTAAATAATAAAGTAATATTTATATCCTGACAATAAGTGATATAAAATGAATAAATAAGTTCAAAATAGTTCAAAATAAGTTATATAATTAAAAAAATCTTATTATTTAGGATGATAATGAATATACATGATGAATCAAACTCATGATAAGGGATTTCATCTCAGTATCCTCTCGTTGAGGCATTTCATGATGATATGGAACATTATTCTTTTAAAAAGTGAATATACTACCCATTTGATATTCCATATTCATATTTTATCTATAATAAATTTATTTAAAATTTTCTTAAATTTTCTTCATTCATGTGGCTTTTTATTTATATGTTCAAAATGGTATGTGATGCTTTGAATGATTTATGATATAATTGTTAAATATTTTTATTCATATTAATATTCTTCTCATTCTTTTAAAAATTAATTCTGTGGGTATAAATGGATTTTAAAGGAAATATTATCTATATTTTTAATTTAATTTTTTATCTAAATAAATATTTTTACATGTTTAATATGGAATGTTTTAAAATAGAACAAAAGTGTTGTTCTTATTAACATTTATAGTGAAAAAAATTATCTGTCTCCATGACCATTATTTGATTATTGGATTCATCTAAAAGCCTATGTGTTTTCGAAATAACAATACACCCTTGATTCCCTTTTTTAGGTATTTATGGTATTGAAAATAGTTTCTAAAATCTATTTGTTAATTCAATATCTTGAAAATATTTCATGTGATTTCAAATGAAATTTTATGGGTGAAATGATGAAAAATACAATATTTTATATGTTATGATTATATAATTGTAGTTAGAAATTTGAAAGGTGGTAACCTAGTAAACCAATTATGGGTTATCCATGATAATTCTAGGATGGGTGGTTATGTTATAACCTCTAATGCTTTGGGTATGGAAGTTAACCATATGGTTATTCTATTTTGTAAGACTAACATGTATAGAATTAGACTTCATGGTGATTTCATTAAATATAATTATGTCCCAAGTAACATTTATGAATTTTAAATTATTTCTGTCGGTTATATTTTTAATATTTGGATTTTTAAAAAAAATATATGAAATGAAATTATTTTAAAATGAAATCATTTACTACTTTTTAAGGGTGAAAAGTCTTATTTATGATAATGTTTTTATGGGATTTAATTTTTGACAATGGAATAATGGTTTTCTTATTTTTATATCTATTTAATGAGATATTTATGGACATCCAAACTGTTAAATATTTTTTACAAGTCTTAAAATGTAGTTGTAACAAGGATGGGATCAAGGGAAAATTGTGAATAAATTTCTTGAAAAGAAAACATGTAATATTATAAAAGGGTTTCATTTGGTGGAAAATAGGATAATGTATAGAAGTGTACACTTGTAATGTATGAGTTTATAATTAATATTTTGTCTGAATTAGATAAATCTATAAAATTAAAAGATCCTCAAATGTGACTTATAGTTCAAAAACACTAGAATATAATTCTTTTAAGGTCGAGTCCTTATAATAGGTATCAAAGGATGGTTTAGTTAAATTTGGAGATTAATATTTTTTCTTAAGAGTTATAGATATCACCATGAGTTTATTATTTCGAGGTTGACCCTTAGTTTAATGTTTTAGAAACTATTTTAAGGAATTATGTTATGAAATTTTAAATTGAGTAACAATATATTTGGAGACATCCTTTTTTTGAGTTAATTATGGGTTATTACTTTTTGCGAAGAAAATTGAAAGGTAAGAGATATAATTTGTGGTTAAAATAATTTATGGTCATTTTTAGGACATTATCATATTTTTGGAGTGTTATAAGAATTATATATATTTATAAAAGGGAAAACCTCTGTATGAGTGACAACCCTTCACGTCCAACAAGTCCATGGGAATCGAACCCACAATCTAAAGGTGACATGGGTGCATCACCTACCACTATCTTACAAGTAATCCTCAATTAGATTGAATTTTTATTTTTAGTTAAATGAATTTATGGATGAATAATAGTTTATTTTTGGAACATAAGTTTTTTCAAATAGAAAAAATTTAGATTGGAAAATTATTTAGTGGTTAAGTGATTGATGTTATTTTGGAAGATGTTTAATATTTTAGAAATACTATTTGATTGAGGAAAATAGAATAATATATGATTTTATTTTATATGTAATGGTTGAATTATATTTTTTAATAATCTATGATCTTATTATATATTATGATTATAAACGTTATTTATGTAAATTGTTACCATACATGGATATTAAGTGATTTACGAACATACATTTTTGGTATGATCCATTAAGATTGATTGATATTATTTGGTGGTAATTCATAAAATTTACCATGGAAGAATATTTTATCAAATACTTTTTATTTTTTTTTTCAATATTAGATTATATTTTTTTGAAGAATTTTTTTGATCATTATTTGTTAAATAACCTATGTTGATCTTTGGGTATTACAGTTATATTTTAGAGATTGAATTAGTGTTTCATCATATAAGGTTTATTCTTTTTGAGGAATTATCTTATCTTATACTAACTATTTTGGTTTTGTTTAATGTAAAAATATTGGAGAAACATATAGTTAGTATTTTAGTGGTTATTTTATTCACTGTAATGTTGATTCTGGTGCTTCAGGAGAGAAAAATTCATTATGAATACTAATCATTCGGAGAAAATGGTGATTTTTTGTTGTTAATTAATTAAATGACGAAACTCTAAATGTGAAGTAAGTATATATCCTTATGTTCTTAGTTCAAGTAGTAATATAATTCCTAAAATCTATGAAAGTAATATTGAAATAAAAATGTCATCTATTTACTTTTCTTAATAAGAAATAAATAACCTTTTAACCTATCACAACTTTATGGTTTTGTGATTATCCACATTCTCATAACCATGTAATCTATCAATATCCATCAGAACATGATAGTTAGTTTTTAAATAATATCCACTTTTCCTACATATAAAAATAGTTTGTATTATCTCAGGTGAGCATCGTTCTTTCCGTTATTTATTTTAAAGTGAAAGTTTCATTAATCTTTTTCCAATGTGGGATTTCAAAATGTTATTTGGAAAATTTAATACCTATTTCTTGATCTAGAGTTCATATTGTGAATAATTTTTTTTGAAGTTGTTGGGTGGGAAAATTTAATATCCCATGTTTAAAAAAAAATAACTACTCTATATGATAGCGTATATGATATTACACATTGAGTTTAAACTAACAACTAAATATTATTATTTAAATGTTAAAATTAAACTATTTGTTAGAATGGATAGAATATAATGTGTTCCCTGAATTAATAAAATTTTGTTTACATATGTCTATATAATTATTTGAAAAATTAATTATAATTTAATGAAAAAACCCTACTTAACAAGAAAGGAATATTTTTCCTCCAAAAAACTATTTAAATTTATAAAAGTGTGTTTAATATGAATAAGTTAATAAATCAAACTTTTTGTATTATATAAAATAAATATATGTTAAATTTATTTAATTTAATATTTTACATTCATATTATATTTTTTATAAACATTATATAAGAACAAATCCAATTTTACGAATAAAAGAAGTATTAAAAAAAATTGTTTTTCCGCCTTTAGATGGATAACATTGTATAATATATTTATTTAGAAAATTTTATTTGTTCTTTTTAAAAAAATAAACCTATTCTATAAAATTATAGTATCAAAATTTACTTTAGATTAATTTTTATATTAGTTTGATAAGAATAATTTTTTTGATGAATTGTTAAACAAATTCAATTTTAATTGAATTTTAATTTCATTAAATACATTTATAGTGTTAAATTATATAGTTTAATGGTTTTAAAGTATAAATAAATCAATTTTTTATTATTTAATTCAATTTAGGTAATTTTAATAAATATAACATTGAAATTATATATAAAATGATTGTGAACTTTTGAATGTTTTTAAATTTAAAAACATGTTGTCTAGATCTGTCAAAAACATAAATTTTAAATTAATATTAGCCACTCATGTGTTTTGAATTTTAAAAAATGTATTAAATATTTGGAATAATATGGTGAAAATTTAGTATGTACGTCCATTTCGTTTTCACAAAATATGAATAGTAACTTTAGTAATTATTATTTTTACCACAATAAGGGTAAATTAGGTAATTAAGGGTAAAAATAATATTATAAATGTTAAAAATTACACTAAAATTTGTCCAAATTTGATTAGATGTGTTTTTTTGAACAAAATAATATATGGTCCAATTTTGTAGGATCTTGGAGGCACATGGATGACTTTAATACACTTATAGAATTTTATTCAAAGAAAAGTCAATTTTGGCACCCTCTTGTTTTTAAAAAGTACAATATTTTTTAGATGACGTCATTTTAGGGTTATGTTTGACTAAAAATAGTGTATAGAAATATAAAAGTTTTAACTACATCATGGTAATTTATTTATAATTTATTTTAAATAAATAATTAATTAAATGTTGACACAATGATGATGCAATAATTTCATCATTAGAGGAGGAATAAAATAAATGATATTACAAATAATAAAATAAATATAATTTGATATAATTGAATCCATACACTAATTTTATGGATGAATTGAAGATTTTAGGGATGAGTTAATCGAGTTTCTAGAAGATATCATGTTTTTTTATGATATTTTTAAAATGTCTAATAATTAATAGATTCAATATTGACATAAATGATATTTTTAAATAAACAATATTTTATTGAATTATATAAAATTTAAAACAAATATAACCATTGGTAAAATAATTTTTATAAGTCCAAAAATGTCATAAATGACTCATTTATTGGCCGTTGGACATGTTACATTAATTATATTAACCCTTAAAGTGAAAATTATAAGATAACACAGTAATAATTAAAAGGGTAAAATAAGGGTTAAAAAATATTAGGATTTGAAAAATAATAAAAACTGTTGAATTTTTATTTGATTAATGGATTTAGAAACATAATAATACTATCTTATAAAATATCAATTGGGATCCATTTTTTTTATAGAAATTTAATTATATTAATTTAATACTTTGAAGAATTCTATGAGTGCCCCTCCCCTCTTATAAAAGAGAACTACTTATTGTCATTTCATCACACATAAAAACAAATATTGTTTATAAATATCTATGTAAATCAATTTGTATAATACATCCCCATATTCTAGAGGCCACATTTTAGGCATATAACCCTCTTTATAGGTGTTTAGGTTATAATCAAATGATTTCGTCTGAAGAAGGGGTATCATATTTATTTAAGTGTTTCTATTTTATTTCTTTATACATTAGCATAAAATATTCCTAAACTAGGGTTAATAATAAATTAATTATAATTAATATACTAAGATGCAATTATGTTAACATAATATCCTAAATCCATATCAACTTCCATCAATGGGGAAAATAATTAATCATTTGTGTGTACGTGTGAACTATCATCTCCACGAATCGATATAATTCTTTCCCATTAATGTCTCTCAAGACTAGTTAAAATGATGTAATTAATGTTTATATATGATATTAATGACATATTTATCATTATATGAGAATAATATATATATATAATGTTTTTAATTTCCATACACATATAAATGGTAATGTTGTTCGTGCATACGTGTGAACTATCAACTCCAAGAAGCAATGTGATTCATTTTTAATTACCACATCAGGTGAATAAAATATATAAGAATATTTAAATGATTAATAATATATTAATGATATTTTATTTATTTGGTAAATATAAATAATAAATAATTTATTTCTTTAATGATCATTGAAAAATGGAAATGTTACTCATGCGTATGTACAAATTACCATCTCCTTGATTGTAGCGTAGTTCATTTTTCCTATGCATATGTTATGGATGAATTTAAAAATATAATTAATGTATAAATGTTAATATTAGTTAATTAAAATTATTCTAGTGATGATGAACTAATTACCACTTTGACTATTTATATCTTACCAAAGTCATTTTTGGACTCAGGTACCGAATATTGATAAAACGACTGACATTAACTTAAATAATAAATTAAAACTTATAAAATGATAATAAGTGATATAAAAGTTATAAAAACCATTAAATGTATTATAATTAATTTAATTAATTAAAATATGTTTATTATTTAGAATTATAAGGAACCTACATGATGAATCATACTCGAGGTATGAGATTTCATCTCAATATCCTTTCATTGAGGCATTTCTTGATGATATACACCATGATTAGTTTATAAGGTTTATATACATGCCATTTTTTGTTTCATATTCAAATATCATCTATCCTATTTTGATTTATTGTTTTTAAATGTTTTTCTTCCTTATTTATTATTATTTAAATGTTCCAATTGGTATGTGACACTTTGAATTTTTTAAGATTTAATTGTAAAATAGTTTTCCCTATGTAAACATCGTTTTAATTATTTTACATGTTTATTATATGAATATAATTTTTTTAAATGAAATTTTCTCTATATTTTTATTTTATGTAAATTATTTCAAAGGAATATATTTACACATTTTATAAGGATTGTTTTAATAAATTAAAAAAGTAGTGTTTTTTAACATTTACGACAACAACAACTTCTCCCCCACCATCACCATTATTTGATATTTGGATAACTATATAAGCCTAAATGTTTTTAAAAGAAAATGGAATCCTTAATCCATTTTTTGGTAATTTGGTACTGAAAATGGTTTTGGAAATTGATTGGTTATTTCAATACATGGAAAATATTTATTGTGATTTCAAATGAAATTTTATGTTTGAAGTATTGAATGTTGCAATCTTTTTTTTTTGTTTTCATTATACAATGGTACTTGGAAAATTTTTGGTTGGTTACATGATAAACCACAGATGATTAGTTCCCTGATAAACCAATGATGGCTTGTTGTTTAATAACCTCATATTCTTTGGGTATGGAAGTTGACCACATGGTTATTCTATTTTTTAAGAGTGACATGTATGGAAGTCGACTACATGGTTATTCTATTTAAGTATAATTATGACCCAAGCTACCTTTATGTATTTTCTATGATTTCTATGTATTCTATTGTAATATTGTGATTACAAAATAACATATGAAATGAGATTATTTTCAAAAAATTGTATTTAATAATTTTAAATGATGAAAAGTGTTACTTTATGATAATGTTTTCATGGGATTTATTATTTATTAATGTACCATTGGTTTCCTTCTTTTAATATCCATTACCTATGTTTTATGCTAATCCCTGGTTTTATTTTTTTATAGGTATTAATTAATATTTGGAACAAGGATTATATCACAAAAAAATTGGGAAGATATGTCATGAAAACAGAACACAGTATATTTTAGAAGTGTTTCCTTTAGTGGAAAATAGATATACTATATAGAAGTGTATACATGTAATGAATGAGTTTAGTTTGTTATAGTTTGTCCTAATTATATTAAATCCTATTCTTAATGGATCCAAAAATTTGTTTTGTAGTTTAAAAACACTATAATATATAAGGTTTAAGGTCAGGTCTATACATTTGGTATCAAAATATTATTTAGAAAACTATGGAGATTAGGATATTTTCATAAGAGTTATAGATATCATCTTTATTTTATAATTTTAACATAGAAAATAAGTAGAATTTTTTAGGAACCTTTTTGTGTCTTAAAGTATTAAATTTTATGGTGACTAGTGGTATTTTCAGAGACATCATTTTTGGAGTTAATTATGGGTTATTAATTTCTGGGATGAAGAATGAAAGGTAAAATATATTATTTGAGGTCAAAAAATGTTATGGTTATTTTTTATGAATTTATAATATTATGGGAGGGCTATAATAAATATATATTTTTAGAAAAAATGACTACCCATAGGATGGGTGACATCCCATCACTTCTACCAAGGCTACCATAATCGGAACCACAACTGACGAGCGATAGGGGTGAATTGCTTACCGTTAGCCAATGTGAAGTACTATGTTAGTATGAATTAATATTTTTAGTTAAATTGTTTTATGTATGATGAATAATTTAATTTTGGGAATATATTTTTTTGTCAAATATATGACCTTAGGATAGGATAACGATTGAGTTATTAGGTGATTAATGTTATTTTGGAAATTATTCACTATTTTAGGAATCCTATAATATTAAAGTAAATAGAATACTATGGGATTTTATTTTATAAGTAAATTTTGAATTATATTTTTGGAGAATCTATGATTTTATTAAGGATTATCTTGATTCATGCTATTTATGGAAATGGTTAGAATAAAAGGAGATTATGTGACTTAGGAACGTAAATTTTTGGTATGAGGCATCGATATTTATTGATGTTATTTGGAGATAATTCTTAAAATTTATTATTGAATAATATGATATCAAATACTTATAAATTATAGGTTTCAATATTAGTTTGGATTGTTTTGAAGTATTTTTTTGGATATTTATTTTTTAATTGTATATGTTATACTTGGGGTATTACTTTAGAATTTTGGAGATTGAATTAGTGTTTCATCGTATAAGGTTTATTATTTTTGAGGAATTATATAATCTTATACTAAACCTCTTGGGTTTTGTTAATGAATAAAGGGAGTATAAATTGAAAGATAATATTTTTTAGATTATGTGATTCACTAGAAGATGATTGTAGTGATTTTGACATGAAAAATTCATCTTCAATACTAATCGTTTAGAGAAAAAGATGAGTTTTTGTTGAAAATTGAATAATGGATAAAACTCTACATGTAAAGTAACTAAATTTATATATATTATTAGTCTAGGTATAATAAAAATTCCTCAACTACATGAAAATAATCGTGAAATAAAATTATAATTGGGTTACTTTTCATATTGAAAAATCAATGTCATTTTAACCTTTCATAGATTTAGGATTTTGTGATTGTTAAAATTCTCATAACCATGTTCTATATAAATCTTCATAAGAAGATTATAGTTATTTTTTATTCCATATCCATGTTATCCTATATGGAACCATATTATTTATTATATGAAAAAACCCTTTTTTTGAATGGAAATGTATTTCTGAAAAACCCTTTTTAAATAAATAGAAATGTATTTCTGAAAAACTATTTAAATGTGCCGAAGAGTTTTTTATACCAATAAGCTAATAAATAACTACTATGAGATTATATTAATTAAATATATATAAAATATATTTAATTAATTTTTTAATTAATTCCTATGTATTTTATATACATGATATAAGAACAAATCCAATTTTACGAATTAAAGACTTAATTTCTAAAAAGTCATTTTTTTCTACCTTTAGATGGTGTAGTTGTTTTAAATATTTTTTTAACACATTCATAATCTCTATTTTAAAAAATAAACCTCATCTTTAAAATAAGTGTATCAAATTTTAATTTTAATTTTTTATATTTTTCTAATAAGAATCATTTTTTGATGAATATTTAAAAAGCACATTATTTTAATTGAAAACTGCATTTTCATTAAATTTATTTTTATGTTTAAATTATATATTTAATTTATTTTAATGTATAATTAAATCATATTTTTATCAATTAATACAATTTTAATAATTTAAATAAATTTCACATTTAAATTGTATATAAAAACATTATAAACATTTGAGCGTTTTTTAATTAAAATATAGTTTTCTCGATCCATCAACGAAATTAATTTTAAATTAATTTTAGAAAAATAATTTTTTTAACTTCAGAAAATTAATTAAATATTTGGAATAATAGGGTATAAATTTAGTTAATAGATTCATTTAATTTTGGTAAAATATGAATAGTAACATTAGTAATTATTGTTATTACCATAGTTAAAGGTAAATCAGGTACTTATGGATAAAAATAATATTATAAATTTTATAAAATTAACCTAAAACTTGTAAAAATTTCCCTATATGAGTTATATTAGATTAAATAAGCATTGGAAAGATATTTTGAGATCTTTGATCCACTTGTATGACATTAATATATTTATAGTATTTTATTCAATTTAAATCCAATTGTTTAACACTCTTGTTATAATAAGAAACATATTTTTAATATGGGGTTATGTAAAGGATATTTTATCCTATAAATGGTATTTATACAGCTAAAATAATTACCTCTATCATTGTAATTTATTAATAATTTTTAGGAAATAAATAATTAAAATAAATGGTGGCATAATGATGATGAAATAATTGTTTCATTAATGGAAGACTCAAATAACTAATATCAAAAATATTGAAATAAATTTTATTTGATATAACTAATTTCATCCAAGAATATTATAGAATATTTTTATATGTTAGGTATTAGTTAATATAGTTTTTTCAAGGATATCAAGTTTTTTTGATATCTTTAAAAATTCGAATAATGAAAATTGTCAATATTGACATTAATTATATTTTAAAATAAATATTAATATATCAAATGATAAAAAATTAAAACTAAATATAAACTTCAGCCAAATAATTGGTATAAGTCCTAAAATTTCATAAATTACTCATTTATTGGTCTTTGGATATGTTATAGTAACTATACTAACCCCCAAGAATAAATTACATTATAACACGGTAAGAGTTAAAAGTGTAAAGTAAGGGTCAAAACAAAAAAGAAAGGAATAAAATAAATTAAAACCTATCTAATTTTCATTAGAATAATTTATTTATACCCATAATCACCCTATATTATACAAAACTCAATTTTTATCCATAATCAATAGATAATTAATTTATATTAATTTAATACTTTGATGGAATCCAAGAGTGCCTCTCCCCACTCTTATAAATAATAACTACTTATTATCATTCCTTAACACATAAAATCCCATTTTAAGGTCAATATATACCCAAATAATTTCCTATAATCCCTACCCACATTCCATATTCCATATTTTTGGCACAACTCCATTTTTATAGGTCTTTTTGTGATAATCAACAGAAATCACCTAAAGAAAAGGTATCATTTTTATTTATGTGATTCTATTTTATTTCTTCTTCCACTATTTTAAAATCTTCATCAATAATGATGAAATAAAAAATATAGTATCCAAAATATACTTAAATCTTATTATGTTGAAATTATCTCTTAAATCCATCCCCACTTTCATCAAATGGGAAAATAAATAATCATTACTATGTACGTGCGAACTATCACCTCCAAGAATCGATATAATTTTTTTATTACCATCTATAAATAATTATTATAATGATGGAATCAAACTTTCTATATAATATTAATGAAATATTTATCATTGTAATAGAATAATATATCAATTATATTCTGTCTTTACATGAACATTAAAATGATAATGTCATTCGTGCCTACATGTGAACAATCACCGCCACGAAGCGATGTGATTCATTTTCAGTCACCACATCACAAGTATAATATATATATGTATATTTATGTTATTAAAAAGATATTAACGATATTATGATCAATATATAATGATTAAATAATACAGACTTTTTTTCATAATGATCATTGAAAAATGTAAACGTTATTAATGCGTACATATGACTTACCATATCCATGATTGTAACACATTTCATTTTTCATATCAATATTTAATGGATGGATTTAAAAGTGTAATTAATTATAAAATTTATTATTATATCATTAATATTATTATAGATATGATGTACTAATTAAAACTTTGATTGCTGATATCTTACCAAAGTCATTCTAGACTCATATACCAAATATTGAAAAAATGTCCAACATGAATATACATAATAAATTAATATTTAAAACATGATAATATGTAATATAATTGAAATAATAAATTCTAAAAGGTTCTTAATAATGTAAATTATGGAAAAGAGTTTATTATTATGGAAGATAAAGAACATGAGTCACAAATTAGACTCAAGGTACGGGATTTCGTCTGAATCTTCTATCATTGAGGCATTTCTTGATGATATAGACCTTTATTCATTTATAAGGTGTATATATAGGACATTTGGAATTTCATATTATCATATTATCTATCCTCATGTTATTTAATGTCTTTAAATTTTACAATTTCATGTGGCATATGATTTAAATGTTCAAAGTGCTAGGTAACGCGTTGAATGTTTAAAAGTATAATTGTCAAATATTTTTCCCCATGTCAATATTCTTTTTATTATTTAACATATTTATTATATGTATATATAAGTATATTAAACTATATATTATCTATATTTTTATTTTAATTAAATGGGTTTAAAAGTAATATTTTTATGTTTTTTTGTAATGGTCCAGACCTCTTCGGTCCATTCCTTTGTGAAAATGTGGTGTTGGAGGTGATCTGGAAGTTCAAGGTGGATTGGGGTGCATTTGGGTGTACTTATAAGGAAATCTAAAGGGTTATGGCCTTATCACAGGAGGCACACAGTTTTCCTAAACCGTGCGGCCAAACCGTGCGAGGATGATCTAGGAGGCAGTGGCTAACGCACGGTTAGCGCACAGTTTGTCTAACCATATGGACTAACCGTACGTGGAGTGATTGTCGAGGCAGAAGCTGCCACATGGTTAGTGCACGGTTTGTTAAACCGTGTAGACTAACCATAAGGGGACTTAAAGTTAGATCCTAAAATTGTGGATCTAACTTTTTTTCCTTTAATCACCTAGTTTAAGACCCTAATCAGCCATAACTTAGGATTACCTTTCCTGGGAGGTAGGAGAACCTCTACCAAGCATTTTGGAGGCGATCTGGAGGCTTCTCTTCATGAATTGAAGCTGGTTTCTTGAGGTATGTAGTCGTTCTTCCTTGTTCTTGTTTGGTTTCTTAGATCTTCTTAGATCTACTCCTCCTCTTCTCTCGTCTTCTTAGATCTATGCTTATTATGGGTAGATCTAAGTGTGTGGATGTCGTTTGTGATGAGATTTGGTCTTGGTTGTGATAGGAGAAGAGATCTAAGGAGGATTCGTGGAGAATCGACCCAGTTTCTTGGGCGTTCATTGACCATTGTGTCTTTCCTCGAAAACCCATGAGGTAAGGGATTTGTGGCTTCTCCAAGTTATGTGTTATCATAGAGTTAGCATGATTTATCCCTTTGGATCACAATGGAATTGACCAAATTAAATATTTGAATCAGATTAAGAAATTGCATTGAACGTATGTTGTTGCCTCATGTTTTCTAGATAGTGTGATATATATGCCTTTCTTGTTAGCATGTTGTTATTGATGGAACTTGATAAATAACGTAAAGCCAGAATTAATTGATAATTAATTGGCTAAAGATAAAGAGGCATGTAAATGAATCCGGTTGTTTCCGTTGTTGTCATTATTCTAATTTTATGTTGATCAAATTTGGCATAGTAAGCATGTTTAATCTTCGGTGATAGATTACTGAATTGGCTCATGATGTTGGAACCAAAGAATTGAATCTGTTAATTCAAGATGGGCTAAATAACTTGATTGAGTTCCATGAAGGGTTCAAAGTTACCCTCTTATTGTGAAGTAGGGATAAAATCCCATTTGATGTGATTGTTGGTGTTTGTTGTTTGAAGGCCGAATGCCTTGTTAAAGGGCCAAGATCCCATTTGTTGTAATGATTGTTTTCATGCTGCTTGTGCTATGTTGTGACCCTGGAAGGGGTGTTGTGATATCTTGTGTTGTGATGTGACCCTGTAGGGGTGTTGTGATATGTGGAGGCAGGGAGAACTTGTGGTTGTGGCAGCGGATGACGCCTAGAGTGGCGAGATGCATCGGTTTATGCATGTGGGTGTCACGGAGGACATCGGGGATGATGTAATGGGATGGTTGTGATTTTTGGATGTTGTTGATCCTTGGTTGTTTATCTGATTTACTTTTTCCCACTTCTCAAGGAAGCTGGTCTTGCTTACCCTTCTTCCAAAAGGGGCGAAGATGCGCGGGGTATGCCACGTGATTTCCGTGTTTAGCCTCTCGAGGGAGAATGGGTCTATGCTCTTGCTATAGGCGGCAAAGACTCAATGGGTAGTATGTCTACTCACCATGTTGATCCCCCTTGTGTTGAGTAGCATAGGATGCTTTTCTAGAATGCCTGGTAATATGGGAAAGTAATTCTAAAATGAAAGTTTGATTAAATGGTGATAATCCACGGGGATAGAGATGCTGGTATTTAATGGTGATGTTGTAACTTTAAAAGAATAGTAAACTTGGAATGTGATGCCAAGAAAGTTAATGTGGGTTGTTCATGGTTAATTAACAATGGAAGAATTATCTAACGCACAGTGGAATTGATGAAAAAGGGAATGAAGTAACCTAATGAAGTTCTTTAATTGGTTGTGTGCTTGTAGGATACCTAGTCTTAGAAATAGCAGCCCGGAGTCCGAGAGACGTTAGCTGAAGTTGAGGCTAAGACTAGGTTATGCCCATAGTGTGGTTGTGAGTTATATATATTTTGTACTTTTTGTGTTTCTATATGATACTCCACCCTGTCGGTAAGGGCAACTGACATCCCGGGGATTTTGAGCACTGGGGTGGGGGGGGGGGGTGTTTTCCCCAACATTCTAGTGGGAGGATGAATGGCTGACTACCCCCTTTGACCCTGCTCTCTTCTCTTGGTAGATACTAGTACCGTTGGCACAACAGTTAGTTTTCCCCCTATATGTGTGTAGAGGGATGTAATGGCTTGTGGTTATTTCCACACATATATTCTGAATGTAGTATCCTATGGACTAATATAGGTGTAACGTGTATAGGCTGTGATGGCTTGAGGATCCTTACGCGGTGTATGGGCTGTAATTGTTTGAGGTACAATACCTGATGTATGATACACATTATGCGGGCTGTGGTGGCTCCCAGAACCTACCTGGTTACTTTTGGTTGTGAGGATGGTGTGGAGATTAGCCCAGGTGTCTACAGGCAAGCCTTTGTGGTGCATGAGGTGCAGATTGTAGAGCTTAGCCCAAGTTTATATGGGTAGGCCTTTGGAGAGAGATGCACATGACATATGTCATTGGGTAAAAGTGGAAAACTAGTGGGGAAGTAGTAGTGGGGTACCCTTGATATTATTTTCTATATACTATATTCTTGTATGCGTTACTTAGTGAGAGTAGCCATGGTGAGGTTGGGAACATAGTATACCTGTTTATGTGATGAGTTAGTTTCATTGTTGTTCACTGTGCTTTAGCATGCTATCTTTACTTTTGCACAAGAGGCTTCAGGTAGGATCCTACTGAGTATTCTGTTATACTCATCCTATGTATATATAAACTATTTTTCAGGTCACTCAGATCAGGTTGGAGATCAAGCTAGTTTTTACTAGCTTGGGGTTGTAGGAGCTGTTCAGGCTTATGGTCGCTGCTATTTTTACTTTCTTCTGGGTACTTGTAGTTTTCCCCTTTCAGTTGTAGTAATTTTTCATGGAATTTCATATATGTACTTGTGTTTCTTTTATAATTTAGTTGGAGTTGGTTGGTGTCTATCTTATCTCTCTCTTCCGCATGTGTTCTCTTAGAGGGTAATGCCTCCCATATGTGTGTTTACTATACCCTTGGTGCTAGTCTCCAACCCGGGGCCTACTGGAGGCGGGACTTGGGGGTCATTATCTCCCTTTCCACATTGCCGGCCCAGGAGGGGTACACTTTGTGGGGAGGAGGTCATGACAGAGTGGTATCAAAGGTATGGTTGAGGGATAGGATGAAGTTTGGAGTTAGGCACATGTGAGGTTGCATGGGTTGGTAGGGCAACAATGTCATTCATGTTTAGCAAGTGCGGTAAACACTGGAAACTGGCTGATACATAGGCGTTTAGGGCCCCCTATGATTTGATGAACGAAACTTTAAGTTTACAATGGCTACTAAACAGGGTGATATTAGTTGTAGGGAAGAGACCTAGGAAAGGATCATGCATCATTCTTCTTTGTGCCTGTGTTTGAAAGGGTAGACCTTGGGATAGGTTAACCTAAAACGAATGAAAGAAAACAATTAATCAATTAATGTTGAGTCTTCCATATTCCATGATTAGGATCTCTAATTGTTTTTTATTTTGCAGGTATGGCTCCAGGTCGACATCCTCGTCAGGTTTTCATAGAAGATGTTCAGCAGGCAGTTCCAGCAGGTCGCCGCATGGTAGAAGTTGACGATGACAACACTTGGAGGAAGACACTCTGAGAGTTTTAGCGCCAGAGTCTGCAGAAATATGAGGGCTCTATTTCAGATGAAGTCATGGAAGACTGGTTAGAGGAGCTCGAGATAGGATTTAGTTTGATCCGTGCTCGGAAGGATCACTGGGTGTCCTTAGCTGTGACGATGCTGCATGGAGCAGCAAGGAAGTGGTGGTTCTTGTTCCTCGGGGATCGCGAGGAGTCAACAATCTCATGGGAGGAGTTTTGAGATAAGTTTAGAGTCGAGTTTCTTTCCTTGACTGCAAAGGCGTCCAGTCGCCAGGAGCTTCTTACACTTCGATAGGGGAGCTACACTATTCGAGTGTTTGGAATCCGTTTCAAGAACCTTCTATGATATGCTTTGGACTTGTTACTAGATGAGGCCAGAGCGAGGAATTTCGAGGAGGCTTTGCATCCAGAGATCTAGCACCAGGTCAACCCATTTATGCTGAAGACATATCTTGAGGTGCTGGTGAGAGCGGAGGTTGTTGAGAGGACTTTAGCCAGGACCAGATCATCATGAGATGGGAATCATCATGATTCCTCACGAAGCAAGGCTGTGGTCCGGGGTTCCTGGTTTTCAGGGCAGAAGAGTTTCCGTTCAGCTGGGGGTAGGTCCCAGCCCTTCACATCTCGTTTCTCCGAAGGTAGCAACTCTCAGGCCTATGCCAAGGGATCAGGAGCTTGTTTTTCTTGTGGTGGTCATGGTCACCAGCAGCAGGAGTGCCCGACCTTTCAGGGCGGTCATCGTGCACCGGGTGCTCCACTCTAGGTTCCTCTGTTGAGGCAGTTCCAGCCGAGATAGTAGCAGCCAGTTGCACCAGCTTTCGATCAACAGAGGGTAGATGGGGCAGGCAGAGGACAGCCCCATGACGCTCCTCGTCCTCAAAGAGCAGAGCGCGACCATGGTGGTGGTCATCATCAGGGTCAGAGAGTTCGTGGAGGAGGTCATGGTCAGCTTCATGCCCTAGCGTTGCCAGCTCCAGATGAGCCAGACGTCATTCAAGGTACCCTTTTCTTGTTTTCTACCTTAGTGTATGCCTTGTTTAATTTAGGAGTGACACACTCCTTCATATCACCTACCCTTGTCCATGCCTTGGGACTTGTGGTAGAGAGGCTTCCAGTGCCCTTGGCGTTGACTACGCCAGTTGGAGGTCGAGCTAGCTTTTTTGAAGTATGTAGAGATTGTGAGCTAGTGTTGGGGAAGCACCTCTCTTGGGGTGATTTCCTATGTTTACGAATACAACCATATGATGTCATCCTCGACATGGATTGGTTGTATTCAGTACAAGATATTGTGGATTGCTTCAAGAAGAAGGTCATTTTCCTTTGTGCCGATGGAGAGTAGGTGGTGTTTGTTTGTGAGCGAGATCCTCGGATGGGTTATAGGCGTGTTCCATCCTTATCATCCATGGCGGCTGAGATGATGCTGAGTTCTTCAGAGGTTTGGCAGTTGGCAATTCCTAGGGTCGTAGAAGAGTACCCTGATGTCTTTCTTGAAGAGGCTGTAGCATTACCCCCTCGATGAGAGATCGAGTTTGGGATCGATCTACAGCCAGGAGCATCTTATATCTCTATGTCTCCATATAGGATGGCTCCTTCTGAGTTACGAGAGCTACATATACAGCTTGATGGTCTGTTGCAGTGTGGTTTTGTTCGACCAAGTGTGTCACCATGGGGTGCACCAGTTCTGTTTGTGAAGAAGGCTGATGACAGTTTTCAGTTGTGTGTCGATTATCGTCGCTTAAACAAAGTTACAATAAAGAACCGCTATCCTCTTCCATGGATTGATGATTTATTTGATCAACTGAAGGGTGACTGTTGGTTCTAAAAGATCGACTTGCGGTCAGGATATCATCAGATGCGTGTAAAGGATGAGGATATCCTGAAGACTGCTTTCTGTTGTCGTCATGGGAATTATGAGTTCGTTGTAATGATGTTTGGTGTGACGAATGCTCTAGCCGTGTTCATGGGTTTGATGAATGCTGTGTTCCATTAGTTCCTAGACAAGTTCTTGGTAGTTTTCATCAATGACATCTTTGTATACTCCACATCTGAAGAGGAGCATGCAGAGCATCTACGAGCCATTTTGGGAGTTCTTCGTCGACACCAGCTATTTGGGAAGTTGTTGAAGTATGAGTTTTGGGCTCGAGAATTCTGTTTCTTAGGGAATGTTGTGTCCCAACAGAGAGTAGATATGGATCCTTCGAAGATAGAAGAAGTGGTGTCTTGGGAAGCCCCCAAGATAGTTTCAGAGGTGCAAAGTTTCCTTGGGCTCACAGGATACTAAAGGAGGTTCGTAGCCAATTTCTCCTGGGTTGTGACTCCTCTGACAGCTTTGACCAAGAAAGATTAGGCTTTCATATGGACTCATCAGTGCCAGGCAACCTTAGAGTATCTAAAAGAGAAGTTAGTAAGTGCTCCAGTCCTTTGTCTTCCGGTTGAGGGAGTCCAGTTTGATGTCTTCTGCGATGCTTCACATCTGGGGATAGGATGTGTTCTCATGAAACAGAGGTCAATTGTTTCTTATGGGTATCGGCTATTGCGTCCCCATGAACGCAACTATGCCACCCATTACATTGAGTTGACATCCGTGGTGTTTGCGCTGAATTTTTGGAGACATTACCTCATTGGTGAGCGCTTTATGGTCTTCACCGACCATAAGAGTTTGAGGTATGTTTTTTCCCAGCGTGACTTGAACTTGCGGCATCATTTGTGGATGGAGTTATTACAGGAATACAACTTTGAAATATCGTATACACCTGGAAAAGGGAATGTTGTAGCTGATGCGCTGAGCCAAAAGTCACGTAGTGATGCTGTGCATGAATCTGGTGATTCCTGGAGAGTAATGGAGGAACTGTCAGCTTTGCATCTTGACGTAGGAGAAGTTGGGGGTAGAGGTTGTCTTTTTCAGATGATGGTGTAGTCATCCCTAATATAGAGGGTGGAAGAGTCCCAGTTGGGGGATCTTGAGGTGGAGGTCTGGAGAGACAGAGTTGTTTGTGCTGAGGCCCCTGATGGTTGGTCGGAGGATGAACAACACTAAGTGTTGTATCATGGTAGGAATTTTGTTCCCTTGGAGATACGCGAGATGGTTCTCAGAGAGTTCCACAGTTCCCCTTTAGCAGTACATCCTAGTGTGACAAGGATGTACCGATCCTTGAGAAGTCAGTTTTGGTGGCCTAGGCTGAAGCATGCGGTTGCGGAGTTTGTGTCTCGATGTTTAGTCCACCAGAAGGTGAAGGCCGAACACCATGTTCCTGGTGGTCTTCTCCAGCCATTAGAGATTCCTCATTGGAAGTGGGAGGACATCTCAATGGACTTTGTTACAGGTTTACCTCGAGCTCTAGGGGGAAATGATGCTATTTGGGTGGTAGTGGATCGTTTAACAAAATCGGCCAACTTCATAGTGATCAAGGAGTTGAGATCAGTGGAAGTTTTGTCGAGGCAGTATTTGGAGGAGGTAGTGAGACTTCATGGAGTCCCTAGGATGATCATTTCTGATCGAGATCCTTGTTTTACCTCTAGGGTGTGGAAAGGTCTCGAACATGCTTTCGGTTCTCAGCTATGTCTTAGAACTGCTTTTCATCCTCAAATGGATGGTCAGATGGAGCGAACCATCCAGAATCTTGAAGACATGTTAAGCTCTTGTGTTCTTGATTTTGGAGGCTCATGGGTGAGGAAATTACCCTTGGTAGAGTTCTCTTACAATAACAGTTTTCACTCCACCATCGGTATGGCGCCGTTTCAAGACTTGTATGGCCAACATTACCGTTCTCCATTGTGCAGGACTGGGGTTGGAGAGTCAACAATTCTCAGACCGTAACTAGTGAAGAATACAACAGAGATGGTTCAGGTGATTCATGATAGGATGAAGACAGCGCAAGATCGTCAGAAATCATATGCCGATCAAAGACGGAGACCCTTAGAGTTTTATTTTGGGGATCATGTGTTTTTGAAGGTGACTCCCCGTCATGGGCAGCAAAGGTTTGGTCGTGGGAGTAAGATTTCTCCCCGCTTTGTTGGGCCTTTCGAGGTGTTAGATAATGTTGGAGCTGTGGTGTATCAAGTAGCACTTCCCCCACAGATGAGTCAGATACATGATGTTTTCCATGTTTCACAGCTCTGTTGTTATCTTCATGACGACTCTCACATCATTGATTGGGGAGAGATCGATGCTGATGATGATGAAACTTTTGAGGAGCGACCTGTGGAGATCCAAGACCGTAAGAAGAAGGTGTTGCGCGGGCGTTCCATCCCCTTTGTTCATGTCTTGTGGCGACATGGTGGCATGGAGGAGAGTAATTTGGAATGTGAGTCATAGATACGTTCTCAGTACCCAGAGTTGTTTGATTTTTAACTCTTTTCATGTATCATTGTAGCTAATGTGGTTTTGAGACCTTTATGTTTATGAGGTGGCTCCCTTTGTTTCTTTGGTGGCTTGCTCTCTTTTGAGAGGTATCTCGGTGGGTGGTTGTTCAGACCCTGTTTCATTTTCTCCTTAGGTGGTTTTTGGATTCTCGAGGACGAGAATGTTTTGAGAGGTATCTGATGTAAGGGCCCGGACCTCTCCGGTCTATTCCTTTGTGAAAATGTGGTGTTAGAGGTGATCTGGAAGGTCATGGTGGCATGGGGTGCGTTTGGGTGGACTTTTAAGGAAATATAAAGGGTTATGGCCTTCTCACAGGAGGCGCATGGTTTGCCTAAACCATGCGTCCAAACCATGCAAGGATGATCTCAGAGGCAGTGGCTAATGCATGGTTAGTGCATAGTTTGTCTAACCGTGTGGACTAAACCTGCATGGAATGATTTTCGAGGCAGAAGCTAATGCACGGTTAGCGCACGGTTTGTTAAACCGTGCGGACTAACCGTGCGGGCACTTAAAGTTAGATCCTAAAATTGTGGATCTAACTCGTTTTTCATTTAATCACCTCGTTTAAGCCCTTAATCGGCCATAACTTGGGATTACCTTTCCTGGGAGGTAGGAGAAACTCTCCCAAGCATTTTGGAGGTGATCTAGAGGCTTCTCTTTGTGAATTAAAGCCAGTTTCTTGAGGTATGTGGTCATTCTTCCTTGTTCTTGTTTGGTTTCTTAGATCTTCTTAGATCTACTCCTCCCCTTCTCTCATCTTCTTAGATCTATGCCCGTTATGGGTAGATCTAAGTGTGTGGATGTCGTTTGTGATGAGATTTGGTCTTGTTTATGATAGGAGAGGAGATCTAAGGAGGATTCATGGAGAATCAACCCGGTTTCTTGGGCATTCATCGACTATTGTGGCTTTCCTCGAAAACCCTTGAGGTAGAGGATTTGTGGCTTCTCTAAGTTATGAGAAATCATAGAGTTAGCATGATTTAGCCCTTTGGATCACAATGGAATCGACCTAATAAAATATTTGAATCATATTAAGAAATTGCATTGAACGTATGTTGTTGCCTCATGTTTGCTAGATAGTGTGATATATATACCTTTCTTGTTAGCATGTTGTTATTGATGGAAATTGATAAAGAACGTAAAGCCATAATTAATTAATAATTAATTGGATATAGATAAAGAGGCATGTAAATGAATCTGGTTGTTTCCATTGTTGTAGTTGTTTTAATTTAATGTTGATCAAATTTGTCTTAGTAAGCATGTTTAATCTTCGGTGATAGCTTACTGAATTGGCTCATGATGTTGGAACCAACGAATTTAATCTATTAATTCAAGATGGGATAAATAACTTGATTGAGTTCCATGAAGGGTTCAGAGTTAACCTCTTGTTGTGAAGTAGGGATAAAAGCCCATTTGATGTGATTGTTGGTGTTTTTTGTTTGAAGGCTGGATTCCTTGTTAAAGGGCCAAGAGCCCATTTGTTTTAATGATTGTTTTCCTGCTTCTTGTGCTGTGCTGTGACCCTGGAAGGGGTGTTGTGATATCTTGTGTTGTGATGTGACCCTGGAGGGGTGTTGTGATATGTGGAGGCAGGGAAGCCTTGTGGTTGTGGCAGCAGATGACACCTAGAGTGGCGAGATGCATCGGTTTATACATGTGGGTGTCAGAGAGGACACCGGGGATGATGGAATGGGATGGTTGTGATTGTTGGATGTTGTTGATCCTTGGTTGTTTATCTGCTTTAGTTTTCCCCACTGATCAAGGAAGCTGGTCTTGCTTACCCTTATTCCGAAAGGGGCGAAGACACGTGGGGTATGCCACGTGCTTTCCGTATTTAGCCTCTCTAGGGAGAATGGGTCTACGCTCTTGCTATAGGTGGAAAAGACTCGACGGGTAGTATGTCTACTCACAGTGTTGAGCCCCCTTGTGTTGAGTAGAATAGGATGCTTTTCTAGAATGCCTAGCAATATGGGAAAGTAATTCTAAAATGAAAGTTTGATTAAATGGTGATAATCCACGGGGATGGAGATGCTAGTATTTAATGGTGATGTTGTAACTTTAAACGAACAGTAAATTTGGAATGTGATTCCAAGAAAGTTAATGTGGGTTGTTCATGATTAATTAACAATGGAAGACTTAATTAACATACAGTGGAATTGATGAAAAAGGGAATAAAGTATCCTAATGAAGTTCATTAATTGGTTGTGTCTTTGTAGGATACCTAGTCTTAGAAATAGCATCCCGGAGTCCGAGAGATGTTAGCTGAAGTTGAGGATAAGACTAGGTTATGCCCATAGTGTGGTTGTGAGTTATATATATTCTGTACTTTTTGTGTTTCTATACGCTACTCCACCCTGTCGGTAAGGGAAACTGACACCCCAAGGATTCTGATCCCTGGGGGTGTGTTTTCCCCAACATTCTGGTGGGAGGATGAATGGATGACTACCCCCTTTGACCCCGCTCTCTTCTCTTGGTAGATACTAGTGTCGTTGGCACAACGGTTAGTTTTCCCCCTATATGTGTGTAGAGGGATGTAATGGATTGTGGTTATTTCCATACATATATTCTAGATGTAGTATCCTATAGACTACTATAGGTGTAACATGTATAGGCTGTGATGGCTTGAGGATCCTTACGCAGTGTATGGGCTGTAATGGCCTGAGGTACAATACCCAATGTATCATACACGTTATGCGGGATGTGGTGGCTCCTGAAACCTACCTGGTTACTTTTGGTTGTGAGGATGGTGTGGATATTAGCCCAGGTGTCTACGGGTAAGCCTTTGTGGTGCATGAGGTGCAGATTGTTGAGCTTAGCCTAAGTTTATATGGGTAAGCCTTTGGAGAGAGATACACAAGACGTATGTCATTTGGGAAAAGCGGAAAACCAATGGGGAAGTAGTAGTGGGGTACCATTGATATTCTTTACTATATACTATATTATTGTATGTGTTACTTGGTGAGTGTATCCATGGTGAGGTTGGGAACATAGTATACCTGTTTAGGTGACGAGTTAGTTTCATTATTGTTTAGTGTGCTTTAGCATGCTCTCTTTACTTTTGCACGAGAGGATTCAGGGAGGATCCTACTGAGTATACTACTATACTCACCCTACGTATATATAAACTTTTTTTCAGGTCACTCGGAGCAGGTTGGATATCAAGCTGGTTTTTACTAGCTTGGGGTTACAGGAGCTGTTCGGGCTTGTGGTCGCTGCTGTTTTTACTTTCTTTTGGGTACTTATAGTTTTCCCCTTTCAGTTGTAGTACTTTTTCATGGCATTTCATATATGTAATTGAGTTTCTTTTATACTTCAGTTGGAGTTGGTTGATGTCTATCTTATCTCTCTCTTTCTCATGTGTTCTCTTAGAGGGTAATGCCTCCCATCTGTGTGTTTACTATACCCTCGGTGCTAGTCGCCAACCCGGGGCCTACTGAAGGTGGGACTTGGGGGTCATTATCTCCATTTCCACATTGCCGTCCTAGGAGGGGTACACTTTGTGGGTAGGGGGTTTTGACATTTTTTATATGATTTTTTTTGAAAAATGATAAAAGAAATGTTCCTATTAATGTTTATAGTGAAAACCACTTATATTCCACCAAGTAAATTATTTGATATTTGGCTTCCTATATAAGAATTAATGTTTCAAAAAGAAAAATACATCCTCTATTCCATTTTTTTGTGTATTTTGGTAATGAAAATGGTTTTAAAAATGATTTTGTTATTTCAATACCTTAAACATATTTATTTTGATTGCAAATGAAATTTTATGAGTGAAATGTTTAAAATTGAAATATTTTATGTGATATTATTATATAATGGTACTTTAATATTTTAGGGTTGCTTACATGATATAATAATGATGTTTGGTAACATGATAATCCAATAATGGATTTTTATGTTATATTATTTAATTTATTGGGTATGGAAGTTGACCTTATGGTTATTCCATTTTGTAAGAGTTATATATTTGGAAGTCGACAACATGGTTATTAAATTAAAATATAATTATTCCCCAAGTTTCCTCTATGTAATTTCCATTATTTCTATGGGATTTATGTTAATCTTGTTATTAAATTTTTTTATGAAATGTGATTATTATAAAAAAAGCATTTCCTACTTATTATAGGTGAAAGATATGAATTTATGATAACGTTTTCATGGGTTTTAATGTTTATCAATGGATTGTTGGTTTCCTTTTTTTATATCCATTACTAAGCATTTAATGATCATCCGATGTATTAAAATGTTTTTTATATGTCTTACAGAATTTTTGAATCATGTTTGAGGTAATGGGAAAATTTGGATGATATGTCATGAAAAGAAAACATGTTATATTTTAAAAGGGATTCCTTTGGTTGAAAAATGGATACTATATAAAAGTGTCCCATTGTAATTGATTAGTTTAATATATAATAATTTTTCATAATTATATAAAAATATATACTTAAAACATTCAAAAATTTTGATTTATAGTTCAAAAACTCTAGAATATTAAATAATTAATGTTGGGTCCGTACAACTGTTATAAAAGGATGATTTAGATGACATGGTAGATCAGATTGATTTCTTAATAGTAATAGATATCATCATGAGTTTAAAATTTTCAGTTTTACCACATGTTTAATGTTTTAGAAACCCTTTTGATTCTTTATGTTGTAAAAATTTAAGCTGACTAAAAGTTTTTTTGGAGACATCCTACATTTGAGTTAATTATGAGTTATTTCATTTTTGGATACAAAATGAAAGGTATGAGATATAATTTGATGTTAAAAATTGTCATGGTTGTTTTTTGGGTCATTATCATATATTGGGTGTGTTTTAATAATTATATTATTTTAGAAAAGTACATCCCATGGGATGTGTGACAACCCGTAATGCCTGGTTAGGCCGCATGAATCAAACCCAAAACTGTAAGGCGACATGGGAGCATTGCCTACCACTATCTAGAAAGAAGTCCCCAATTAGTATGAATTATTATTTTTAGTTAAATGATTTTATAGATGAAGAATATGTTGATTTTGGGAACATATATTTTACCAATTAGATAACATTGGGATTGGAAAATTATTTGCTGATTAAGTGATTAATTTTATTTCGGAATATGTTCACTATTTTGGGAATCCAATAAGATTGAGGTTAATAAAATATTATGGGATTTTATTTTATAAGTAAAGGTTGAATTATATTTTGTATGAGTCTATTATTTCATTATTCATTATGGTTATTTAGTTAATTTATGTAATTTATTAGAATACATGGATATTATATGATTTAGGAACACAGACTTTTGGTATGAAGAATTAATATTGATTGATGTTATTTGGAGATAATTATTAAAATATATATTATAATAATATGTTATCAAATACTTATGAATTTTGGGTTTCAATATTTGTTTTATATTTTGAATAATTTTGTGGAAAATTATTTTTTTGAATGGTATATGTTGAACTTTTGGTATTAAGGTTGAATTTTGGACATTAAATTAGTATTTCATCATATAATGTTTATTATTTTTGAGGAATTTTCTTATATTGTACTAACCCTTTTAGTTTTATTTAATTTCTAAAGAAATGAGAAATAGATAGTTATCCTTTTTTGGATTATCTGATTCACTAGAAGTTGATTCTAGTGCCTCAGGTAAGAAAAATTCATCTTGAATACTAATATTTTGGAGAAAAAGGTGGGATTTTATTGGAATTTGATTCAAGGATGTAATTATACATGTAAAATAATTATATTTACTTATGTTATTTGTCTAGGTAGTAAATTTTTTTTTTCAACTCTATGAAAATAATATTGAAATAAAAACATTATCTATTTACTTTTCTTACTGATAAATCAATAACCTTTTAACCAATCATAGATTTATGGATTTGTGATGGTCAGTATTATCATAACCATGTTCTCTGTCACTATCCATCAAATCATTATAATTAGTTTTTCTTTTATATCCATGTTTTCATACATGGAACCCTATTCTGTATTATCTCAATTAAGCATCATACTTCCATTTCATTATTATAAAGTGGAAGTTTCATTAATCTTTTTCTGATGTGTAATTTAATGAAAGGTATTTTGAAAAGTAAAACCCATAGTTTTCAATCAAGAGATAAAATTGAGAGGCTGGAATTTTTTAAGGTGGGGGATGTAGCATCCCTATTTTTAGAAAACATAAACACTATGTACGATAGAGTACATGGTACACCACATCATGCTTAAACGAACACCTATATATCATTATTTAAATGTTACTATTAAACTAGCCATTCTAATGATATGAATGAAAAATATTTACTAAATTATTAAAATATGGTTTAAACATGTGTATATAATTCTTGGACCAATTTATTATAAATGAATGTAAACAACTTTTAATTTTAAAAGGAAATATATTTTCTGAAAAACTATTCAAATGCGGTCATGTGTGTTTTATACGAATAATCTAATAAAAAACAGTTATTGGATAAAATTAATTAAATTTATATGAAATATATTTAATTTAATGTTTTATATTCATCTTATTTATTTCATAGACATGATATAAGAACAAATAAAATTTTATGAATAAAACGTTTATTTAAAAAATGACTGTTTTTTCACCTTTAGAGGAAACACTAGTTTTAAATATAGTTTTCACCATTTTATAAGATATATTTAAAAAAATTAATTTATTATCTGAATTTTTAGTATCAAAATTTTCTTTGGATTTTTTTTGATATTTTTATGAGAAGATTCTTTTTTTGATGAATAGTGAAAAAATACTATATTTTAATTGAAAAATGAATTTTCTTTAAATTTAGTTATTGTGTAAAATTATATATTTGAATGGGTTTAAAGTATAATTAAATTCAATTATTATCATTTAATCTAATTTAGGTTAGTTTAATAAATATCGCATTGAAATTTGATATAAATACATTATGAACTTTGGAATGTTTTTACATTGAAGGAATATTTTCTCTATCTATCACTGGGAATAATTTATAATTGATTTATTCACTTATGTGTTTTGAATTTTGAAAAACGCATTTCATATTTCGAATCATATGTTCCAAATTTAGTAAATAAGATGATTTTATTTTAGGAAAATATTAATAGTAACTTTAGTAAAAATATTTATTACCACGGTTAAGGGTTAATCTGGTAATTATTGTTAAAAATAATATTATAAATATTATAAAATTACCCTAAAACCTGTAAAAATTTAGTTTCATGAGTTATTTTCGACAAAAACCATCCATGGAACGATTTTGTGAGCTCTTGCAGCCACTTGGATGACTTTAAGACAATTATATTATTTTATTCATAAAAAAGTCTATTTTATGACACTCTAGTACGAAATATATTTTTAATATGGGGTTATATAAGGTATATATTTGACTATAAAATGTATTTAGAAGTAAAAAATGTATAACTATATAATTATAATTTATTTATAATTTTTTGAAAATAAATAATTAAATTAATTGGTGACATAATGATGATGCAATAACTTCAACATTACTTGAAGACTAAAATAAATAATATTAAAAATATTAAAGTAAATAAAATTGGATATAATTGATATCATCCATGAATTTTATGGATTACTTAGAAATTTTAGTAATTATTTAATATACTATTTTGAAGAGATCATTTTATTATGATATTTGAAAAATTCAAAATAATGAATAGTCTCAATATTGACATTTATGGTATTTTGAAATAAATAATACTTTAATAAATGATATAAAATAAAACAAAAATATAAAATTCATCAAACTAATTTTTTTTACTTCTAAAATGTTATAAATGAGTCATTTATTGATCTTTTGGAATGTTATAGTAATCATATTAACTCTCAAAGTGTAAATTATAAGATAATAGAGTAAGAGTTACCAGAGTAAAATTAGGGTTAAAACAAAAAGATAAGTATTAATAAAATAATAAAAACATATATAATTTTTATGATATTAATTTATTAATACCGATAATTATCCAATAATATACATGACCCAATTCTAAAACATTCATAATTGAGAATTAATTTATATTAATTGAATACTTTGATGAATTCAAAGAGTTCCCATCCCCTCTATTATAAAAGGGGACAACTTCTTAACATTTCTTCACACTTAAAATTTATTTTAGATCATATAATATATTACTAAATACCTTTATATAATCCATCCACACATTATAGATTTCATATTTTATGCAAAACACCCTTCTTAGAGGTGTTAAGTTGAAAATCCATGGAATTAACTTGAAGAAGATGTAACATTTTTATTTAAGCATTTTAGTTTTTTTCTTCTTCAACTACCTTAAAAAATTCTTAAAACATGATGAAATAATAAATCCACTATCCTCAATTTTCTGAGATTTTATTATTTTAAAATAATCACCTAAATCTATATCCCTTTATATTAAATGGGAAAAGAATTAATTGTTTGTTGGTACTTGTAAAAAGTCACACCCACAAATCGATATAATTTATATTCTAATTCCATCTCTCAATGCCGGTTATAATGATATAATTAATGTTTATATATGATATTAATGACATATTTATCATTATATGATAATAATATATCAATCATGTTCTTACTTTCCATGAACACAAAAATGATAACATCGTTCATGCATACATGTGAACTATCACCTCCACGAAGCGATGCATTTCAATTTTAAGCACCACATCACATGAATAATATATATAAGTATATTTAAATTATCAATAAGATATTATTAATATTATTATCAATATTTGAATAGAAAATAATACAAACCTATTTTTCTAAAATTATCTTTGATAAATGGAAACATTACCCAGGCGTACGTACGGCTTACCGTCAGCATGATTGTATTGTAGTTAATTTTTGAAATCAATTTGGAATTGATGGATTTAAAAGTATAATTAATGTATAAAATTTATTATTATTTCATTAATATTATTTTTTATATTATGTACTAATGAATACTTTGACTATTTATATCCTACCAAATACATTTTTGACCCATGTACCGAATATTGACAAAACATCCAACATGAACATAAATAACAAAGTAATATTTATAACATGATAATAAGTGATATAAAAGTAACAATAAAATTGAAAAAGTTTTTAAATAATGTAAATAATTTAAATAATTTTATTACTCAGGAATATAAAGTACATATGTGACAAATCAGACTTAAGGTAATAGATTTCATCTCAATATCTTTCCATTTAGTAATTTCTTGATGATATAAACATTTATTATTTTATAATGTGTATTTATAGACCCTTTTACATTTCATATTCATATTTTATCAAAAATCTTGTTATTTAATTTTTTTCAAGTGTTCATATTTCATTTGGATTATGATTATATATTTAAAGTGACATGAGATGCTTTGAATTTTTAAAGATTTAATTGTCAAATATTTTCCTCCATGTCAATATTTTTGTTTTTATTTGACATATTTATTATATGGATATAAAATTATTTTAAAAAAATAGATATTTATTTTTAATTTCATTTAAAGGTTCTCAAAATTGATCTTTTTATGTGTTTTATATTGATCATTTTGACATACAACCAAAGGAATGTTCTTTTTAATGTTTATGGTGACTAAAACATATCCACCACCATGACCGTTAATTGTTATTTTAATTCTTCTAGAAGAATTACTATTTTTAAAAGATAAATACTCACTAAATAATTTTTTTTTGTTTATTTTTGTATTGAAAATGGTTTTTAAAAAGAAAATTTTTTCAACACCTTAAAAATATTTCTTGTGATTGAAAATGAAATTTTATTACTAAAATTCTAAAAATATATATATTTTATGTATTTTGATTATATAATGGTACTTTGGAATTTTATGGGTGGTTAAATGATAAAAAAGGAAAAGTGGTTATGTGATAATCCATGTATGGGAGGTTATGTTATAAACACCAATATGTTGGATATTGATTTCGACCGTATAGTTATTCCATTTTGTAAGATTGATATGTATAGAAGTCGACTGCATGGTTATTACATTTAAGTATAATTATGTCCCATGTTACCTTTATATATTTCCTATGCTTGATATGGGTTTTAGGGAAATATTTTTATTAAAAAAAAGATAAAAAATATATTATTTTCAAATTAAACTACCCAAAACTTTTTAAGGGTGAAAAGTATTACATTATGAAAAAGTATTCATGTGTTTCAATGTTTATCAATAGAATAATGGTTTCATTATTTTTATATCCCTTAAAGATATTTTTATTCTCATCCTATGTTTTCAAATTTTTTCATAGGGATTATATAAGGGTTGTAACAAGGATGATATGAAGGGAAATTTTGAATATATGTCTTGACAAGTAAACATGTTATATTTTAAAAGGGTTTCCTTTGGTGGAAAAAATAGATACTGTATGGATGTGTCCACTTTTATTATATGATTTTAAATTTTAAGTGATTTTTCTAATCCTATAAAACTATAAGCATAAAATATCCTAAAATATAATTTGTAGTACCAAAACTCTATAATATGTTACATTTATGTCTGATTCCTTACACTATAAAATCTTACCACTTCTTTAATATATATTCCTGAAAGATAATCAACAGGTAAATCTTCTCTAATGACACTAAATTGTGCCTAATTCATAAGATGATAAACTATAATCCATATGGACTTATGGACTTTACAATTTTTTTGGAGTCTGATGAAAAAAATACATGGTGTTATTTTTCCATTTCAATTCAGGTATGTTTAACAGTTGTAACATCCCCATATACTTCTGTCTCTCATCCCTAACATGCCGACAAACCAAGAACTATGAAATCTACTCTGAAATATTTCTATTCACACCATCCCAATAGAAATATTCTTAATTCTATATACATTATTGTACTTAAATGATGAATAGAGAATGATGAACTATGATACTCATCCAATAACTCGATCTTCAAATCTGGTATTGGAGTAACACATACAAAGTTACCCAACAAGATTAATACATCAAAATCATGGTTGATCATATGAAAATTTACTACTTTCTTTTGATGTTGAAAATTATCCTTCGGTTATTATTTAATATTCACTTGGATAGATGGTTGAACATTAATTTGAGACCGATAATAATTCTACCCATCCTTTAATATAATTGGTCCATCCTTTAAAAATTAATAAATATTAGATCTTTTGTCATCCTCATAATATATAATCTAGTTTGATCCTTTAATCTCAAATTATCTTTCACTATATTCTCTTCCCCATTGTGGTAACTTATAGAGCATTCATAATCTTTAACCAGCTCTACCCATCTTATTTAGCACATGTTCATCTATTTTTAACTGAAAATATACATTAAACTTTTGCGATGAGTACATAAGTGACACCATTTTTTATAGAGATAATGAATCCATATATGTATTTCAAAAATTATTATTGATACCTCCCAATAATTATTTAGATAATATATCTCATGGAACATGACTTGGCATGATACATAATCTATCAACATATCATTTTTCATGAGAAAAATTCTAGCACCTACTTTTTGGAATCAATATAGACCATAATCCCTTATCCACTATAGGGTAGTGTGGGAATAGGTTCACTAACCAACTTTATTTTTATCTCCTAGAAATTCTATTCACATTGCTCTATCAATATGAACATAATTTCTTTCTGAGTCAACAAGGTGAGTGGATTAGAAAATTGTGAGAAATCATTCAGAAAACATAAAAAATATCAATCCAAACCATGAAAAATATATATTTCAGTTAGTTGTGGTTAGTCTAGGACATTTATAAAAAAGATTTTACCTTTTATAGATCTACAGATATATGTTTTCTTGAGATAATATGACAAAAAATTTAAAATTTCTAATGTTAGATGACACTCTTGGTATGTTTTTCCAAAATATTCTCTTTCTTTAGGGTCTTCATCACAATAATCAAGTGATCTCTATGTTCTTACTTAATCATTGAATTTAAAATAATATCATCTATAAAGACTAAAACTAACATGTCAATATAGTCTAGAAATACCCTATTAATTGAATCTAAAAAGATAATAGGGGAATTAGTATGATTATAATTCATCACTATAAGTTAATAGTGTACATACCATGTAAGAAATTACATCTTGTGTATATCCTCATAGTTGAGACTCAATTGATGATATCTATAATGGAGTTAAATCTGGGAATAATATTTATATCTATATGGTTGATTAATAAATACATCAATTCCGATAGGATGGTACTTGTTTATAATAGTGAACTTGTTAAGTTCTTGATAGCCGATATCGAGTTGCATTGATCCATATTTCTTCTTAAAAAATAGAATAGGTGTACCCCACAGAGATTAACTAGGTCATATGAATCCCTTATCAATATTTTATGGGAGTTTATTATTATATTCCTTCAACTCAATTTGGTCCATTATATAAGGAGTATTTGAAATATATATAGCACCAGGTTTGAGTTCTATTGAAATCTCAACTACTTGACTAACTGTGAGAAATATAAATTCTTCCTTAAATACATCAAAAAAATCATTTACTAATGGTGTATTCTTAATTTTGTGTTCCCCCCAACCATTTGAGATAGATAAAATTTATTTATATAAATTAAGAACCACAAGATGGATGATATTTACATTGGATATTCATATTCATCCTTATAATAATAAATGATTACTAGTTCATTCAGAATCTAAAACATGACATACCATCATTGTAAATTAATATGATCCTAATATAGAGAATTCCAATCCATTCTAAGAATCACATGGAATTAAACTAAAAGGATAATCAAAATATTTACTTGAAGCACTTTCCCACAATCCTCATTTGGATAAGAACTATAAACCTGAGATGCAACTATTTCTCCATTAGTAGTTTTCACAACTAACTCAATATCTTATTATAGAGGTGATATAGTGATAACCATAAAAAATTACATAAAAATACAAGAGTGGGTGGATCCAAAATAAAATAATTAATTATCTTATCTATAATGGATGATAAATATTGTAATGAACCGACCACAGTTTCCCAAATTCAGCACATTGTTTTATTACATTACCATGATCACAAGAAATCAAATTTCGAAGGACTGATCAATTTATTATCGTTGAAAAAACTAGATATAAACATATTTTTTACATCACATCATGAAATTAAAAACAACATTGTATCTCATTTGAAAAAACTCTTATCCCTTTGATTATCTGTAAAGTTAAGTCATAAAATACTTATTCACATTCATGGGAAAAATGAAACATAATAAATGGATGAGCTTAGATGCTCATTATGGATAAGAACTATTGTGGAAGCTATTATAAACAAGAATAAACATTTAAGGAATGATATAAAACTGAAACAAAATCCATTTAAACATAATACTAAGCATTATATGGAAACAATAAATCAAATAATTCAATTTATACATTCACATGGATATTCTACTGGTTGAATACTCTCATAAAATATCAATAACTAAACTCATAATGAGGGAATGAATAATATCAGATGTCATAACCATATCGTCAAGGCCTTTTTCTAAGAACTTAAATAACCATACCATCAATGCCTTATTCCAAGACACTAATTTGTCTCATGAGACCTATAGATGCATTTATGGTATACAACGGGCCCCACCCATTACTTACTATGTAAAATGCACTCTTCTTGTGAAATGGGTAAAACATAACATTAACATTCATATTAAAACTAGTATACCGAATATTAATACTTTAAACTTAAACTATGAATGGTGTCAAAATAGCACAAAAAAATTCAAATATATCATAAAACCTTCATTAAAATAGGGAATATTTTTTCATGACAAATCATCAAAAATTATGAAAAAATCTAATAAACAATGTTGAAATAGATGAAAATAATCTAATAAATTCATCAAAACTCTTTGAGAAAAATATCACATTATAAATTTTAAATAATTTAGATTCCACACAATTATAAATGAAAAAATTTCTTTTGAAATTAGCCTTATATGCTTTTAAGTAATTCATCAAAATGATGAGGAGTCATAATAGTAGAAAATATCTAACTGCACTATATATATTAAAAAAACATTCATTCTTTAATTAATCAAAATAGTCATAAGTACAACATTTGGAAAACGATAGAAATATTACCTTAAAAACATTTTATATATCAAGTTAAACATTGGTAAAAATTTATTTAAACAAATTTTGACAATATTTTAAAATAAATTATATAAAACATGGTCAAATATGGAAAAGATGTTCTAGTAGAAACTTACATATAAACTATCATGGATGATAATGAGATTGTGAAATTAACTCTAACCTTGTAATTTCCATTATTAAAGAGTGAATTAAACAAATTAATAATTGTTAATGTATTTTTTATGCTATACATGAACCATATACATATTAATGACATCATATATGATCCTCTTATATCTTTTTGTTAATAATATTTTAGTATTACCATTGTTTTGGTAATAAACGACATCATTTTCCTAAGTATGTTTTGTTGTGTAAGAAATATTTGTTAGGAATATGAATTATTTTATTCATATAATGAATTATATAAGGTTAATAATTATTATTTTTGATCATCATATAAATTTTATAATCATTTTTGAATGGTTAACATAGAGAATCAATCTCACCGTGTTGTGCAGACGGCAGGTCGTACATACATACGAGCAACGATATCATTCCCTTGATGGTTAAATGGTATGGAATTGGATGGTATATTAAAATTAAATAATAATTATCATTTTATATTAATTTTTATGTCCATTATACTAATCATTATTCCCATCCAAATAAATTAGTGTTGAAAAACAAATTACACCATGGCGTGGAGATGATAAGCTGTACATATGAATGCATGGTGATATTATTATTTTTATAATGGATAAAATGAGGAATATCGTTTTCACATGACTATAATAACATCTAAATATGTGGATGATACTTTAGTAATTACTTGTTATTGAAAAAAATAAAGAAATAGGAAGTAGAAGAAGAAAATAACATTGAAATGGATGATAAAACAATTACCTCTTCTTTGGGTATCCTCTTTTGATTTTCAAAAAAGGACTCCTTAGGTGGGATTTCTTACAAAATTATGGCCTCTAGGTTTAAGTGAAGGAATTTGGGGGGGGGGAATGGTTAGGTATTGTCTGATAAAAAGTTATTTAATGATGTGAATAAAAGAGAAATAAATGCACCCTTTTATAATAGAGGGGATGGACACTTTGGGAAACATCAAAACTATTTATTTATTGTAAAATTATTTTCTATTTCAAATAGATAAAAATTGATTTATATATTGTATTAGATGATTATGGGTAAAATACTCTCATCCATTAATTTTTAGACTAGTTCAGGTCACAAAACTATCCTTATCTCTTGGATTTAACCCTTAGTTAAATAATATCACTCTTACCGTGTTTACTTGTCTTTTTATAATATAAGGTTAATATAGATAATATAAAATTAAAAAAGGGAAAAAATTAGATAATTTATAACATATTTAACACAATAAAATTTATTTTTCCAAACCAGATTTTTTTTTATTTTTATGGAATTTAATAAAATATTATTTATTTTAAACTATCCTTTATGTCAATTTTATACTATTTAATATTTTCATTTTAAAAAATATCAAACCATCATAGTAACTTAAAAATAATCCAATATGTCACTATCATTTATATTCCATCTTTAAATTGTGTTTATGACTTTAGTTAAGTAAAATAATATTTATTTTATTATATTTAATATAATTTATTTGATATTTCTATTAATAAAATAATTATTACTTCACCATTGTGTCATAATTAATGGTAATTATATAATATCTAAAAATTATAAATAAATTTATATAATGTATTTAATTATTATTTATTTACATAAACTCTTTATAATCACTGTTATTTCTAGATATTTTTATATTAAAATTATTATACTTATAAGAATTGGGAGTGTGACATTTTGTTGCATTCATTAATTTTATAATATTGATGTCATATTAATGGAAAAGGGTCAATTAAATAATTAAATTTTTAAAAATATGTAATAAGGGTCTAATTTATTCATCCAATAGTATTTTTATTACTGTTAGGGAAATTTTTTAATATTATTTTTACCTTCAATTACCTGATTTACCCTTAACTGCAGTAATTAAAAAATTATTAATGTTACTTTTCATAATATCCAAAAAATAAAAATATCCTATCAACATAATATGAATCCATTTATTCCAAATATAGAATCAATTTTTAATAATTTAAAACACAAAAGTTTCATTAATTAATTTAAAATTATTCCTCATTGAAAAAACAAACAAAAATGATTTTTAAAAAATGAAAACCATCATGAGATTAGCATGTGTTTATATATAATTTTAATGTGAAAATAATTAGAATGAACTAAGTTATATTAAATGATAAAAACATAATCTAATTATACTTTATAAAAATTAAAATGATAATCTATAAATATTAATAAATTAGATAAAAAACAGTTTTCAATTAAAATGTTGTATTTTTCACTATTAATTAAAATATGAAAGTTATGAGAAAAACAAATAATTCTCCAAACTAAATTTTTATGTAACTATTATAAAAAAGATGTTTATTTTATAAATTGAATATATAAAAGTTTCAAATGTTGGATTTAAAATGTGTTCTCAATTAAAAGGTTGTAAAATGCCATTTTTTAAAAATTAATTCTTTTATTTGAAAAAATTGATTTTGTTCTTATATCATGTATAAGAAATATATGAGATGAAAATTAAAATTATATAAAATTATAAATGTGGTTAATAATATTCATAATTTATTTTTTAAAATTTATTTTCATGGTGAACTCAAACATGATTTTGCATTGAGAACATGCTATTGAATTCTTTAAAACAAAGTGTAATGTGGAAGACTGGGGTGTTTCAATATTTCCTCCTTTAAAATAATTTCATTTTAGAAATTTATGGTTCATCACTTAAAAAAAATAATCATGTGGATTTTAATAATAATATTTTCAGGTTCCCATGCCACCTCTTCCATTTTTTTGTTTCTCTAAAGAACCATTACCAGACGAGTCATCCAGTTTCTCAACAATTGTTCTCTAGTATCATAAATCTTGATAGCATATTCCCAATAAGAAATATCGGGTTCTAGTTCTATTTCCTCATAGGTGAGGGCATGCATTAGGTAGTGCATGTATTTTCTTAACATTGAAATCTGGAACTCATCATGAACTTTAGAGAGAGATGGAGACATTTCCAATTGGTAAGGTTTAGCTCCAAATCGTTCCTGAAATTTAAAAAGTCCGATGTACCTAGGACATAATTTACCCTTATTAAAAATCGTATAAAACCATTCCTTTCATATACCTTCAATAAAACATGATATAATACTTGAAATTCCAAATCATTTCTTTGGATAATAGTATAGATCTTTTTACTCCATTGATCTATTTTGATATGTGTCTAAATAGTCTTTATTATTTCTGTCATTTCCTCAATATGTTCCAGGAATATGAGTTTTCTGTCACCAAATTAATCCCAACAAGTCTGTGTATGACATCTATTATCATATCACGCTTCATAAAGTATGATCTAAATACTTTATTGGAAGCTATTATTATTATAAAATTCTACCAGAGGTAAATAATGATCCCACATACCTTCAATGTCAAGTGAGAAAGATCTAAAATTGTATTCCAATGATTGAATAGTCCTTTCGGATTGTCCATCAGTTTGAGGGTGGTAGGTACTGCTCAAATAAATCTTAGTATCAAGGTCCTTATAAATACTTTTCTATAATTGTGATGTAAAATGAGGACTACGATCAGAATCAGTTGATAAGGGTTCACCATGAAGTCTTATAACTTACTTAATATATAGTATTTCTAAAACATCAAGTGGAAAATCATATATTAAAGCTATAAAATGTTTTGATTCGGTAAGATGATCAATAATAAACTATTTCACATAAATTATTCTCAGAGACTTTGGTATCTCCATGAATAATTCCATCTTAATATTATCCCATTTCCATAAAGGTAAAGGATGTGGTTTCATGACTCCTTTAGGATGTATTCTTACAGCCTTTTCCAGTTGATAAACCAAACATTTCGACACATAATCAACAATATCACTCTTCATATTGTCCCACCAAAAATGTTCTTTCAAATATATATAAATCATAGTTATTCCATGGTGTATAGATAATTTGGATCTGTGAGATTCATTCAATAATTCCCTTTTTAGCTTAGGTGTAGTAGGAACACAAAGCCTCTTCCCAAATTTGAAAAGTCCATATTAAAATATGAATTCAATCAGTATCCTGTCATTCCAAATGTTAATTTTTTTTGACACAACCCATCATCAGAATGATAAATCTTTATCTATTCGAGTAAAGATGTTTTAGAAAACATTTAAAAAAAGTAGTGATGTTTCACTTTCAATGATAATTCCCATATCCATATTTATACTAGATCCATGAACATAGGACCCATTATTTCTTTAATTCTATTTAAAACTCCATGGTCCTTACTACATAAAGAATCCACCACATAATTTTCCTTAATTAGGTTATAGTGTATTGTGAAATCATAATCCTTCAATAGATCAAGCCATCTCGTCTGTCTCATGTTGAGTTATTTCTATGAGAAAATATATTTCAAACTCTTATGATCAGTTTATATCCTACATCATTAACTATAAAGATAGTTTATCCAAATTTTCATAGTAAATACTACTATAGATATCTTAAGAGCATGATTTGGGTAGTTTTTTAATTGGTTTTTAATTTCCTTTATGCATATATAATAACTCTATCATTCTTCATAAGGACACAACCAAGTCATTTACTTGATGCTTCACTATAAATCACAAACCAATCATTTTCAGATGGTAAAGTTATTATATGATAATTTACTAATATTCTATTCAATTATTCAAAATGTTCTTCAGACTCTTTTTTCCAAAATTTTTTAACCCCTTTACATGTCATCTTGGTTAATGGGTTCCCCAATTGGGAAACATTCTAGGCGAAATGTTGATAGTAACCAATAAAATTGTGTACCTCTATTATACTAATCAGTGACGGTCATTCATGGATTTCCTTTTTTCATTACAAGTTCAATAGATATTACATCCTTAGAGATAATATGGACATGAAATGAAATTTCTTAAATCCAGAATTCAGACCTTCTAAACTTCCCATATAGTTCATTTCTTATAAGATTCTTCAGAATAATATGCTTGTGGTACTTATGGTATTCTTAGCTTTTGGAGTATACCAATATATAATAAATAAAAAATACGAGAAATAATCAAGATATTCCTTGAACACTCTGTTCATTATATCCATGAAAACAGATGGTTCATTTATTAATAAAAAAGGCATTTATGAAAATTTTTAATGACTATACCTCATTCTGAATGTTTCCTTGAGAATATGTTTTTTTTATACACACAATTAAGGATATCCAGAATGAATTTCAATATTCATAAAATATTTATATCCATGAATTTGATCAAATAAATCATTAATGTGAGTTAAAAGATACTTGTTCTTTATTGTGATAGAAGTGATTTATCTATAGTCAATCCAAATCCACATTTATCCATGTTTCTTCTTAAAAAAGAACTCGGGCTCTGCATATAGAAATAATAGGGATAATAACTCCCTTATTACTTCACTCTTGTAGTTGTTTTTCAACTCTACTAATTCCAAAGTGGCCATTCTATAGGGAGTTTTTTGAAATTGGCCTTGCATCAAGGATTAAATCAATAGTTAACTCAACATCTAGTTCTGGAGGATTTCCAGGTAAATCTTCTTGAAATACATCAATATATTCTCCGAAAAAAGGTGAATACTCATGTTGAATATTTCATTCTTCATCACTATAAGTTATTTCATCTTCCTCTATAATAATATCACTCTATAAATATATTTGGGATTGATTTTGATAAGAAATAGGTGATGAATGTTTTTCTATAAAGATAATGGATTCTACATCTTGCTCACAAATCACAACTTCATTCTTAGTGTAAAAAATTTTCAGGTCATATTCTGATATCCAATCCATACCAAATAATAACTAAATGTATACCATAGTTAGGATAATAAAGTCAACAGATAAAGAATATTTATATTCCATAATAGTAACTTCCTGACACATATTTGTGGAAATGAGCCTTCCCACTAGGATTTTAACTGACAATTCCCTTATTAATGTGAATTGGAAATTTCAAATTTTTAAATAAAAAATTGATGATATAAAAGAATGTGAGGATCTAAAATTAAATAATACTTCAGATAATCATGAACAAATGATTAAATTACCTTCCACTAATTCATTAGAAACACTAACCTCAGTAGTTGTGATCACAAAAGCCTTGCCTCGCTCCATAGGGAATTTTCAAGGGAAAGTTTACTAAAAAATTAGGATAATCTTTCATTAATTTCCCATATCTTCAAAATTTTAGCACTAATAATTGATAGCCTATTTCTTCCACTTGAAATCTTGATATTGGTAGAATTTTTTTCTACACTTGTAGCAAACTTCTATCCCATTTTGGAAAGTATCAGGGTGTTTCTTCCATCAATTACTAATGTGTGGAAAGTCAACTTTTCACTTATTCCCCTAATTTTATTTTCTAGAGTGTTCAAATACCCTCTTATTCTCTTTCATTACATTAATTTCATAAGATATAGTTAATTTATTTTCTATATTAATAGATCATGATACTATATCTTCTTTTGATGAGAAATATTGTGAGGCCAATTCTTGATAGAGGAATTGTTTAATCCCATTAATAAATCAATAAATATTACTTATTGGGTTACATATATAGTGTGTAGTCTGTATTGTTAACCTTATAATGTTAGCTTTGTAATTTGTAACATTCTCATCCTTGTTTGTCCTCATACTCCAAAATTGAATCTCCATATATACTTGTATATCACGAGGAATGTATTTTTCAAAAAAAAATATTTAAATTACCTTCATTCAATATTTTCTACTTCTTCCTCCTCCTTTGATTTTAGAATTAATGACCACCCTTGATTTTCATCTCCTGAGAGATGATAAACTTCCATGACAAATTTATTATTTTTATTACTTCCCAAGTTGAGAAATATCTTTTCTAAAGAACTTATCCATTTATCAGCTAAAAAACCCATTTTTTGTACCATTAAATGTTTTAGGTTGTTGTATCATGAAGAAGTATAACATTGACCCTCCATATTGATGGTCTGGATACTTCATACGGGTAAGGTTTTTATTCATAACCTAAGTCCGCTGGCCTAGTGTGGTTATAAGACATTCAACACTAGTAGTATGACCTGATCTACTATCACTATCTTGCAAAGGATGGAAATACATTGATGGATTATGTGTGTTGATATGGTTTCCATTCCTTCAACTATGATCAAATTTTAAACAATTCAATATACTATAATAGTTTATGAATTATAATGCATAATTCCAAACAAGTAAAATACTTAACATAAATTGAAAAATTTATGCCTATCTTATATCATAATCATAAAAATGGTTTATTTGGGGACATATTTACACATAGATCCATTATAATGGTTTTTAAATAAAATGTGAATTATGCTAAGCATATCCCCAAGTAGTGTCAAACTAAGTGTGTAGTAAGACCTGTGGTCGTGTACCAGGTTATCCTAAGTCCAGCCCGAAACACCATGTTGGGGTTGTTACTCATAGGTACATCTGTTCTAGAACCACATCCAATTGTAGTATCCAGACATAGATTTATTTCTTGGAAGACCAAAATATTCCATACATTAAGGAAATTATACGATGTTATTGTATAATTATCCTCAAATTCTATCTTAGGGTATTGTTATATAATCAATGTTTTTTCTAAATATTGTTTCCAATTGTTATTCTAAACCTTACTATGATACCAAATATAATGCCTCAATCCCAATTTCCTAGAGTCAGTACATTATTTTATTACATTGGCATAATTATAAGAAAAAAATCCAAAAGGACCGATCAGTTTAGTATCATTGGAATAACATGATAAAAACATAAGTTTTAAATTATATCATGAAATGAAAAAAAACATATTATATCCTTTTAAAACACTCATATCCATTATATTATCCCTACAAGTTAGTCATAATATACATATTTGAATCCTAGGAAAAAATGAAACATAATGAAGGGGTGAGTTTAGATGATCAGTATGTATAAACAACATATTGAAAGCAATAAAAAATAAGCATAAAATTTTAAGACAAAGTAAAAACCTTAATCATATGAAATTTAAACATAATATTAAGAATAATATGGAAATAATAAATTAAATAATTCCATTTAAAAATTCATATGTATATTCCACTAGTCAAATAATAACATTTAATATCAATAATAAAACTCATAATTAAGAAGTGCATAATTCCAGTCCTCTTAACCATACTGTCAAGGCCTCTTGCCAAGAACATAAATAGCCATACCATCAAGGACCTATTCCCAGAAACTAGTTTGTCTCATTAGACCTACCGATTCATAGAGGGTAAATAAAGGGCCCCACCTACAACATACTATGTCTAATGTATTCCACTTATGCAAGGGGTAAAACCTAACATAAACATTTTTTTAAACTATCATACGAAATGTTAAAACATTAACCATAAACCATGAATGGTGTCAAAATAGAACATACACAATCAAATATATCCTAAACCCTTCACTAAAATATGGAATATTGTATCATAACTAATCAACCTCAATTAAGAACTAAATCTAACAAAGGATGTGGACATAGATGAAAATAATCTAATATATTCATAAAAAATCTTTGAGAGAAATATCCCTTTTTACATTGAAATAATCTTGAAGTGGCACAATTATAAAAGGAAAAAATTATTTAAAAAATAAAATTGTAATATTTTAAATAACTATTCAAAATGTTATGGAATCATAATAGAATAAAAATTTCCATTCGCGTCGTATATGTTAAAAAAACATTGTTTCTTTAATTTGACAGCAAAGACATAATTAACTCATTTGGAAAACGATAGAAATATTTTTTTCAACACATTTTATATAAAATTTCAAACATGGGAAAAATTTTATTTGAAGAAATGTCGATAATATTTTGATATACATTTTATGAAACATGTACATGGATGATAAATATTTCCCAGTAGATAATTACATATAAACAATCTAGGATAATAATGAGATTGTGAAATTAACCCTTACCTTGTATTTTCATTAGTTAAAGGTGTGTTAAACTCTTGTATAATGGTTAAATCGTGATATTAAATTATAAAAATACCATATTCATATTTATGATATCATATATGATCCTCTTATATAATTTTCTTAATAATATTTTATTATTAACATTGCTTCGGGTGTTAACTGCATCGTTTTCCTATGCATGTTTTATTATGTAAATGATCTTTTTTATTAATAGAATATATTTTATTCATATTACTAATTATGTAATGTTCATAATTATTATTTTTACTTGTCATATAAATTTAATAATAATTTTTGAATTGTTAACATGGAGAATGAATCCCACCATGTCATGGAGACGGTAGGCCGTACGTACGCACTAGAGACATTATCATTCCCTTGATGGATAAATGTTATAGAAGTGGATGGTATATTAATTTTAAAGAAAAATTATCATGTTATATTAATTATTTATATCCATTTTACTCATCATTGTACCTATCTAAATAATGTAGTGTTGAACAACAAATTTCACTATGACATGGAGATGACAAGCCATACATATACAGAGATGGTGATATTGTTATTCATATAATGGATAAAATAAATAATAAGGTTTTCCTTATATTATAATAACATCTCAGTATATTTATTATACTTAATTCATAACTTTTTATGGGAAAATAACACCTAACGAGGATGTAGAATTAGAAAATAACTTTGAAAGTGGTGGTAAAACAATTATCTCTTCTTCGGATAACTTCTTTTTATTTTCACAAAAGGACTCCTTTGGTTGGTTTTCTGCTAAAAGTACAACCTCTAAGATTAATTTAACGATGTTTTGAGGAGAATTGAGAAGTTTTTTTTGAGAAAATGTGCTTTATGTTTGTTAATAAAATAGAAGGAGAGGCACCCTTTTATAATATAGGGGAGGGGCACTTTTTTTGGAAACTCCAAAACTATTAATTGATTATAAATTTATTTTCATTTTAAAATAGGTTTAAAGTAATTTATTTATAGGATAATATGTGAATGGTTCTAAATAATCTAATAAAAATATTTTTAAAAAAGTTAGGTAAAAAAATTAACCATATCTTTTGGATTTAACTATTAGTTAAAGAGTGTTACTATTACCGTGTTTATATTTCATTTTATAATATAGGAATAATATAATTACAATAAATGTAAAAAGGATATAAATTGGATAATTTATGTAATATTTAAGACCATTCAAGTTAGTTCTATTAACCATATATTTAATTGAATTTTATAACATTAAATAAATATTATTTATTTTAAAGTATCATTTATGTTAATTTTTATTCTATTCAATGTTTGCATTTTTAAAAATATCAAATAAGCATGATAATTTAGAAATAATAATTCATAATGTCACTAATATGTCATTTTATATATTAAATATATTTATGTCATTAATTAAGTCATGTTATATATGTTTTAATATTTTTAATATCATTTATTACATATTTCTATTAATAAAAAAATTTCTACTTCTCTATTCTATCATCATTAATGGTAATTATTCAATATCAAAAAATTATAAATAAAATTCAACGAGTTAGTTAGTTATTTTAGATTTATATAGACTATTTATAATGGATTTTATCTCTAGGATATATCTATTTTAAAATTACTATTATTATAAAAAATGAGAGTGTGAGATTTTGTAACATTCATTAATTTTTATAATATTCTTTTCATATTCATGGAAAATGGTCCCTTAAATGATTCCATTTCAAAAATTATGTGACAAGGGTCGAATATAATCATATGATAGTATTTTTACAGGTGTTAGGGTAATTTTTTAATATTATTTTTACCTTTAATTACCTGATTTACCCTTAATTAAAGTAATAAGAAATTACTAAAGTTATTATTCATAATATACAAAAACATCATATTTTCCTATTAACATAATTTACAAGCACAAATTCTAAATATGTAATGAATTTTTCAAAATTTATAACAAATATGTTTCAGTAGTTATTTTAAAATTAATCCCTATTTATGAAATAATAAAATAGGTTTTTCAAAAATAAAAACCATTAAAATATTGGCATGTGTTTATATCTAATTTTAATGTTAAAATAATAATAATGACCTAAAATATATTAAATTATTAAAACATAATCTAGTTATAATTTAAAACAAATTTAAATGATAGTTTATGAATAAAAATAAATTGAATCAAAAATGAGTTTTTAATTAAAATGCAGTATTTTCCACTATTCATTAAAATATGAATGTTATCAGAAGAATGAAAAGATTTATTCAAATGTAAATTTTTATGTCCTAATTCTAAATAAGATGTATATTTTGTAAAAATTAATATATAAAAGTTTCAAATATTGGGTTTATGAAGGTTTCCCCATTAAATGGTGGTAAAACTGCATTTTTTTTAAAATATTTTTTTATTAGAAAAAATTGAATTTGTTCTTATATCATGATTAAAAAAACACGAGATGAATATAAAAATTGAATAAAACATAAAAAAATAAATTCTATTAATAATTACTTTTTTTAAATGGTCAGTTATGGTGTGATTGATCTTAGTGTTGTGTACAACTCTAGCTATTAATTTATTTAAAAAGAAACATAGCGTGGAATATTGGGGTGTTAGAAATGTACCTTTCCCCAAATTGTTCTCATAAACCACTTTGATAGTCATAATCACATTATATTTACCTTTGTCTGTAGTCTTGAGAGGTTGTTTATACTAACCATCAAAAACTATTTTATTCATGCATTGATTGTAACAATTCACATACTCCTTGAATTTGTTGCATTTGAGTATGGGTGGTGTGTTTTGTAGAACTCTATATCTTTTCTCATAATTGGATGACTTCTTCCCATAACACCAGAATTAATTTTATTGGTGACCCTTCTTTCTAAACATTAAACATTCCCCGTTCATCATAAGAAATTTTTCCCCATGTCTTTTTCACACATAAAGAAATAAAGAAAAATTATCCTTTATTCTCAATGGTTTTTATAATTTCCATTGATTACCATTTTTATTTTAATTTCAATACCCTAAGATTGACGAGTAACTCCAATATCTATATCATCTATGAGAGAAAATCAAATTACTAATTCACAGGTAATAAATTCTCTTATGGATAACTCTCTTTGGATACTCGGTTTTAAGCCACTGAAGAATCAATCAAACTTACTTTTAGGTTAGATGATAATTCCAGAAGCGTACCTCATATAACTTGAAAAATTTTCCTCATAGGTTCTAGTAGATTCATAATCCTTTTTCTTTTACTAATATAATTCATTATCATTTTTCATATCAAGAACAATATAAAATTACTTATTGAAAAATAAGTTCTTGAATTAATCTGAATCCATGGAGTTAATTTATCCCCCTTTCATAAAATTCTTCATACGATTAAACCATATAATTTATTTAACATTAGATGATAAACTACTAAAATGAAATTATCGTGTTCTAAATTACTGAGAACATAAAATATATATTTTAGTGGTACTGATCCTTTTCTCATCCACTAGTGGATTAGAATATACATAGAATGATGATGGTAATTTCCTCATAAAGTACTTAATATAATGTCAATACCTCATTTTCACATATCTATGTCCAGTATGACTCATAGCTTGTATGAGAATAACAATAAGATTTTTCATTCTATCTCCCATGTAATTTTGTTTCTTAGGAGGACAATAATTACATTGTCTATCACATTTATTATTATATCTATTTCTTTTGGAATCATCCATTTTCTAACTGAAAAAATCATAGTTTGTGATACACTAATCCTAGTGGGAAAACCACATAATCAAGGGAAATTACTTATAAAATTTCGATATATGAAACCTTATATTTCACTTAATTTATGCAAGATAATTATCAAAACTCTAGGATTGTTACCTAGACTTACCCATAGGTTTATTACTAATGATTTCTTAACCATGTTTCTAGTGGATAACTAAAGATTTCTCATATACCAACTATAACGACACATTCCTTTCATAAATATATATTAAAAATAAATAGATTAATATTCATAACATAATATAAAAAATTATCCCATAACCATATGGGTTTAGTGTCTTTAGAAGCATGGATACATAAACAGGTGGTTTATAAAACATCTACATCATCTCTTGATTATTCTATTATAAATAGAACACTTTTTTCATATTATATTGGAAACATTTTTTTTTATATATTAGGAAAAATAAACATAACAAAAGTGTGATATTAGATTCTTAGTAATTATAAACGCATGGGATATCAATACATTATCATATGAAATAATAAGGTAATAATAAGTTTATGAGATCATAACCACAACTTACAACGTTCAAATAAAACCTTTCATAGATTATAAACATGATTTATAGAATAAAAATTAACATTTTAGAAAACATGGACCATAATAGTGGAAAATAATCATAAATAAATCCCAATACATATGATCAGTTCATAAAAATGTGTAAAAATTTTATATATGTAAAAGAATTTCATATTCCATGGTTAAATACCAACACCATCATCCTAAAGGATCAGGGAACACCTATTTCTCATGGTGTATTAGAAGAACTTGTTTCCTATAGTGTAACAAGCCCATTGACATGTTTACCATTTTTATCTCATGAAATATTAATCATTACCCAATAAATTTTAGGGAGATGTCGGTTTCATAAAAATTTCATTGTAGCAAAACACATGGAAAAGAAATGGGTTTCATAAATATAAATCGATAATAAAAATAAAAAATGAAAACAATAAATATATTATAATTGAATAATATCCCTATTAAGTAATATGTAACATAAAAAAATGTCATATTACATGGAAAATAATTCTAAGAGATCACATGAAATAATTCTTGAAAAAAATATCATTTCCATTATTAAATAATTGTTTTTAAAGGGCATAAAAATCATAATGGAATTTTTTTTGGAAAATAACCATGTAAGATGTAAATGAAACATGAAATAATTAAGCCATCATAATGTTTGGAAAATCGATTCATTCTGTATATGTTAAAAAAATTCCTTTTATAGTTTTATCAGATAATTCACAAAGAAAATAATTTATAAAATCACAAAAAGTGTCCTTACAAACCATTATTAAAATGTAAAACATGAGTTCAAATAATTATAATAAAATAATAAGATAATATTAAAGATTTGTTTTGAAACAATTTTAAGAAACATGGATGAAAAGGGTATTTTTATAGGATATTTTAAAAAGTAAATTTTTAAAACAAAGTACCTCATAAATATAACATTATTTATGTGAGAATTAATAAAATGAATTGATTATGTGTATTTGATTTAATTATATAAAAAACAAGTGTAAATACAATATAAGATAATAAAAAGTAATCTCACATATAATCTTAACATGGAATAATCAATGAAGTAGATTTTTAACCCAATTTAATGAAATTGAGTTAAGAAATCCTTTACCACATTGAAATGAGTGAAACCATATGCCCCATAAAAATAATAATTATCAAATGAAACATTTAATACCATTAATAAAATTTTATTAATGATTATACATATCAAAGGTAATTATATACACCATATAAAATAAATAAGTGGTGAATAATTCATATATATAATAGAAGTAAATTTGATTTTAGAAACCATTACGTCACACTTCCCTTTATTTATGCATATTTTAAATTCCAATATAAAAGATAAAAGAACATTATTAATTAATTCCATAAATATAATAATATTTATTATACCTTAAATCATCCATTTATAACATTTTACCACCTATTTATTAATAAAATTTTATTATTTTCATTGTTTTGGGTGTGTTCGACTCATGGTTTCATGGTCGGTTATTTATGTATAATTGTGCATTTTATTGTCAAATGAAAATATAACACCATAAGTGAAAGAAAATGGTATTAATTAATATCTTGAATTTTAAATGGTACAATATATCATATTTTTATTTCTGACCTAATGATGATTCATTTGATAAAATTTTAATGATTAATGTTCAGTTAATTTTTGCAGGTTATTCGACCATCACAAACTAGTTTAATTTTATTTAATATTAAGTATATATATTAATTCCAAAAAATGAAATAGGTTATGATATACCTATTAAAATCATATTTAAATAGAAAAATACTTTTATTAATTTCCTTGAATATGGTAATGGAAAATAAAAAATCACTATCTATAGAGAAGGTTAACCACCATAATTTCGACAATGGTTTGGTTTATTTGACTATAAAAATATAAGAAAATGGATGGATATAAGATATTTCATTAGAAATAAAAAATTATAGTATATAAATGATAATTTATTTATTATTCTTTAATGGATGAATTAGGTGAATATAAAGTAGAATAAATAAATAAATTAAGAGCACTTTTTTGAGAAGGTTAACTCTTGATTATGACCTCCTTGAAGGATCCATTATTGAACATAGAATTCGTATTTTGGTTTGAATATTAGCACTTTAACATGGGTATATTTGGGAGGATAGTTTTTTACAGTGATTTTAAGAGTTTCACATATTGTGAGGGGAAAATGGGTATTGAGGAGTGGTAATTTTAATTGATAATGGGTTGTTTTAATGATTAAATAATTATTATTTTATACTTAAATACAATCACATGTCGGGGGAATTAATTCCAATGAATTTTGATGATAATTAATGTTTTAAAGGATTATTATGGTCTATAAACACATAAAATAACCATTTATTTTTTTTAATTTTAGGTATTTTAATCTTTTTTCCTTTTAACTTTAACCCACTACATTATTTTACCTAGACTCTGGAAAATATTTTTTTCCCATGTTAACATTTTTGTGAATAAAAATGAAAAACAACCTTAAACACTAATTTTTAACTTCTAATTACAAATATGGAATCCATTTCTTAAAATTAGAATCATATAATCTTCAAAATTTTCATTTAAAATTAAACCATTAAAAAGCAACGAAATACAGTTTTTTTGGAAAATTGTTTTATTGACCCCAAAAATGTAATTATAACAAAATAAATTATACATATATATTAAATTTAATAAATTATATTATATATAACTAAAAATTCATTAATTTTATTTTAGATAAATTTAATAACATAAAATTACTTTTAAATATAAAGAAAACGAGTGTTATAAAAATTAGCATTTTTCTACTATTCACTAAGAAGGTAAACTTTTCAGAAAATTATAAAAAATTAATCCTATGATAATTTGACTTGATGAATACAAAAATTGCATTTATTTTATCAAATAAATTTTCTAAAGGTGTAAAAAATTATTTATATTTATTTTCTAATATAAATAAATAAAAAAATATTTTTTTAAAAAACATCTATTTAAAGAATAAAATGATTTTACATAAAATAATGAAAAAATTCAAAAATAATTAATTAATAGATTAAAGATTACTTGTAAAACTATATAATTCATAAAGTGTTTATTACTATTCATTTTTATCAATTTAATATATAGGTTATAATCTCTTTGTAAAATAATAAAAATTTGGAGTTTGTTTAATCTCAGTCTTATGTGAAAAGTAATCTATCAAAGAGATTAAATTTATTTAAAAAGAGACATACCATAAAATATTGGGGTGTAACAATGTAACACCCGAGATTTTTATGAGTAATATTTTGTTTTTATATTTCATCAAAGGAATCTTTCACTACATACTAGCTTGGCTTACTTTACACGCAATCGCGACCTTCCTCGATAGCTTGCGTCGTACGCAATACCGAGTTTCACTAAACAACGATATGCTATTAAAATATTATTAAAACTAGCCGTTATGAATAGTAATAACCACTTTTTGAAATTTTATAAATTTTATCTTTCAAAATGGACTTCATTTTTGGATTCGGAATACTGAAATTAGCCTAGGGTGAAATTTTGGTATTTTTCTGAAAACTTTCAATTTTTGATGAATAGTGAAACCACTAAGTGGTAGGTTAAAAACTGAATTTTGAATAAAACTTAATTTTACCGCTTCTGTGAATGGAATTTCGAAAATCCGACAGACACAGTTGATATCAGTAAGTAAAATGTGGTTCAATGAGATAAAAATAATTTTTTGGTGAATAGTAACTTTTTACTTTTTTTACCACGGTTAATAGTAAATAGGGGTAAATATGATATTACTATTACCCTAACACATGTCCTAATTCTATTGGATAAGTGTAATTCGACCAAAAACAACCTTATGAATAAAATATGACCATTTAGGCCCACTTGGGTTAGATTAGGACATTTATTATTAATTTATTTAAAGAAGGGTTAAAATAGTTAAAATCAAAGTTTAATAAGTAAATAATTTTTAATATGGGGTTATACATAAGATAAATTCGACTATCAATATTCATTAGAAAGATAAAAATATTTCCTACATAATGGTATTTTATTTATAATTTTTAGATATTAAATAATTTAATTTATTTATGACACAATTATGATGCAATAATTATCTTATTTATGAAATATTGACATAATTGATGTTATAAACACAAAAATAAATGTAATTTGAGACTTTTTATGAATTAAACTAATTTTATAGGTTACTATGATATATTAGTGTTGATTTAATCAACTTGGTTTGAACATATAATTCTGTTATGACTTTCACAAAAATCATATATCAAATAGTGTCAAAATTGACACAAAATAGTTTTTAAATCAAATATTATATTATTAATTGTCATTTTATTCCTAAAAATCTAAGGTTCGGCCTAATGACTTAGATAAGGATATATATATTAATAATAAACAATTTGGGGTTCGTTTGGAATGTTATAGTAAGTGTATTAACCATATAGTGAAAGAAAACAAAAGACACGGTAAAAGTTAAATTATTTAACTTAGAGTTAAATCTAATTGATAAGGTTAAAATAATACCCTAAACTTGTCTAAATCATATTTTTTGATAGGATTTAGACCCATCCCCACTTTAGCTTCAAAATAAGACCCTTTGGAACCATTATAAACCGATTTTGACTTTAATATAAAATAATATTTTGAGATATTCCTAAGGTGCCCCTCTCCTCCCTTATAAAAGGGAACCTCCTCCCCCTCCTCCTCACGCAAATTTGAGCACTCAAGCTCAGCCAAACCCTGCAATTTTCTCCTCTACACTTCCCTAGAATAATCCTAGAGGTCCTGGTCTTCTTCAAAGACCAATCTTAGTTCCCTAAGTGGAGGATTCAAAGAAGCGTTCCAAAGAAGAGGTAATATCCATTACCGATCTTTTCAATTTCTTTTTTCTTCAACTTCTTCTTATTTAGTTGTTTCATGATAAAGTAATAAAATCAGTATTACTTACATACTGATATGTTATGAAACAACCCTAATTCACCTTCTATCCATCCTACGGAAAAATGAAATCACCGCGCGTGCGTACGTACGGAATACCGTCTCCACGCCGTGGTGTAATCTATTTTCCACCATCACCTTACAAGGATGGGTATAATGGTGTAATGAGTAACTATTTATGATTATTATAATGTAATATTGATACTGAAATAATATATATATACTCAAATACAATTCCACGATCATAGGGACGATATCATCACTCGTGCGTACGTACGGAATACCGTCTCCACGATGTGATGCGACTCGTTCTACATGATCATCATTACATAGTAATTATATAAATGAATTGAATGAATAAATATGATATATGTTACACTAATACCATTCTGGATATAAGGTATCTATAACCTTAAAATAAGAATAAGAATTTATTCGGCAAAACACGCATAAGAACAAAAGGCAATAAAGACCCGAGTAACAAGTAACAATGAAATATTACTAACAAGAAGCTAAGAATATGACCATATATGATATCATATAAATATGTATGATTTTGGAATAAGTCAATAACATTCTTTAAACCATTATACAGGAGCTTCGGACACGTACAAAGCAAATCGGACCTAAGGTAAGGGAAATATCACAATCTCATTTTTATCTGAGATTGTTTATACTTTAGTATTTACTGGGGTGTATTTTATCATCCACATCCATGTTTCCTCAATATGTAATATTATTTCCATCCACCTACAATTTTTTAAATCCAATTTTACCCTTCGGTGAGTTTTTAGTAAAAGATATGAAAGGAATCTTTTGTCGTTTTTCGTACGAGGTACTTTTTGACTTTTCTGACAAAAGTACGAAGAATGTTTTTTTAACTTATACGGAATGAATGGATTCTTAAAACATTATTTCCAAGAAGCTTACTTTACAAGTATTCTAGTTTATTTTTAGTCAACTTCTTTTAGTTTAAAATTGTATGACATGTTAAGAAAGGAAAAGTGTTTTTAAAGTAGAAAGGATATTTTCCTCAAGAATTGTGTTCAAGTATTTTATCAAAATTATTTTCCATATAAGATAATAAAAGGGTTCTGTTTTTATCCCTATTATTACATGGATTTGATTACGTTGTGATGGAAATATTTTTATGAATTCCTTTATCTTATATGAATTGTTTTATGATGTCATGTTGTTTAAGAATCCCATTTTTATTACATGGGTTACGCTATGATGTATGGTTTATGATTATGTGGCACACATAAGAAAGGATTCATTATAAGATGGGTGGGACCTATATCTCCCTCCAATTCATTGGGTAAAGATTTTATATCTCACGAGATAGACATGGCTAGAATGGTAGGTTATACCGGTTCAGTGAAACAGGACTGGAACGAGGGTGACTCGATTCAGAAAGGGACTTTGTCCACTAAGATAGTCTTGGCAATGAGTCATGACTAACAAGAAATGATTTTCCATGATTATGTGTGCATGCCACAAAGTTTCAAGTTTCATGTTATGATTATGGGGATCTCATTTTCACTTCTATGATTTATTCCATGTTAAGATATTATTATCTCTTTTGCAGGTTATGATTTTCAAAAAGATATGATATGATATTTATTTCCTTTATTTGACCTTGCTGAGCATTTGAGCTCACCCTTTTATGTTTTATTTTCCCCAGGTCAGGAAGATGGATGTTAAGTAGAATATTCTAAAAGGGACCCTAGATATGATGAAATAAATGGGAGAAACTGTAGAAGATTTATGAACCAGTTGTTTATGTTTCCCAGTTTCTAAAGACACTATACCTATACGGTCCTTTTTGGTTTTGTCATATGTGTTAATAAGTGTGCTTCAATTTTGAAGTATTAACAATGTATGTAAAGTATGGGTCGTTATAGTTGGTATCAGAGGAAAGGTATAGTCAACCTTTGGAAAATAGGATGTGAAAGCCTTAGTAAGAACCCTAAGGATAAGTCTAAGCATAGAACACAATATTAGTGTTTTATAAGTGGCCATGAATACCCTAGGATAAGACCTTAAGTGTGAAATTTTATCCTTGATTATGTGGTTTTCCTATTATAATTAGTGTTGCTCACACTATTCTTCTTGGTTTTAGTCAATGGATGGAACCCGAAGGAACCGTGTTAATGCGGAATGCGATGGGCAATGAAATGATTGTCCCCCTAAGCAACCAAACGATATGGGAGCTGGAATGCAAAATCTTGTAGCCATGCTCACACAACTTTCTCAAGCTATGAATCATGTAGGACTTCCAGATGAGCAAAGGAAGGAGCAACATTCTGTTGAATCCTTCATGAGGCAACGTCCACCTTCTTTCAGTGGGTCTACTGATCCATTAGTTGCTGAACAATGGATTAGTACCACTGAAAAGATATTTTCAGTTCTTCAATGTTATGAACATGATAAAGTCATCCTAGCAGTGTATCGTTTTGAAGGAGATGCTGATCAATGGTGGAATCTTATTAAGAATACGAGGCAAAGGGATGAAATTGAGTCTATGGAATGGGACTAGTTCAATAAATTATTTTTTAATAAGTACTTCCCTCATATTCTCCGAACAAATATGGAGAAAGAGTTTCTTGAACTGAAGCAAAGGGATGATGAATCTGTTGGTACCTATAAATCAAATTTTACAAGACTTGCAAGGTACGCTTCTGGAATTATTATCCAACCTGAGAGTAAGATCGATTGATTCTTTAGTGGCTTAAAACCAAGTCTTCGAAGGGCATTAGCCATAAGGGACTTCAATAGCTACGAGGAAATCGTTCGATGTGCTCTCAAAGTTGAGATGGAGATTGGAGTAACCCATCAATCACATGGGTTTGATAAGAAGAGGAAGATGGAATTCAAAGGAAAATCTAAAGAGAACACTGAAAAGAAGATGAGCTTTCCCTTATGCTCAAAGTGTGGAAAGAAACATGGAGGGAGTTGTCTTAAAGGGACAAGTAAATGTTTAAAATGTGGAAAGGAAGGTCATCGGGCATTTGAATGCCGCAATAATGGGAAGAAGATGTCTAATGATGCAAACAAAGGAAGGGATACACAGAATGAACCTACTACACTTCAATGTTTCAAGTGCAAGGAGATGGTGCATTATGCCAATCAATGCCCAAATCCAAGGGTTGATGATGATGGTCGATGTCAACAAAATCTTAAGGCTAAAGACAAAGGAAAGTCACATGCAATTTCTATCAGCGATGTGGAGTACGATAACGAAGTGGTGAAAGGTACACTTACCATCCACTCTAAAGTAGCAAATGTTTTATTTGATTCTGGATCCACCCACTCTTTTATTTCTGAAATATTTTCTAAGGGTATCACCGTATTACCTCAGCAATTAGATGTTGAGTTAGCTGTGACAACACCTAATGTCACAACAGTCGCATCAAAAGTTTATAATTCTTCTCCGATCGAAGTTTGTGGGAAAGTGCTTCCTGCAAATCTTCTGATCCTTCAATTAGTGTAATTTGATGTGATTCATGGCATGGATTGGATTTATCTACATGGAGCTCATATCAATTGCCAAAGAAGGGAAGTCACATTTCATATTCCAGATCAATCTACGATCGTCTATCGATGCAAGGATAAATATAACCTTCCAGTGGAAATTCCTTCCATCTTATGGGTCTTGATTCCACTAAATGAAGGTTATTTATCTCAAATGGTTGGTAAGAAACTTACGATTAAGAATATTCCCATCGTACGGGAGTTTTATGATGTCTTTCCGGAGGAATTACCGGGTCTTCCACCAAATCGTGAAGTTGAGTTTTCAATAGAACTCGTACCGGGTGCTTTGCCTATTTCAAAGACACCTTATAGAATGGCCCCAATTGAGTTGCAGGAATTGAAGAAGCAACTCCAAGAGAATCTTGATAAGGGATTCATACGCCTTAGTGCGTCACCTTGGGGAGCACCTGTTCTATTTGTTAAGAAGAAAGATGGATCAATGAGACTCTGCATTGATTATCGAGAACTTAACAAGATCACTATCAAGAAAAAATATCCTCTCCCACGCATTGATGACTTATTTGACCAATTACGCGGAGCTCAATACTTTTCCAAGATTGATCTTCATTCAGGGTATCATCAATTAAGGGTCAAAAGGGAGGATATACCAAAGACGGCTTTCCGTATAAGGTATGGACACTATGAATTTATAGTGATGCCATTTGGTCTTACTAATTCCCCTGCTATCTTCATGGATCTAATTAATAGAGTGTTTAGAGACTATCTTGATCAATTTGTGGTAGTCTTTATAGACGATATTCTTGTCTATTCAAAGAGAAAGGAAGAGAATGAAGATCACTTGAGAATTATATTGAAGACCCTGAGAAAGGAGAAGCTTTATGCCAAATTTACCAAGTGTGAATTTTGGCTTCAAAAAGTTTCATTTTTGGGTCACATAATCTCAAAAGAGGGGATATCTGTGGATCCAGCAAAAACAGAGGTTATTGAAAGATGGTCAAGACCAACAACAGTAACTGAGATCCAAAGTTTTCTTGGTTTGGATGGATATTATCGACGTTTTGTAAAAGATTTTTCACGATTATCTAATCCACTCACCAAGTTGACTCGGAAAGGAGTTAAGTTTGTTTGGACAGAGGAATGTGAAGAGAATTTCAAGGAGTTGAAAAGAAGGTTATCCAGTGCACCTGTGCTCACACTGCCTTGTAGTGGAGAAAGTTTTGTGATCTACAGTGATCCATCCAAGAAGGGATTGGGGTGTGTTCTTATGAAAAATGATATGGTGATAGCTTATGCCTCACGACAGTTGAAAATCCATGAGCAAAATTACCCAACACATGATTTGGAGTTGGCTGCGGTAATCTTTGCATTAAAGATTTGGAGGCATTACCTTTATGGTGAAAGGTGTGATATTTATACTGATCATAAAAGTTTAAAGTATATTTTCTCACAAAAGGAGTTGAATATGCGTCAAGGAAGATGGTTGGAGCTGATTAAGGATTACGACTGCTCAATCCATTACCACCCTGGGAAAGCAAACAAGGTGGCAGATGAATTAAGTCGACAAGACCATGCTAGTTTATCCATGATGAGGATCAAAAAAGATCCAATATTTTTGGATTTACAAAGGATGGATCTTGGAATTATAATGGAAGAGGAAAAATCTTATCTTTCTCAAATGAATGTTCAACCATCTATACATGTGAAGATTAAAGAGGCACATAAAGAAGATGTCGAGTTACAAAAGAAGGTGAGAAATGGTCCTGAATTTAACCTTGATTGTGATGGGATAATAAAGTTCAGGAATCGGGTTTGTGTTCCTCCCATCCCCGAATTAAAGAAGGAGATGCTGGATGAGGCTCATAGTTCTTCATTCTCTATTCATCCTGGAAGCACGAAGATGTATAGGGACCTGAAAGAGTACTTCTGGTGGGATGGCATGAAAAGAGATGTTGCTGAATATGTCTCTCGATGCTTGGTTTGCCAACAAGTTAAAGCTGAGAGACAAAAGTCTAAGGGGATGTTACAACCATTACCCATACCCGAATGGAAATGGGAAAACATCACTATGGACTTTGTCACAGGACTTCCTAAAACATCCAAAGGCAATAATGCTATTTGGGTCATAGTTGATCGTCTTACAAAGTCTGCACACTTCATTGCTATTAGAGAGGATTTCTCTCTAGATCAGCTTGCCAGGATATATGTAAAGGAAGTGGTAAGATTGCATGGAGTACCACTTTCTATTATATCTGACCAGGATCCGAGATTTACCTCAAAGTTCTGGCGAAGTCTTCAGCATACTCTGGATACAGAGTTGAGTTTCAGCACTGCTTATCATCCCCAGACAGACGGTTAGTCTGAGAGAACAATTCAAACTTTAGAAGATATGTTGAGATCTTGCTCTATGGATTTCAAAGGTGGTTGGGATCAACACCTACCTTTGGTGGAATTTTCTTATAATAATAGTTTTCACTCCAGTATTCAGATGGCTTCTTATGAAGCTCTCTATCGAAAGAAATGTAGGACTCCAACTTCCTGGGATGAAGTTGGGGAAAGAAAGCTATTAGGACATGATCTCGTTGATGAAATGGCAGAAAAGGTCAGATCTATTCAACAACACATAAGAGCAGCTCAGAGTCGACAGAAAAGTTATGCCGACAACCGAAGAAAATACCTAGAGTTTGAAGTGGGTGATAAAGTGTTCTTACGAATATCTCCCTGGAGGAGGGTTATGAAATTTGGAAAGAAGGGGAAGTTGAGCCCTAGATATATCAGTCCTTTCGAAATACTGGATCGTGTTGGAAAGGTAGCTTACTGATTGGCGCTTCCACCGAATCTCTCTCAAGTTCACGATGTGTTCCATGTATCTCTCCTGAGAAAGTACATACCTGATCCTTCACATGTACTCAACTCAGAAGTTGTACCGCTGGAGCAAGATCTTTCTTATGAAGAACAACCGATAGAGATTCTGGATCGTAGCGAAAAAGTCCTACGAAACAAGACCACTCGATTGGTGAAAGTTTTATGGAGGAACCACCAACTTGAAGAAGCTACATGGGAGATTGAGGATATGATGAGGGAGAAGTATCATCATCTGTTTGTTACAAAGTGACGAATTTCGAGGGCGAAATTATTTTTAAGGGGGGTAGAATGTAACACCCGAGATTTTTATGAGTAATATTTTGTTTTTATATATCATCAAAGGAATCTTTCACTACATACTAGCTTGGCTTACTTTACACGCAATCGCGACCTTCCTCGATAGCTTGCGTCGTACGCAATACCGAGTTTCACTAAACAACGATATGCTATTAAAATATTATTAAAACTATCCGTTATGAATAGTAATAACCACCTTTAGAAATTTTATAAATTTTATCTTTCAAAATGGACTTTATTTTTGGATTCAGAATACCGAAATTAGCCTAGGGTGAAATTTTGGTATTTTTCTGAAAACTTTCAATTTTTGATGAATAGTGAAACCACTAAGTGGTAGGTTAAAAACTGAATTTTGCATAAAACGTAATTTTACCGCTTCTGTGAATGGAATTTCGAAAATCCGACAGACACGGTTGATATCAGTAAGTAAAATGTGGTTCAATGAGATAAAAATAATTTTTTGGTGAATAGTAACTTTTTACTTTTTTTACCGCGGTTAATAGTAAATAGGGGTAAATATGATATTACTATTACCCTAACACATGTCCTAATTCTATTGGATAAGTGTAATTCGACCAAAAACAACCTTATGAATAAAATATGACCATTTAGGCCCACTTGGGTTATATTAGGACATTTATTATTAATTTATTTAAAGAAGTGTTAAAATAGTTAAAATCAAAGTTTAATAAGTAAATAATTTTTAATATGGGGTTATACATAATATAAATTCGACTATAAATATTCATTAAAAAGCTAAAAATATTTCATACATAATGGTATTTTATTTATAATTTTTAGACATTAAATAATTTAATTTATTTATGACACAATTATGATGCAGTAATTATCTTATTTATGAAATATTGACATAATTGATGTTATAAACACCAAAATAAATGTAATTTGAGACTTTTTATGAATTAAACTAATTTTATAGGTTACTATGATATATTATTGTTGATTTAATAAACTTGGTTCTAACATATAATTCTGTTATGACTTTCACAAAAATCATATATCAAATAGTGTCAAAATTGACACAAAATAGTTTTTAAATCAAATATTATATTATTAATTGTTATTTTATTCCTAAAAATCTAAGGTTCCGCCAAATGACTTATATAAGGATATATATATTAATAATAAACAATTTGGGGTTCGTTTTGCATGTTATAGTAAGTGTATTAACCATATAGTGAAAGAAAACAAAAGACACGGTAAAAGTTAAATTATTTAACTTAGAGTTAAATCTAATTGATAAGGTTAAAATAATACCCTAAACTTGTCTAAATCCTATTGGTTGATAGAATTTCGACCCATCCCCACTTTAGCTTTGAAATAAGACCCTTTGGAACCATTATAAACCGATTTTTACTTTAATATAAAATAATATTTTGAGATATTCTTAAGGTGCCCCTCTCCTCCCTTATAAAAGGGCACCTCCTCCCCCTCCTCCTCACACCAATTTGAGCACTCAAGCTCGGCCAACCCCTGCCATTTTATCCTCTACACTTCCCTAGAATAATCCTAGAGGTCCTGGTCTTCTTCAAAGACCAATCTTAGTTCCCTAAGTGGAGGATTCAAAGAAGCCTTCCAAAGAAGAGGTAATATCCATTACCGATCTTTTCAATTTCTTTCTTCTTCAACTTCTTCTTCTTTAGTTGTTTCATGATAAAGTAATAACATCAGTATTACTTACATACTGATATGTTATGAAACAACCCTAATTCACCTTCTATCCATCCTACGGAAAAATGAAATCACCGCGCGTGCGTACGTACGGAATACCGTCTCCACGCCGTGGTGTAATCTATTTTCCACCATCACCTTACAAGGATGGGTATAATGGTGTAATGAGTAACTATTTATGATTATTATAATGTAATATTGATACTGAAATAATATATATATACTCAAATACAATTCCACGATCATAGGAACGATATCATCACTCGTGCGTACGTACGGAATACCGTCTCCACGATGTGATGCGACTCGTTCTACATGATCATCATTATATAGTAATTATATAAATGAATTGAATGAATAAATATGATATATGTTACACTAATACAATTCTGGATATAAGGTATCTATAACCTTAAAAGAAGAATAAGAATTTATTCGGCAAAACACGCATAAGAACAAAAGGCAATAAAGACCCGAGTAACAAGTAACAATGAAATATTACTAACAAGAAGCTAATAATATGACCATATATGATATCATATAAATATGTATGATTTTGGAATAAGTCAATAACATTATTTAAACCATTATACAGGAGCTTCGGACACGTACAAAGAAAATCGGACCTAAGGTAAGGGAAATATCACAATCTCATTTTTATCCGAGATTGTTTATACTTTAGTATTTATTGGGGTGTATTTTATCATCCACATCCACGTTTCCTCAATATGTAATATTATTTCAATCCACCTACAATTGTTTAAATCCAATTTTACCCTTCGGTGAGTTTTTAGTAAAAGATATGAAAGGAATCTTTTGTCGTTTTTCGTACGAGGTACTTTTTGACTTTTCCGAAAAAAGTACGAAGAATGTTTTTTTAACTTATACGGCATGAATGGATTCTTAAAACATTATTTCCAAGAAGATTACTTTACAAGTATTCAAGTTTATTTTTAATCAACTTCTTTTAGTTTAAAATTGTATGACATGTTAAGAAAGGAAAAGTGTTTTTGAAGTAGAAAGGATATTTTCCTCAAGAATGGAGTTCAAGTATTTTATCAAAATTATTTTCCATCTAAGATAATAAAAGGGTTCTATTTTTATCCCTATTATTACATGGATTTGATTATGTTGTGATGGAAATATTTTTATGAATTCCTTTATCTTATATTAATTGTTTTATGATGTCATGTTGTTTAAGAATCCCATTTTTATTACATGGGTTACGCTATGATGTATGGTTTATGATTATGTGGAACACATAAGAAATGATTAATTATAAGATGGGTGGGACCTATATCTCCCTCCAATTCATTGGGTAAAGATTTTATATCTCATGAAATATACATGGCTAGAACGGTATGTTATACCGGTTCAGTGAAACAAGACTGGAACGAGGGTGACTCGGTTCAGAAAGGGACTTTGTCCACTAAGATAGTCTTGGCAATGAGTCATGACTAACAAGAAATGATTTTCCATGATTATGTGTGCATGCCACAAAGTTTCAAGTTTCATGTTATGATTATGGGGATCTCATTTTCACTTCTATGATTTATTCCATGTTAAGATATTATGATCTCTTTTGCAGGTTATGATTTTCAAAAAGATATGATATGATTTTTATTTCCTTTATTTGACCTTGCTGAGCATTTGAGCTCACCCTTTTATGTTTTCTTTTCCCCAGGTCAGGAAGATGGATATTAAGTAGAATATGCTAAAAGGGACCCTAGATATGATGAAATAAATGGGATACACTGTAGAATATTTATGAACCAGTTGTTTATGTTTCCCAGTTTCTAAAGACACTATACCTATACGGTCCTTTGTGGTTTTGTCATATGTTGTAATAAGTGTGCTTCAATTTTGAAGTATTAACAATGTATGTAAAGTATGGGTCGTTATAAACAAACAATGATGTGTTTATTATAATAGATCAATCATATTTACTTGTTTCCCATAATGGATCAATAACATTGACATGTTTCTTATAATTGATCAAGCACATCAAATTGTATCCCATATTTATCTCCTTTTATTTAAAAGTTTACCAATTTCATTAGAGGGATATATAATTTTGGACCCACCTGTCACATAATGAATGCCATATATATTTCTTCGACAATATCATAATAAAATTTATCATTTCATCACATTATAATCCATGTAGTCATAATTAGTTTCATAAAAAATTCATCAAATGAACATAGCATAACACATGAAAATAAATGGGTTTGATAAACATATCATCATCATAATCATAAAATAACTAGAAAAATAATATGGATGATATCATTAGATCATACCTACTATATATCATAATCAATATCAATGGATGATATCATATATGAAGAAATCCATTAATGTATCACTAAAAATATTCTTGAGGAAAATATCATTTCCTCTTTGAAATAAAATTTTCTATTAAAATTTATCATAAATTACAGAAAATAAATTATTTTAAAATAACCATTGATAATTTTAAAGTAATCTCAAAATAATTGATCAACCGTGATGATGGCAAATGTTTTTCACATTTTATATAATAAAAAAAACATTCTTTTCATAGTTTTACAAAAATAGTCCAAAAGTAACTCATTCAGAAAACAAAAAGATGATTCCTTTTGAAATATTCTATAAAAATTTAACCCTAAAGAAAATTGGCATTGTAAAATCATTTAATAATAATGAAAACCTTCTTTATAACATTTCTAGAAAATATTGATATGGATGAAAATGGTTTTTTCACCAAATATAAAATAATATCAATTTACCTTAAAATATCTTTTTTTTCTCATGAGTACTTATGGTCATGAAAATGAAATATAAATGTGTATTCACAAGAAATAAATAGAGGAAAATAAAATTCATGAGTTTTCAGAGAGGTAGATCATAATAATTCATCAATATATTTATATATATATTTAGATTCATCTATTTAAATTATGGGTTGAAAAATTCATTACACTTTTCATGGAGGCGGTAGGCCATACATATGCATGAACACTATTTTAACTTTCTAGCAGAAGGAATGAATGAAAGATAAATAATAATTCACATTTATAGAATCATTATTATATCATATAAATAATATATATTCATCATATTAATCATTATTACCATGCATGAACAATGGAGATGAAAAATGTATCCAAACACTCCAGGGAGGTGGTAGTCCAAATGTATGCATGATTGAAATTATTGTTCTCCATTAGTTTGAATGGTAATAAATTATAAATTATATTTTCTATAATATCCTAAAATTTATATGATAATAAGACCCAATTTTGTTAATAAATTACAAGTATTTTTAGTATGAAAATATAATTTTTCAATACATGTGTTTTTATGGATTTATGGAAGGGTAAAAAACATGATAATGAAACAATTCTGCTTTTGTCTAAAAAGGATTGGGATGTTCTATGAAATATTTTTAGAGTTACAGAATGAGCTAGCATGTGTTTTTTTGGACTTTTAAAGGATGTACATAGATATAATAAAAATATTAAATATGTTTTTGTCACACACACATTATTTTATGAAAAAATGTAATATCTATTGAATGGTGTTTCAAATGAAAAATATGGGACACCCATTATGTTTGAAAAGCGAGTTTTACCATAAGAGTGACATAATTTTTTCCTAAATATTGTGTTTGGGAAAATCAAATGTAAGGGTAGTTCTTTTATAATTTTTATTTTATTTATGTCAAATAAAAATATAACTCTACATGTGAAATTAATAATTTTGTTATGGGTGGAGTAAATATTTTAATATCAGTCATGGTAATAAATGTGATATTGTTAATTGGGGTAAATAAATCAAATTACGATATTTATAAAAACTTATTAATCTATTTTCGAAAGATAATGATGGTTAATATTGAAAATTTTACTTGTAATTATGGAAGAGATTTAATAATAATAATAAAATCATGTTACTAATGTTATTATTTAATTGATAAAATAATATTGGTAGGTACACACATATATATAATATGTGTATATATATGGAAAAATATGTATGTATATATATACATGTGAGAGTGTATATATGTATATATGTATATATGGATGTGTGTGTATATATAACATGTATATGTATGGGTCAAATACATATGTAAATATATAAGCATTTTATAGAGTATATTTTCAAATACGGATGTGTGTATATATAATGTGTATATATATTGGTTAAATAGATATATGTGTTTGATAGTATATATGTATATACTGATGTGTGATCCTATATATATAATGCACATATGTTTTGGTTAAATATATATATATATATATGTGTGTGTGTGTGTGTGTGTGTTTGTGTGGATGTCTGTGTGTGTGTGTATATATATATATATAATGAGTGGTTAAATGGAATTAGGATGAGAGAAATAAATAAAGGGAAATGAATTAAATAGTTAAATCTTGGATAAAAAGGGTGGTTAGCATGACATAAGTAAATAAGGTGTTTTTTAAATTATTGATGCACATAATGAATGAGGAGAAAGGGATAAATGTTGATTTAAAAAAAATATTATAAAAGGGGGAAATAATGGGGAGTTACCCAAGGGATTCATACAGAAGGAAAACTGTTCCCACATAACATCTCACTCTGCTCTCTTCCCCCTCACATCATTTTCCCCAGCTTTCTCTCAAATATTCTATTTATTTTATTTTATTAATTCTTAAAACTTCTCTCTTCAATATATCATGAAATTTTCATCAATTTGAGGAATATTTAATTTCATTTGGTATTCCCCGTTAAGAATAATTTAAACCAATTTTTTTTTTCTAAAAATAGTGTGTCTTATATAGTTCAATTAAACTTAGAAAAAACTATCATTGTCATCCGTCATTGTACATAAGGTAGGAATCCCTTAACATGCAAACATGTTTAATAAGGGTTATTGAATAACTTATTGGCATGTGTATATACCACACAAGACTTATGTCTAATACTTGAATCGACATGATATTAATATTTCATTATCATTATGTATCACATATTCTGTATTTCAGTCTAATGCAATTGAGTACTCAAGTTTGACTTATTTTTTCCTCATGTGATATTTGATGACTAATTTTTGGAGATCCAATTGAGAAAGATGTGATAATACATTAGTGGTCATTATGTACATAGACTATTCCTTTATGAGTGATGTGTCACATTATTTTGGATACCCGTATAGGATGGTTTTGATAAGACTTTGGTTGGAATGTAAGATTTGTTTCTTTCTTTTGGCCATCCACTATAGATGGAAGTGATAATACCACAACGGTAGACATGTACTTAGATAATACCAACAGGTGGGGTGTGTCATTTGATTTGGGATATCCACTTGAAGAGGACGTGTTAGGCTAGTTAATGGTGTTCCATATGGAATTATGATGAAATATGTATTTTTCACTTGACAAGATTCTAAAGTAGGCAGAGATGGTACCCAAAGACCTGAGATGTGTGTGGTACTTGTGTAATGTGTTATGGTTATATTTATACACAATTTATGATCATGGAATTTACCTGTATATTTTACACATTGATTTTAAGGGTTGTTGGTAGATTCCTTCTGAGTCCTGTACTCACAACCTATGTGGGAGCTTTGGGGATCTTGTAGGCTTCATGACCAAATAACAAATGTAAGGAAAGGTCCCAATGGTAGATGACTGATAAGATAGAGCTACATGATATGGATGTTATTAGATGTTTTTCAATCAGAACATCAGCTACTACTTTTGTTTACTTGCTTTACTTCATACCTTGGATCCCGGTTCTTTTTTTTTATTTTTTCTAAGGCATATATGACATATTTAATTTCCACGCACGTCGCTCTATTTATTTATTTATTATATTGTCATTATTAATTTTTTGTACTCTGATGGATGGTATAGTCTCCCCATGGTTTCACTCAATAACCTTAATTCTAGTTGGAAACCTATGGAATATTTGGAGGCACAACTTAGGATATGTATCATCCAGCAAAAACCTAGTGGTTTGGGTCTGAATGGTACAAAATGGTATTAGAGGATCAGGTTCAATAAATTTTCTTTTCTCTTTGACTTGATTTGGGATAGTATAGACATGAGTAAGGATGGTTAGTTCTCTTGTAGGGGAACTATATTTTCTTCTCATAAACACCGTATAGTGAACCTCTAAGTTTCTATAATGTGGGAATTTATGTTTTTACTGTTTGATGTTACCATTGATTAAATTCACCATCAATGAAGCACATGATTTTTATATGATGTTTTTTTTATTTTTGTGTACATTCATGCATGATGATAGGTATGTATGTTCACATGATATATATACCTATTTCTTTCATTATATAGAGCCCAAATAATTATATGCTTATTGAAATTGTGATATGTTTCCAAGTGCCTTATTTATAACATTCTGTATTTGAGTTTGTTATATTTTTTGATTTAATGTATATATGTGGTTGTGACTAACATGTATGAGATTAATCCTTTAGTAAATTGGATTATATAAGTAATTTGGATTGAGTAATAACATTATATTAGTGGTGGTTAGAATGAATTTGAATGAAATTATACTATGTTGATTTCATTTTTGTATGAAAAAAAATAAAATTTTAATAGGGATACTCAAAGGGTATGGGGTATTGAATTCCTGATATGAAAGAATTCTTTAGAATGAGAAGAATTATGGATGGGATAATTGTCATATAATCAATTAAAAATTATAATAAAACCCTCTTTTGTTAATAAATTATAATTATTTCTAGTGTGGAAATTTAATTTTTAAATACTTCTATTTTTTTATGGATTTACAAAAGTATGAATTACATGTAAATGAAATGACTCAATTTTTTAGTAATAAAATTTGTAATATTCAAATGAATGTTTTTAGAGTTAGACACCGAGTTAGAACGAGATTCTGGTACATGTAGAGGCTTGACGCTAATATTATAAAAATTTTAAATATATTATTATCACTTGAGTGTGATTTTTTTGAAAAAATGGAATATATTTTTAAATGTGTTTTTGAAGGAAAATATGGGATTTCCTTTAGGTTTATAATGTGGGTTTCACCCTAGGTGCGATATAAATTTTCTTTGTGCATGGTGTTTGGTTAAATCAAATTTTTGGGTAAATCTATTATTATTATTCTTTATTTGTGTTGAATAAAAAACAGAACTATACATGTTGAATTTATAATTTTCTTATTGTTGGGTAAATATTTTAGTGGTTTCCAATTTAATAAATTCCACATTATTAATTACTATAAAGAAATGAAACTATGTGATTAATAAAAATTTATCAATATATTGTTGTTAATTAATGAATAAAACTACTGAAACAATTATGGTGGTAATTACGGAAGAGATATAATAATAATAAATATAAAATATTATGAATATTATTGTCATTAAATTTGGAAGTTAATATTGGTGTGTATATAAATAGCGTGTATATATATAATGTATGTATATATAATGTGTATATATACATGGAATAAACATGTTTGTATATATATACATGTGCGGGTGTATATATCTCTATACATATTTGTGTGGGTACATACAACATGTATATATATGGGGTATATATAAATGTAAATTTGTATACATTTTAGGGAGTATATATATACATACAGATGTGTGTATATATATAATGTATATATAGGTTAAATATATATGTAAATTTATAAACATGTGTGAGTATATATATATATATATCGATGTGTGCCTATATATATATAACATTTATATATATAGGTTAAATATACATGTATATATATGTGTGGGTCTATATATATATAATGTGTATAAATATATATAAATATATGGATGAAATTTAATATATATATATATAATATGTTTTTTAAAGGAATTAAAAGAAAAGAAATAAATAAAGGGAATTGAATTAAATAGTTAACAATTTGGAGATAAAGGTGGTAGTCATGATATAAATAAATATTGGGGTTTCTTAAATGATCAGTGAGCAAATGGCATGAAGAGAGAGAAATAATTTTTTATTTGAAAAAGAAATATTATAAAAAGGGGGAAATAATTTGGACTTTGTAGAGACACAATTTTTTCATTGTAAAATTTTGAAATATTTTAATATATATTTCCAGGGCTATATATTGAGACGACATGCAATTCCATGGCCCGACGTGTCTAGGAATAATTTAATAAAAACAATAAAAATATTATATATTACATACACCTGATTTCTTAAATAAAATGGGATAACTCTTAAATTGTTGTTCAGCTCATAAATATAATACCACTGTTGAGTTTGAAACATGATGTTTACCCTAATAATGATCTAAAATAGGTCGGCGTAGTGTGCTCAGATATATTTCTTGATGAAATTACCTTTAGTGGATTAATTAATTAATAAATTTAATTAATTGATTTATTTAATGAAATTGAAATTTATTTTTTAATTTTACCATGGGGATATTCCTGAGGTTAGCATCATAATACAAGGATCTAGTGATAGCTTCACCTTCTTCCTTCTATTGGATAATCACCTTACATGATGAAGAAACACATGATTAGAGTAGACTAGAGTTCAATACACATGATAACTTCTTCGAATCATTGGCGAGTGCGTTCTTCGATGAAGAAAAATACATTCTATGGGTAGGAATCATCAATTTGGGATTTACACCCTCTATGATTAAATTTACTGATCATAATCACCCCGTTTATGAACTGCACTAATTTTTGGACCATTTAAAGCCCCATGAAACTGTTATATTGGTTTTTTGAGTGATTTATAACCCCATATGTACCGATTCTTGATTGTGTGACAAGAATTAGTCACAATGCTATTTGAAACATTGTTTTCTTTCATTTTTCCTTCAATTATTTCAAATTTACCACTGCTTGAACCCTGTGGTCTCAGTTCAATGTTTTCTGGTTGTACTAATCCCAATATAACTCACAGAATCATGAAGAAATGATGAATGAGGCATGGATCAATGAAACTACAAAATATTTAGTATTTTTTAGGTTTTGGAAGTTTTTTCCTTGATTGATAGCCAAATTATCAATGGTTGGAGGAATCAAGATGTGTGGTGTGTAGGGTTCCACACAAAATCAATCGAATTTGAGTTTCCAGCAACTGGAGTGACATTATTAGTCAACCCATTCTAGATACACAAATCACAAGAAGAATTGAAGTGAAACAAAGGTGAAGATTACATTTAGTGCATGGATATTAGAGTTGAAAATCTAGAAAAATTTCAAAATACACACAATGTACTGTGATAAATGCATGGCGTATAACCCCTTGGTTGCGGTAACATGGGTTTTGGAAAATTATAACTATAGAAAAACATGTATCCCTTCTATACACCATATACCACCTTCACCATGGGGATGATCTGTGTGATAGAGCACACAACCGGGCACACACCATATTCCCGAGTACATGGGAATGATGTGAATTGCCTATTTGGCCTTTTTTCCATGTATAATACTTTGTTTAACTTCATTGTGAATTTTAAGGTATGATATGAAATTTTACCTGCATGAATCATGGGTATGTGACACTCAATGATGAAAATTATCAAAAGGTATAATCAGAGGCATTCTTTGTGGAACTCTCAAGTTGGGCTGCACAAGAGTCCATGACTGCAACACCCCAAAAATCTAATATAATAACATTGTATTTAACAACATGTATACCACAATAAAAAAATATAGGAAGGGATATAAAATTATGATACATTTGGATATATTTATTATTTTAAATAAATATTTTATATAACATTCAATGTATGCCACACTGAGATAGCTTTCATTACATGTATGAATGAATTTTTTCAGTAGTTTGCATTACATGCAAGGCTAAGTTTTAACAAAAAAAAATATATTATTAAGATATAATTATTTAACATAATAGGATACAACCTAAATGATAAATTGTTATTATTTTCATGATAAACTATGTTATGAGAATATACGGTTGAATTAGTTGGTATCAAATTAATTAGAAATAAATATTAGAACCAATTGAATATAAAGAGACCGTTTTTATAGAAAATTGTTTTTACTCCCACAATGCTATTTTATCACAATATAATTACAATTAATGAGTGATATAAATTCAATATAAAAATTATATGTTAAATAAAATTTTTTTATATTCATCTAATAGATTTTATAGACATAATATAATAAAAAACAAATTTTATGCAAAAAACCTATATTTTTATAAAGGTGGTTTTACTTCCTTTAAGTGGAGAACCTATTTTAAACAGATTTTTTTTTGAAATTTATTTATTTTATGTGTCAAAATTAAAATTTATATTTTAAATATGAAAATAATAATTATCATAGGGTAATTTTTTTGAATTTTTTATGAAGTTTCTTTATGAAGAGTGAAAATAAGAAATCTTAATTCAAAACTAATTTTTCTTCTAATTAGTTTATGAGGATGAAATATATTTTTATTTTTTTAATTAATGATTAGATAAATGTAATATTAATTAATTAAATATAGGTACTTATATTAAATTTCATTTTGAAATAGAATATAAAAACATAGAATACTTTTAAACATTTTTTCTTTAAAAACACTCATCTTTGTCCTGTTTATGGGATTAAATTTAAATTAATTTCTACTACTTATGTGATAGTAATTTGAAAAAATGGATTCCATATTTGGAATTAGAATAATTTACAATTTTGAATATGGTCATATTAGTTTTGACCAAAAATATTAGTGAAATTAATCAAAATCAATTTCAACAATTAATAAAAAAATTATCTTCACTGGGGAGAAAACCTTAATATTAAGACCCAAAATGACATAAAAACCTATCCAAAATAAATTTTATGGATACTAATAGACCCTATAATCCATGTTATATACTTTTTATCATTATTGGAGCCACTTTACCTAGTAAATATATGTGTAGAATTCCCTATTCCAAAATATACAAGTATGCCACCCCTCCTCCATTATAAAAAGAAACTGACCCCTCCAACTACCTAACACCTATAAATACACATGGATCAAAATATATCTACCTAAATAGTACCTAAAAATTCCTTCCATCAACCTAGATTCCTCTCCTTGGTCATAAATCTATCCAAGGAATCACATCGGTGGAAACCAAAAGGAGTTACCTGAATAATAGGTATTATGTTTCATTAAGCCCTTTAGTTTTATTTCTATCTCTATTGATTAAATTATAATTATTATATGATTTTATAACAAAAGAAGTATCGAAAATATACTGATATGTTTTTGTGTTTTGGGTTCTACCTACACTTACACACACATCCATCTAATGGGTAATGAGTTTACCATTTTTATTTATTGTGAACTACGACCTCACGAAACAAAGTATTTCAATTTTCCCTTATCACATCTCATGGTTGGTAATTTTGATGAAAACTATGTTTATATATGTTATATGTTATATTTATAATTTATATATTATTCTATTATTCGTTTATAATACTTACCTTTATACAATCCACTTTCATGAGAATACGATAATATCATTCCGGGAAGTGCAGACTACCGCCCCTCAAAGCGATGGGATTCATTCATGCTATACATAGAATGTATAAAAGGCGATTTTAATAAAATTATGTAAAATATATGACATCGATATGATAATAGTATTGAAATATATATATATATCATTTATTTTAAATGTTTTTTAATACAATAATGAAAAGAAAGTAGCACTGATGCATGCGTACAACTTACCGTCTCCCTGAACGATGCCTTCCATTTACTATCTTCAATGATTATAGGTTATTATAAATGCCTATATAATTACTATATATGATATTTACATCATTTTTGGAATTTTCAATATGATTAATTCAAGATATAATTAATAATAACATTAAGTAACATGTAAAAATGGACTTGAAAAACTATGAAATTAAAACCTAAAATAATGAAAATAATAAAATATTGTAATAAAGTGAGTAATAATATATTATAAGAAGATAATATATGATATTATAAACATTAATATGGTTATTTAATAAGTTAGTAACACTCTTAAACCATTATACATGGGGTTTAATATTATTCACACAAAAGGAAACACGAGGTAAGATATTTTATCTCAATTTACATTAAATTGATAATTATTTGTTTCTATACACAAATTATTTTTTATATGGTTTATATATATTCATTTTACATGTTATATCACGAATCCCATTATTCTCATGAAATTATTAGTTTAATTTAATCTCATTACTTCTTGGGAATTATGATTCAAATGTATCAATGTGGTATGGGACACTTTGGAATATTTAAATAATATTTTCCTCTAGAATATGTATAATGATTACCTTTACAATTTCACTTTCTTTTGTGATTGTTAACTTTACATTGAAACAATAACATTATTATGATAATTTATATGGTAAATTATACTTGTATTAAATATCAATATTCTCATGCAATTGATATTATTATTTCCTAAAACATATACAATTATTACATATTGTTTTCTATTTGACACTTATTCAATTAACTAGTGAATTATTGATAAATCATTATATTTTATTCAATATTGATATTTGATGAGGAAAATTTTAAATTAATTAAACTGAAAATTTTATATGTGAGGCATTATTTTGATAGTTTTAATATTGGTGGGGCTAGTTTATAGATAGTCCCTCATTGCATTGGTAGTATCATGCGATTAATTAGTTGAAAAAATGGGATGCTTTTTACCAGATATACTAAACTGTCTTATAAAATTATTGATGGTAATGGTATCATGTGCTTTAGAAACAAGAAATCCAATAATTAATCATTTACCTCGTTTATAATATATTCTTATTTATCCATGATATTTTCATGTTGAAATATCTACGGATGCATTCTTTTCTCTATTTATTGATTAAATGACATGTTTTTAGTTTATTATCCTTCCATATTGATTATACCTTATCTAGTTATCTCAAATGACATGTGATATTAGTTATTTACTTTACCATGTTGATTATTCTCATAAATTCATTATTTATTCCACTCTACATACCCTTACTATGAATTTTAGCTCACCATTTTTATGTTCTCATTCCCCATGATGGGAAGAGGAGTCCTTTGAATGATCTTTCTTTTATGTAGTTCATTTATGTTTATTTTATATCTTGATTTATTTTATTTTCCTAATGTATTATGAGTATCATATATGTAATATGGGTTTCCAAAAATTCTATACTTATTGGTTCTTTATGATTTTATTCCTTGTAATAATGTCAATGTAATTAAATAATTCATCAGCTCTAGAGTTTTTGGATTGAGGCATTTCAGTGGATATTAGAGGATGGTTTACAAAAAACATGGAAACTAGATTTAGGAGACATAGAATAGATAACATAACTCTATGATAGTATTTGAGGGTATGTATAGAAATACCTCATATAATTTTGGTAAGGTAGAGATTATGTGGGTATTCCCTGTAATACATTCCAATCTGGATACAACAATTTAATGTAATTTTGGCATAGATGTACCATGGGATAACAACTCTGACAAGGTGTGTCGGTCCTAACTCGGTGTAACATGGTACATGAAAAAAAGTCCATAATGTGAACCTAGTTTAACACTCCTATGAGATACAATTAAGATAATTCACATTTTATATATATTACTTTATGAAGGATTTTATTGTTATGATATCCCCAATGAAACCATGTTAATTATTATGATATTAGTTGTGAAAAACATTTTTAATTTATGATTAGTGTTTCACTACGTTTTTGGATTATACATTATGTTACATAGTGTTATGATCTAATTAATTATATTCCATTGTTTAGAAATAGTGCATGGAAGGATGAATGGTATTAATACTCTAGGAAAATATAGAGGTTTCCCTAGTGAGAAACCTAATATCGATAATATTAGAATTGAGAAAGTTATCTATATATTAGGAAATATTAATTAGGTTATGACACATAATATTCCTGGGATAAAGTAACCTATCCCAAAATGAGATTCTATGATGTTTGTTCACTTTATGTGATAGAGGTTCCCATAATTTAGTAGGATATAAGATCTAATGGAAATCGATAAATGTATTAATTCTTGGGAGAAGCTATTTATGGCATTGGGTTACAATGAAATAAAAAAGGATACACTTGCATTGTATTGTCTTAATAGTAGTGATGATAAATGGTGGTTGCTGATCCTGGATACTAAATAAGAAGAATAAATATAACGGTTAGAATGGAGAAATTTTAAGGGGACATTTTTTGATAAATACTTACCCCGTGATCGAAAAACTAAGATGAAGAGGATGTTCCATGGTTTAAAGATAAAGGATGAAGGAATTGATTGAAATTATGAAACTACCTTCACTAGGATATCAAGTTATGTTACATATTTCATACACAATAAAGAGTGTATGCTTTAACACTCTTTTAAAGACATTAAACCAAATCTATGATGTTCACTAATATCCCGGAATTTTTAATAATATGATGAAACAATTTACTATGCCATCATGACAGAAAAGAAATTTTATAGAATAAATATATTCAATGGATAACAATACAATAAGAGGCCAAAAAAGAACAATGAAAACTGGAATGATTAAAAGAATAATAAAGGAAAGGAATTTCCCACTTCTGATAACTATTGAAATAATCACCCAGGTAAATGATTTATATGATTGGGAGTTTGTTATAAGTGTAGAAAAAAGAGTCACCATGAAAAAGAAATAAATATAAAGGTGGAAAATACCATTACTGAATATTAAAATTGTAAGGAGATGGGGAACTATGGAAACAAATGTCCTGAGTCTCATGGGAATATGCCTTTGATGAATATAAGGGATCAAGGTCAAATATATGTTATTAACACAACAAAAGTGGAATGATTAATGTGCCTCTATATTTGGATCTAAGAGAGATGTTGTAAAATTATTTTATTGACAATTTTATTATCACATTATTTATGAAATATATAAATATTATAATCCAATAATTTTTATTAAATAGTGGACATCTCATGTTAAATGATAGAAAATAAAGTGATCCATTAGAAAGTTAAACATTTTAAAAAATACATGGTTATAGAAAAGAGAGGCCTTAATATGTTCCCAAGAATAAGGAAATGTTGTTTGGATATAGAAATGATTGATTTTTATATGTTTGGACTACCATGGATCCTATTTAGTATTAAAAAAAACGGTTTATTCCATTATTTAAGGAGTTTAAAACACTTTTAGATTTAGTTAATATATACTATAACATGTGTCTTACTAATAAAATAAGGATGAATTCATGTTTCTAATAATATTTTATGGTAATTCAATTTATTACCATATTTCAAGATAATACATGATGAAGGTGTTCACATGTTCAGTATGGGATGATTGATGATCTACATAATGTTGATTAAAGGCAAATGATGAGATCATTTTGAAAATTTAGGGACCTTCCTTTGAAAATGTTATATGACTATCTTTTGAAAAAGATAAACATTTATGGAATGATTTAAATTTATATTTGGAGGATTTTTTGAGGTTATTGTATTACATCACCATATTATGAAACCTATTATAATACATTACATATAAATAGTTCAATAAACAACTAATGGAAAAGATTATGTTTCTAGAAATGTATATTTTCCATTTATAGTGAGAAAAAAGTTTTCAAATCCATGAAAAGTTCTTGAAACCAAAATGTTGTCATACTATCATCATTTTTGATGATATGAATGAAATTTATTCACACCCCTATATTATGGATTTTTGATCAAAAATTTTCATTAGCATGTTTTCAATCACTTTCCATCAAAACATGATCATTAGATTTCTCTTCCATATCCATGTTTTCAGTAATGTTTCCTATTTAGAATCCATGTTTTGTGGTGACCATCACATTTTCATTTCCTTCTCACTAAGAATATGTGTTACAGAACCTATATAAAATGTTTTTTTTCCAAAAAAGAGTATTTAAAAATATCAAAACCTCTATTACCGAGATCATGTTTAAATTGTGAGGACACAATTTAATTAAGGTGGGGGGGGAGGGGGGAATGTAACATTGTAAAATTCTAAAGTAAGATCATTTTATATAATTTCATGTATGACATGATACCCCAAAAATATAATTGAATATAACATACCATGAATTGAGAATATATTTAATATCTTAAATATATTTCATATAACTTTTAATGCATGAAACATTGAGTTATATTACATTACACACATGAATGACTTTGTTCAGTAGTTTTCACTACATTACAGAACATGTTTTACCCAACAAAAATACATTATTAAGATATTATTATTTAATATAATAAGTTAAATCATTTCCATTAAATTTATGGTTATGAATAGTATTAACTAAATTATGAATATTTTAGGTTGAATTCAATGAGAAAATAACCTCATTTAGAAACATTTTATTTTAATTAATGACTTTTTAAAGCATCACTAATTGATTTTACAACATTTATAAAAAAACATCGCTAAATGTGGTGTCACTAATTTTGAAATGCTTATAAACATCACAAATTTATAGATGCTTATAAACATCACTAATTATTGATGTTTATAAGCATCGCTAAGTTAATGACATTTATAAGTGTTTCTATTTAGTGACACCTCATTAACTAACATTTTTGAAAAACAACAGTAAAGAAATGTCCTTAAATTTGAGACATTAGCGATGCTTTTAAATGTGGCTAGTTTAGTGAAAACTCATTTACAGATGTTTTTAGAAAGCTATGTTTTGTTGTTTTTAAATTTTTAATTTTTTTAGGAACGAGTTTTTGGAGATTTTTTTTCAAAATATTTACAGCCCCTCCTCACTCACACCCCTCTCCCACTGCATTTCCTCACCCCTCACCCTCACCCTCTCCCTCTCTCCAACACCAGTACCCCCCATCTCACCCCACTCATATGCCTCTCCAGCACCCACCCATCTCCCTACTCACTCTCCCTACCACACTCTAGTACCCCACTCTCCCTGCCATGCTCTAGTTCACTACTCCCCCACTCCCCTATCCTTGCCTAGTTCACACTCTAGTAACCTCTCCTCTATCGACCTTTCCCCGCTGTAGTACCTACTACCCCCCTCTCAGTACTCAAATGATTGAAAATTAAGCACCTATCATGATTTAGACTGCCAACCTCACAGTTACCAACAAGAAAGTAGTACCAACTTCCATGATCCTTTTTTGGGTTTTGTAACTATATTATAATATATATATATATATATATATGAATTTAAAAAATAAATACATTATATATAAAAATTGATATACATATATTAATATATTAATATATTAATATATAAACATATAAACATATAAACATATAAACATATAAACATATAAATATATAAATAAATAAATATATATATATATATAGATTTATAGATATATAGATATATAGATATATAAATATATAAATATATAAATATATAAATATATAAATATATAAATATAAAAATATAAAAATATAAAAATATAAAAATATAAAAATATAAAAATATAAAAATATAAAAATATAAAAATATAAAAATATATAAATATATAAATATATAAATATATAAATATATAAATATATAAATATATAAATATATAAATATATAAATATATAAATATATAAATATATAAATATATAAATATATAAATATATAAATATATAAATACATAAGTATATATTTTCACCTTTGCATGTGTGCCTCTTTCACGATTGTAACAATTTATATATATATATTTTTCATATGTTTATATTTTATGTTTATATATATATATTTATAATTCTGTGTGTGTGAGTGTTTATATTATATATGTATATAAATATCTATGTTTATGTTTTATATTATATATAAATGTTAATACTTTATATTTATTTATATGTTTATATTATATATGTGTGTGTAAATATATATGTGCACATATATATAATTATAATTATAAATTTACGCTCACACACACATACAATTAGGCATGTTTTAAAATGCTGGTAAAAATGTCACAAAAATAGACACATTTTCTTAAAAACATGACTAAATTTAAAATACATATGTGTTTTTGTATATATATATATATAAATATGTGGATATTTATATATTTATATGTACTATGTATGTTTGTACTTATTAATATGTATATATATATCTATATATTGATGTAGGGAAATGATATGTATAAAAATAGATTATATATATATATTTTTATAGATATGTTTATGATTTTATACATATTAATATATATATATATATATATTTACATTCATACAGAGAAAGGATATATATATATATATATATATTAGCAACATTTCATTAAAACATTGACAATTTATAGACGTTTATAAAGAAACATCACAAATTTAGCAAGGTTTATAAGGAGAAGTCACTAATTTAGCAACCCTTCTAAGAAAACTTCTTTAAATTTGAAACAATTCTGAAGAAAAATCGCCAATTTAGCAAAACTTCTGAGGAAACGTCGCGAATTTAGCAACGTTTCTGAGAAAATTCTGGTAAATTAGCAACTCTTATGAGAAAACGTCACTAATTTAGTGATGATTGTTAGGATAAGTCACTAAATTAGCAATGATTCTAAGAAAACATCGCTAAATCAGTGACATTTCTATGTAAACGTCATTAATTTTGCAACATTTTTGAGAAAACATCCCCAATTTTCTGACACATCTGAGCAAATGTCGCTAAATTAGAGACGATTTTGAGGAAATGTCCATAATATAGCGACGTGTTTTAAGAAATGTATCTAAATTAGTGAGGATTATGAGTGAAGGTCACTAATTTTACAATGCTTCTGAGTGAAGGCCACTAATTTAGCGACTCTTTTGAATAAATATACCTAATTTAGTGATGCTTATGAGGAAAAATTGAAAATTTTGCAATTCTTCTAAAGAAACATCACTAAATTAGAGATGATTTTTATGAAATGACACTAAATTAGTGACCGTTTCATGAAACGTCTCTAAATTAGCGACATTTTGAGAAAACTTCACTAAATTAGCAATATTTTGGAAAACAATTTCACTAAAATTTATAATACGCAATGTTTTTAAAAAAAAATTCTTAAAAAGAATTGAAAAATCATAGGTTTTTTTGGTGTTCATTGGTTACAAATTAATTATAAATGAATATAATAACCAATTGAATATAAAGAGAATGTTTTTATAAAAAACAATTTTTACACCCACAAAGCTATTTTATCCTAATCTAATTATAATTAGTTAATGACTTTAGTGTAATATATATATATATATATATTATTAAATAAAATATATTTTATACTAATATAATAGATTTTACCGGATTAGGATAACAATAAGCCCAATTTTATGCATAAAGCCTATATTTTTTAAAAGGTAGCTTTACAGCCTTTTAATAGTGAACCGATTTTAAATTTTTTTTGTAACTATTAATGATATTTTATGTCAAAATAAACATCATATTTGAATATGAAACATAAAAATTATCTTTAAGTATACTTTTTTCTTTTTTTGTGATGTTTTATTTTTTGATGAATATGGAACAATTCATAATATTAATTCAAAAATATTTTTTTTGTATAATTTATTTATAAAGATAAATTATATTTCTATTAGTAATAAATATTTATTATATTAATATTATATAAAAACATATATTATATTTCATTTTAATCAATTTAAATTAGAAATTGAATATAAAAACATTGAAAATGTTTGAATTTTTTTTTCTTTAAAATCCCACATTTTGTCCCATCTGTGAGATTATTTTTGAATTAATTTCCGATACTTATGTGATTTGAATTAATAAAAATAGAATACACATTTGTAATCATATCAATCTATAATTTATAATAATTTAAATGTAGTTTTTTTCAAAAAATAAATAGTGAGAGTAATTAAAATTAATTTCAACGATTAAGAGAAAATTAGCTTTAAAAAAATAAATTTAAATCCTAAGAGCCAAAATATCCTATAAAATTTCCAAAATCAATTTTTTGGACATATTTATACTATATAATCCATTTTATGTACTTTTTACCATTACTGGTTCTAATTTTTATATGAAAAATGTGGGTGAAAATCCCATTTTCCATGATTTACAAGAATTCCACTCCTCCTCCACTATAAAAAACAACATACCTCTATCACATTATCACACTTCTAAAGACACATATGATCTACCAATATGTAACTATATATCTCATAACCAACTTTACACTCAACCTAGATGACTAAAATTTGATAGAAATCCAAACATCCAATCCCTTTCGGGGAAACTAAAAAGAGTTACCCGGATAAGAGGTAACATCCTTCCTAATGCTCTTTAGTTTTATTTCTGTTTTCCACTCCTTCAATAATAATTATTCCATGCTTATATAACAACACCAATATAATAAATATACTGATATGTTTTCATGTTAAGGGTTCCACCTACAATAACACACTCTTCTATATAATGGGTGGTGAACATACAGTTTATGTGTACAATGAACTACCGCCTAACGAAATGGTGTTGTTCATTTTTTCATTACCACCTCTCATGGTTGGGAATTATAATGGAAACAATATATATATATGTATATATATATTATATATATATGATACTTATAATGTCTTCAAAATTCTATAATTATTTTATAACACATATCTTTATGTACTTCATTTTGTTGGAATGTGATAAATTCATTTTCAGAAGTGTGGACTACCACCCCCTGAAAGAGATGTGATTCATGCATACTATACATTGAATGTATAAATGATGGTTTTAATAAACCTATGTAACATATATTACATAAATATTATACTATAATTATAATATTAATATACATATAAATCATTTTCATTTCATGCCTTTAAAATATGACAAGGAAATGAAAGTAGCATTCTTACAAACGTACGACCTACCATCTCCATGAACGACTCCTTTAATTTCATATATTCTAAATTTATAGATTATTATAAATTAATATATGATGAATATATATTATATTTTCAACATATTTTACATTCTTTAGATGATGAAACAATGATCTAATTATTAATAACAACATGTAACAAGTTAAAACATACTAAAAAAAGGAAATTAACACCCAAATAGTGAAAATAGTGAAATATTATTATCAAATGTATAATAATATATTATATTAAGATAATTTATATTATTATAATAATTAATATGATTTTTTAATAACTTATAACAAATCTAAAACCATTATACATGAGGTTAAATCCCATTCCCCCAAAAGAAAAAGCAAGGTAAAGGATTTCATATCAATTTACATTCCACTGACACTTATTTGTTGTTATAGACTAATTATTTTTTATATATTGTATATAATAACATTTTACATTTTATATCATTAATCCCATTATTCTCAGGATATTATATATTTTATTTAATGTCAATCCTTCTTGTGGACTGTGATTCAGATGTTTTAATGTTGTGTAAGACACTTTAGAGTATTTAAATATTATTTTCCTCAAGAATGTGTTCAATGATTACTTTGAAATATCATTTTATTCTTTGAATGTTAAATTTCTCTTGAAAAAGTAAATTTATTATGATCATATTTATGGTACATTGTACTTGTATTAAATATTCATATTTTCATGCAATGGATACTATTATTTTCTAAACCGTATACCATTTTCTCATACGGTGTTCACATTGATAGTTGTTTAATTGTCTGGAGAATTATTGACAAATCCATATCATTAATTCAATATGAATATTTTATAAGTCACATTTTTCATGAATTAAATTGATAAATCTATATATGCGGAATTATTTTTGTTGGTATGACTCAAGTGAGGAACAGTTTCAAATAGCCCCTCTATGTATCGATAGTCTCATGAGATGAATTAGTTAGCCAAATTAGATGAGTTTTTAACTAATATGATAAAATATCTTGTGAAATGTATTCATATTAATGGTACCATCTACCTAAGAATAATGGCATCCAATAATTAATCATTTCCCCCATTTATATCTTATTATTATTTATCCATGAGATTTTTTGGTTTACATATATATATGGATTCTTTATATTCTCAATTTATGGATTAAAGGAATGTGTTTTATTTTCTTACCTTTCAATATTGATTATTCCTTATGTAGTTATTTTAAATATCTTGTGTTATAAATTATTTACATTTCTATCTTGATTATTCTCAACAATTCATTATTTCTTCCACATTACACACCTTTGCTAAGATGTTGAGCTCACCCTTATTATGTTTTCATTCCCTAGGATATGAAGATGAATCTTTTGAATAACCATTAAAGGATGAAATTCATTTAATTTTATTTTATATAATTCTTTATTTTATTTTCATGATGTATTATGGGTATCTTGTATGTTATATAGCCTTCCAAAACCACCAAAACTAATCTATCATTTGAGATATGATTATTTTTAATCATGTTAATGCAAAAAAATAACTCACCGGATCTCGTCTTATGAGGTGAAGGTGTTGCATAGAAAAATTCTAAAGTGGAACCCTTCAGTTGGGCTTGGCATGAGTCCTCATTCAAATCCCTAGTGGAATGCTCTAGTCGGGGAGGGAATGGGTCCTCAACAACTTCTATAGTAGAACCTTCCAGCAAGGTTAGACATGGGTCCTCTATCGAATTTTTGGTGGAACACTCTAGTTATTAAGGCATGTGTCCTCAATGAATTATATAGTGGAACCATCCAGTTGGGATGGGAATGGGTCTTCTTCAGACTCTTGAGTGGAACCATCCAACTAGGCCGAGCATGGGTCATCGATGAATTCTAGAGTGGAACCCTCTAATTGGGTTGGTCATGGGTCCTCTACCATTACAGTGTAACCCTCTTGTTATACCAGGACATGAGTACTCTACCTTGATATTGTGGCCCCTTGATTATGTGGCGCAATATAGAGTCATGGCTTGAAGTGGATGGTTACTTCTGAGCAGACACGTGAGATGATGGGCATCAATGATGGACAATGTAAACTATTGGAGACTATTCTTCCATGGTGGGGCTATGATATGGAGATCCACTTTATCTCTCATTTAGGTTTGTTTCGATTTATAATATATATATATAGTCTTATATATTCATTCCATTGGATTTGGTTACATTCCTTATATGGGTTACAAATATGGATAGGGTATGCCATGATATTTTGTTGTCTTACTTTTCATGGTTGGATGAGTCTACACTCATGATATATGTGGAAGAGACTTGGAGTATAGTTCATATACACTCAATTTTTATAAATATGTGTTTGGATGAGGTTACTCTCTCTTTGTTTGGTTTGAGTTTTTCTATTTCACTAAATCTTACCTCCAATGTATTATATAATATCTTTATATTCATTTTGTATCCCTTAATTACCCCTTTCAGTTTTTGGGGTGTCCTACTGAGTAAGAATATACTTTCCCTTACATGGGATTTTCTCTCACGTGCTACATCAATGCAGATGGAGGAAAGTTCCGTGGTGACTTTAGAGAAGCTTTAGGATACCTAGTATTTTGAACCATGTACAGTGGTTATAGCTTGGAGATATGGAGCAAGGATCTTTCATTAGTATACTTTTAGAGTTTTTTTAGTTCATTACATATTTCTAGTAGGGAATGTATTTTTCCCATTTAATTTTTTTTAGTTTTTCCTATCACGCTCTTGTACACACTAGAGGTTGTTAATGCTTGGTTTACATTATAACTATTTCATCTTTTTACTATTATTCCTATTCACATATTTATTTATATGGTCAGGTGTGTTCATGTATTTACTTAAGAAGATGTCTCCCCATGTTAGTTATACCTTGGGAACTGGTTTCCAGCCCCTGGATTATGGAGCTGGGCTTGGGGTAGTTGTGGCTCAAGCCATGGCTTGGGTTGGGTCATGACATATTTGTATCAATGTTGTTTTGATCCAAGGGATGGTGCTTAGAGTAGACCCCTTAGAAGGATTTGGTTAGGATTAAGGAAATAATGTCAAATTGTTTTGAGTGTGGCACTTAGGCTAGGGAAAATAGTGAGGGTGTGGGTGGCCAATAAATCCATTCACAAGGACATTTACTACCTTCTTATCAACTCAGAATATGAAGAAAATTGTTACATAGATTAATGGTACATGCATCATATATTATATAGTCTTTGAAATTTCTTCTTGAGTTATATCCCCATTTTAATATATATATATATATTTATATTCTCATCTGACATTGGTACATCTAGATTAAATTTTAGGATGCCTCCATGATGATAGCCATCCAAGATACCAGTTCTAAATTGTGATGATGATCCAAAGATAGATGAGGCCTCAGTTCAAAGTATATTCCTTGAGCTAGGTGGGTAGGTTTCTATACTTTCACCTGTTGAGAATCAGATCATTCTAGTTGAGAAGTATAAGGAAATACATAGTATTAGTTCACTCATTAAGTTCCAATGCTAGAGGATGACAAGGATCCATGAAGAGACGAATCCTTAGGTAGTAGAGGATTCAGTAAAGTTAGTGGTCTATTTTTTCAGTTTCATCTATAAATCAATGGATCAGGGGGATTCACGTGTATCTAGCTATTTCGACATAGTATTATGGTATTTATGGAGTCTTTTCACTCATATGCAAAATGAGTTGACACTCTCATGGCCTAACATCCATAATTTGTTCCATGACTATTACTAACTCTTCTATTTGATTTTAGTACATATTCAAGAGATTATAGAGCTATGGAAAAGAGGGATTATGGTGGATGAGTATGAAACGGGTTTCAAATACCGTTCCTAGAAATCCCTTAACATGATATGAGATGACTGCTTCTGAGCACAAAATATTGAGCATAGAGTCCACATAGAGATCTGTGCCAGTTTTGTCCCCTTGTACATCCTCTCGTATACTAGGGTGTTGGAGTAGGTACTATTGAAAGAGATATTTTTGTTAAATGGATTCCAGTTATCAGAAGTTGGAAGTAGGTATCATAGAGATGAGTCTTCTGTAGTAATGAGGATATGCTAGTCGGTGGGATCTTAGCATAGGAGTACCTTTCATGATCATACATAGTCATATAGTTAATAGGTACAAGATCATCAATAAGAGCCAGGTCAGTCTGAAGAGATTTAGTGCTATTCTTGTGATGTGATGGGGAACATATCACATGACTTCCCAACCAGACATGCCGAGGAGAATAGGCGGATAGCGGACCGACTGCCATGGAAGAGGCAGTGCTGTGATTAGGGATCTCCGATGTCAGGACAGGGTAGTCCCCATGATAGATGAGCTAGTATAAGATAAGGAGGAGAAATTTTTTGTGGATGATGATATGATATCCTCACACCACCACCACCTAGTGGCCCACGCTAGGCTCATGGAGCTGGCAGTCATGGTCATGGACAACTGCTGACTCTGAAGGCTTATAACCCCATTGTGCATGAGATGATTAGAGGTATGATCCTTGTTTATGATAATATTTATTTAATATTAGTAGACACCTTTTCAATACATTACATCATTTCTATACTCTTGGTGAGAGAGTTTGAGGTCCCTGTTGAGGAACTACCCCAATAGATTCATTTTGAGGTTCCTATAGGGAATACTTCTTATGTATCTTTTACCTTCCAGTAGTGTGGGATATCGCTTGAAAGAGAAATGTTTATGTGTAACTTTTTGGAATTCAAAATGGAACCCTATGACATCATTTTGGGCATGGATTGATTGTCCATGGTGTGATCCCATATTATCTTTCATCACAGACGTGTTAGATTCCTACCAACTAATGGGATGAGGTTCTCCATTTATGGTGAGAGAGATCTCTTTATGGGATGAGTTGGTTATTTGATCAGGAGGATTCATACCATCAAAAATAATTTGGTGAGTATATCCATTAGTGTATAAGTCTCTTCAGGAATCTATATTCATTCAATTTTGGAGAATTATATATAACTTTTAGATGAGGTTGTTTTGGGACTACATCTGAGGTGAGAGATGTAGTTTTTCATTGACATACATCCCATCACTATTTTGATATCTTCGAAGGAATATTAGATGTACCCAATAAAGATCTTGGAGTTGTGGTTGCTGTTTGAGGACCATTAAGGGAAGGGTCTCATCAGGACCATTGTGTCACTATTGGAAGCTCTAGTGTTGTTCATGATAAATGCATAAGTGAGTTTGTGACAATGTGTGGATTATCATCACCTAAATTATACCATGAAAAATAAAAAGAATACCTTTACAAGTATTGATGATTTCTTTGACCATTCATGAGGTGTGAGATGGTTCTTGAAGAATGATTTCCTATATGGATACCACAAGTTGGGGGTTTGTGATGCAGATATTCCAAATCTTACATTCCGATATCAATACATACATTATGAGTTCTTGTTGAATCCATTTGGTGTGAAGAATTACCCCAAAATGTTTATGGATTTCATGAACCTTGTATTCACTCCATAAATGGAATATTTTGTGGCTTTCTTCATCAATGACATACTTATGTAGTCTACATGGAGGAGGAGGATAATCAGGACCACTTGAGAATGATTCTAGATTTTCTTCTAGGGCACCGGCATTTATAAAACTCTTAAAAGATCCAATTCTAGATTCATGAGGTTCACATTTTTTTCATGTCATTTTTTATCAAGGTTTAGCAGTGGACCCCATAATGATTTATGTAGTGATTTTATGGGAGCCTTCCAAGAGTGGTCCATAGGTGTATTTTTTGGCATGACAGGGTACTATAGAAGGTTTGTGGAAGACTTCTCCATAATTACAACCCCTTTGACCACCCTGACACAGAAAGGATATTCATTTACATGGACTGATTAGTGTGAGAGGGCATTATAGGAGTTAAGTCTAAAGATAATGAGTGATCCTATGTTGAGACTACTAGAGGAGGTCATGGTGTACATAGTGTATTTTGATGCCTCAGGAGTTGGTCTTGACTACGTGTTCATATAATGGTAGGCAGTTATCACATATAGGTTGTGGTAGTTGAGGCCCAAAGATTATAACTAAATGGATCACGACCAAGAGCTTGAGGTGATAATATTATCCATAAGGATATGTATTAACTACCACACATGGGACCACTATGTGATTTACTAATACAATCAGAGTCTCAAGTGTCTCTTCGTGTAGAGAGACTTGAACCTAAGAAATTGGTGATGGTTATAGTTTCTACATTACTATGAATTTGAGAATGTTTGTACTATAGGTAAGGGAATCTTAGTATCATATTCACATAGTATGAATTCCCATGATTTCATGTTACAGGAAGCTTCATATTAGTGGGATTCATTATAGCTAACCATGTTGGAGCATGAGGTTATAACTTTTCTTTAGTCGATGGTGTTAACATCTCCATTTCTCAATCATATGAGAGAGTCCTAGATGGGATACATCAAATGTGATGTATTACATGGCTAGATATCAATATAAAATTCACCAGATTGATATTCTAAAGGAGAAAATCAAATCAAAATTTTCCAAGGATTGATGATGGTCCCAATAGTGATGATGGACGAGGTGATAAGAGAATTACACACTTCTACCCTAGATATATATCTCAATGTGGGGAATATTTATAGATACCTCAATTTGAAGTTTTCATGCTCTGGAATGATGAATACCATAGTTGAGTTTATCCATCGGTGTCGAAAGTGTTAGTAGGCGAAGGATGAGCACCATGTGCCAACATGTTTGTTGCAGCCCCATGATATGTTGTAGTGGAAATGGGATTACATGTCCATGGAATTTTTGATTGGGCTTCTACAGATAGTGAAGGGCTGTGAAACCATATAGGTGATAGTTGAATTACTTCTTAATTAGACTCACATCCATTCTATTATAGAGAACTCTCTAGTGGAGAGTTTGGTGCAGTTGTATGTATGGGAGAATTTTCTCCTTAATGGGGTGCCCTCGACAATTATATCTGATTATGATACATGATTTACGTCATATTTTTGGGGAGTCTTGCAGGAGGCATTGAGGACCCAAATGAGGATGAGTACAACCATTCACCCCCAAACATATGGGAAGATTGAGCATAGTATCCATATTTTGGAGGATATGATGAGGGATTCCATATTATACTTTAGTAAGTGCCGAGGGATATCTTTTTTTGGGTAGATTTTGTGAACAACAACAGATACCAATCTACCATCAACATGAAATTTTTTGAGGCCCTTATGGGAGACCTTATAAGACAAACTTGGGTGGGAAAGAGTTTAGTGAGACATTTCTTATGGTCCTATAGATGGTGTGTGTGATGACGAAGAAGTTCCATGTCAGTCATGAGTAGATGAGGATAGCCCAAAGCAGATATAAATTTTATACAGATCTTTGTGGTGGTATCTCGTTGTCTGATTAGGGAGACCAGGTTTTCCTATGAGTCCCCATACAATGAATACTATAGAGGTTCATTCGGTGAGAAAATCTATCCTTGGGACTTATCGGGCCATTTGAGTTCATGTAGAGGGCTAGAAAGTTTGCGTTCCATCTCACCCCACCCCCACTGTTGGAGGAGGTGCCTGACGTATTTGATGTGTCCCAGTTGAGAAGATATGTTCATAACCCCTTGTAGGAAATTTACTGGGGATACCTAGAAATAAAGGATTGATCCACCATTATAGAGCACCCGATGGCGACTTAGGATCAACAAGAGAGGACCATGTGTGGATAGACCTTTCATTTGGTTCTCATGTTTTAAAAGCACAAGAACCGACAAAAGAGCTTGTGGGAGTGAGAGAGTTAGATGCGGGCTCATAATCCCATGTTGTTTGTTTATTTTTTCATTTAGTGGAAACAAATATTGAAGGATGAATAACTTTAGACCTAGTATTCTCCTTGAAATACTTTAAAATATTTCTATATTCATTTCCTAAGCTAGGTATAGAGGCCACATGTGATTCTAAGGGCTTTTGTACCCATAACTAATTTTATACAAATTGTAATTGTATTTTATAATACATGAAATAATTTTCTTAAATAAAATTACATGTCTTTTAAATATAATATCTAATTATAAATTCAAATTAATGGTTGAGTATGGAATATGATATTTATCTTATACACGACCTAATATATGTTGGCATTGGGCGTTCAGACATCTCTCCCATTAGCGGTACATTTAGTGTATAAATAAATAATTTAAAATAAATAATTTATTTATATAACCTAATTGAAAATTATAAAATAATACTACTATGGTTATTTTTCTAGAGTTTACCACATAATCTTGGAATCTGCTGAGAGCTTCTCATTTATCCTTGTATTCGAAATTCGCCTCAAACGATGATGAAATGTTTGGTCAGAGTAGATCAAAGTGTAGGGAACACAATGAATTATTCTAGTAATTATAGAAAATGTTATTAGATGAAAAGTTATCCAATATATTTGTAGGGATATTAAATTTATTTTTTAATCCACCTTTGATTAAATTGATTTGATGATAATAATCTAGTTTATGATCTTCTCCAATTGATGGACCATTGCATGCCCCCATGAAACAATTATATTGATTATTTAGAGTGGTTTCTGACACTAGATGTCATCATTCTTGACCATGGTCCATGAAATCTTGAAAATTATCATTAAAACATTTTTCTTATGACTTCATCCCTCAATGTTTTCACATTCTTCACCAATTGGACCCCACGGTCCTAGTTCAATGTTGTCAGGAAGTAACGATCCTGATCATAACACCATCATTGCGAAAAAACAATGAATGAGGCATGTATTGAAGAAAAAATTATTGATTCAGGTTTTTTTATGTTGTGGATGTTTATTTCTATGATCGGTAAGCAAATCATTAATGATAGAAGGAATCGAGGTGTGCAGTTCGTAGGTGTTCACATAAAATCAACCGAATTAGATTGTTCTGCAACTGGAGGGACAGAATCAGTTGGACGATGGTAAATAATTATATCATGGGTGGAATTGAAGTTGAAATTAATGGCAGAGATTAGATCTGGACTTCATATTGTTGACAAGGAAATATAGAAAAATCACAATTAGACCCCATGTACTGTGATGAACACACGATGTGTATCCCCTTAGCTATGATAGCTAGGATTTTAGAACATTTTATGTTTGGTACACCGTGTATGCCTCCTACATATCGTGTACCACCATACCCATGTGAATGATCTCGATAACATATCATATAAATTGGAACACCAATGTTCTCGAGCACACAAGCACAAACAGAGAACATGGATGGCACCCTATGTGGAGAGACACGTCATGTACTAAAATACATAGATATGGGGTAATGTACATAGACATGACCAAGAAAATGAGAGAGACCATGAGTATAATTGGAACACCATTAATATCCTCCCCACACTATGTACTCATACACGCATGGTGTGTTTTGTACCACTAAGGAATGAGTGAGGTGATGGAGTAGGACCACCTGCCATGTGGGTCCCCACAAAAGCTGTGTACCTCTTGGTTTCTTTTGAAGAAACATCATGCTTCTGTATCTATTTCATTTAGAATCATATTTTCACCAATTAGTAGCCTATAATGAATTATTTTTTCCGCATATAACCCAATGGTTTCATCTATTGGGGATTTTGAGAAACAATGTGGATTTTTCTAGGCATGGTGATTGGTTATGAGATGCTCGACAATAGCAGTGATCACAAATGAAAACCAAAGGCATCCCGAGTGGAACCATTAAGTTGGGATAGGCATGGGTTCTCAAAAATATCTAGAGTGGAACCCTCTAGCTGGGATGGACATGTGTACTCTATGGACTACCAAGTTGAACACTCCACCTGGGCTGGGCATCCGTCTTCAATGACTTCTAGAGTGGAACACTCCAGCTGGGATGGGCATGGGTCCTCTACTGACACTCAAGTGGAAGCCTACAAGTGGGATAGACCTAAATCCTAGATGAGTTCTATAGTGTAACCCACCTAATGGAATATGCATGGGTCATGTACCAACTCCTGAGTAGAAACCACTAGTAGGTTTATGTATGGGTCCTCGATGAATTCTAGAGTAAAAACCTTCAGGTGGGCTTGGCATGCATCATATACCATTAAATTGAAATCCCCCTATTGTACCTAGGTATGGTTCCTCTACCTATTTGTCTTGGACTCTTGAATTTTTAGAACCGTGATGAGGTGTGGCTTGAATTGGAAGGTTACGTCTAAGTAAATGTGTGAGATTTTGGGAATCGACGATGGACTTTTTGTAATGTTGCTGAATATTTTTCCTAGGATGATTTGTGAGATGGAGATCCCCTTTCTCATTTAGGTTTATTTCTGACTGAGAATATAAATATATTCATATAATTACATACCTTTTAATTTGGTTACTATCTTTCCATGTATTGCGATGATGTGTGGGATATTCCATACGCTTTCCATGTTTAGCTTCATGTGGTTGGATGAGTCCTCTCATCTGTAATAGGTGGAAAAGACTCAATGTGGAGGTCATATACAAACAATATTGAGCCCCTTGTGTTTTTAAATGTTTATTCTATCTTGGTTTAGGTTAATATATTATATTTAATTAGTTCTTTCATATTATGTACTATCTAATAGATATTGATTCATGTTGTATCTCTTATTACTCCCCCTTAAGCTTTCGGGGCATCCTTTTGGGTAAGTATATACTCAACCCTGCATGGGATTTTCCCCACCTATGTCATGTATTATACAAACAATATATAGGTCGATGCTGACTTTATAAGAGATTAGGAATACCTAGAACAATTTGACCGTGTATAGTGGTTACAACATCGAGATTAGGAGATAGGCTCTCCCAGTAGTTTACATTCCCAGTTTTTTTAGGCAGGGAAATAGTTTTTATTGGGTGTCCATTTTTCACCTTGAATTTTTTAGATTTCCCTATCATACTCTTGTACACCCAATAGTATTTTCATGCATGATTTACTATATAGAAATTGGATCTTTTTTTATTATTTCTCTTTATTGTGATGGCTTGTTATTTTTACATGTACATATAAAAAGGAATTCCCATGTTAGTTATGCCTTTGGTGCTGGCCATTAGCCCATAGATATTGGAGGCAGACATATAGTAGTTGTAGATCAGGCCCCATCTTGGGTAATGTCATGATAGAGTAACCTAAGGGATTCATATAGAAAGAAAACTCTTCCCACCTCATACCTCACTCCCCTCTCTCATCCCCTCATGTAACATTCCCCCCTTATCTCTATTATTATTTTTTATTTTATTTTTATTACATATCCAAAATTTTCTTTTCAATTTATCATGTGATATTGATAAGATTGACTCACCGTCAGTGTTGTTGGGTTTGTATCATCAAGAAGAATTTTAAAAAAATTCTTATGAATGAAGTGAGGTTTTGATAGTTTATTTAATATTAGAAAAAATCATTCATCATCAGTCATAGGTTCACATAAGGTAGTTTGTCTTTAACATTCATGAATGTTTTATATTGGTTCTTTAAATGATTTTTTGGAATGCATGTGTATCCCATTAGAATTATGATTTTTCGTTGAATTGATGTGATGTTGTTTTTTAATTTTCATTATATATTTTATATGTTGTATTTATACCAATTATAGTTGATCATAGAGGTTTGGACTATTTTGTAGACATGAAGGTTTTGAATCTTGATTTTGGTTATCCAATCAATGTTGATATGATAAGACAATAGTGGTCAGTATGTACTTGGACTATTTTGGTTAGTGAGAGGTGTCAAGTGATTTCAGTTATCCATACCTGAGAGATGTGATAAGACTTATATTGGAATGTGATATTTGAAACATGGTTTTGGACATTAGAAATGAATTTGATAACACTATAGTGGACGTAATGTACTTGAACTATCATAATCGAATAAATGTGCCACATGATTGGGGATATCCACTCGAGTAGGATGTGTCAGGATAGTTCCCAATGTTTCATCTGACATTGTTCCAAAGCTGGTATGTTCCTCTAAATATGGTACCGAAATAGGTAAAGCCAGTCCATGATGAACTGAAATGTGTTTGGAACTTGTGTGATATATTTTTTTCATATCTATACCCTAATTATGTTCATGGAATCAGGAGGAAAGCTCAAACGACCTTTTCTTTGAGAGCGATTGGGAATGAGAGGTTTGAGAGTGTTTTTTCACCTACACCAGTTTCTCTGTCTCCTATTTGGAGGATCAACCCTTCCTTATTAATTGGTTTCGTTACTCTAGAAATAAATGCTTGGAGAAAAGATATCGTTCATTGGTTTTTCACGCAGGCTGTTGGAGCATGTGGCAGGCATGGAATAGATATCTTCATAAGGGGGTGCCTTCGTCGGTGCGCGTGATCATTGTTCGCACGAAAAATATCCTAATTGATATAGTCAGGGCACTCAATGCCTGGAAAAAGGCTCCCACTCTACAACAGCTTATTCCCTCCCACCTCAATTCCCCCTCGACCATCAATCCACACTCTGGTAACTGGGTGAATTGGCACCCTCTGGTGTGGGGCTTTAAACTCAATACTAACAGGTCCTGCATCCCGAGCACTATGTGTGGCGGGGGGATCATTTGTGACTCATCTGGCTCAGCCATCATGGACTTCTCCTCTCGGTTGGGCCATGACACTTCACTTCTAGCTAAGGATAATGCCATGTTGGCATGCCCTACATTTTACCGACAAAGGAGTTTGATCCCTGCGGAGGTTGAGACAGATTCCCGGATTGTTTTGAAAGCTCTTTAGGGTCTTGGTGTTGTGCCTTGGTCCATTGAATATGTAATTCGTAAATGCCTCTATATTTTTGACAATGGAACTAAGGTCTCACATACCAATATAGAGGGTAATAGGGAAGCAGACTACCTAGCTGTATGTGACTCGCCTGATTTGGAGGGCATCTTTTATCAAGACTTGCATAGTATACATCAATCTGGTAGGATTATATTTAAGGAAGACGCCCTCGGTCTTCACCACTTTAGACCCCCTTAAGATTTTGCGTGTATTTCCTTCTCCTTTAATAAAATTTTTCTTGATGATGATGAGGTTCATGGCATACACTTGTATATTTTTCACTGATTTTAAGGGATTACAATGTTTTACTACTAAGTCATGTACTCACACCCTATTCATGAATTTCAGTACGATTGCAGACTTCATGAACAAATTCTCTAAAAATGGAAAGGTACCTATAGTAGACAGTCAATATGATAGATTTAGAATATGCAGATGTTGCTGGATGATGTTCGAGGTGGAAGTTAGTGGTTACTTTTATTTATAGGCTTTACCTCATACCTTAGATCTTTGTTTAGTTCATTTTTTATTGTAAGACATGAATATGATACTAATTTTAAACACATGTTTATATGATTATTTAATTATTATATTGTTATTATTTCTTGTTTTTTTCACAAAAAATGGAGGCTATTTTCTCCCCATGGTTCCACTCGAGACCCAAGTTGTTGGTCGACAACCTTTGACATACTAGAAGGTGAAACTGAGGTCACACAACACCAGATCGGACCTGGTGGTTCATCTCAAGATGCTACATTATAATTATTGAATTATAGTTACTACATAAATATCATATATAAAAATTAAAACCATCATAAAAATCATCCATAAAATATGGTGATGAAAAATGAATTGTATCACTATGTGGAGACAGTAAGTCATACGTATGCACGACTGATAATTTCACTTCCCATTTGATGGGAAATTGGATGGATAATGGTTTTTTCAAAATCATAATAAAATTTATTTATATTTAAGACACTTAATTTACTATTTAATTAATAATATAATATATTTATAGATGTTAAAATAAGAATTAAAAAGTTAGTGATCAGTTAAGGCTACTACCTCGCCTTTTAAAGAACTCGTTTATATATCATCTTGAAGATCTTAGGGTTGGTATTTTTGGAATACCAACAATTTTATAACGTGTCTATGAGATTTTATATGTTAATTTAGATGGGTTGAGTGAATTTATAATGATTAAATTGGTGTAATGAACAGAAAATAGGGGTTCCCATATATAATTGTGGGGATTGGAAATTTTAGAATTTCATGAAATATTAATTTTAATTAAATAAATTTTCATGTGAAAAATATACAAAACTACAAATATTACCTAATAACCAAAATTTGAGTCTAAAAACACATCAAATAATATTGGGAAAATTTTGGGTCACATTTCTACCCTTATATTTGTGTTTTAACCCTTTGTTAACCCTTTAGACAATTACAACAATATCAATGTTTTTTTACAATTAAGGGGTTAATATAGTTACTATAAAAAATAAAAAATTCCATTAATGGACAATCATTTATGTAATGAAAAATATACCAGTCAATTTTTTAAATATAAGTTTTTTAGTAATTTTATATTATTTAATAAAATACTTTCTTATATATAATTACATTAATGTCAATTTTAGAATTATTCATTTAATTTTAATTTTTAATCTAAAAGAAGATAATGGAATTTGAATAAAATTCATAAAAACATCTTTAATAGTTCATATTTATCTAGAAAATTTTTGTAAAAAACACTAAGATAATAATATTTTATAGTTTTCAAAAAAATATAATTTATTTTTACCACTTATAGAAGCATCTTGTCAGTGCTTCAGAAGAGTTTATGGTAATTATTTAATTTAAAAAAATTATAAGTAAATTAATATGATGAAAATAAATCATTTTTACTAAAAAATAATTTTAACTACACATATTCCTTTTTTATCCATGTTTGTAAATGTATGGATAATAAAATAAAGAGAATGACATTTTTGAATTCTCTTTGTAAAAAATAATATAAACATCAAAATTTGGTATAAATAAAAAAAGGCCATATAATTGATTTTTTTACAATTATGAGTGATATATAATCATAAAATACAATTTATAAAATTTTTATGGTCATTTTTGATTCCTTGTCATTTTTTTAATCTAAATTACATGATTTACTCTTTGTTGTGCTAAAAAATTACTATTGTTACTATTCATAATGTAAATAAATAAAATTAAAATTATTTACCAAATTTCTACAAAATGATTCCAAATAAAAAATACTTTGTCAGTATTATATTTACATAATTGGTATAAATTACCTTTAATATAAATGCATAAAACGTAACGGAAAAGTGTTTTAAAAAAATGTATTTTTAACAAAAAAATGTTCCTATAACAAAATTAGGTATAATGATGATTAAATTTAAATTAATTATATTTTAAATTATTAAATAATCTTTATTTTATTTTTAGATTAATTTCAATCCATATTCATACTTTTCAGTGAAAATAAAATTTCAGTTTTACAAAAATTGACATTTTATACTATTCACTAAAAAATAAATCTTTTTTGAAAAATAATAATAGTTCACCCAAAGATAAGTCTTATATAATTATTTAAAACTTTTTATCCTTATAATAAAATATAATTTCAAAAAATTCAATGAATTTAATTTTAAATATTTTCTCATAAAATGTAATAAATACAATTTTTTCAAATATGTATTTTTTGAAAAAAATCATTAATATAAATCGATTTATTATTTCTTATGAATTTATTAATAAATTTAATTTGATATGGAACTTTATATTTATTTCATAAATTGGTTAATCCAATTCATACCACCCATTTTCAATGGAATGATTATAATGCCCACATAGTAATATTTTAATAGTATACCGTGGTTCGTTTAAACTCAGCATTATGTGTAACACATGCTATCAATGAAATAAAAATATATAAAGATAAATATTTTATAAAAACCTTGGATTCTATAGTTTACATGCATTTGGTTTTGGTTTTGAAAACATTAGGCCTTCTGGTGGGTTTGTGGTGAAGGGGTCATTTAAAATAAAATGGTTAATTAGTTTGAAATTATTTAATTGATTTTAAGTGATAACAATTAATTATATTTAATGATTTTTATGAGATTTAGAGATTTTAGGATATATGTGGTGTCGATTAGTGTATGGAGAGACCTTAAACAACCTTCATAGGACTTCTATCCATTGGCGATAAATTTGGTAAGAGTCTGTGATAAGTTAGGTGGTCTACGTACTCGACCTATAGATTTTATTCGTTTGATATATGACATGTGTTGTATGGGTCCTCTATTATAGGTGGTTCCTTGATATTTTAATATGTATATTTAATTTGAGTAAAATGATTAAATTTATTATGGATGATTAATTGAACTCCTTGAACTAAATGAGTGAGAACATATGGCACCTTTATCATAAGGTGCTGATATAATGCCCCAATCACCAATGATCGAAGCCTTGACTCAAGAAAATTAAACCCCCATGAGGGATTCCCAATAAAAAATTGAATGAGTGGGACCTAGTAGTATTTTAGTAGGACTCAATAGCCACCTCCCTATGGTAGTGTGTTGTGACTTGAGATGGATGAACCAAGTAGAGCATATATATACCTTTGAGACATGATTATCATATTTGGATAGATCATAGGCCATAGATGATGGTATGTAGAGTATAGAGACCAAGATAGGCCATTATAATAGATATGTTCTATGAGATATCTCTTTGATTTATGTTTATATGGGTTGACCTTATAGGACAATAGACCATTATATGATACGACACTACTAGGAAGAAAGACTATCACAAGTCATGGGTGTTGCTAGAATGACAAGTTTGTGACCCAAAGGGTACCAAGAAGGATGTATTCACTTGTTTACTGACCTAGAGGACCCATTTTGGAGCAATTTAATATTCCAACCATGAGAATGTGAGTGAGATGAAAAGTGATGGTAGTTGGGGTCACCTAAAATTAAATAAAACTAGTTATCAAGATGTGACTGTTATGATAATGATGGGAATGAGCATTAAACTAGACATTCTTGTACTTTTTCTTTTATTTATGATTATACTTTATGTATCACGATTATGGGTACCTAAAAGGGCGTTCTCTTTTACATGAACTTGTTTTTGGCTGGAGTATGGGTATATTACCCCTGGTGCCCAACTGTTCTTAGCACAGGGATGGGTATATTACCATAAATTCCTAACTCTTACTAGGGGATGGGTATATAACCCCATATTGGATAAGATTTCATGTCATTATGGTGGGTATATTCCCACCATATTCATTTTCAATCTAGATGATTTGGGGATGGGAATTTTATTATTGGGCATTATTATTTCTAAGTTGTTTTTTGTGCCATGTGGATTGGTATATTAGCTTCGGTTGGCTATGACCTTGTTCTAGTAGGATGAATATTTTACCACCAGGTGGATTATTCTCTCTGAGATCACCCGGAATAAATTGGGTATAGACTACATGGCCAAATTTTTAGTCACAATCATACTTACATGTTTGGAGACACTCAAACTCTAGCCAAATTAGGTATAGTCAATTGAGGTATCAGACCTAAAGACCAAAACTGGTCACTATGTTGGAGCAGTCAACATGACATGATTAGAGACACTCTAGAATCAGGATGAATTCGTTTTTTATTTACATTTCCAATGTTACTATATTTATTTTTCTGGGTATGTCACAGGGACATGTAATATCATATACATGTTATTATGTGACCATGATGGTGGTTCCCTACTTTGTTATGTACTGACACCCTACTCTATCCTCAACTACACATGGGTACACTAGAAGCATTCAAATGTTTATTGTAGGCATAGGTTGGGGTAATGACCAGGATTAGGATTAACATACTTGATCTGGTAGACTCATATAATATTAATAGATTGGGAAAAGTGATGGATTAAATTGAATGGGTATCCTACATTGTTAATTTTTTTATACTTTCTCAGAGGATTTTTTTTTATTTTAATTTTTGTTGTTCTAGGATTTAGTATCCCTAATATATAGGAATGTGTTATATTTTCTGATGGAAATAAAATTGGTGCACTACGAACACCTTTTCTAGTGAAATACTGGGTTACCATGGGTATGAGATTGATGTTTTTATATTATTAAATTATGGTTATTATGGGTTTTAATTAGCCTTAATAACATGTTATTTTAGATTTATAGTTTATTAGTTATTGTATTTTTTTTGTTGGACCATTAATAAGATTTTTTTAGTGGACTTATGACCCATGTATTTTAGAGGGAAGAGGCATCACATGAATCATTCTCAACATTTAGAGTTTCAAAAAATATGTAGGGGCCAGCTAGTATGATTTCTTTACTAACACCTAAGCCTAAACTATTTAAAATGTTAACAAATTCTCCTATGAGATTTTACCATACAAGTACTTAGTGGAATTCAAATGAATTGGTCTGACTTGAATATATTTTTTACCCTATTGTTAGGTCCTATGGATTTTATGGTGATATGAATGATGGTGAAAATGGTGTTATTATCCCTTCATCAATGTATTACTAGACACCCTTAGGGTTTTGTAATGGTTATGCCTTAAAAATTATGGGGAATTAACCTTGATTGTTAGTAATTTGAATGAACTATTGATCATAGTGGTAGTGTAGGTAGATTCGAATGACCTAGAATGTGTCCAGATGGAGGATGAATGTGTGGTTGGACTTGGAATGGGTGGGATGTCAGACCCTTTTATGTAAGAATATGGGATACTCTTTGATTTTCATATTGTTTTTCCAAGGAGCATGATCAACCTAGTTAATTTCATATGACTCATGGGGGCTAAGTAAGGTAATGGATCGAGGGTGGTCACATGGGAAATCTTAGAGTAGTTAATGGAAAGTGTTTCCAATGATGAAATATGTGTGGGTCTGGAGGATAGTCATGAAAATAGTGATAGATCCAATTGAGGTGGTGCTCGAGGAGTAGTATAATTTAAGAAATATAGTGGAGAGTGAACCATTGGATGATTAAGGTAAAGACCCTCATAATTGGATATATATCATCAAATTTAACAGAATCTATTATTGAAAGGTAAAAATAGTGGTTGGGAATGATATTTTGTGTTGGTGAACGAAACTCTGTGTTTTCACCATGCCCACTCTTCATGTTCCATCATGGTCAAAACATGTGTTGTGATGGTTGATATTTAATCTTTCTATAGGGATGAAAAGGGGTATCATATAGTAGGGACTATGATTTCGATCATGAGTGATACAATATCCAGTGGATGGGATCATGGTATCATGAAGGGACTAATCATTAGGCAATCATTTAGACCTTTTTATATTTAAGTAAACTATGATACCCAATTTAACTGGATTCATAGAATAATTTAAGTGATGGATCATGAGGTGACGTCATATGGAGTTTGATCAATGGCTATAGGATCAGGGAAATTTTGATATTTTAAATCATTATCAGGTATGAAATGAATTGTAACCACGTCAGAGCATGCTGAATGTTTTTTATTGAATGATGGTTCAACCAGGGAATCACATTGGGTGTCAAGAACAGAATTGAATGTGGGTTCTTGGAAGGATGATTTAAGTCTTAAGGTTTACATGATCATGTAAATTAGACATGTTTTTGTTGTTGTAGTCAAGATTTTTTGAGATAGGTCAGCTCGTGGAGGTCCAAATATACATTTTTCAAATAATTGTATGTGGTGAGATGAAACCACACAAGGTGCATCATTTTGGAAGTGATGGGTATGTTTTAGGTATTCTATAGGGTATTTTCATAAAATATCTATCATGTCAAAATAGTTGATGGGAAATAGAGGTTAGTATGCTCTAACATAGAATTTTGTATTGAGAATGGATACCGATGTTTGAATTGTGTTACCATGTGTGTTAAATTTAGTGAGTTGGGTACCATGTTTGGTGTAGGGATAGAGTGTAGGTATAGAGTTTCATTTTAAATTCTGATGGCTGTGGTGCCAAAGTATAAGAGTTATCAATTATAGGAGATATATTATAGCGGGGAGCACTATTGGACTAGTGAAGTCACTATCATCATATTTGGATGGTGTCATATTTGTGTCTCAATACGTGTGCCTAGGAATGTCCCATCTTAGTATTTCAATAAATGTTATGATCCTTGGATCATGTTTTAGGGGTATTTTCCCCCTGAATTGAGGATTGTGCATTGGATTTCATTGAGAATTCTGAAATGGAATGAAACTAGTTGATGATGAGTTAATGACATGGATAGGTTGGGATGTACTATTGGCTAACCATTAAAACATTTTATTGGTGAGATGTGTCATGGTGGGGAGTTTTTAATGCCTCACATTCATATGGTATTTTGAAATTAAAATTTTTTAATTTTAAATTATTGCATGCGTCAAATTTTGATAAGTGATTCAGAATTGAATTTACAGATTTGGGATGTCTTAATGTGATATTTTTATATGTATAATGAGGCCCATAAGGTTTATATAGTTCTCTAGTGGGACATTAGTGTTTCAGGATAAGATTCATGGGTTGTGGGGGTTTAGGTCTAAGGTTCATGGTTTGTTGTGCAAGGATTAGGGGAAACTATGTGACATCTTGAATGTGAGGAGGTTTTTAGTAAATTATACACACACACACACACATATATATATATAATTTTCTAGTTTCATGGTTAATGAATAATTTTTAGGAAACCATACTTATTCCAGGGGAACATTTGCGACTTTCTTTGGGATGAAGGCTTGATGCATGGGTTGTGATTAGGGTGTTACGAGGTGCCTTTTCATTGGGTTTCTCAATGTTTCATCAATTTATGATGTTGTAGTAATTTTTTCTTAGCTTCCCTTAAATTTAAAATGAATTGATTATGGAATAGATGATGAAAATTAGAAATTTTTACTTAATTGAGGTTAAGATCACACCATGGGTCATTGGTGAGGGTTTAGTTTCCATTCCATACATGAAATTCCTTCTACTAATTTTTTTTGTAAAGGTGTAAATTTGAATTAAAAGTTAAATTCTTTTGTTTTTTAAATTAATTATAAAGTATGATAAATAATTAAATTAAATGTTTTGTGATGTGAGTTAGGCCCTTATGGATTAGGGTTGTGGATGTTTGATAATGGATGGACCTAAGTAGTCCTTGGAAGGGATTCCATCACTTGGATATAAATTCCGAAAGTAGATTGGAAATAGTTTGGGGTCTATGCACTTTTCGTATAGATTTTATGATTTCAATATGTGAAATGTGATTTGTGGGATAACTATTATAGGTAGTGACTCACATTTTATATTGGATTATTTAATATAGTTAATCTTTTAATTTAATGTTATCAAATTAAATAAATTCCATAAAATAAATGAATGAGAACTCAATTCATGTTGGTTATAGGGCACCAACCTGATTCCTTGACCACCGATGGAAGAGGGAATGAATCGAAGAAATTAGATCTCGATAATGTGTTTCATTATAAAAAATTGATTTACCATGACCTATATTCCCATGTGTAAGGTCGTGTGGTCACCTCTCTATAGATATGTCCTATGTCATCGAATAGAAAACCCATGTAAGCCTCATGTGGACCTTTGAGTGTTTCTCAGACTAGTACCATATAATATAGCCCATGGATGATGGGTTGGGTGAGATGAATGACTGAGGGAGACCTTGATGAATGATATGGGATGTGAGATATCTCTTTTTCTTATATTTATGTGCCTTATATTTTTTGGCTAAGAGATAGTTATATGTGAATACCCTATCGAGAATAAGAATTGTCCTGAGTGATGGGAATTGGACCTAAAGACTAGTTTGTGACGTAAAATATTCCATGAGGAATGTCTTCACTTGTGTAATATCCCATAGGAACCTTGTTTCATCCCATTAATAGAATATCCTTCCATTTGTTCATTGAATGGGTAGTGAAGGTTACATGAGTCATGTAAAACCCAATATAACATATAACCCCCTTGAGGATGAGATGATGATAACAATCATGAATTTTTTGATGGGATTTGATTGATGTTTTGTTTAATTTATGTTTATGATTAATGTTTTAGGATGATGGGGTTTGAGTAATTTTTTTATCATTTTAATGTCCTAGTGCCCGGACCAGGGATGGGTATATTACCCCCAGCTCCAAACTGTGATTGGATTTTTGTTGGATATATTAATCCTGGTGCCTAACTGTGCCACATGTGTGGGTAAATGAAACCCAGTTGGCTGAGACCAAATGTCATATGAATTGGTATATTACCCCCAGTGGGATGATCCCACATGTTACAAGTATAGGTATATTACATCCATGATGAATTTTCTCAATGAGATTGCCTATGATTACCTAGGGATCAACTAGAGGTTCATGTTGTTAGGCATGGCCGCCATGATGTGCTCAGAGAAAATTCTATACTAGAAAATGAAGGTATGGTTGATCAAGGACTTATAAATGATAATTTAAACTTGTCACTAGGTTGGCATGGTCATCATGATTTTCTTAGAGACACTCCAACATCAGGATAATGTATGCAGTTTTTTTATTTACGATCCATAGTTACTATATTTATTTATCTAATCACATCACAAACACAAGTCATGTCATATACCGGTTTGTATAGGAAAATGTTGGTGCTTCCCTACTTTGTTATTTACTCCCATCCGTCATAGGTGGAACTACACATGGGTACCTGAGTAGATATCACTTTTTCAGTATTGACAGAGGTATGACCGAATCCAGAGATTAGGTTTACCTTGGTTGATAGGGGAAGATTTGATGATATTAGGTGATCAGGATAAGGGATGGCTCATAGTCAATGGGGATATAAAATCATTATTTATCATACCAAAATATATATGTAACCATTCTAATGTGAGTCCATTGTATGTTTGGAATAAATGTTTGTTCCTTTAATTTATTTAATTTGTTTTAAATTTTGTTTATTTTTAATGAATATGGTTTTATATTATTTTCACGAATAATATTAAATAATTTTTTATTTTATTAAATAATATAATAAAGGGGATATTGATTCACCATAGTACCACCATATAACCCTAATTATAGTTAGTTGTCTCTAGAGTATAGGGAGAAACTCCCATGTTTACATAGTGAACTAGTGTAGTTACTATTCATAGTGTGAATCGGGATGAGATAATACAATTTAGGATAGACAAATTGAGAATGAGATGCCTAAAATTTAGTGCCATATTGATAGTAGAAATTTGTATAAGAATAAAATTGGAGAATAAAATTTTATTATAAATTCCATCAATGTTTCTTTGAGTATCCTTCCATAATTTTTGAAACCTAGAGGTCATATCATGAAGGTGTGAAAATGATTTTGTTTTATGGTATTTACGAAAACACCAAAATGTGTTTGATAAACTGTATTGAGATTCAACATTAGGTATTAAGGTTATATAAATAAATTCTTTGATTTTATAGGTCACGTGATACCAAATATATAGTTTTATAATGATATCAATATACAAGAGTTCAAAATTAAATAATTGGTGGATATTTTTGTTTACATTAAAATATTATAATTTAGGTTACTACTATACAAAATTGGAATAAAAAGTGTATTTTAACATTATGTCAATCAATATAATAGGTGTATATTCTTATATAATTTTTCATATATAATAAGAGAATTTATTTTATAACACAAATTTTTTATAAATAAAATATTTTTTATACAAATGGTTTCTTACTCATCACAGTCTATAAATTTTTTAAAATTGGTTAGAATAATCTTTTTTATACAAGATGAAAGGGTTCATCCATGATATTTTTTGAAAAAGTAGGAATGAAAATTATATAACTCATTAAAGGCATATTTCAAAGAATAATGTATTCTTTTAGAAAAACTCCAAACATAAAAAATATAATATAAGATATTCTAGAAAATAGTTTTTTTTACTAAAAGTACCACTAATGGAAACTAGTGTTACTTCCTAACATAAGGGAATTATTTAATACTAGAATGATATCATAGAGAAAATATAGTTTCTATGGGAAAATTGGGATTATTTTTGGACTTAGAGAAGTTAAAATTTAAAAAAATAAAGGATTATAGTAGTTTATACTCAAAGTGAATACCCCAAAATATCCCAAATTAGTGAGGAATTATATTTTTTCAGCATGTTGATGTCAATGAAATTATTAGAATGGAATTTCTCTAAAATATGATGATGGTGACAATGAATATAGAAAGTATACTAAGTATAAAAATTTCATTAACATCACAATATTTGATGTAGTGATGTAAATGAGTTTGAATACTTATTAAATGAGTAGAACACAAGGAAAATATAATTTCATTTTATCCTAGTACTTTCTCTCTCCCTTGACGATCCCTCTCAATATTTGGGGTTTTCTCCTATTAATAATTTATTAAATCATTATTGATGCAATATTTATTTATTATTATGGGTTTTCTATTCCACAATCAACTTTATATTATATTTATTTAGAGATTATTTACTTCTGTTTTAGTTAGGGTTTCTTGATCATTGTTGTTTTGGATGGATATCTCTACTTTGTGGTTTTAATTAACCTAAAATATGATCTTTTTTCCCATTTAATTGTATAGAACCCATATTTGGTCAAGTGAGATGAAGTTTATAGAGGATATGGGATTATAATTTTGAAGTTTTTTCAAGTCCTCAGTGATTCTAGTTTTTGGGTTTTGTTATTTCTTATAGTTATTGATCGTGGTTAAGGCCTTAATTAATTTTATAAATCTATTTTTATTTCTCAATATAGAAACCTAATCAATATATTGGTATATTATAGTGGCTCCTGTGGTAGCTTCGAATTTTGAGGTAGAGAATTCAATAGTGTTCTAGGTGGCATATAATACTTTGAATTAGTCTTCTCATCTTGTGTCTAGATGGTCCCTAAGTGATGGTGGTATATGGTTTTTCTATTTCTCTCTTTCTTGGTGGTAGTTCCATTTCAAATTTTCTCAATTTAGAAGCATTATAATGTCCCTGAGGTATACATGAATTATTTTATCCCTTATTTCTTCCCACTTTCTCGCTTATGCTTACTGTCTATTTTGGATTTCTGACTAGATTCTAAGGTAGTTGTGAGACATGTATAATCCAAATATTTCACTAATTGAGGTATAAAATTGGAGAATAAAAATATTAAAAGGTATAACATGGTTCAATGGTGGTTTTGGATTATGTCATAAATAGATATTTAATGGTTGGCACATGTTTTTTGGGTGGAATGTCTTTTAACCGCAATTTTGGTGAAGTTTTCATTAGTTTCATTATTATATTTTTAGTTGTTTGTTGTTTTGGATACATTTATTTAGTGGTGATTTGATATGGTGGTTGTGACCCTAGATGGATACAATTATTGGAAATAGGGAATTGATGGGTTCTTTGGTTCAATTGTGGTCTAAAATGTAACTTTTGATTAGTTGTTGGTGATTAGGATGGGTAGAAATAACTATTAGTCACTAATTGACAAAAGATAAGTGAACACATGACTCAAGGAATATCCCACATATATCCATGGGTTCCTTTTTAGGCCTCATCCACCTAATAAAATTTTTATATCATTTTCTTGACTATTTTTTTGGTTGTTGGGTTAGACCTTCCATATATTTTGTTCATGGATCGGTGAAATATTCTTGACATTGTTTGTGAGGTTCCCACATATCCATAATGTGGTTTTTATACTAAAACATAATATTAATTAGAGTTATAGAACATAGGGAATATGATTCCTAATATAATTATTATTTTTTACTATCTTTCATACCCATTAAAGTGTTTACTGGTAGAGTTTTTATTAGATTTTCAAATACAAATATTTTAAGGATTATATTGAGAAGTAATGTGTTTAACATGAAATAAAAAAAAGAAAAATTAAGTCATTATAGTAGTATATAAAATAAGATGTGATAATATAAATTATATGTGGTTTTGATAGTATATTATGAAAGGAGTTTAATAATATACAAAAATGTATCTTTTTATAAATAAGGAATATCTACTTTATCTTTTATTCATGTTGTTTGGAACATGTAGTGAAATGATAATTAACCTAAAAATATTTTTCATAGAGTTATCACTAATATATTTTCATTATAATGTATTATAAGTAATTTTGAAATGTTAAGGATAGTGTATATATAATTTTATATAGAGATACAAAATATAAACTTGAGATAGAATAGTGTATTTTTTGTAGTAGATGACCCTTGAAGTATACCACAGGGAGTTTCCCACACTATGTCATTTTTATGAGAAGGGTGAATGTTTGATATTTGGATATATCTAATAATTTATTTTAGAAAAGATACCTAGAATTAGAACATTCATACATTGATACATTTCTTACAATATTCTTGATGCTAATCTAATTGAGGGGTGGTTGGTTATTTGGTTGATCATATAGTCGATCGAAATATAAACCCTTAATTATGATATACTAATGGAGTGTACATACATTACTAGATGTGTACCTAATGATGTGATTATCTATTAGATGAGGGGAATTTGATATGTATGTTTATCAAAGTGAATTCCATGTTATGTGTTTATCCTTCTAGTTAGTTTATACTCATATAATTAATAATATATTAGTAGTTATATTGGATTGACATACTCTATGTCCTTTGGTTACTCGATGCCTTAGATAAAGTGATCATATTCAAATTCATGATGGTATATGATATATATGGTGGATATAGGTATCAAGATACATGTGTTTGATGATGATCATGTCAGATACAATTATATATTGTGTAGAAATGAAGTTTTTATAGAGGATTATCTCTAATAAATGTTGGAATTCAATAATTTATATTTATTTTCAAATCTATAAATTCCCATGGGGTTACAGTTTTTTTTGCATAAATAAGTATTTATTATTTTGAAACTCAAGGATTTATACTAAAAGTGTTTTAGAGTTTATAAAAAATATTTTTTGGATAGATATTCAAGATATATTACATATGATTTGATACATGGTGAACATGATGATATCCTTCCAAAAGTATTTTGTATGATATTAAAAAAGTGTTTTTGATATGATTTCACAAGCTATGGTATATGATGTTATATAAGTTGAAATAACAAAATGCATATATGGATTTTGGGAATATCGAATATTGATAAATATATGACCTTATGATAGTATAATTAATGTGGTGATTTTAGCTATATCATAATATAAAATAAATACATGTCATATAGTACAACATAGAGGTAACCAAGGCATAAAATATGTCTTTTCATGGGAATATCATATGATATAATATGTTGATATCATTACACTTCCTCAAATATTCATTGATTATGGAATTGTAAAATTATAATTCTATGATATGTGACAATCATAATATATGACTCACATAGAATATATGATTTATTATAGCATTGGAATGTTAATGGATAACATTTGGGAATCTGCCACATAAGTTATCATTAATGATTAACATTTTATATGACAAAACATATGAGATAAATTGATAAAATGTTGTTATATAATGAATTTATGCATACAAGCAAAGGATTAAAATATTATAACCACATGCTTTTACTCAAACATAATGAACATATGAATAAATGAATTAAAGTCTTAAAGAGTATCCCTAAGGATTATATAATGAGTATGAATCCATATGGACAATTTTATAATATTATTCATAAAATTATCCCTGAAAGATTTATTTATACTTCATCCATTTCCACATATGATACTAATATATCTTGGTTGAAAGGAAAATCTCGCCCAAATATTGTTGTCCTAATGTTATACCATGGATACATCATAGTAGAAGGATTCCTTTAGTGGTTTCTCAAATATCTTCATAAAATGTGTTATTTAATATAGGATAATTTGATATCATTGTTTTTAGGTAAAAAATATATTTTCTTCATTTATATTATCATATTTCATGTTTTATAGAATTGAGAAAATTATAATTGGGTTTCTTGATGAATTTTTTCCACTAGAACAAGTGTTATTATATCCCTAGAGGCACAAAAATATGTTCACTGGTGAATATTTTGTAATAATTTAGAAACATAAAAATATAAATGTTTATAATTTTCTATAGTTATAGTGCCTTTTACTTATAATGCCTCCAATACCAAATTATTTTTACTATAATGGTATTGTGAAACTCTATCACATTAAATCAAGATCCTATTTTATTGGAAAATACACATGATATGAATATGATTATTCAATATTAAAATTCATATACAATTGAAAGTGACACCCTTGTAATATCCCTTGGTGGATCCCAACTTATGATTGTTTTTTTCTTTCAATTAAGTACTCCATACTCTGATTATTGGTTCTATGAACTAGTCCAATTAAAGTTATTTTGTATAAACCCTCAATATTACATTGATCCACTTCATATTTTATTGATGTATATAATTCCTCCACTATTATGTATTAAGGATCACCTATCCTTGGGAATCTAGTTTATTTAGTCACAATTTTTTTTATATAATTCCAATCTGAACGGTCTATAATATTTCTTTAATCGGGAACATATGATAAAATACAACAACAAAAATAAAAAAAGACTTTTAAGATTATATTAGAAATTTTATTAATATAAATACTTTAATTATGATTATATACTCAACATAGTGATGAAATTATTCCTATACTCATCATGAAAATTCTTACAAACATTATAGATAATGTACCTAATATACTATCAATGATATGCAATTGGTGATTACCATGTAACGCCATCAATAATGATCACTTACTAGATTCCTTGATGATTATTTGATATCAAAAAATATTCTATGAATATTTATGAAATGAAGGTTTAATTGGAAGAAGAACCTACCCTATGAATCATATTTCTCTTTCTCATAAAATTAAAATAAAAGTGGGAAAATAAAGAAATTATCATCTTATTTTATAACAATCAAAAATATGCTCATGAACTTTCCAAATAATTATGTTTAATAAATCTAAGTATTTTTTTTGAAAAATTAGAATGCAACAATACAAGGTATGAATACCCAAAACAACCTATAGAATCTGATCACAGATTGATTAATATTATTATCTTGGGATACATATTATTTCAGTAATGGTGGTATATAACATAATTTATTATGACATAGTATAGACACCAATTGTGGTGACACCTAATAAGAGTCATCGTATTCACTGTTATCTTTCATTATTTTAATTTTATTTTCCAAACCTTCTTAGAAAAAATATTATCACCAAAATATTGTTGTATTATATTTTCTGAAAGGTCTACAAGTATGTTTTGAAATAAATTAACAATACTAATAATAATTATTGAGATAAATTATACATCAAATTTCATATGATCATGTGTAAGGTTGGATTAAATTCAAGTATATGAGGGAATCATAATGAGAAATATTTTAATGTCCAAAATTTATTACATATATAGTATTCACGGGAATTATAAAATAATTTACATAAATTTTATATATTATGATGTATCTTTCCTTCTTTTAGTCTTACACTATGCAGTTAAAGTGACATTCCATTTTATATTTTTTTCAATAAACTTTTTATTACATATTTACTTTGGAACTCCATTCCAATATATAGTGTTTTTTCCATATACATAGATATATATCTTGAAACTCCATGAACATTACTTGAATGGGTGATGAAATTTTAATAAAACTTTAGAAACCATGGAATCACTTTAGAATAAAATAAAATTATTGGTGGATTATTTATATTGTGTTTTTACTCATTTACAACTATTATATTCTAACTAGTTTCTTCTTCATATTCTTATTCTTATTTAACCTACTATTCTTTTTTCTGATAAGTGTTTTCCCAATTATTCAATTATCAAATACATCATCCTTAATAAATTCATAGTCCATTGTATCTGGGGTCTCAAATGGGATGTATCCTTCCATAGTATACATAATGAAATCATAATATTCTCAATTAACTTATTTAACCTCTATCATGTAACTATGTTGTGATTCAATATAATATATTTTTCTCAAAAATGTATATAATATAATTAAATGTGTCACAAACTACCCTGGGTCAACCCCAAACTAGTCACCTGAGTCGGTCCACAACAAGGCCCAAGAGGCATTCAAGATCCTCACAAGATAAATACTTATTTCAAGCATAAAATATAATGCAATTGGGAAATAATTATCCCAAGAAACAATAGATAAATAGACACAAAAACAAAACACTTAATTAAACACTAGCAATAGTAAATAAATAAAACTAGTCATACCTCCAAATGACCTCATATGTCACCACCAACCACAGAACCATGATCTCAAAGTGATACAAAATCCAAGAACAGCCTAAAACAAAAAAATCATAATGTAGACGCGAGCCTAAATATTATTAGATGGGATTCCCAAGAAGAAACCATGCCTTATGCCTCAAAATAAAGGATAAAATAATTTCATTCTAATTTTATTTATAAATATTTTAAAAAAGGTTTTTCATTTATTTTTAGAGTATCTAATCATAAGATACTGCATAAAACCATTTCTGATATTTATTCCCCAAAATAGTTTCCAAAGAATAATATATTTTCCAAAAAACATTTATACTAAAGATCATGTGACAAAAGAATCATTATAGTATAAAGTATAACAACATATTTGTTTTGATGAAATTGCTACCAAATAGAGGAAAGTAGTGCTTACATGGTATACACTTGGGAACATGTGACAATTTGAAAATTCATTAACCTAAATACTACTATAGATTTGGTGAGAAGGTTTAAACCACAATAAGAATATGTTTAGACACTAGGAATATCCTATTGGAGGGATATTCAAGAAGTTGATTTTAAAATGTGATTAACAACTAAAACTTTTTAAAACTAAACAAATATTCAAAAAATATATTTTAATTAACTAAAAATAGTTAACTTAACAAAATTAAACTATGGAGAAAACATACAGAGTTGGAATTTTCAGAATAGTGATGTCTGTTCGAGATCATGTAAAACCAATTTTTTAATTTCAATATTTGTATATTTATTTATTTAATGAAAAATGATTATAAATTTTATAAAAATTCAGTTAGGAATCATTATATAATGTTACATTGTATTCTAATTATTCAACCTAATTATCCATCATTTGGTTCTCTTATTTTATAAATAACTTGACCGACATTTTAGCATCAAATCACTGGGTGAAATGAAGCCACCCATTTCTCACAGATTCAAATTATCTATATGTGTAATTGTTTCTCAATTGAGATCATTTATTTTGTATTATACATATAGGTTTGAGGGGAAATTCACAAAAAGTATTATTTTTTTAATTAATATATATATATATATATATATAGATATTGAATTAACTCACACACAATTTATTAATCTCTCACACACACGTCCGTGTTCTAAAAAATAAATTATCGGATGCTCTACCACTCATGATTAATTAGTAGGTATCACATGAATAGCTAAAAATCATATGTGAAGACTACATAAATATTTAATCAAATAATGATTCAATTAAAAAAATAGATTTCCATTCCAAATTAATTAAGTAAAAATGAAATGTAAAAAAATATAGGCATGCAATTACCATAAGGTTTATCACAACTCGAAAACCAATAATATTATCAAATCATTATGCAAACAAAACACATAGAAAAATAGAAAAAAGATATCACTAGGTTTGTGGTGATGAAAATATCACAAAAATATGTCATTGATGATCATACAGTAATAATCATCACCGTAACGATCATATATTGCAAATTAAAACATACACATATGATGATGTCGTGCCTAAACCACCTCTAAAAAATAAATCAATACAAAATACCAAAAATAATTCATGAATCACCTTTGAACTATTAATCGACAAGAATTCATGCATGAAATAGGTGTTTGAAAGAGTTTTAGTGCACTATCATGCTCAATAGGGACAGGATGTGTAGGGCGCTACCCGAGTCGACATCATTGAGTGGGTGCTGTTGGGTGTATGACTTATACTCTAGAAATGTGGATATTTTGGTGTGAAAAAAATATGAGGGAGCACCCTCCACTGGTGGTGTATAGGGGATGTAGTAGTTATGAAGAGGATATGGGATTCCAACCTTGTGTTTTTAAGAAAGCGGCGAGGCACTGTTGGCCTTGTGTGATGCATTGGTGGATGGAGTGGAAGTAGGTGAGTGTACAGTATAGAGAGGGAGGTTAAGATGGTTTTTACTAGGCTAGACTCATATAAGAGGTCATTAGATGTGGTTTTATCAGAGATAGGATGGCATATTCCATGAATGGTGGGGATGTGTATGGTGTGATATTAAAGGAGGAGGGTAGCTGTGGTGGTGTTGCACAAGATAAGGGGAGGGTGAATGGTGCATTGGAGGGATGAGGATGATGGTGTGTGTTGTCTACCCCCTAGTAGGGAGGAACGAATGAAGGGTTTTTTTAAGGATGGGGTTTGTTTTTCTATAGTTGTGCTACTATGGAGAATAATGTCAGGGCCGCATATATTCTATGTGAAAAAAATATTTTTTTTTAAAAAAATTAAACAAATTTTGATCCCAATGTGAAAAATAAAATAATAATAATAATCACAATAATAAAAATAATATTAATAGAATTTGAAATATATAAATATATATTATAATAATTATAGAAATAAACAAAAATTATAAATAATTAATGTTATATTACTCTATATATATGTTCATATAATTAGGTATATTAATATAATAATACTAATAATTAGATAAAATTATTTCCTATATAAATAATCATAATACCACCACTAAATAATAATATAATATAATATAATATAATAAAAATTTAATAATTGTAGTAATAATTTTCTAAAACTACTTATATTTATATTGGAATAGAAAAAAATATAATACTAATGTAGAAAAGTAAAATAAATACTAATACATATTAATAATATAAAATAAAATTAATATTAGTGAAACTAAAAAAATTAATAAAATAATGTTAAGAATTATAAAGAAATAATATAAAATAATAATTATAATAAATATGTAATATAATATATAATTAACTAAAAACTTTAAAAAACTAAAATATTATAAAAATAACCAAATAACCAAAAAAAGTTGTTCAAAAAATAAAAAAACTATGTTATATATTATTAAAATTTAGCAAAATATCATATGCATCATTACGTAAAATGGGTGTCATGGGAATCTTAGTAGCTAGTCATGATGACCTAGGACATAGCCATAAACATTCACATAATCATTCTCTACCAATTCCAGTGATCCAAAATCAACTCACCCTAATACCAAACGTCAAAATCACTGGTTCTACCGAAGGGAATATACCACAAACAGAATGAGTCTATCTCAGGGATGCTAGTCAGAGCATAATAATAGACTAGTGAAACATGTGTACTAGGAGCTCCAACCTAAATACCTAAGGCATCCCATGATGCAAAAATTGAGGTGAGTTTTATCCAGAAAACATATGCAAACATATCAAACAATTTTCAATAAAACTACCATTCACTTTCTCAACACCAAACCCCCCATTTAAGTGAAACCCTTTTTTCTATTCCATAACACATAAATAACACACAAAATCTTTCAAAAGGAACATGTCACATATCACACATTTCCAGTATATATGGAATGTTTTATGAGGGGGTTTCATTTTAGTAAATCATCTAAAAGTTCTAACTTGCCACATAATTTCAAAAAAGAATCACATTAATTATAGAAAACCACTTTTTCCCAGATCTTTCAACTTTCACAACCATTCATCACACTTAAACAAATATTCACCATTATATATATAATAACCACTTTATCCAAGGTACATGTTCCCATAGCCATGAGTAATGATGTTAAAATATGTCACATATATATATACCTACATATGTCTATGTTTGTAATACACATTCAATAAGAATTATTTTTAGAATCCACTCATGGATTCCTAGAAAACCAATCACTAATTAGGCCATTATAAAAACTAGTTGATAGACCAAATCGTTTTGGGTCTTTCTCATTCCATATGGTAATAACCATTTTTAAAACAAAAAATATCCAAAATACAGGTCATTATAAGTAAATATCATGTCTAGGGATTATATAAATCATATAAAACATGAGAATAAAATTTTTTAATAATCAAAACAATTTTCAAATATATTATTAAATTTATATAATAATAAAAATACACTTTAAAACTATCAAGAAATCATAATTTTCCTATTAATGTCTTGGCTATAGGTTAACATACCTCAACCTAAAAAATAACCCCTTAAATTTTAAAATAGTGGCTCAAATAATCCTCAAGAAGGTCCAAGGAACTCAAAAAATACATGAGAAACACAAATTAAAAATAACTAATTAAAAATTATAATATAAATGAGTAAAAATTAAACCTTACCCGAATTTGGTGGATAAAATTCTGCCTGTGAAAAATGAAACTAGAAGGGGCCTCAAATCAATCCTTAGGAACCCTATAGACCAATAATCACCCAAAACAAACATTCTATTAGAGTCAGTGTTTGGGTATTCAATACACACCACACATGAGAAAAAGGAAACCAATCAAATTGGAAATAATAAGGATGAGTATAAGAGGAAAATCTAACATGGGATGATCAAACCAGAAATCCAGGGGAAAATCATCCAAAAATAAAAGGAAGTTGTATGAGTGCTCATGAAACTGAGATCCACTCAAGGTTTTGTGTTGAAATAATGTGATAGGTGAGGAGAGGAAACCCCTATAAGGGTTATATTTCATCATGTAAATATATACATTTGAAAAAATTTAGTCCTCAAGAAATATTACATGGGTTTGATGCACAGTTTACCAAAAAAATGCACCAGGAGTGTACCCTATACTAGGAATCTTGGTCACCATTACCTAGTAGGCTACATAGTTTTCTAAACTGTGCAACATCCATATTTATGCATATGAAAAAATATTGAAGTTACCATACACAGAAAATGGTGTTCCTTAACCATGATAAATTTTTGCATGATCAAAATTACTCATTTTTAAGAATATACACCCAATAATAGTGATAAATAAATAGGGTCTCAAGAAATAAAAATAAAATTGATTCAGGTTAGGGTGTTACAATTCTTCCCACCATGACACTTTCTCCCTTCATAAAGTATAGAATGTTCTTGTGATCAAGATACCAGGCAAGGAAAACTATCACTTAAGGAGAAACTCCCAAAACCTGAAGACCAATACACAACAATCATTTTTCATTGAAATATTATAACCTCAAAATCCCAAAAGTTTCCTCGAGAACATCCTCAAAAATTGATCTGAAGCCTAAAGAAATAACATTCATGACTTAACAACATGAACTATCCTATAAAATAATTAATATAAAAGACTCGGTTTTCCAATCCCATCTTAAAAAAGAGGAACACCAGAACCCAAAATATAAAAATCATAAATTAAGATCAACATAGTCTGTTCGGGGCCTCTATGAGAATATTTCACTTGAATAATGATCCCAGCTAACCAAACTATTATGATCGAGTTTAGGTGGGGTAGGATTAATGGATTTACAAATTAATAAATCTAGGAAAATAGGTTTAACATGAGCTCAATTTTATAGTGACCCCATCATATTTGAACATTGGTCGAACATTGATCTTGAAATATGGGACTACTCACAAGTCCAATCGAGCACCAAATGATATGATAAACGATACATGGAATGATGAACACCACTACTACACAAAAATATGGTTTAGAATTTCCCAAAAGAGGTACTTCCAAATAAAATAGAATTCATAAAAGGATTTGAAATTCCATAACCTCACCCAAAGAATAAATTTTTATAGGGAACCTAGGAAAACCCAAAGGAATTAGAAATAGGAAAAAAGAAAGAATTCTTTTAATAGAAACCACCAACACCTAGCCATCCTCATGACCACCCAACAATCATTACGACTTTTACAAAAATAATAAATTGAATGACATAAACATAGAATGATTCCACCAAGTATTATCTAAATAGAGTGATAATATGAGATATAAATAAGAATTCCTTAGACTAAAAATTATTAAAAAACATTCCTTGACAAGATCAATGTGGGGTTTAATCTCAGGTCAAGGGAGGATAATCCAGGATCAACTATTGAAACATAAAACCATATAAACCTAACCTATTAGTCATGGTCATCCGAACCACTCACCCACGATTTTTCCGTTTAATACAGTGATACCACTATATAATAATGCACCTCATTAAAATATATGATCACTAAAAAAAACAGGTACTCCATATGGATTTTTCAATTAAAAATACAATGAAAAACAGATATTCATAATTTCATCTAATTTTATAACCCCCTAAATATTTATTATATCAATCTACCAAATGCTGACTATACCTAATTCTGAAAATTGGTATTCTTTGAGATAGAGAGGAAAACATACTAAATACTAACTAGCTACTCATTATCTAGAAATTTTTAATCTATACATTAAAAATGAATAACCTAAAACTGGATCAAAACATATCATAAACCAAAAAACCACATCCCAAAAACAAATTAATTGCCCAAATTCAAGATTTTTTTTTAAAATTATCCCAACCTAATAAAACCAAAAATAAGAAAAATGAAATCCCAAAAAACAAAAGGGAAAGACCTAGAAATACCGACTCATCAAAATTTGGAAGTTACCTCTTAGAAAAAAAATTTGGAAAGAAAAATTAATATTTTTAATTTAAACAATCACCAATGGTTTCCTATCAAACATCACATAATTATCTATACCCACTTATTCTTATTCACATCCACACATACATACATGAATGAACTTACCACACATATTCACACATATGTGAACAATAATAAAGAATATAAATTGTCAAAAAAAGGTTGAGTCCATCTCAAATCCTTTCATAAAAAATTATAATAAATTAAAAAGCCTACCATTTTATTTAAAATAAATCATCTATATATTACCATTAAATTTTATTTTCACATGTATGAAAGCATTTAAAAATAAAAAAGCATTAATGTTCATTTTTAAATAATTCAAGGTTATAATATATGAAATCCAAAATTGATAAACACATAACCATTTTAAAATTCAATTTAATAACCAAAAAATGATCTTAAACTAGTAGAAAAGAAAAATAGATGAAACCCAACAATAAAGGAGTAAAAAATCCCAATTTTGTTTAGAAAAAGTGGTGTGCATCATTTGACTTCACGTTTCAGCTGACCATGTTCCAACCACGTTAAAATCACTAGTGGTTAATAGAGTTGGTCATACAGTCTTCCCATGTTCTTCCAAATCATTCAAAGTAACCATTAACCATCTAAAACCCTCCAAAAACACTGTCCAGGATATCATTTCTTAAAAAATATCTTTAAAATATTGAAAACACCTAAGTAACAATGTTTAATTAGAGACAAAAACTTCCCCTGCCACACCGGAAATTCCAGAATCCTTCTGAACATGCATTGATCAAGAACATACCCATGACTTTACACTTTAATTTTGACAGTACTAGTCCAAAATACTAGACAATTCAACATACCAAGGTCCAACCTCCTCTAATACAATTTTTTCATGAACCAAACCAGTTAAAACTCGATCTCAAAACCCAAGCTATTCTACAATAAGGTGCAAAAGGTGTTCCCATTCCTCTAGAGTGGGAAAATAGTGGCACACATCAAGCATAACATAATTGGGAATGATTTATCCCATGAAAATATATATAAATATTTTATAAAATATAATAATAAAATAATTACTAGTCCTGTGAACGAAATAGAACTTGATGCACCTCCTTGTAGCCCTATAGGTTACCACCAACCATGACATAAAGATCACTCCAAGAGTGATCAATGCCACAATAAACATAAAAATAAATATTTATATTGTAGTAAGGATAACCAATATTCTTTTTAAGTATTTTCTTATAGAAACCACACCATATTACTAAAAATTAAAGTGAAAACAATGCCATTCCAGTTTGAAATATCAATATATTTAAATACTTTTTTATTTTAATTTTTAATGGAAGTAGCAAAAAAATAACTCTTCAAAACCATTTTCCCTATTTTATTTCCCAAACTAGTTTGCAATTAATAGAATACTTTCCAAAAATAGATTTATATAAAGGAGAATCTGATAACAGATGCTTTTCACTAAAAACAATAACAATGTAAATAATTTCATAAAAGTGCTTCAAAATAGAGGAAAGTAGTGAGTACATAAAATGGGTTTCATGGGATCATATGAGCTTGTATAGATGTACTAGAATATTTCCCCAAATAGTAACCTAATAAATCTCTATAGATATAACTTATTCACAATTGACTCACCCTAATAGACAACATCACCCTCACTAGTTCAACCATGTTGTAAGGAACCAACCCCAGTTGCCCGGAGCTGGTGCCTTATTTGATTATATTGGAATATAAGAAGAAATAATCATCTCAAAGGACCAAGTAGTTTAGTAATATTGGAAACAAGATAAATAAATAAGTTCATCTTTATGTAAAGAAAGAAATAAAACACCAATTTATTCCATTAGAATCATCCCCGCCTCCTAGATTATACTTGAAATTAATTCATAATTTACTTATTCATATCCTGGGAAAAATGAAACATAAGAAAGGTGTGAGATCAAATGATCAGTAAGGGTAAGAAATACATTAGAAGATAGAATAATCATAAGACATGGTGAATAATTTAAAACACATGCCATTATACATAATAAACTTGAACACATCATGGTAGAAATATGAGATGAGTAAATAATTCCATAAGAAAACATAATCATGGTTATTATACTAGTCAAATAACCACATGAACATTAAATTTCTTGATTCATTATGATATAAATTCATAATACAAAAATTCTGAAGCATTTTTTCAATGCCATGACAAAGGCATATAAAAATTATTAAGGCCTCGGCCAAAATCATATATCACATTGGGAAAGGCCTCAGGAAATTCCAAATCAATTTGCCTCATGACACCCACTGATTCGTAGAGGGGCTATAGAGGGCCCCACACATCACATAATAAGTCCAATAACTCCTTATATGAGCAGGGATAAATATAATCAACATATACATTCATATTGAAACTATCATAAGAAATATATCTAACTTTCCACAGTCATTAAACATAAAACACTAACCATTCCAAGTAATATGGTGAATGGTTTTAAGATAGATCACCCACAATATAATTAGTCATAAACCAATAAATCAAAAATAGTAGATGAAATCATAAATTATTAAACCCAACAATACATCAGAATCAACCAGATTCTAGAAGCTGACAAAAATACTCTTATAAAATCATCAAACAATTCTGGAGATAATTACTCTTTATTTTGAAAAGAATTGATCTTTTGGAAAAATAATTTTATAAAACCAGATGCGAAAAAATATATTATTTTAATAATAAAATGAGTGATTTTATAATTTTAATTGTTTCCAAAAAAAGATTATAGAGAGCCCATGAAACTAGAAAATAATTTGGGAAATTATCTTGAATCAGGCTTGTATTTTGGAAACTGTTTTTAAAGTTTCTTATAAAACATGTCACTATCCATAATTTAAGGTACAGTTCTAGTAGGTAAACATATATAGAATATTCACATAGAATTTATTAGGATTACGTAATAGTACTTGAAAGTTTCATTGATGTAATTAGACAATCAAAGTAACCCAATTGAAAATGGGAGTTCGGGTAGAAAACCTGTACCGTAAATCTCATCATGTTCCGCTCTTGAACTTAAGATCCTGGAATATGATATTATACCAATTAATAACCTATTTAAAAACCTATTAGACATGTATTTTTTTTATAATAATTCATTTTAGTTCATTTATTCCCTTATTAATAAGTTATTATATTGAATTTCATCGTTCGGCAGTGTTCGTTTTCTTTATTTTCATAATCAGTTCACTTGTTCATAAGTAATGGAGTTCATGTAGAATGGATGTAAATCTCCCAAATTGAAATTGAAATTATTTATTACCACCAATAAGTGTTAGTGGTAATTTATATAACTTGGTTACAAGGCATGAGGATGAATTATTATGTAGAACATTAATGATAACTGTTTCGGTTAGTTTTTGGGTTTTGATTACAACGAACTTATTTTTCATTATTACAATATACCATTTGTAAAAAGGGATTAAAAAACATTACATAGTGTATATTAAATATATAATAATCTTATTAAACCATAAGATGAATGGTTTTATAACTAGAATTGATAATGATATTAGATATCGAAAGCCCATCGTTCTTGAATGTGGTAAATTGACACATCCCGAATGCTGTTCTTGCTACTAGTATAAAAGAAGGTAAAAGGAAGAGATGATGATAAATTATTCCACTATCATAAAAAATTTAAAGTACATGTAAGGTACTAGAGTAATCACAACATTTGGATAAGGATAGGTATTAATTGAAAAAGAAGACAGATGAACTTGAAAAGAAAAGAAAATTAATTAAAAAGATGAATTTTCCTCTTGAACGAAACATCCTTGAGAGACTCCTTAAGGGAGAGGTTTTGGCCATTTTATTATACCATGGATTGCTGGAAATGGGATAGGAATTTGGGAGGATATTTGGAAAGAATTTAGAGAAGGCACAAGTCTTGAAAAGAGTGAGGAGATGATGGAGTGATGTGGGGTTTTATAGTGGAGGGGAGAGGGGATTTCTCACTTCTATATTCATTAATTTATTATTTCTCGACAAGAAAAGGAATAGTGAGTCTTACATGACCAAGAATAGTAATTTTATATTGTGAATCCAATTCAATTGTTCTTACATCAGCAGAACATCATACATGACTCTTTAATTAGTCTATTTAGCTTATCTTATAAATTATGGTATTTCATTATTCATAAAAAATTCAAGTATTTCAGAAAAATACCAAAAATTCACCTTAACCATTTTTGACATGTAGAATCAAAAAACGAGGTCCATTTTTCAAAAATAATATCCCAAAAAATAATAATATAATATTTATTTTAAATCATAATTTAATCTAAAAATAATAGTTTTAGAACATTTATTTACTTATTCCAAAGAATAGGTATATCATAATTTCACTGGAATATTATTTATATAATACCATAGGTAATGTTACTATTCATTATGGTATATCACTGTTACTAAGGGTATGCTACTATTCATAATGGTAGGTTAATATTCACCAAAAATTATGTTTTTCTTATCGGACTCCAAATAACTTACTGATCGCAACTCTGTATGTCAGATTTTTGAAATTCACATCACAGAAGTGATAAACATATGTTTAAGGGTCACATTTCACTTATTAGTTCATTATGTTGTGATTTCATTTGATTATTACATGTTTATAAGAAATTATTTTCCATTGAAAAATACTGGGTTGTTACATTCTCCCCTTTTTACAAAAATTTCATCCTCGAAATTCAAAAAATGTTACCTAAAAAGATTCGGGTATGTCTTCAACATAAGCTCCTAAGGCTCCCATGTTTACACATCCATATTATTGTTCCTACAAAGAAAATTTATAAGATGAGTTGTTTTATTTCTCAATACTAGCTCTCTAGTATCCAGAATATTGATAGGCTCTTCACAATAAGACAGATCATGCTCAAGTTCTATTTTTTCATAGGTGAGTACATGTGTTGGGTCTGTAATGTATTTACTTAACATTCACATGTGTAACACATTGTAAACATTAAAGAAACATGGCGGAATTTCCAAATGGTATGTTACGAATCCAATTCAGTCTAGAATTTCAAAATGTCCAATGTACCTAGGACATAACTTTCCTTTCTTACCGAATCATATAATACCCTTCCATGGGGATACTTATAAGAAAAAAATTATCTCCTTATTTAAATTCCAAATCCTTCATTCAGTTATCAACATATATATTTTTCCTTCTTTGAGATGTTTTGATATGGGTTTGGATAATATTCACCTTTTCTGATGTTTCCTCAACATGTTCTGGGTCTACGAGCTTTATTTCACCAACATCATCCCCGAAAGTGGGTGTATGACATCTATTTCAATAAAATGCTTCTTATGGTCCCATATGAATACTTGAAAGGATGCTTTTGTTATAGAAAAATTCTATGAGAAGTCAATACTGATCCCACAAGCCTTGAAAGTTCGGTGAGCAAGACCTCAACATGTCTTCCAATGTTTGAACAGTCTGTTCTGATTGTCCATCAGTTTGTGGGTGGTTGGTAGTGCTCAAATGAAGATCAGTATCTAAGGCCTTCTAAAGAGTCTTACAGAATTGTGATTTATAAAAGGGATGATGATAAAAAACAATTTATAAATGGTACACCATGAAGTTTTACAACAACATTAATATATAGTCTTGCTAAATGTTCTTGTGGTAAATCATCTTTATAACAACCAAATGTGCTGATTTTGTAAGACGGTCAAAAATGACCCATATCTCATCATTTTTCTTAGTTCCTTTTGTATCCCCATGACAATGTCCATAGTAGTATCTTCCCATTCCAACATAGAAATTGGAAGGGGTTGCATTAATCCTCAAGGAAATTTTCTTATAACCTTCACTTGTTGACACACCAAACACTCAACACATAATTAGAAATCTCCCTCTTCATGTATAGAGATAAAAAAATGTTCCTTTTGATCTCTATACATTTTTGTTCTACCAGGGTGCATAGAGAAATTTGATCTATGAGCATCATCCTACAGTTCTCTTCTAGATTCGGAATATCGGGAACATAGAGCCTCTTTACGAATTTCAAAATGTCATCTTCATATACGAAGTCAATAAAAATTACATCATTTGCACTATTAATTTTCTTTTAAAACTCTTAATCACCAGCATTAGAACTTTTTATTCTTTCTAGAAAATAATTTTTGGCAACCATTTGGAAAATTAGTGATGTGTTACATTCCTTGATAATTCCCTTATCCATCATTACTAGATCCATGAATAAAGGATCCCTTAAAACTATCTTCTTGTTCATAATTCTGTGGTCCATTCTACTCAAAGCATCTGGCACCTTATTTTCCATCCCCAAGTGGTAGTGTATTTTGAAATCATAATCTTTGAGTAGCTCAATCCATATCCTTTGTCTCATGTTGAGATCTTTCGGTGAGAATATATATATCAAACTCTAATGATCTTTATATATCTCACATTTTTTGCCATAAAGGAAATCTCTCCCAATCATTAGAGAAATGCTTAATGCTTCGAACTCAATATCATGAGTTGGACATTTTTTTCATGAATTTTTAGTTGCCTAGATGCATAAGCAATCACTCGATCATTCTGAATAAGGACACAACCAAGTCCTTTCTTTGATGCATCACTATAGATAACAAACCCATCATTCCCTAATGGTAGGGTTAGGAATTTATCATTCTCTAACATACACTTTAATTTTTCAAAAAATCATTCACACTCATTTTTCCATAAGAACATAACCACTTTTTGTGTGATCATGGTCATTGGGTTGGCTAAACGGGCGAAGTTCGAAACAAAATGGCTACAATAACCAGCTAAACCAATAAAACTACGTACCTCAGTTATGTTTGTTGGAGTAGGAAATTCTTGAAAAAGCTATGTCTTAGAAGGATCTATAGAGATTCCATCTTTAGAGACAATGTGGCCCAGAAATGAAATTGATTGGATCCAAAAATCACACATTCTAAACATCACATATAATTCAATTTTCTAAGAGTCTTAAGAAGAGTGCGCAAGTGATTTTCTTGATCTTCATAGATTTTAGAATATACCAAGATAAAATCAATAAACACCACCACTAAGTCATCAATGTAATCCTTGAAAACTCTATTAATCATATCCATGAAAATAGAAGGTGCATTTGTTAGTCCAAAAGGCATTACTGTAAACTTTTATTGCCCATACCTAGTTGGAAATGCTGTTTTTGGAATGTATTTCTTCCTCACAAGCAACTGATGATATCCAGATCGAAGGTAAATCTTTGAAAAATATTGTTCTCTATGAAGTTTATCAAATAAAACATCAATTCATGACATAGGATACTTATTATTTATTGTAATAGAATTTATTTCCCTATAATCAATGCACAACCTCATAGACCCATCTTTCTTCTTGATAAAAAGGATATGGGCTCCACATAGAGAAACACTATGTCGAATAAATCATTTATCACTATATTCCTCTAGTTTTTTCTTTAGTTACACTAACTCCATAGTGGACATTCTATAAGGGGTCATTAATATGGGTCTTGATCCAAGAATCAAGACAATAGAAAAATAAATTTCCCACTCTGGAGGATGTCCAGGTAAATCCTCTAGAAAGACGCCAACATATTCATGTACTACATGAACATCTTAAATTTGACGATTTCTTTCACCGCCCATAGATATTGAGTTATATTCCTCTAAAATAATTTAATTTAGTAGAGATGTTGGGGGTGGATGTTGATGAGAATTATATGGTGATGTTTCCTAAAAAATAAAAGGGATTCCACACCATTCTAAAAATTTGTAACTTCATTCTTCTTACAATAGATCTTCACATCAAAATCTGACAGCCAATTCATACCGAGAATTATATCAAATTCATTCATTGGTATAAAGATAAGGACAACAACTAAATCCAATTTGTGGGTAATGAGGGGGACTAATTGACACGCCTTTGTTGCAATGATACATCCACTAGGGGTTCTAACTGATTACTCATTTATTAAATAAAATTGTATATATCTAATTTTCTTGGAAAACTGGGAAGATATAAATGAATGTGACGATATAGAATAAATAAAGAATTGGCTAATTCTGATGAAATTATTAAAGTACCTACCACCACATCACTAGGAACTTCAATATCAGCAGTTGTGATTGCATAAACTTATCCCTACTCCCTTGTCATTTTCTATTGTATGTTTCCTTGAATCTTTGGAAAATAATTAGCATAGTGTCCCATATCCTGAAAATTTTAGCATTGAACATTATTAGATTCCTCATTACCCTTACAATCACTAGCAAGATGTCATTTTTTCCACATTTTTAGCGTACTCATTTTCCCTTTAAGAACGCACCAGGGGTTTCCTTCCACAATTATCACAGGGTGAAAATTCCAATTTTCCCTTCATTTATGTTTCCTTATTTACTTTCCCAGAGTTTTTATCCGGCCTCTTCTTCTATTTCTATTCCCTGAAGTCATAAGATGTAGAGAATTCATTCTCTGTCTTGATAGCACATGAAAATATATCCTCATATGATAAAAAATATTTGGGAGATTAGATCCTGCCCAGGGAATGGATTTAGGCCATCTAAGAATCGATCAATTATGCTCATTGGATTTCATATGTAGTCCACAACATGCCTTGATAACCTTGTGAAGTTAGCTTCATACTTTGATACATTCTCATATTCCATTTTTCCCATGTTCAGAAACTACCTTTCCATATCAGATCTTTGTTCACGAGGAAAGTATTTTTTAGTAATATTTCTTTAAAATATTTCCATTCCATATCTTTTATCTATTCCTACTCCTTTGTGCTTTGGATTAATGACCACCACTGATCTGCATCTCCTGATAGATGATAAACATACATGACGACATTCTCTCTTTCATTACATCTCAATGCTTGAAATATCTTCTTTAGGGAATTTATCCACTCCTAAACTAAAAATTGATTTGTAGTCCTATTGAATGATGTAGGTTGTTGTCGCATAAAGAGATCTAATATAGCTCCCCAACATGGTTGGTCAGGATGCTCCATACGGATAAGGTTATTATTCATAACCTGAGTAAGCTGTCCTAGTATAGTTATAAGTTTCTCAGCACCAGTCACAACACCAGATCCCACATCATTATCTTGCATTAGAGGGAAATCCTTACTGGGGACACATGCGTTTGGGTAGTTTCCATTCCATGCACTATGCACCATTTTTAAATAATGTCATACACTAGATTAGTTTATGAATTATAATGTATAATATAAAATTAACAAAATACTTAGCATAAATTGAGATCCTATGCATGGATAATCCAATAATCACAAAAATGGTTTCATTGAGGAAAAATATACATTTAAATCATTCATAATGGATTGTAAAGAAAAAGTGAATTTTCCTAAGAATATCCCCCAGGAGGGTTGTAACCAAGAGTGCCACAAGACTCATTGTCGTGTACCAGGATACCCTAGTTCAAGCCTAAAACTCCTTGTTAGAGATTTCACTCCAAGGTAGATCTGTGCTAGAGCTGCCTCTACATGCTCGTATCTAGAAAGGGATGTATTGCTTGAATGATCCACATAATATATTCCTTACCAAAATACGAGGACATTCTTGTATGATTATCCTCAAAGACTATCTTAGTGACTCTTTCCTAATATACATTTTCTAAATCAAGTTTCCATGTTTTCTACTAAACATCCATTGATTCCAACTATAAGGAACCGACCCCAGTTTCTCAGATCCGGTGCCTTATTTGATTATATTAGCATATAATAAGGAAAAATAATCTCTAAGGACCAAGTAGTTTAGTAGTATTGTAAAAAATATACATAAATAAGTTCAAATTTACATAATTAATGTAAAAAAAACACTAATTTATTCTATTAAAAACATCCATGCTTCCTAGATTATGCTTACAAATCATTCATAAATAAATTATTCATATCCTAAGAAAAATGAAACATAAGAAAGGGGTCATCTCAAACACTCAGTAAGGGTAAGAAATTCAGAAAAAGATAGAATAATTATAATTCATGGTGAATAATTGGAAACACATGCCATTAAATATAATAAACATGAACACATTATTGCAGGAACATGAGTTGAGTAAATAATTCCATAATAAAACATAATCATGGGTATTCTACTAGTCTAATAAACACATCAACATTAAATTTATAGATTCATAATGAGAGAAGTTCATATTCCAGACATTGTTAAATATATTTCAAGGCCTTATCTAGGATGTCTAAAAAATATTATGGCATGGTCCAAAACCATATATTACATTGGTAATGGACTCATCTAATTCAACATATATTTGTCTCATGAGACCTACCGATGTATTGAGGTGATATTGAAGGCCCCAAATATCACATAATTACTCCAATTCATTCCTCATATGAGAATGGATAAAAATAAACTACATATACATTCATATTTAAACTATCATATGAAATGTAACTAACTTCTCCCCCATCATTAAACATAAAACATTGACCATTCTATGTAATATGGTGAATGTTTTCAAGAAAGATCAACCAAAATAAATTTTTTCACAAACCATTAAATAAAAAATGGTATATGACATCATAAATGATTAAAACCAATAATACATCAGAATCAACAAGGGTGTTTATACAGACAAATATACTCTTATAAAATCATCAAACAATTCTTGAGATAATTACTCTTTATTTTGAAAAGAAGAGTTATTTTGAAAAAAATAATTGTATAAAACCAGAGGTGAAGTAAGAAAGTATTTTAATAATAAAATGAGTTATTTTATAAAGATAATGGTTTCCAAAAACAAATTATAGAGTGCCCATGGAAATTGATTAGAATTTTAGAAATTCCATCGAATCAGGCTTGTATTTTGGAAACAGTTTTTAAAGATTCTTTTAAAACAAGTAACTATCTATAAAATAAGATAGTTTTATGGTTGTTAAACATATATAGAATACTAAAAAATAATTTATTAGTATTACATAATAATATGTGAGAATTTCATTGAGGTAATTAGACAATCAAAGTAACCCGAATGAAAATGGGAGTTCGGGTGGAAACCCTAACCTTAAATAAGAAAATGTTCCGCTCTTGATAATAAACTCTTAGAATATGAAATTATACTTATTAATAACTAATTTAAGGACCTATTAGACATTAATTTAGTTTATCAAAATTCTTTTTAGTTTATTTATTCCTTTATAGATAAGTTATTATATTGAATTCCGTCGTTCTGCAGTGTTCGTTTTCTTTATTTTCATAATCGGTTAACTTGTTATAAACTAATAGAGTTCATGTGGAATGGATGTAAATATCTAGAATTAAATTAGAATATTATTTATTATCATAATTTGTTGTTATTGGTCATATATATCACTTTTTTACATGGCATGAGGATGAATTATTATATGAAACTTTAATGAGAACTGTTTCAATGAGTTTGTGGGTTTTGATTTCAACGAACTCATTTTTATTTATAACATAATACCATTTGTAAAAAGGGATTAAAAAACCTTAAATAGGGTATATTAAATATATTATAATCTGGTTAAACCATAACAAGAATAGTTTCTTAACCATAATTGAGAATGATAATAGAAATCGAAAGCCCATCATCCTTGAATGTGTAAATTGACACACCTCAGATGTTGTTCTTGATACTAGTTTAAAATAATGTAGAAGGAAGAGATGATGATAAATTATTTCAATATCATGAAAACATTCCAGTACATGTATGTTACTAGATTCATCACAACATTTGGATAAGGAGAGGTAATAATAGAGAAATAAGGCAATGAACTTGAAGGAAAGACAAAGAATTAAAAAGAGAAATATACCTCTTAAACCAAACTTCATTGAGAGCCTCATTAAAGGAGAGGTTTTGGACATTTTATGAGACCAAGGATTTTTGGACGTTGTAGAGGAGGTTGGGAGGATATTTGGACTAAACTTGGAGAAGGCACTAGGGCTGAGAGGAGTGGTCTGAATACAGAGTGATGGGGGGTTTTTATAGTGTAGGGGAGAGGTGATATCTCAATTATATATTCATTAATTTATTCTTTATCCACAAGACAAGGAATAGTTAGTATTCCATGAAAAATTATAGTAATTTTATCATGTGAATCCAAATAAATTGTTCTTGAAATAGCAAGAAATCATACATGACTCTATAATGAGTGTATTTAACTTATCTTGTAAATTATTGTATTTTAGTATTCATAAAAAATTTAAGTATTTCAAAAAATACCAAAAAATCACCCTTACCATTTTTTGACTTGTAGAATCAAAAAATAAATTCCATTTTTAAAAAATAATTTTCTAAATATGATTAATTTAATATTAAATTAAAATAATAATTTATTCTAAAAACAACAGTTTTAAAACATTTATTTACTTATTCCAAAGCATAGTAATATCGTACTTTCACATGAATATTATTTATATACTATTATAGGTAAGGTATCTATTCATTAGGGTATATCAATATTCATAAGGGTATGATACTATTTATAAGGGTAGGTTACTATTCACCAAAAATTATGTTTTTCTTATCGGACTCCAAAAAACATACAAATCCCAACTTTGTATATCAGAATATTTGAAATTCACATCACAAAAGTGATAAACATATGTTTAAGGTTCACATATAAATCAGTTTTTCATTATTTTGTAATTTAATGTGATTATGACATGTTTATAAGAACATGATTTCTATTGAAAAATATTGGGTCGTTATGCAAGGTGCATATCCCATGAGAAGAATGATTCTTTCTCAGGGCCACTAGTTGGAGAGTAAAAATAAACTAGTGTTTAATATGTACCTAGAGCTCCCTCTAAACAACCCTAACAATCCCTTTATATATAAATGGATATTATTTATATCATGATTTCATATACATACATATCACATAATTTGAATAAAATAATCATTAAATATCTCACCTATGTATTCCCTTTTATGCACAACCCATCTTTCTATTTTATGAATCATAAACAACACATAATCCCCCTAATCGAGAATACAATGAAAATAAAATATTTATAAAAAAATAATTTTACAATATAAGGGAACAATCTTAATAGTGGTTTTAATTTTATTGAAATATCTCAATATGCCAATTATGCCTCATAATTTCAAAAAGTAAACAATTTTCTCTTAGAAAAATATGTTTCCCAAAGCTTTAAAGTTCCAAAATCTTTATTTATGCTTAAACACTTATACAACATGATATATATAATCAAACATTGACCTATTTCTCATGTTCCCACCACTATGAGTGAATTTGTATAAATATGGAACTTATATATTTATCTATAAATTTATATGTATGTAAGACCCATTTCACAATAAAAAATATAGGGAACACCCTCAAGGGTTACAAGATAACCAAATGATTCCATGAATACATTATAAAACACAGTCAAAAGACTAAATAATTTGAGGAATTCCCATTATATATGGTAAACAATATTCAAAAAACCATCAAAAAACTTAAAAATGTTTTAGATATCCATAAAAATCTAGAAAAAAATCTTTTATAAGAAAATCCTATTCTAAGATCTTAGAAAAAACATGCAAAAAATTAGAATAACACATTCTATAAATCCAAAAAAATGTTTCCTAGTATATAAAATTTATATAATAATTAAAATATACTTTAAAAATATCATGAAATCAAAGATTTAAAATAAAATGTTTGGACATAGGGCAACCGACCTCATACTGAAGAAGCACATGTTGTCTTCAACAATGGCAGATCAAAACCACATCAAAGAAGTCTGAGGTAGAGTAGAAATTATATGAGAAACACAATGTCCCAAAATAAATAAATAAAAATTATTTTATAAAGTAAATTTGAGGAAACATTACCTATATTCAGTGGGTAAAATTTCACATTCAACATCCATGACTAGAAGGGCCCCTAACTCAGTCCTCTCGAACCCTATGAACTAAGAATCACCAATAAACACTCCATTTTGGTAAGGGGTTTTCCAAGAGCACACATCACATGAGAGAGAAAGTAAATCGAGAAAATATGAAAGAATAAGTAATATGAGAAGATTATACGTTATCCTGGGATAATAACTCTAAAAATTAGGAGGAGAAATCAGCCAATAATATGAGTAATATAAGGGTGAGGTCACATGATCGAAATACCCTATGGGCAAGGTGTTAAATAAATGGGAAATGTTAGGGGAGGAAACTCTTTTGATGTTTTATTTAATTAATGTAAAATTGGTATTTTTAAATATTAAACTCTCTAGAACATTTAATCATTTTGCAGTATAGTTTTTCAAACCATGTGGCCATAATGGAATCTTTACTTGGCCTCTATGACACTGAGTATGGGTAGGCCATATGGTTTGAAAAAAAATGAAATGGATTTATAGTTGCCTATGTAAAATTACAAAATCCATCACATAATGAGAACATAGTTGAAAAAATGATGTGCCTTAACTATGAGAGATTTTATTCATTCCCTAAAACTCTAATTTTTATGAAAATTCACTTGGGGAGAGAGATATAAATAGGGACAAAAAAATTGTGTTGGGATATAGTGTGAAAAAACTATTTTCCAGATATTAGATAAATAATATTGATTCTTATAGTCAATCATAATAATCAATCAATGGGTACATTATATTCCATCAACACTCCCAACATTTTGTATTTCCAAAACTAATTGTTTAGATTTACTGATTTGTTTTTAGGTGAAACTGGTGAAAAATTTTTCTAGGGACATCAACTAGAAGTATCCATAATTTTTTAATTTTATCATCACATCTAAAATCTACGGTTTCAGTCTCTATTTATAGATTTACCTCCAACATCCAGTTTCCATAGACCTTGGGTTCATCATAATATGAAACTCTAAATTCATTACACCCATAAGGCAATTGAAACCCTTTAATGTAAAGGGATAGAATTATATAGACAAAAATTATTTCTAATAGAAGGTATGGAATGATGGGTATCTAAATAACCACTTTTATGACATATCTAAATTCCCTATACTCGTGTAGCCTGACCTAAAGGCCTATTTTCCATAGATCAAAACTCTGGAGTTATTTTTATTCAAAGACAATCCTAACACATAATATATATAAAGAAAAAATAATCTTAATTTTTAATTTATAACCTAAAAACTAATCATTTTCTTTGTATATGAACATTAGATTTTATACATTTACCAAGAATATAACATCTTATATGCATGGTATAACATTTATAAAATGATTTACATAGAATTTAAAATAAAATATACCAATATTCATAAAAAAATGAACAATTATAATATTAAGACACAAGATAAAATATTAAAAATATTTCACCAAAAATTACATGAAATGATATCAATCATAATTAATTAATTATTAAAAATGAATAATTATTCCAAATTTTTATATATTATTATTAATTACTAAAAATTAATTTGTAATTAATTATTAATTGTAGAAAAATATTGTTTATTTTTATTAATTAATATCTTTTATTAATAATTATTATTTATAACTCATTTTTAGTATTAATTATGTAATGAAAAGACCAAAATCATTGAAATGGGATGAGGCAGAGATTCAATTTTCATTAGGTGACATCCCTAAGAAAAAAAAGGATAGAAAAAATTTCCAAAGGCATAGTAAAAAATTGGGGGATGTTTTTCCCAAAATAACCAAATAAATATTCATGAAAGGCTTGATAATTGAAATAATTTATTTTCTTTATATGATAATAAACCTTATATCTCAAAAAAATACCCCTAAGAATCATATGAGAGTATCAATGAATGAAATAAATAATGGATTCAAGGAAATACTCCAGGACATGAGTAACTAAAAACCTAAGTGGAACCATAAATGTATAAGACATAAACTCTCAATTTCTCTAACTTGACTTAAAATCATCACATCCTAAAGATAAGTCACTAGATAAGTACGAGACACACCCACTGCCTATATCTTATTAGAGAATATCTTCAATACACCCTGATGTTCCCAATAAGGGGGTGAGTATAAAGTCATTAGAAAATTTATAGATACTTCCCAAGACACACAACTATGATAATATTTTGATAGCACATTTTATATAAAATAGTTTAAAATATTATTAATAGTTTATATAGAAACCATATACAAGATCCATGGAAAACATTATCAAAATAATTTAAAAAATAAACATTTATTATTAATTGGTATATTCATTACAATTCAATTAAGAAAAACAATTAATAAATCCGAGGACATACCTAAACTCATGAGTGTTGATCGATAAATTCACTATCTGGTTACTTGGAGAATACTTTTGGGCATGGGTACTTTCATTCTCTTATTTAATTCAAATTTGATGGGAGTATTTTTATAAACTTAATCCATCCCATTTTCTCATGAACACATGTCAACATAATAATTCCAAGATCCCCATTACATCATTTAATTAAAAACTAATTATATCTTTCCAAAACACACTATTTTTAAATCACATAAAATAAGGTTATTTTTAAATAAATTTCACAATGGATTTACAATCTATCATAATAATAGTTTTGTAAAACTCAAATAGACTTGTCCTAAAATAGTATAGTAGGAGAGAATATAGTTAGCTTCAGTTAATTATAATGAAAGATCAATGATTAATTTAAATATCTAGAATATTTCTTCTGATCCTCTATCAAAACCCGAAAAAATCTCATAAAAAATCAACACCTATAAATCCTCTTATTACACACCGATCTATAAATCTGATCCGGTTAACATGAAGATATTCAAATAAATAAGGGACGATGGGAACTTAAAATTTATTTCCCAAAACATAATTCCCAAATATCTTAAGGGAATGATTATTATACATAGAAGGAATATAACAATCACATACAAGTTACTTAAAAGTTGAAGGAAAAAGTAAATTAGCATATAAGGATGTACAATCATAGGTTGAAATATAATCATCCCAAACCCGACCAATTGTTAGTGTATACTATGAATTTATTCCATAAATTGCATGAGTTTCCACATCAAAAAAATATTCCTCATTTTATTTTTTTAGAATCACTTTTATAATATAAATTCTATTTATTCCAAAAATGTCTCGATTAAAGACTTGAAGAAAAAAATTTACATATTGAATAGATTTATTCCCTTAGACCTAGTATATTTACATCATAAAACTAATATTTATGATGTTATTTTTTCCGACAGAAAATTCATGAATCCATACCGGAGTCTATTTTCTAGTTTAACCCCAAAACAATTTTAGTACATTTACTAGTGACATCAAACAAGGAATGAAAATCATAAAACAATGATGTACCACAAAAGGGGGTGTTACCTTATCCCCACAATTGGCCTTTTCATAATCAAGAATATAGATATCAATGATACAATTGAAAAAATTAGGAAATTTCACCTGTATAAAATTTTCATGTTCCCTTGTTTCATCTTGAACCTCATCATACTACCATAAACATCACACCAAAGAAATAGATCACCAACATAATTTAGTATTCATTTTGTCTTTGATCCCAAAAAAGTTCATGGATACAAGCCTTATTACGGTCAATAGTAACATCATCCTAACTGACCATATGATGGGGATTTGAGTGATACTCTTTAAGTTTATATACATTAAAAATGTTGGGTAATACACTATATCTGTGTAGAAACTCTAATTGATACCCAATAGTTCCAATATTATTAACAATATCAAATGAATCCACATACCATGGTGATAAATTTACATTCTTCTATAGTTATAGATGACCAAGTCTCAACGAAACATTCAATTATACATGGGCACTGAAATCAAAAGATAAATGAGGGTGAAAATTGTTCATATATGATTTATAATGGATTTGAGACATAGACATACGCTTGGGGATAATCTGATTTTTCTTCATAATATTGTGGAGATGACTCAATACAGTCAAATATTTTTCTCCAATTTGTAACCAACATAGTAGAGAATGAAAAGGATGATCATATAAAGCCTCAAATAGGCCCATATGTATCATTTCATAATATCTATTACTATAGGATAATAACCACATTGTCATATGGTATTTTTAATAGATACTAAATTCCATGAAACAAACATTGATAATATCATACAATGTCAAAATTGTATGTTCTGAATTCCAATATGTCGGTAAATGATATGTTATTCGCATGGTTAGTTGACTAATGATATTCTACAATAATGATATCCAGAATTGAGAAATGAATTGGGGATCTCTATTATATACTATTAATATTGGAATTAAATCCAATATGACAACTTTTTAAATATACAAAAATTTCAAAACCTCTATCATGTTATATTATCTGATAGGGAAACTTTTTTTCAACTTGGTGAGTTGGTCTAAAATCACCCAAATATAATATTTTTTTCATATATTTCTTGGTAGGTATGTGAAAAATTACATGTCTATATTCTCTCACTTTCGTACAGGTAAAACCATAGAGTGTAGTATACCATATCGTTGTTTATGTACAATTTTTATCTGTTGAAATGTGAATCATCACATAAAATAATATGCAATATTATATCTCATACATGAAGACTAAATATTCAATTTCATTAGATTGTATATGTTCTCAATACCTAGATGGATATACCATTTCGAATGGAGATATGATGAATAAAACTACTCCTAGAATGGATAAGGAACTACAATATGATCTTAAAAATTTAATAAGAAACTTCCATATTCTATGTATCCATCAAATGTATGCCCACCATCCAGGTTTAACCTAAGGGTGATATAATAAGGATCATCTATTTGAACATTTTTCACCAAATCTATTAAATAATGAACAAAATAAAATGATAAGAAAATTTTGATCTAATCCTATACAGTGAATTAAAAATGTAGGTTAGAAATCATGTTCATTAGCTACCATAGGTAATGAGCTTCTTGGACCAATTCGATGAATTATTTTAAATCAAAACATCAGCTATAGAATCCCCTTTACCATGTGTGTATACTGAGTCAAAATCAAACATGCAGAGGTACCCCATCCATCTTAATTGTCTCATTTTCATGTATTAATGAAGAAATACATATTTATAACTCTTTAGGTAAATTAAAACATGGATGTTTTTTCCTAATAATTAATTCCACCAAGTCATTGTTTCATGAATAAAATAATGGTAATTTCTAGTCAAGAATAGGATAGTTTTTCTTATTTACTCAAAACTGAATCGAACCAAAGTCCACCACATGATCTCTCTAAAAGATAACACACCCAATAATATATCCAGATGCATCATAATATACCACATAGTTCTTAACTAGTTTCAAAATAAATAGGATGGGTTCTAATGTGAGATGAGATTTAGGATCTATAAATAATTTTTGATAATAAATTTTCAATGTGAATAGAACATGATTTATTTTTAGATAATTAATGTTAGAATAAATCCTCATGAAATTCCAAAAATTTAGTGATAATATTCTTTTATTACTAGAAAATATAATATCTCAAAAACATTCTTCAGTGTCTGACATGAGACAACTACATCAACCTTCCCAGTGTCAACTAATATTCCTTCTTCACAAATTACATGCCTATGGAAATGAAATTATTGGGATTAGTATTCAAACATAATATATATTTCAAAATAAAAAATGATCCCACAAAATGATCAATATGATTTCCATGTGTTCCTCATGGAAATTCCTATTTTGAGAGTAAACCTGAATATACTCAACAAGTACCACAACAAAAGAATTGAGGTACCTATAAAAGATATGATTCATCAATTTCATGAAGACTGTTGATGCATTTTTTTGGACAAATGTATTGATTATGTATTCATAATGATCATATCAACTCCAAAATTCTATCATCTAAATATCAGATTTTATGACTCTAAGATGATAATATATTTAATATAGAAAAATTTTAGGGCACTACATGGATCCCTTTAACTGATCAAATAGATAATCAATTCATGGAATAGGGAACTAATTTTTTTTTATCTTAACTTGATTAAAATTACAATAATCAACACATAAACGAAGATAATCATCTTCCTTCATCACAAGAAAAACTTGTTTAGCCTAAGGTGATGTACTGAGTTTGATAAAACCATTAGTATCCAACTCTTAAAGATGGACCTTTAACTTCCATAAATAGTTTAGATCCATTATATTAGAAGGTATAGAAATAATTATTATTCCCAAGAGTATATTTATAGAGAATTTATTTTCCTCTTCAAGTGGTAACATATAGAAGTCATTCAAAAATTTATCTAGGAATTGATCAACTATGGTTGGAAGAGTCTCATCTGTTATTTTTTTAATAGTATCCAAGGCCACTATTAATAGTTAGATATAGATGGTTACTTCCTCTATCACTAATTGTCTTTATCTATATGTGTCAATATCTCAATACCCTTTGAATGCTTGAAAACCCCAATCCAATGATGTGAACAACACCTTTCCTGATTAATAGTAGATATGGGTTTTAAATCCCACCAACTAATCATACCTAATATAAAATATAGAGCATCCATATCTAGGACTATAAAATCCCATAAAAATTACCTAAATCAATGTTTATGGGACATGTTAGAAAGTTGAATCCTTTTCACCCTTGATGTCCATAAGTTGTCTTAATACTCATGATGTGAGGCATCATTTTTACACATTACAAAAATTATTTATCAAAAGAAGATGAAAGGAATGTGATAAACCAGTATCTAACAAGATATTAATAATAGTGATGTTAAGATGAATGGTACCTCACACTATAGATTGTATCAGTTTCTCTCTCGGTATATCTTGGTCTACTTTTCATAATTGTCTCTCAAATATCATAGGACAGTTATTCCTTCCATGCTGAGGTGTCAACTCGATAACTAATGTATTCATTGGGGTGTCTTTCTTCACCCGTGTATGTGGATGAAATCTAGCCCAATGATATTTTTACATCTAATCATTATATACCAAATGATAATCTAATCCTATTTTTCTAGATGATTTATGATGTATAAGACAATATCTGTTGATATTCCCTTTAGTTCCATTGTTTTTTAAGTCCTTTAGTGGTGTAGTGAATTCATTTTTCCTATGGATAATTGAAAAATATTGAAAAAACATGGTTTTATATCATATATTATAAGAAAGATATATATATTAGTATTATAAGCCTATGGTGCTCCACCTCCATATGAATAGAAATATCTCTTCTTATTTTTTACATCACTATAGTTCCCACATGTTCACATGGAAACCAACATAATAAATCATGAATGATTTCAAGCAATATATATTTATTATATTGTTTCCCTATTAACCGTATTCATATAATTAGTAATATATAGGATTATATTATATCACATCTCTGTTCATAATCCAAAATCAAAGATACACACCTTCCAGGATTCACTATCAACTAATTTTGGAGCGAAACAAACCAAGTTCATGAACATAGATATATAGTCCATCACATATTTATATTTGTACTTCATGTGAAAAAAATTCTATAGTTATTTCTATATTGAATGTGTGGGGAAATAAATTTTTATTGAACAATCATTCAAATTTCTACAACATAAGCCCTTGGTTGGATTTATCCAAAAAAACTAAATCCTACCATTGGAATTCATGATATTTCATGATATAAGTTTCTACCTTCACTTTAAGCTCTACCTATGTACTAGGGAAATAAAAAATTGTATTTATTCAGTTGAGTCACACTTCTTCATTTTTAGTTTAAGAATCCCCTAAAAAAATTAGATTATTATTCTGAAACTATAATGAATGATCAAATTTCTTTGATTCATTGTTTTAATTTCCTCTATCAAAGTATTTAAAATATTGCACAATATTCTATACATTTTTTTGGTTCACCTGTGGCTCAAGTAAACCCACATTTTCTAAAGCATAATCTTACTAATTTTTATAACGTCTATTAGGTTCCATTTTCTATATATAGCAAAAAAAAAATATTTAGTAATCTCTCTCTACGAACTAAAGGATTGCTACACATTTCAAATCACAATAAAAATACATCCATATAATTTTCCTTTTAAAAATTCTTTTATTTTAGCCATTTTAGTTACTTTTAAAAAATCATAAATCAATAGATGTAAAAAAGAATTCTTACTGGAAGTCTAATCATTAATATGTGTTATTATATACTCATCCACTAAACCCATGATGAATAGATAAAAATTCTTCTATAATTGTCTTCTAAAAATTTATCACTCGAACACTATGTAAACATTATGTTTAACCTAAAAAATATAGTGATGTCCTTTTATGCAATACATTTTCAAATTTCAACATTCATATATCCTTACAAACAACCCAACTCAAGGATTGAAAAATACCAATAAAATTTTAATTGTCCATCCCTACCTTAATGTTTTAAGAGGAGGTATAAATGCTACTAGCCTTAGGTGACATCCCAATGACATAACAAACTATAAGTGAATTCCATGGGTATAGTTAAAATATGGGTGAGAATTTTCTCAAAATAACCAAAAAACCTGCTAGGAATGACATGACAAACTAAATAATCTATATGATGCATGTGATAATAAACCATACAACTCAACGAAATAACAATAAGAATCATATAAGAGTATTAGTGGAAAATGAAATGAAGGCTGTATGGAATGACTCCAAGACATGAGGACCCTGTCTCCTAGGTGGCACCATAATAGACTAAGACATAAACCCTCCATGTCTATACCTCCACTAAAATGATAATATTATCAAGGAATGTCACTAGATAAGTATGAGGCCTACAAATTACCTATATCTCAATAGAATACATCTGAAAAGGAACCACAATTCCCATATAGGGGGTGAGTATAAACATAGTAGATAATCCTCCGAGACTACCCACAATTTCTCAACACCCTCCCACTAAATATACCTCAATTAATGGAGATATATAATGACCCCCACAATCCCACATCCATTTGGCTTCAGGTTAGAGATTAGCATCGAATATATAAAAATTTCATAAAATTTGAGGAATTTCACTCTATAATAAAACATGATTATAAGTTTAGAATAATCAACCACAATCAACCCCATGAAAAAAATAAAAATAAAAATACAATGACCTTCCCAAAATAAATGGATAAATAATGTATGTACAGATAAAAGTCCCTATTTTAATACCGAAAAATTGATAAAGCAAAAACACAATAGAAGTACAAGGTTTCTAGATATTAGTGTCCATCACGTTCTATGTAATCCTCCAAGAAGCCTAAATATTAGTTTATATACAAAGGGTGATTATTTTATTATACATTGTAGGAAAACCAAAGTCGCTCATGAACATGTGAAATAAGAATTCAAATTCACCCATGATCAAGTTGTAGAACCCAAAAAACCTACACATTTAAACTATCCAACCCAAGCCTCACCAATTCATCCTCACCAAATAATGCATTATATGTTTAATTACATAATGTGAAGAATATCAATAATGGATACCCCGCACTTATTTTTCCACTATTTTTCTTCTATCACAACCCAATATTGTACGTCTTAATGCTCCCTTATATCTTATAAAACATATACCACCTCCCACAACATGTTCATATCACATAATTCTCATAGACACCTGGACACTTCCCCATATCATGGTCACATCTCATCTCACTCATAGACACTGGGTCCATCACATCCCAACCATAAAAAGAGTAGTAGTGAATCATGATCCTAAAATACATCAACCTTATGCCTAATTCTGACAATGGATGACTACCACTATAATAAAACCCATAACATGGTCATACCACATGTAGCCCAAAACAACCTTGGATAAAACATCACATTTTTCTTGAAGACATTTGGGCCATCACCTATTGAACTATATAACCTCTGACCATCAGAACCCATGTATATATACTCACTGAGAAGTGAGTGAGATAGATCATGTATCTAAATATCCATCCTCACCATTGTGATGTGGGTGAAAACACCACCATATATATAATATATGGGTGTCAATACAAGGTTATCGATGTGGGTAGGTAATGTATAGAAAATCCCAAGGAACATACAAATTATATATAAGCCACACAGAAGCTCATCCTATGAGCTCACAAATAGAACTAACCATTTCACAACATCACCACTTTCACTACCCTCTCTAAATTCATAAAACCATATAATAATCACAAAATATAATATACTTCCAACTTTTCATTAAAAACCAGGACAATTTTATTATCCAGTGCATTAATATCATTAATAATCATTTTTAACATTTAACATGACTTCCCAATTGAGTCCAACATTCATTAACAATTTCCATCTCATTTACCAAACCAAACCCCAAAATTTTCTATTTCATCGTTATCATTGGATTCCAGTATTAAATGAGAATCTATGGAAACATAACCAATCTCATTTAATTATCCACATAATAAAACGACACATCACCACCCCATAGTATGACCTCAGACCAACCACACATCACCATACCACATAATAACTACACATTTTCTCATCACAACAACGCCTCATACCAATTACACATCACCATCTAGAAACACGACCACTCATTTACTCCCCAAAGAACATCCTCACACCAACCACACATCACCAGCCTGCATCATAACAACACACCACTGCCCCAAAGAAAATCCACATATCATAACCTATCAAAAAACATTTTACATATTCATGAAGGGGATTTTTAATAACCACCCTATTAATTTTAGGGGAATTATCACACAAGCCTTAATATAAGAGAAACCATTTTATTATCCGAATATAAATGGTTTGTGAATTTTAATTTTAGGGTGATGCCAAACAATCACAACCGTGTTTCAAAATCATAAATATCACTATAAAAATTACCCCAATGGCCCTAATTTCTAGGGGAATTTTTCCTGTATAACAACAGAATCATAATAATATAAAAGATGTAAAAGAATGCGAATCATATCCCGTCTCCATCAATTTCAATTACACTATTTTATATCATCATCTAAGCTAGGGAATAATATATTTCAAATGATGAAAAAGATAATACCCATCCTGAATGATACACAAAACATATAAGTGAGGGATTTCATACCTCGAAAAAGATTTTTGAAATCACTACACACCACAAAGTTAAGAAGAAACACCCACAAACCACAACCACTCATGATAAAATTTGGATCAACTAACACTGCACCCAAGGATTATCGAAATGCAGAAATACTCACCCAAAACCGAAATGTTATCACCACAGAAAATCCACAGGAGAAGAATAAGATAAAGAAACCAAGAAAGGGAGAAGGGTTTACCACAGATCACCAATGATAATCCACAAAAACCCAATGGACTAATGAAAGGAAAGATGTGCTGTATGATCTCTTAAAAATCACCTAGGGATTTTCCTAGAATTTAGAGAGAGAACAAGTGTCCAAATTAATGAAATATAAACTGAAATAGGTTAATAAAAAACATAAAACTCACCCAACCTATAGTATAAACCACACTGTTATAGTGTAAAATACACGGGTTTAAAAAATTATGCTCTAAAATCAATCATTAGGCTGTAAGAAACCTAAAACTTCAAAATTCAATGAAAAAATGGTTCTTTGGGTTAGATTCAACCTATTATGTAAACCTATATCTTGTGAAAAAAACTCAATTTCATGCACATCCCCTTACTGAATACATACTATAAACCATCAGCTACACGAGATGTACACTGTCCACTTACATAGGAAAACACTATTTTTTGATGTAAAATTCCTACTATGGTTCTACTAGAGCTCTAACCACCACTAAACCTCCATTGAACTCCTTTAAGCACTCTTTGACCATAATACTAGAAAAGTAACAGGTTTTGAATTCTTGCAACATTACATCCAATACCTCTCAAGTGATTGTCATCCTCGAGAATCAAAACCAATTCTAGAGAATGAATGGGGTCCAAAAAAACACCATTCAGGATACCTCTCAAGGATCTCATTATACTCCAAATTCAACAATGAGTAAAACTATCTAACTAAAACTCTAAGAAATGCCCAAAAACCACATTAACACAAAACCACGTGAAAACCAATCACTAGGAACACCACCACATAATTTTATAATTTTCACAACCAATTTCACAACCATCTGAAACTCAATATAGACCAATACAAAAACCAACTCAACCAGAAAATATCACTTCATCATGCTTAAAAATCAGGGAATTCCATACTCTATGTAATGATATTATATGATTTGGGTGGAACTAACTCACACTAAAGGTTTTAATAATGTCAATGTGTAATATTTCTTAGTTATGTTTCAAGTCATCCCTTTTCCTTAGTTGAAAGCTTTATCACACATCATAAATTAAGAAAATAACACAAAAAAGAGAAACACATCTCACAGAACTGTGAGATCCAAGAAATGGTAGTAAAAAATAGAATAAAAAACTCAAAACAACACTGTGCACTGGGCACACATATGTGTATCACATGACCATGCACTTTTATCCTGGACCCCATGCTTCCATAACACACGAAATAAGGAAATGGTTCATCCATATAACCCCCTCTCTTGATGAACCTGTATCTCTACAGGACACTTCACAAACGTCACATCATCCTAGATATACCAATCTACAAAGTTAATGACATGAGATTCATTATAAATATATGGAACGATATGAGAGATTTGTAATACATCATTTATCCCCTCTAGTCATAGATTCAATGACAATAGATATTCCATCTCACTGACTCAATTGAAATCCTCAATGGTCCCAAAAAATGTTGGATAAATCTTATACCCATATAAACCTTCACATCCCATGGAGAGGGGTGACTCTCAAGAACATGTGGACTCCATCCTTGAACTCCAAGCTACTCCTCCTATGAATGACATATGAATTCATCCTTTCCTGCACAACTGTCATCCTCTACAAAATAATTTGAATATTTAATATCAATCTCTACAACAAATTAGAACCAAGGAATGATTCCTCCATAATATTTTCCAACACATTAAATAATGAAATAAACACTCATACAAATCCTCAAACGATTCCATGCAACTAAATCAGTGATAACAGTTTTTTTACGCAAACTCATCCAAAGGAATACGCCTTACCCATGATCTACCAATATCTAAGATGTATACCTGCAACATATAATCCATCATATAGATAGTTTTCCCTATATTACCATCAATACAATGATGGAAAGAAGTGTTGAGACATAACTGGGTTCCAAAATCATGCTTTCATTCCCTCCATATTCATAAGATAGAAGAAACATACCAATACTATGAATTAGACGTTGGAACACCATCCAACCACACCATCTATTCTATACAACTCCTCTCCAAAACATCCACAGTGTCTGACTCCATGATATTGAGTAAGTGTGCCTATTTTTTTAACTGATCCATGATTAACAATACTACATCATATCCTCCTTGATCTATTGTTAACAATATGTTTACTATCATCAATAACTTTCCCTATTTCCACTTGGGGACATCAATGGGCTATAGTAAACCACATGGCTAATGATGCTCAAACATTAACTACTAGACAACATAATAATACTCTACAAACTCTGCCACTCCCCATTTCATATTAGGACACCAAACCACATCCTAAATCCCCATTTCATCTTGGATACTCTAGGGTAAATCTCTATAGATGAGATATAAAAATCTTGAATGACCCCCTCAGACATCACTAATAGAACAAATATTATCTCCTAAAACATTATATGGTTCTGAAAATCCTCTAACCATCCATTTAGAGCATCATCATGACCAACACGATCACACATAAGCTCTACCCCTGAGTCTCCCCATTGAGACTCATCCCACCACACAATCATAGAATACTGAATAGACATTTTAAACAAAAATACTCTACCTTCCGCCACCCTTTCATCTATGTTCAATGGTATCAACTCCCTTATCATTCTATAAGAATATATGAGCTCATGAGAAACAGCTTTCTATGACATTATTCTCAAAGCATCAGCCACAAATCCACCTTTACTGAGGTGTAGGATATCTCATTGTCATAGTTCAGAAGAAAATACATCCAAATCCATTTATGAATATTAAAATCATGCTGATAAAATATTTACCTCAAGATCTTATGATCCATTAAGACTTAAAAGGGGTCCCCGATAAGGTAATGCGGCCACAACATCAGTGAAAAAATAGAAACTACTAGATCCATATTATGGGTGGAATAGTTACTCTCATAGGAATGTGACATCCATGTCCTATAGGATATCACTACCCTTTTTGGCATCAACACACATACAAATAATTTATTGGAAGCATCACAAAACTCCTCAAACATCACCCCTCTATTTGACATAAGAGCATCAAATCCCTATCCTATTTCCGGTGTATAAAGTTGAATGCTTACTAAAACTAATCAACCCACATGAAAGTCCATTCCTTCTCAGTCAACACTATCAACGAAGATGAATATCAAGTGAAATTGGGTACAAACATCCAATAATAATTAACAAGGCCAAGGAAAATATTATTCTCTTCTATAGTCATTGGTGCTTCCAAATAAATAACAACCTCGACCTTTGATAGGTCAACTAACGCACCCTTGTATGAAACCGAATTCCCAAGTCCATGCACCTCTTATGTGTAGAACACATACATGGAATAAATTCCATGTATCTGTTAGCATCAAAGAACTAGAAAGCCATATCTATGATGATCAAAATGCTCCTCCTATGATATTGTGTTGATAAATATTTCATCGATGAACATGGCTAAATGATGGTTCAGGAATTCATGTAACACAATGTTCCTCAGCCCCTTGAACACACCTAGGGAATTAATGACAATTATGGACATAAACACAAACTCAAATGGAAAACACCTACATCTGAAGTGAGTCTTCAATATATCACCCTTCTTTACCCTCAATTGGAGATACCTATACTATAGATCAATATTAGAAAACCAACTGGATCCTAATAAAATTTTAAAAAGAACATAAATCCTCAAAAGAGTGTATTTTTTTACCATTACCCAATTCAACCTATGGTAGTCTAAACATAACCTCAAACTAACATCTTTCTTCTTGGAGAACAACACAGGAGCCCCCCATAATGACAAGATGGGTTGGATAAAACCCCTCCACGTCATATATTCTATATGTTTTTTTATGTCCAAAAATTTATAAGGTAAAATATAATAAATATCCATCAGATATCAAGAATAATAGGGCTTCAAGTCTATCCAATAGTCAACATCATGTTGAGGGGGTATCATTATAGCCACCAAAGAAAAAACATCTAGAAATTCCCAACATCCCTTGGAACCTCCTCCATCATAATATCCATGTTGGAAACCATAATTATACATCATTAAATTTATTGTAAATGTTTTTAGTAATGTTAATACCATTAAAAAAATAATTAATTTTCATGAATAACCTGAAAATTACATACATGATGACTTTGGATTTGGTTTATGGGAATAAACCACGGTAACTCATCTTTTAATTGCATTCTAAGAGTTTCATGCTTGCGTTTTCGAAAAAAAAATGCCTAATATACTATCCTTCTCGTATAATGATTGACCATATACCGATGTTGGACTATGGTTGAACATTCCCAATGGGATCTAACCGGGAAAGCTAGTGGATCGTAACAGCTATAATGCCTTCAGGAAGCTGGAAAGCCCATGTATAGGGCCTGTAGTATGTGAGTACGAAGCCATGAATATTGGGGGGAAAAATACCTTATGGACGAATCCCAAGTGGAGGTGACATATGTGGTATGTGTGTAGTACCCCGTTGTCATCTGAACCCAATAGTAGTTATAAAATGTTTTATAAACCGATGGGAGAATCAAAAAATGTTTTGATGAGGGATGGTATTTTTATGTGTACTATTCACGAGGATCAAATACTTTCTATCCTATCATTACTCCCTGATGATCTAATCCATCTGATCATGCCTTCCACTGATCCCAACCATCCATCAAATTCCCTCACATCACAATTTTGAAATAGGCTGATCCCATGATACAAAAATTAAATTAAACCTCACACAATGTGGGACCATATTTTCAACCTCCCGCACTAGTGGTTTGATGTCGTAAGGAACACCCAACACCCATTCAACATCACTATTATCCATCCATTATTTTTATGAATATTTTAAATTTATAAAACAACTAGAAAGAGACATCATGAGATCCAATCACGAACTCCAGTGGCCTTCTATGAGATATCATACCACCACATAAATTAGTTCTCTCATCATACATTGATCATGCGAATGAAATGAGGAAAACCAATGATGCTATCACAATAAATTTATTTCAATGAGACCTTCTGCCTCCTAAATCATTTTCATCCAAATTAATTTAGATTTATCTGAACATGCGATGTCGTTGGAGAAAAAATAGGAAATTTGGATCAAGTAAAGCCACCTCACAGTCATGTGACATTGATATAGAAAATTGTAATCACCTCAGTAAAATTATGTGGAATACTACAGATGAAGGGAATAATCAAACTACACCTCCCATCATCAATTAAAAACCTACCCCTATAAAGAAACACATACATAAAGGGAAGAGAAGAGAGCTTTTGAGAATAAGAAAGGTATAGGAGTAGAGCACAATGATGATCCTCCCTAGAGGACCTCCTGATGTGATCACACTATTCAATTCAATGACCTCATGAAGGTCATAAGATCGCATGAAAGGCTACACATTATTTGAATCCTAGTTTATACAAAGTATTCACAAGATCATGTGATCAGCTCCCCTTTCTTTTTTTGGGTTTTACAACTTCACAAAAAAAGGACTTTGGTTGCATGGATAGCCACAACATGCACCTTAATCACTCTCAAGTAATATATCCCAAAGGATATTTACTTGGATAAATTGATATCATCAATGATGGAACCACATGAGATGCAATAATATAGCCCATACAATGCACGATGCACCCATATCGTCACTATCATATTTGGTCTAGTGCCCATGAAACCCCTTAGTCTTAAGAATACAATGAGAAACATTGACTTTTAATGATTAAATGAAACCCTGTACATGCCCATTTTATCCTGAAAACTCCCCCACATCTCTATGGCATGATTGTAGATACCATCACATGACCTTTTCTTAAAGGCGCGCAAACCACATGAACCAAGGTGTTTCATAAGTGAAAAGAAATATCACAAACTCATGACAATGTGGGATTAAACATTTGTATTTGAAATCTAGTAAATATAGTACCCAATTAATTCAGTCTATTTTGTGGTGTGAGAAGAGATTGTGTCTCGTGATGTCTGCATTTGCCTTAAGAGTGGCTACCTAAACATGAAACATATCGTTAGACACCCATGACATGCAAGGAAATCAATGAATATGGACGACCCACATACCAATTTATCTCTCAATATAGAGCCTACATGCACCCATGTATCCATCATTAACTAATAGACCACCATTTTGTTGAAGAATCCTTCGCAAGACCTCTTTTTGAGGGCATAAGTGCAACAAACCATCATCAAGATCCATCATGTGAGATACCAAGAGGTGAGATTTTTAGAAAACCCTCAGTTGTAAACCCATATACATATATAAATTGGTTCCTATAAAAAATCGAGGCATGATCCCATTGTTCATGCACAAAAACACTTAGAAGAGAACAATATCCTAAAAACATTTTCAAGACCCCACCGCATGAGTAGTTTAAGAAACATGATAATAAGAGTATCCTTTGATCTTTCAATCTTATAGGAGAACATTAGATTATTCATGTTGATCTCACATAAATAATGTGAAATTCATGTTTATGATGCAATAACTAACTGTCATGTCACCATTTTCACACAGTAGTCCAAAGATGAGCCAAGTTAACCAGGAGACATCCCTTGGACAGGTCTGCATTGTCGCATGACAATATTAGGACCAGCCGCATTGATCATGTGAATCACCTTGGAGTTTTCTATCTTGGTAATTCAAAGATATACAAGAAAATTCATTTGGATAGTCTGAGAGATTTTTTGACATGTTAACATGATCATGTAGTTTCCCATTAACATGTTAATATTTTCATGTCATAATCTAGAGGTGAGTCTTTTTGATCATGCGATGGAACATAGTAATGTAAATTGATTATGAATGAGTCCCTAGACATGTCTTATTTGATTATGAGAAGAATCTTGGACATACCCACCTCACTGATGTGATTAAATCAAAGATAATTTAGTTCATTATATAAAATAACATGCTCATGTCCCCTTTCATCATATGGAATATCTTAAGAAATATAACATAGGTCATGAGAAGCTTCATGAAAATTTCAAGGAGACTCCCTTGGATGTGTTTTAAATGTCTAAATGATGTCCTAAAATATCAAAAAGATAATTAGGACAAGTCTGGAATGCATCCAAGAGTTGATAGGAAAATATCATAGGACATCTCAACCTCATCTGATAGACCTATTTGATTTCGATCCATGTGAACCCCATCTATAAATATTTGGTTGTATCCCTATTTACTAAGGGATGTTTCCTTAGTGAGCTAGGGTTACACACTTGTATAAACACTAACAATTTAGTGCTCTAGGATAGACCATTTATGGTTACCACATATCATTAATCCTTTAAACAAAAAAGAATTAGTGTTTCAATGGGATGAATTTGTACGTAATCCCTGATCAATTAGACGGATTCAGTGAAAAAGTACTGATTACTGAAAAAATATAATATGTCACCAATGATAGTGAATCCTCAGTGGATAATCCATGATTACTGACATAATAAAATATCCTTCTAATGACCAGGTTTTCTTAGTGAATAATCCCCAATCAAAGGAAATCATCAGTGTGTAAACCCCGACCAAAAGGGAATCTATTCAGGTATAATACCCCGGAATTAATGAAACCACTAGGATATTGATAAATTCACCAAGCATGATCATTATCATTATCCCATATATGGGTTAATAGATAACTAAATTATGAGTACTTTGATTCCATCCATGGCTGAGATATGTTGGATGTCTTCCAAATGCCCGAGCTGCAATGGGAATCCAATTTCGTTTAAGTACCATCATGTACCAAGTATTCCCAAGTTATGGAAATAAATTTTTCTATAGTTCTAACATTCATCTGAATCCATCATTAGATGAGAATTCAGGTCATATGTGATCATTTGTTTTATGTATAGGCCCTGATCATTCCCTGAAGTACCGAAAACCAATCAGTAGGATAGGGGAATAAATGAACTATAAAGAATATAATTACTATAATAAAATAGGATACATATTAAACCTTAAAAAGGATCCAACTCCATAATATATCCTTCATGAGATGGGTAATCATACCCCTCAAAGTAAAATTTAATGTTTAATACCCATACAGATATTCCCTCTTGCAATGTGTCCAATATATTGCTATCTCTTGTTTCTCACACCGAGAATGGCGCATGTGGTGTTTGAGATCAGTTAGGATTGTATTAAAATCATGTTGTAAATTCCCCTTGTGTGGTTCCATCATTGGGATGTAAGTCTGATAGCATCTCATCTCCGCTCGAAGGGACATATTCCCGATAAAGCAATCTGGGGTAGTCTGATATGCATAAGTCCTGCCCATGGCCTCTATTGTTGTATATCTCAAGTCACAAAAAAACTTTATAAGAACTACATATTTTAGGGTTACTATCTCAAATAGGACACGTAGGATGCCTCACCAATGTCTCATATTGATATTCACATCATTATATTATGACATTAAACAACATGGATGGGTCTAGTCACACAACCTTAAATTATGCCAAATGAATTACATGAGGTTTTAATTCTTGTTTTAAAATGATTTTTATGAAGAATCGTAGATGTAATTCCCACCCCAAGATACCTACCACCTCATTGGACATCAATAAAATCTATAGTGTGTGACCATTCCCATAACTCAATGCATCGTAAATAAATAGGAGAGAGATAGAGAACCCAAGACATGCACACAATTGTTACTATCAATAGATGTTCATAATCAAGTCATTGAAAGAGGGGTAACCAAACTCATATTGGAGTTTGGGAAGGATTTAGTGAATATATTTTAAATATATAAGAGATTACCAATGTAGAAACAAAATTCTCCCTAAAAGGGTGTGATGATCTCAACCTCCCATTCTCTCGACCAATATGTTTCCCTAAGAGATGATGAGTTTGACAACCTAGATTACTACCTTACTTTAAATATTAGGCTTATACCCAGTTATAGATGGCGTAACCATTAGGAGTTTTAAGGGAAGATTGAGAAAATGGAAAACCTAATGCGAGCGATTGAGCAAAGCCTTGAACCCCCAAAATCAATCAAACTATCAGGTAAAACCCATTCCATAACCCATTTCCCAAATAAATATTAATGTTGAAGGAGACTTGAATCCTTTCACTATGTCATCTACTTCCTAGTTCAAAAAATATTTATTTCTTATTAATAATTAAATGGGTTAATTCAATTACCATTTCACAACAAAACAATAAAACTGACATGTTTCTTTTAACCACACTGGACCATGTGTAAAAATAAGGGATTGACCCGTTATCCTAAACTATGAAAGTTAATAATTGGAAATGTACTCTTATATATGATTCTTCACTAATAAGGTGACATGTATCGTCCTCATAAATTCTCAATATTCCTTTTAGTCAAAATTATATCCTTGAATTTTCCAATGGATTCTATGATCTTTAGATAGGATTATTTGGCCTTGAGGCCCCGATGTACATTGTCACCAATACACCACTTCTTGTGTTAGTTGGTGAGCATCTTGGTCTAGGAATACTACATCCAAAACTCCATTTTCATTCTAGAATCATCCCATGAAATATTTTGGGGGATGAGTTCCCACCAGCCACCATTCCCATGATAAAATATAGGAGAGGAATTGTACCTTGTTTCCACAATGAACTACTTTGTGAACCTATAGAAAGAAATTAACAACACATTTTTTCCCTACCATAGGGAGCCAGATGAGGATATTCCGTATGAAAACTAAAACACCCAAGAGATACCTAGGATGGATCACATATTTTATTCTATGAATCCCCAGCACAGTACCCTAATTCCAGAAGGAACTACAGAAGAGGTTATGTCTACAACAAATTTCCATGTTGGGAACCCAATAAGAGATCCCACTTGGGGTAACAAAAAATGCAGCTTCAAATAAGGCTTCAATCCCTAATATCACTAATCTTCATGGGTTCTACTAGTGTATCCTGACAGGGTCCCATAATCAATCACATAACATCGCTTGCTATGTGCATCAGAAATCATCAAAACTAGCATCGATAACTGTGGAATCCCCAAGAGCACCCTAGCCCACTGGGCTCGAGTAAGTCTCAACATATTTTACACTAGTATCATCTTATATATGTGAACTGAACCCTCAAATTTTACCATGGGAACCAAACCCATAAATGGTACCATGAGAACCAACCCCTAAAACTGTACCATGGCCACCAACCCATAAAATTATACCATTAGAAATGACCCCTCAAATAATACAATGGGCACTGGCCCCTCAAATCACTTCCTGAGCATTGAACCCTCAAATGGTACCATAGGTACTAATACCTCAAATGGTACAATGAACAAAAAATCATGAAACAGTATCATGGGTACCACCCCACCAAATGGTATCACATGCACTAACCACTCAAATGGTATACTTGGCACTAACCCACCAAATGAGATACTCTGTCAAGGAAGAGCATCAACATGCTTGTGTCTTAGTCAATTTGATATCAATCATATCCAAAGGATCCTCATCAGATCTAGAGGAAAATGATTATGTATGGAATATTTTTAAAATTATATAGTCATCTAATTCACATTAGTTTAGCCTACGTCCCACAGATGGAAAAAGAGAAGAAAGGTTCATAAGCTTCCATCAGGCATCTATAGAAGGTGTTACCGGTCATGTTTGTATTTTAGAGGGCAATGAAAAAGAAAAATATGGATAATGGAAGCCAGGAATTCGGTGTTAGGGGTCCATGTTATAAATTCTGTCCTCATCCGCTCGCCGTTCCACAGACATAGGATAGAGTATTTTTGTGGCTCGTTCTATCCATATCATCGATGATGAAAAGGTAATTTCGGTAGAAGACTAGGTCACCCACCTCCAATAAGAGAATTGCGATCTATAGTAAATGATTGTGCGTATACTCCTGATATCTCTACCACTAAATTATGTATTGGAACCTTCCAATAGAAGCTTTCCTTGCAGTGAATTGCCCCATTCCATAGGGATGTGTTCATTTTCATATTTTTCATCCCTTCATTAGGTAAAATCCATACATTGTTCCACCTCACAACATCCCATAAGGTTGGGGGAATTTTCATATTTTGAAGACCCCATCCGATATGGTTAGGGGAATCTCCATATTTTTCACCACCACATTGATTACATTCTATAAATCATACATCCTTAGTCATTTCTATGAATCCTCCATTAGAGACAGAATCACTTATTCATTGGGCGTCATCCGTGACATCCATGACCGTCAATGCCCTGTCACACACCCCTGAACCAATTAATACCAATGTTTCATACATGAGACTCCAAAATCAACCATATACCCATACCAAAAAAGGTATAAGAATCACATGATGGAATTATCATGGTTTCTCATCAACTAATAACATGAAGAAAAAGAAATATTCCTTCTAGTCAAATAATGAACCCATTTATTAATTCTGACATGGTGAATGATTTTTTAAAACTAACACTAAAAATTAATCCATGTGATACATGGTTTATAGGATTTGATGATTAATTCCCCTAAAACCCATGCCTCAGGAACACTATAGAGATTTGATTCAGATTTCTTGATTGGGTAGAGAAACATGTGAATGATGTATTGATAGTGTTAGAAGATCCTAATACTCATGTGATATTCAAACGAGTCATACTAACTCCATCAAAGAGGATAAATCATCCCTCATGATAGGTAATGGCACAAAACATCCTCGTATCATGACTTCAAAATGTAGAAAAAATGTTCAAGTTTCAGGATGTTAAACTACTTAAAAAACACCCAAGTCGCATGATGTAAAATTGTATGAAAAACATCCATATCGCAAGACATTAAGCTACACAGATGGTGTCATTTCCACATGAAATTAATCTCTGTAGGCTTCCTAGAACTACGTATGAATTCATTATCTTTCCTAATGAGATATACAGGGATGAATCGATCCTATATAACGGTAATTCCACCACACAATGCAAAATTATCATGTCCTATCATTTATTTACTCTTCCTAGTGAATGGAACCCTTGTCATTCCCTTTCATAACACCCTAATTAGTATGAACAAGTGGATACTTCAAATAAAAAACATATCCTTACTCCAATCATGGAGAATTATCATCATATTTTAAAAAATTATGAGACACAAGTACCAATCCCATGTTATCATTGCAACCGAGGCTCGCCAAGTAGGAATGGAACATGCCTCAGGATGTTCTCATATCCCAATCACAAAAAAGTCAAGTTGCATATTACAAATACCCAGGATCAGGCTTATATACCCATTATATCTGAGACACAACAAGTGAGAATGGAACACACCTCATGAGATGTTTATATCTCTATCAAAGATCACCATTGGCATACTGTAGTGGCTTCTCAGTAGTGGGACCATATCCCTGTTGTAGCAGAAAATTATCAATGGATTTCAATAGACACCATAGAGTAGGATTACACCCTTTCTTATCACCAAATGTTTGGAAGACATATTCTAACCATAATTTATATTGAGGCTCATACTCATGACCTTATCAATTCCAATTTCCCTTGATGTCATTCGAGATAAATTATCACCACCTCAAGGGTTCGTTCACTCTTCAACTGAAGTAGAAGGTGATCATTATAATGATTTTAGTCCTCATTGTAGTTGGGAGATGGATCATAGGAATTATACTTGAAACATCTGCTGTGGTCAACCTTGTCACAGGGATACCTCCCATGGAAAAGGAAATCCTCCCCTTTCCTAGACACCTTCATATATATAGGTGAAAAAAATACAATTCACCTTCTTATATAGAGGTTATCAAAAGTATCAAGAACATTTATATAGACTGATGCTCATAATACTGTGGTTAACTATATACAGTTCTCCACAAACCATCATACAGACTTCACCATGGTTTGCAGGTGACCTAGAGAGGCAGCCTCTCTGGTATGACCCATGTAGAGACATACAACTCTGATGAATAAGTGGATGAGGTAGAGATATAGAGAGTGTTATCCAGAAGAAACCTCCCCAAACATTCCAAGACCCATTTCCATTTCCAATCACGAGACTTGAAATGGGTAGAAAAGGAAATTCAAAGATTTTTCTTAACCACATGACATTAAACAGTACAAAGCTCTTATTAACCACAGGCCATTAAACCGTACGGAGTTCGTATTAACAACCTGATGTTAACCTACATAGAGTTCTTCATGCCCTCTTGAATTTAGTTTTTCTTGAAGTTCATCTTAAACACATGATGCTAAATTTTTTATTGTAAGTACTAACAAAAATAATTTAAACTGAATGTTATTATTCATCCAGACAATATGAAAATAAATAATATGGAGATTATCCAAGCCATATGATGTTAAACTGTACAGTTCTCTAAGAACTAAGAATGAATTGATTCCTTATTTCAGAGGGTATATATTGATGCCCAAACACTCATTCTTTGGCCTAGCTATATGATTACTTTCATTTCACTTTGGGTGATCCATTGTCCTTTTGGAATGACACTAAACTTTAAGAAAACGTTCTTACAGTATGATTCAAATTTCAATAACCCGCAACAAACATTTTCCTTCGTGTTTTGAAATCCATATTCCTTAATGCAAGATGGAAAAGTGAATGAATAATGTATTTTCAAAAAGACATTAAACTGCAAGACTGACAAACACACTGCATGACACTAAACTAAACGAACCATCTAGAACTATGTGTGACTTGATTCTCATTTTTCAATGGGATACATAGGGACACATAAATCCTATATCTTGTTCTAGCTACTTCATGTTGAAAAATACCTTTGGTGTACCCTCTAATGCATTTGTATTTTAAGATAATATGTTTCTATTACATTTTTATCACATCGATCATAGCTCACTTGATCTTGGGAATTGCAGTAAGGGCTTCCATGTAAGAACAAGGAATGAAAGTAAACAAATAGTCCATCACTGTCCAGAATAAAAGACCATAAATGTAACACCAGGTGTCCTTTCCATGTGACGTTAAAGTACACTATAATAATCCTTACAAAATGAAATAAATGTACACAATCCCTATATAAATACATTTGTATTTATTCCTATCACAATAGTATATATAATGTGTCATGAAACAGCTATGGTCGACCCCAAACTGGTCACCTGAGCTGATCAGCGATAAGGCCTGAAGGGATTTCCAGTTCCAAACGGGATGATAACTAGTTTAGGCCATCAACAAAGATACAAGAGGGAATAATTTCACCCAATATAAATAAATATATGAAAAAAGACTCTAAAAATATAATCCCAAAATAAATAAAATAAATACAAAAACCGAATTGAACATCTCATAAAAAACCATAAAATACAATGATGTTATACAACAAACTCAATAAGAACATTATGACCACACATCCCCATGTGACCTCGAGGGTCACTATCCGATACCATGAACAACCATCACCCATGGTGACCAATATAATTCTGAATCTGCACCACAAGCTAAAAACTAGAAAGAATAATAAGCATGAGTATTAAAACTCAATAGGTGTTCCCAAACAACCTATTCCCAAATTCAATTTCATTAAATAAAAATACATCAACCTCATGATTAAAATACAATATAAAAAGTAATATTTTTCATTCATTTTTCTATTTTTAATAAATCATTGACCATTTAACTATTTCATTTCAAAGAACCAGGTTCATTTCCATTAAAGAAACATTAACTATTTCAAGGGGAAATTGGTTATTTTCTTTCATCATGGAAGAAGAGATTATAAAAACAATTAATTTATGAACATTTTTTCATAGTACTTTGGGATCCAACTCATCACATTCCAAAAAAGACTCCACACATGAAATCACTTCAATTATCACCTAATAAGGTAAATGTAAATAAACAAACAAGGGAAACCATGTATCTCAATCATCACTAGCAAGTAACTAATTTCATTTAGACATGGGAGGAACCTAGTAGATCATGAATAATCCAAAACATACTAATACATGAGACCCATCCTTGGAGGCATGCCTCAAATGATGAAATCAAATTCTACCTAAATACTCCCAACCACCCTAATTCAGGATGGACTGAGGGGAAAATTCGATAGAAAAAAACTCAATATATCTACCTATTATGGGACGCCTACTAGTGTATAATCTATCCAATGAAATAGTTTTTCTCAGAAAATTATCTAACTATGATAGGTTTCTAGGTCTCGTGTTTGAAGGGGGTGCGACAACTCATGCAAACTGAGCATCCAATCATAGGCACATATAATAATTATTTAATAATATGCATAACCTCAATTCACCCAAAGGATTAATATCTTCTCATAAAACTAATAGATCACAAAGGAGTCCATAATGAGGATCTCCCATTCCACACAATATTAATGGGTCACAAGGATTCCATAGTGAGGAAATCACACCCACTCAAAAGAACGATGAAAGAGGATCGTAGATGGATAGTTTTCATAACAAAATTTTTCAAAAATTTAAAAAATGTTTCAAATTGGCCTCATGAACACTTCGCAAAACCATAATCCATTAAAGAAACAATTATATTTCATAAAAATGGAAAAACACCATTTTCTATTTCAATAAAATATAATAAATAGTTCTATCAAAGTGTTCACAATTCAATTTTAATCCAAAACCATTCTTATCAAAATTCAAAATGGTCCAAAAATCACCAACACATGCCAAACCACATTTGAAAGCCAAAAAAATTCCATTTAAATAAAAAACCCCCTGGAAACCCATTCAAGTTACACATATCATATTTTAAAATACTATAATTTTATTTAAAAATCCAAACCACACTTTTTTATCAAAAATTACTCATTAAATTTGACCGGGTATTTTCTCAAAACACTTGGTGTGGAAAATATAACCAAATAATACGATTTATTAGAAAATAAATGAAAAATCACCACTTTACACATAAAAAAATTTATTCAAAGGAACTAGAACAATAGTTAATACTTATGGAACGTGGAAAAAGAATTAAACCAATTAATCTTCAATTATAAAGGCAACTAAAAATTGAAATTTACCTCAATATCATGGTGTTTCAACAGCGCACACCCGAAACAACACCGTAAGGTGTTGAGAAGGTAGGAAGATTCAAAACGAACCCTAAAAAAACCCCTAGTATAATTATATGGAAAACTATAACCTAGATCTACATTAACAAGGAAGAATATGAAGTTAAGGAGAAATGGAAGATATAGGAAGAGGGGGAAGATATGAGAGGCTTACCTTGAGAGATCTAACCCCAACCCCTTTTATGATCATTTCATAGATCATCTCAGTGTACTGGTTCAAGGTCGACCCGATCTGGTTTGTTAAATAGTGACACCTAGATCTCTAGTATTGATCCTAGCTACAAAAATCAATGTAAACAATGTGAACCTCTCTGAATGGGCTTGACTGACGAAGTGAATGTTTCTTGTCCATGAAGTACATGTGACTTGCTTCCTATCCTCACAGGATACATAATGATGTTCGAATTTCTATCTCTAGTCCCAGTCATAATAGATATGTTCTAAAACTACTCACTCTTTTCACATGGTTTAGACCTATATATAGAAATTCATTAAGAACTATGCGTGACTTTTATTTCCATCACCATGGGGTATATTGTGACACCCAAAATTCCATTCAGGGGTCTAGCCACAATACCACCATTTCATGTCAAGGTACCCACATCCTCAACACATGGCATTAAACTGGACAACCCTTTATAAAAATGTGTGGTTTGATAATCATTTTCATTAGATACTTAGTGATTCCTAGACTTCCACCCATTGGCTCAATCAGAACATTTTTTTAATTCACATTAGTTCCCACATACTTACCACATTACTTTAACCTGTATGAGAGAACATCCTTACCACATAATGTTAAATTAAAAGGAAAAATTCTTGGTCATGTGAAATTAAAACTTCACAACAGGAGTTTTTTCACTGCATGATGATAAACACTCTAACAAATTCCCTTACTGCATGATGTTAAATTTCACAAAAAACATCCCCTATACATGACATTAAAATGTAAAGGACATCACCCATTATCATTCCATTTTTAATTATCATATGAACCTTACACCATTTAACCAGAGTATGAGGTTCATTACCTATATTTTAAATCACCTCGATTCATATACTACAATTCTTATCTTGAGCACCTCAAGTTTTCACAATCCTTTCATAGCCCTTAGACAAGAAAAGAGATCTATTGGTCCAACTATGCTATTGATGACAAAGGTCTTAAGACCCACCAACCAGTGAAATATTGGCTTGATATAAAGAGATTTGTAATCCCTATTATCGTGAAGTATCCATGGAATAACCTTTCACCACAGGGTGTTATGGGTCTTACCCTAATTGATTATACCATATCATTACTCAATACCTAATAACCTCTAACTATGATTTACAATATTTTCAACTCCCAGTCCAACGGTTTTTTGGGTACTCTTAACCCAGTATATCCTAACTGGGGTCTTATTTAATATACCCATATTATGTCCATGTGAGTTATAAAATTAACCTACCTACACATTGGTTGATAATGTAAAACTTTAAATTCTATCTAATAATGGTCCAAATTACAAGAACATAAACTACCAGGGAAAGAGACACAAAATTGTTTTTGGAGGAATGCCCAAAAATGGAGGCCTGATAAAAATTTAAGTCTTCACTTTCTAAAGTCTTAATCTTATGTGTTTAGGAAAAAATTAAGCCATAGATAAATAAGTTATAAAGGAATTAGTTACAACATTGTAGCCTTATTAAAATCTAATCTATTCTTGTTGTACCCCTTAGTCTAGAAAAAATCTAGATCAATGATTTGTCACAACTCCTCACCATGAGAATGTGTTATCTTAGAGGTAATGAAACTTTTAGGGTTCCTGGACCCTTCTTGGATATTAAATTCTCTATAAATCACACATAATTTTTTTGAGATATTTAAGTTATGAAAAACCTCCCATAACCCTTATAAATGAAAATAAATCTCTTATACCAACCATTATATTTATGCATAAGGGATTGAGACCCACCAAATGGCGACATCTTGGCATAATGTAATAGGATTTACAATACATGTGATCCTAATGTCACTATAAAAGAACTCAACACCTTAGTTTTATCTGCATCTCACCCTAGATGACTATCCCATCTCATACCCATGATCTGATCACTTTGTAACATGATTTAAAATCCTGATAATAAATTATCTGAGTGGATTCAACATCCTTGATGTCACATCACCCTGTTTTTTACCCTTTCTAAAAGAGGGAATATGACACTCTATTCTCAAACAATTTATGGAACACACCTTGTGATTAAAATCAATAGGGTGTAGGTCTCGAGCTTTAAGATCAAGAGATGTGTTTCCCAAGGGTGCCAGAGCCCTACCTAGATGGATTTCCTTCCATACCCAACTTTATTATTTAGATGCATGATTCTCCACAAACCATTAATGTAACATTTAAAGTAAAATGGATATCTTGGTTTAACCATGATATTTATAGAGAAAGGATTAGAACCTCCAACAAGAGGAATCTTGGCTCTGTACAGAGTTATTTCTAATACTTGTGAGCCCCAATGACACTGTGGAAGAACCTAACATCTTAGAGCATTGTAGGATATACCCTACATGCCTTCACCATCCTATATTCACATACTCATGATTTTGGGTTATGATGTACGTCACCATTATTCCAACTATCTTGTTGGGAATAACATCCCTAATATTTCTTCCCTCAATAATATAACACCATAAATCTTCCAAGACCCTTGGAAAATAGGGGAGACCAGCATTGCTTAGCTAGGATATAGATGCATATGTTATTTTACCCACAAACTAAAGGGATATCCTCCCTGAGAGAAAGGAACTCCAACCCTTGTGAGCCCTGAAGACACAACTATAGGACTCAACACCGTAGATTATTTTGAGTCAGCCCTGGTCTACCTACCCATACTCCATATTCATTAATCAGAAATAAGTTAGAAGACCCGAAATTAAACACACCACGGTCCAATAATGAAGACCCTAAACTATAGAATATCAAATGTCCAAGATTATAGACCATAAACTAAATCACATAAAGGTCTAATATAGAAGACCATAAACTTCAGCACATCAAAGGTCCGAGATAGAAGAACCCAAACTACAACACATCAAAGGCCCGATGTGAAATACACTAAACTATAAAACTCCATGGTCCAAGCCAGAAGACCCTAAAATATAACACATAAAAGGTCCAATCTAGAATACTTTAAACAAAATAACACCACATTCTAATCTAGTATAATTTAAACTAAAACATATCAAATTTTTGAGCAAGAATACATTAAAATACAGTAAAAAATGTTCCAAGATATAAGTATTTAGACTACTACTCATTAAAGGAACAATCTAGAATACCCTAATCTATAGTAAAAAATGGTGAGAGCTAAAAGACACTACAATACAACATGATGATTTTATTGATTAAAAGACCTTAAAACAATAAAAGAGAAGATAATTTTTAGGATGAAAACATGATAAGGTAATAATGGGAAAAAATAAAGTTTCTTATCACTTGACATGAAGTTTTGTGACCTATAAAATATTGAGAATCTATAAGATGTAATAGGCACAAATACTCTGTAGTTAAAAAACCTGTAAGAAGGATGCCAAATAAGAATCCAAGTCTATTCCTAGTAAGTTTTTATGAATATAAATCTTAGAAAAAAGTTAGGGGAAAAAATAAAAATAAACAATTTTTTTGGGGATCACAATATGGAATTAGGAAAAATCAACCTATGCTCAATAAGTCCCTTGACTAATGAATAATTTAGTGCACCTTTATGAAGGTTAACATGATCAATTATCCTTGTAAATCAAATTATATCGACGCAAATTTAGTGGGCATTAAATGAATAATTTCATGTCTATGGGATTTCATGAAAATTTCTCGAAGAGTAACTAGTTTTAAGTCAATCCCTAAAATCCAGAAAATAGGATTTATTTGGTTTGATGCATAAAGGATATGAATCATGGATGACTTGAGAAAATACTCTCTCAAAACATGAAATTGTACTAATGGATTTCATCACCAAATAGTGACATTAACCTTTTGATATATGAGATATAACTATGTAATTACATTAATCATGGAGTTATTTATATATGATCCTATATTCCCTAGGCATTAGTTTAATATAAATAGTAGTATATTTTAGAACTATGTGCGTCTTGAATCACTTCCTCATGGGATACATAGAGACATCCATGTACCTTACTTAGGATCCAACCATAAGATACATTCCACTCAATCCCTATTCTATTATGGTGTTTATATATATTATAATTTTACAGCATATATACCCCAAACCAAAGAAATTTCCTATCTCATATTTATCCAATCATGCATGGGTAGAAGTATCTAATGGATACCGCCTCAAATTCCTCAGTGACATACTCAGGGAATATCATCTCAAGAAGTTTAATATCACATCTCATATGATATGTATATATGTGTATAATTGATCAATGTTTACCTTTTAATAATATTCTTTTCATTCTGAATGACTCTCATTCTAAGGGGTTCATTTTTTTGGCACCCATATTCATACATCCTTCACTTTGCAGTCGAATATTATAGTAATGTGAAGACCACGAAAAACATTTATTTCATTTTAATGATGATCTTGTAAATGACATACATGAAGGATTTGGATTTGGATTAAGGGGATATACCATGGACACTCATCTTAGAATTTACTTCTATGACTTTCAAAGATTCCTTTTCCAAAAAGTATATCCATAACACATTCCATCTAGGAAAATTATCGATTGTAGGACCATGTGGAACCATGGTCAACCCTGCCCAATAGGAGCTATCCAAGAAAGATGGTGGACCCCAAGAGGCATATCACCTGTAGAAAGTGAGTTGGTCTATGTTTAGCGTAACCGCTCGACCACAGTTACCTAGAGTCCATGCATTATTTTAATACATTGGAATGATTACAAGGAATCAAGTCCTGGAAGACCGATCAGTTTTTCAGTCTTGGAAAATAGATTACATACATGAATGTTACATTAAACATTAGAAAATAAAACACAAAATAAATGATATTTATAGAACGCCATTAATACCCTATCTTAACCCTAATTATCAATCATAATACACTTCTTGAAATCCAGAGAAAATAAAACATAAGAAAGGGATAAGCTCAAATGCTCAGTAAGGATAACAAATACAGGGAAAACATTCATAAATAAGCTTAAACAATTAAGACAATGTATAAAACTAAAACAAAAGCCTTTTAAACTTAAAATTTATCATAATATAGAAAATATATATCAAATAATTCCATTTAATTATTCACATGGATATTCTAATAGTCGAATAATCACATTTAATATCAATTGCTAATTTTATAATGATGGAATAAATAATGAAAAACTTCATAAAAACATAGTCAATATATTGTGCCAAGACATCAAATAATATTATTTCAAGGCCTTGTACCAGGACACTAGTTTGTCTCATGAGACCTACTGATGCATTGAGGAGTTATTACGGTCTCCACATGTCACTTATTATGTCCAATACATTCCTCATATGAAAATTTTTAAACATAACATAAACATTCTTATTAAAACTAGTATATGAAATGTCAATACATTATCCATAAACTATGAATGGTATAAAAATAACACATCCATAGTCAAACATATCACAAACCTTTAATACAATTTGGAATATTTTTATCATAATAAACCAACTTCAGAAAAGTATAATATCAAAAAAGGATGTTGACATAGATTAAAAAAATTCGTGAAACCCTTTAGGAGAGATATATTTTTTATAAAATCATTTAAAATTATAGAAATTTATAAAGGAATACATTTAAAAGATAGATTTTTGAATAAAAGTGTCCCATAACACTTTGAAACTTTTTAAATGAATTAATATTTTAAAACATTCATGTTCATATAAATAAATCCTTAAAACCATTTTTTGAACATGGACATTAATGAAAATGATTTATAAGAATAAATATTTAAAACATATAAAATGATGTTTTATATAAAGAGTACCTTAAAATAATCATTTTGAAAAGTATTTTTAGAAACATGGACTTGGATAATAAATATTTCCCAGAAAATACTTACACATAAATAATCTCGGATAATAATGAGATTGAAAAATTAACCCTTAACCTTGCACTTTATTTGGTCGAGGGTATGTTTAACCTCATGTACAATGACCATAGCGTGTTATTAAATTATACCAGAACAATATTCATATATATTATATCATAAATGATTCATTTATGACTTTATAGTACCCATTTAATAATGATTCCCATGTTAAATTAACATTTCAGGTAACAATCACTTTCTTTGTCGTACGTTTTTTAACTTGTTATTCTTGATCGTATAATTTAGATCATGATTTATGTACATCTAGAATATAAAAAATGATTTTTATATCATATATATTTAGAATATAAATATGTATTGTAGATAGATATATGTAATGTAAAACACCGTTTATGGAGACGGTAGGTCGTACGTGCGCATAAATGTTGTTTCCGTTTTCATATTGTATTGAATGGAAGTAAGTGAAACAGTTATATGTAAGAAAATACATATATATATATTCTATATCATTATTAGGTCACATATCACATACTTATTAATAATATATATATATTTTTTCATCGTTGAATGGTGAATGTGGAAATGAATCTCATCACGTCGTGGAGATGGTAAGTCGTACGTAGACACGAGATATGATGTCATTTCCCTAATGATTAAAAGGTGTGGAATTGGATGGAATATTAATTTTAAAGTCACATAAGAATTTTATTTTCATTATTTATATACATATTTCTCATCATTATATCAATCCAAATAATATAGTGTTGAATAACAAATTACACCACGGTGTGGAGACGGTAAGGTGTACTTATGCACACTTGGTGACATTATCAGTCATAGGATGGATAGAATAATGAATATAGTTGTAACATATTTATAATAACATCAAAATATATTTATGATACTGGATTTATTATTTTGATATGAAAACAACAAAGAAAGATGAAGTGGAAGAATAAAATAATGTGAAAGAGGGTGGTGAAATTATTACCTCTTCTTCGGGCATTTCCTTTTGAGTTGATCAAAAGGGCTCATTAGGTTGGATTTATAATCAATTTAAGGACTCCAGGTTGATGTAAGGGATGTTTTGAGTATACTAGGTCAGGATTTGGCTGAGAATAATGGATTTGAAGGTGTGATTTTGCGATAAGAAGATGTGCCATTTTATAAGACGGTTGAGGGTCACTTTAGGAAAAGATTAAAATATTAATTTATTATACAATCATATTCGATTTATAATGGCTAAAAATGAATTTATTTCAGGAATTAGGTGGTTATGTGTCGAAATAATCTCAACCAATAGGTTTTATATAGGTTTAGGTTTCCATTTTAACCTATCATTGAAATTTAACTATTAGTTAAATAGTTTAACTTTTATTGTGTCTTCTTGTATTCTTACACTATATGGTTAATAAACTTAATCTAAACATAAAAGAGAACATAAAGAGGTTAATTAATTACATGTATAATATTTTTTAATCCCTTTGACCAAAACTTATATTTTTAGGAATATTTTATAATTTAATAATATAATATTTGTTTTAAAAACTCATTTATGTCAATTTTGACACTATTTAGTATTTGGTTTTTGTGAAATCCATAAAAACTTGATTACTTTTAACAAGATACATTGAATCAACCCTAACATATTATAATCACCTATAAAATTCGTGGATGTCATAAAAACATTGAAATTATATTTATTTTAATATTTATAATACCATTTATTTGATTCTTTACTTAAAAAGGTAGTTATTGCATCTTCATTGTGTCATAAATAAATTTAATTTTTTATTGTATAAAAAATATCAATAAAATACCATGATGTAGGAAATATTGTTATATTTCTAATAAATATTTATAATTTAATATATCTTATGTATAACCCTATATTTAATATGGTTTAGTTATTAAACTTTGAATTTAACACTTCCAACACTTCTTTAAATAAAATAATAATAAATGTCACAATCTAATCCATGTGGACCTAAAGGATCATATTTTATTCCTAAGGTTGTTTTTTGTCGAATTAGACTTATCCAATAGAATTAGGACATGTTTTAGGATAATTATAATATCATTTTTACCCATAATTAACCTATTTACTTTTAACAATGGTAAATAAAAGTCAAAAGTTACTATTCACAAAATATTATTTTCAATTTATTGAACCTAATTATACTTAATGATGTCAAACGTGTCTCTCGGATTTTTGAAATTCAACTCACAGAAGTGGTAAAATTATGTTTTATGCAAATTTGTAAATGCTCCTATAAGGTGGGTAAAAGACAGTAAAAAGTTTAATACAATTTTATATATCTAAACTTATTATAAAATGAATCCAAAAAATTAAATTGGAAATATATAGGTATTATTTATCTATTTTGACCTAAAATAAATTAAAATAAAATAACTAATTAATTAAATAAAAATAGTCATTTTTAAACAATAACTCGGTGTTTTTTACTATTCATCAAAAATTGAATGTTTTCAGAAAAATACCTAATATTCAACCAAAGATAATTTGGATATTATGAATTCAAAAATTAAGTCTATTATACCAAATTAAAAATATAGAAGTTTTATTTATTAATTTAAAATTAATTACCATTGTACATACCAAAAAGCATGTTTAAAAAAAAGAAAAAACAATCAAAAGATTGACATGTGACTATGTCAAATTTAAATGTGAAATTACTTATAATGACCTAAATTGTATTAAATTATAAAAATATAATATAATTATACTTCAAAACCATTTATATTCATAATTTAACACTATAAATTATTTCGCTTAAAAAACTGTTTTCAATTAAAACATAGTATTTTTCACTATTCATCAAAATATGAATGTTATCAGAAAAGTACCAAAAATTCACCCAAAATATATTATTATTTTCTTCTTATCAAGAATAATTTAATTCCATTAAATTTAATATATAAAAGTGTCATATATTGGTTTAAAAAAAGGTTCTCCATTAAAAGGCGGTAAAATTGCATTTTTTGAAAAATACATCTTTTTTCTAAAAAATTAATTTATTTTTATCTTATGTCTAAGGAACACATAATACAGATGTTAAAATTATTTAGTGTATATAAGATTCAAAATTCAGTTAATAATATTCATAAATTCTTTTTGAATGGCTAGTTTTATAATTTTGGATGCGCTCGAACTCGGTGTAGCGTGTAGCACAAGCTATTGAATTACTTTAATGAGATAACGTACTATGAAATATTGTGGTGTTATCTTATCCCCTCCTTAAATAAATTTAATTCTCACAATTTGAAATATTTCTTTGAAAATAAATGATTTAAAATAGAGAAATACCTTTGTGGAAAACCCACATCCGAAATTGGGTTAATAAAATTTAGTCTTAATAAGAGGGAAAGGGAAATGAAAAAGACACTTGTGTGTTTATCGCCCCTTCCATATGAGTCCCACTTTCTTCTAAAATCAGGTTAAACTGAATACATGTAACTTTTGGACACACATTCTGTGTGATCCTATAAGACCCTATCTTGATAGATTTGAGTGACACACATTGACTAGGATTGGTGTCTAGCTACCAATTATATCCTTTTAAGAGATTAGGAATATAAAGTCTATTGAATACACCTATGAATATGATCAATATAATATAATCAATTTCTCTCATTAAATATTATAATGATGGGAACACACTTTATTTTCACATTTTTTGATACATTATTTTTCTTGTTACTTTACTGGATGTAATTACCTTCTTCTACCATGGACATGGAATTAGTGAGGGTCTTATCATCCTTGTAAATATAGTCCGAAATATCTCTGTATTTAATTATAAGCAATAATTTTATCTTATTTATTCAACCAATGACATAACACCAATGAAACACCCAAAACATGCCACCTCTACATGACATAAATATCGTGGTTTTAACATTTCATCAATCTAAATTATCAAATGGTATGCATTGATAATGATCTCAAGTTAAGAGACCATGACACATGTTCATTAATAAGAACAAATAATTACACCTAAATCATGTGGTTTTTCTATTGGTGGGACATCCATCATGATATCATCTACTAAATATCTCTATGAGTAAAATTTATTATAATAAGTTTCAGTTTTTAAGATCCCAAAAACCTAATGTCCAAAAATCATCTTTGTCCCATAAATAAGTTTTATCTTAACCATATAAAATATATATTTAAGATTACTATAATAGTGTCTTACGGCTCAAATTATATCTGGTAACTGATACCACCATTTTATAAAACTCATAATCTAATGAAATTACCATGTTTATAGTTGATGTTGAATTATAAACACTATTATATAAAAAAACCCATTTAAATAACAACCTATATACATGTAATGGTAATGAAATTACACTTAAATGCTAGATATAGGGAACCCGCTCTAACAAGACTCCCACATTCACTAGGTCCAACTACTAGAAATTATTAACATGATATTTGTCTCATACGAACCATGATTATATTGAGGTATGTATTTCATTAAGGGTCTACTAAATTATCCTTTTTCACTACCCAGTCAACCTTGATCTCACATCCTAGAGTAAAACCCCTTATGATTTGAAACTTCTACAGTATATGATTTTTCTTCTAGTGTGAACATGGATACCTGGATAGCACCACTACTATAAGATTTCCTGATTACACCATAATAGGGTTTACCCTCCTAGGTAGAAATCCATGTTCAAAATAAAATATGAATATCAAAACCACCTCTTTAGCTACATCATTATTGGAAATATACATATATTCTACTATAGAATCAGCAACCAAAAACTACATCGATCTTCTCCATCCTCTAATAAAAAATAAAGGGAAAAGAAATTTCATGAATAGGTTTTTATATAATTATAATTTTTTTGGAAGATAACATGTGGGTATTGACTCACTACTAGTTCCCCATCTCCCATATACCCTAGTAATATATCCTTTGTAGGCATAGAGTAATTCATGTTAGTTTTCATAGCTACCCAATGCAAGTATCCTATATTATCTGGATATCTTCCAACCATGTATAAGGAAAATAAAACACCTAAAATAGTTTATAGAATGATATAAATGATAGCACCCACTCCTGAAGCATGAAAAAGTTTACTCATACATTCACACTCCTTCAGTGTCTGTTCAAACATATTCTTGGGGAGATTATTTCCATGTAAAACATGAATCAATCCTATATTATATTATTTGATATTGAACATTTCGATTGCCTTATAGATATATATATATTGGACTTATCCCAATAATCTTATGATATATATCTCCAAATAATACGATCCCTATAATATAGGATTATTCACCTAATTCAATTATGGGAAAGCATTCATTTATTGAATTCTTAACTAACTATTAGACTTGATCTTAATTTACTATAATAAATATGTCACCAATATATAATACCAGGAAAATGATGTCATTTTAACTAACCTTATTATACACACATGGCTTGAATTCATTCATGATGAAACAAAATTATTGTATAGACTCGTCAAACTGAACATTCCATGATCGTGATGGCTATTCAACACATTATTGCATATCTTCATCTTTTACACTTTATTGGAACTATTTTTAATTATAAGACCCTCAGGATGTCTTATATAAACTTCTTCAAACAACATAACCTTATTAAAATAAATTTTGATATCCATTTTCCAAATTTCATAATCATGAATGGTTTTTATTTCATGTAATATAATGATTGACTATATCATCATGAATGGTGAGAAAGTATTATTATAGTTAATGCTTTTATGTTTCATGAAACTCTTCAAACCTATTAATTCCTTATAATTTCCCACATAGCCATCAATGTAATTTTTTTCATAAATTTCAATTTATATAAAATAGGTTTTAGTCCAGCAGGAGGTTCTAAAAATATCTAGATTTTGGTTTTCTACATAGAATATTTCCAAAAATCATGGATTTTTTATATTTATTTGCACCATTTTTGTCTATTTATTCTTTGATATTTAGAGGTTCATAATCATGAAGGGGAAATGTTTCACCTAATTCACTAATAATAAATCCAGATCTCTCTGGTTCCCCAACATCTCTATTAGAACTATATAGTAATTTTATAGTAGAAAATTCTTAATATTCCACTTTCACTTGTAGAGTTTATTCTCGTACTAACTCTTGTGTAGATGGAACATCAACATCAAATATGTTGATCTTTCTACTACTATTTCCATTGGAAATGTATTCCCTTTCAAGTGATTGAAATGTTTAGCACCAATAAAGGCTTAATATGAATGGTTATATTGGTAATATCCTTCAGCGTATTTAACATAACATCTAAAGATGCACTTAACGCTATAATATGCTTATTTGTCACTAGATATTATACTGAAAAAAGATATACACCCCCAAAAACACATGTGTGACAAAATGGGATTCCTTTCATACAATAAATATAATTAAATCTAATATCTTGAATTAATTGGTACCTAGTTTAGGTTATATTCAATTGTCTATAGTGAGTATCCCTAAAAATATAAAGGTATAGTTTCACGACTCATCATGGATTTTACCATGTTAAGAATGGTTTGGTTCCCTCATTTACTAACACCATCACGTTGAGGCGTATAAGGAGGAGTGATTTGGAATATTATCCCATACTCTATAATGTAATCAATAAATGTTTGTTTCGGATAATATCCTCCATGTTCTATTCATAGTTTCATAATATTCTTACCAAGTTGATTTTCTAATTCATCAAGATATTACTTAAAAATATTAATGGAATCTGAATAATACGTAATTAAGTTGATATATCTATATATACTATATTTATTCAAAAATGCAATGAGGTAATAAAAAAAATATCTTGTATCTATAGAAAAGGGACCACATATGTCATTATGAACCAATATCAATAGTTCTTTGGCACTTTCTCATTTCCCAATGAAATTTGATTAGGTTGTTTTCCTTCAAAATAAGGGTAACATATATCAAAGGGTTTTAACCCAACTGAATATAGAAACACTTATTGATATAATTTTTTTAATAACATTAACTTTTAATGACCCAACTTAATGTTCCATAGGTAGGTAGGATATGATTCATGCATTCAGGTTTTTTCATTGATTTCCAAAACATTGTTTTCCAGTTCAAGTATGTAAAATCCATTAATAAGATGTACCATAACATAAAATATATTATCCTTATAAAATAGAAAACATATGTTTCCAAAAATTAAATTAAATGATATAGTGTATATTATTGTAATTGAGATTATATTTCATCTAATCGATGGTACACAATAATAATTATTTAATACATGAACCAAACCATTTGGAAATGTCAGAATGAAATATTTCAAGAATATGGTTTCTAGTCTCACACCATTTTCTGGCCATAAAACCACATCACACCTTCTGGTATTATAGAATCTATTTGGTTATTAAATATTAATAAAAATTTATGATCCACTTGTTCTATCCAATAAAAAGATCTAGATAAATATAGATTGCATTCAATGAAAAATATACAAGAGGAAGAAGCATCAGATTGATTATTCTTTAAAAATTTTAATTTATTATTCCAATAGACCATTATTGCATAATAAATTCTGAATGAGTCTAATTAATTTCTCTCCCTATGTATTAGGGGATTATTGGTGGGGAAGTGAGTAGGCATTTTCAACATTGACAATGTCTTCGACACAATATCCCTCTCTTTCCTCCTCTAGTTCACCATAATGTCTATAATGTTTGAATTATTCATATCATTATTTTTATAAAAAACTAAATCCAAAATGTCATATAGAGGTGTTTTCATTTAATTAAAATTACACTTAATTATGAAATGAAAGATGTTAGGTGGTAATGGGGCAATAATGAGATCAGTTTCTAGTGCTTGATTCAATTTGAACCTAAGAGATTCTAGTATCATAATGTACCTGATCATATTAAGTTCAAGAAGTCAACAACACACTTTGATTTTATGATTATTTTTTATAAATTAAATTCAAATATTTATATTTTTACTTTTGAAAAAAAATGATTTTACTTTTTGTTACAAGAAACACCGATTTTATCTAGCACTATACGCCACACTCAGTTTAATTAAAACACAAAATACTATTGAAATATTATTATTTAATATGATCATTATCACCTAACCATCTGAATGAAAGGTATGAATTTGATTAACAAAATTAATAAAAATTATGTTTACACATGTATATATAATTAAATATTTTATGACCAATTAATTAAAAATGAAAAGAAAAACCATATGAAAATAGATGAATTTTCCAATAAAATAATTTTGATGTTCCAAAATGGATTTTAATTTACCAAATAAAAATCAATTCTGGATTTTTTTAATTAAATGTATATATTATATATTAAATAAATTATTTAACATTCACCGTAGGTGTTTTCTAGTCATGAGATAATAATAAATCAAATTTGACACTTAAATAATGTATTTTTTTTTAAAAAAAGTAGTTTTTAAAGATTCTATGAAATTATATTAAAATTAGTTTTTTTCAATTTTGGAAAATATATTTTAAAAAATATATTGGATTTTTTTTTTAATTTTAAACAAAGTGAATTTTTTCAATGAATAGTGAAAAGCTAGTTTTATCAAAAAATATACCTTTTTATTTAATGCATTAATACGATAAATTTTTTTAATAAAGTTTTAAAAGTATATTAGTTCAATAATATTTATAATAATCTAATTCAGTTCATTTTTGGTAATAAAATATTTAATTTTTACCCAAAAACTTCTTTAAATTTGAAACTTTTCTCTTTGGAATTCATTTTATCATTGTACTTGTTGGATTAATTTTGAATTAAAGCATGATAATATTTTGAATAGAATTTGTAAAAATGGATTAAAAATTTCTAGTAATAATAATAATAATAATATGTATATAATAATTCCAAATTTGGTTTTTTACCATAATAAATAGTAAAAATTGTAAAAAAAATTACTATGGTTAAGGTTAAAATCTGGTTATAGGGGGTTACACTATATTAGTAAGGTGTAAAATGACCTAAAAACGTTTTCAACACCCATTTTATTGAACTATTTCAACATTATATATTATTTTATTTTAAATTTTCCATTTTAGATATTTTTGGAAGGATAAAAACATGGGTACACCTTTTTCATTTCAATGATTCCAAATGTGTCCTCTCCACCACATTTAAAAGGCCACCCCTTTCCTCTCTTCTTAAAACATACAAAAACATTTATTTTAGACCATCCCTAAAAATATATATTGATCAATTACCTCATCTAATCCAATAATCCTCTTTTGTATATGTAATAAATCCTTGGAAGGATTTTGTTTCAAACCCATGGAGGTTACTCGAATAAGATGTAATTTTCATCACTGAGTGTTTTTATTTTCTTTTATACTCCACCTCATTCAAAAAATATTCAATAATAGTAATATAATAAAATATATATAAGACATATAAATATATTTTATTATACAATGTTCATGGGAAACATCAGTATATTTTTCTATTTATGGGGAAATATTAGCTTTTTCCATGTGTACGACACACTACAACATTTTCAAACCTTTATGACATATTTTCCATAAACTCATCTCATGGTAGGGTACAATGATGGATATAATTATTATATATATATATATATATATATTATATTTAACATGAATATAATTATATAGTTTTTATATCATATGTTTATTATTTACTTTCCTTTTCATGGAGGATGTGATAACGTCGTTCATGTGTATGTCAGATTACCACCTCACGAAGTGATTTGAAACATTTTTTCACCATAGATTTTAATGGAAGGTAGTTATGGTAAATTTAATGAATATATTATATATATATATGACTTAAAAATTATATTTAAAATTTAATTTATTATTTAACTTTCATTTATTTCATCCTTTGAGAAAATTGAAACAGTGTTCATGCATGCACATGACATACCGTCTCAATGAATGATAAATTTCATTTTCTATATCTAAAATTTATAGATAACTATAGATAAATATACAATTAATATTTATGATATTCTTATCATTGTTAAATTTTTTAAATTATGGTACCATGATCAATGTAATATTACTAAAAATAAAAAATCAAAAGATACACGAAAAATAAAGAAATTATTACCCGAAACACGATTCGAATACGGAATTGACAATAAATGGATAATAAAAGGTTATAAGTAAATCATATAAGTTATTATATATAATTATTGTTATTAAATGTATTTATAATAAAAATGTATTTGTTATACATTTATTTTGAATCTGTACAGAAGAAGTCAAGACTTGTGGTAAGAGACTTCCCTCTCTCTCTTTAGATTGGAGAGACAAATCCCATGTTCAACATGTGCTATGTTTATGAGGTTTGTATTCTTCCAATGATTTTACATTAAAAACAAATATCATTAAAATTATGGTTATTTACATATAGATTTCAGTTTCTCTCTTTTATGGGGTTTAATGTTCAAAATATACCCAGGCGATATGGGATATCTATCCCAATTTTTCTTATTTGATACATATATTATGTTATACAACTACCTCCTTTTATGAGGGGTACATAAAAACTAATTGATATATAATTTCCCGGTTTTATTATTTATTATCATGATCATTTTTTATCATTTATTGTTATTCATTTGGGGGTCTTATAATACAATGTTACCAAAGTGGTGAGGGTTTTATGATACAATATCATCATTTATCAAGGTTCTATACATTTATGCTTATAATAATGAAATATTATACTCCATATCTAAATAAAAACATTAAATTTTATATCCTATTATTATTTTAGGAGAATTCATTTTTACCTTCATTTTACACTCTCTATGTAATCAAGTGTTCAAAAGAATATTCTTATGAAAAATCAACTCTATTTCACACTTCGGTCGAAAACCCATTCTTTTCTGACATATCATTATTTTCTATATTTTTTACATTTTTACTTTCTAAAAATAATATATTAAATAAAGTATTCACCATATTTTATTTTTTACATATTATTTTAATAAGAATCTTCATCTCATTATCTAAACATGTACTGTTTGGATTTTATTGAAAATGTTAATGGAATATTTATTTTATGATGAACAACGTGAGTGAAATATCCCTGCATCAAAAACACTCATTTTATAATAGAATAATTTATAAATTTTAATGTATATGTTCAAATAAATGGACATTCAAGGTAATTTTTTTTAAATTTAAAGGATATTTTCCCCAGTAAATGTTTTAAATTATTTTTAAAGGTTCTTTTATAATTTTTCATGGTTATTTTAAAATAAAAATACGTTGAAAATGTTGTATGTATTAAAAAAATATTTTTTATATGGAAATGATATTTTTCCTAATAAATATTCCAAGTGATATTTCAAATTCATTTACCATCTAATATGAGATCCTTTGAAGTTACATATTATTTAATAGGGATATGATTGAAAGAATTCATCCTTATTAATTATCCTGATAGTTAGTGTTTATATTGATAAAAATTTTACGAGGTCCGTTTATTTTTAATAGATAAAGCTATGTTAAATTGAAGAAATGTTTATGAAACAACTTTTTCTTTACATGGGTTATGATGTGAAGAAACGATTAATGTTATATGACATTATGGTACAATAAATATGGTTTTCATTATTAGGTGGGTTTGACCTATATCTCCATCAAATTCATTGGGTAAGACATTATACCTTATAAGATAAATATGGGAAAAAGGATGATGGGATTGATCCACTATGGGAAATAGGTGAGTCATGACCTATTAAGGGAAGTATATGTGTTTGGATTCACAAAGGGAAAAAGGTGAAATTTTTTAATCCACTATATTGATGTTATTTGTAGTTAACATTTAAATATGAAATGGTTTTATACATTTATGATGGTGACACACTTTTATGACATTATATTTTGTTTCATGATTGATTTATGATGGTTTCTATCTATTATGGTCTTTGTTCTCTAAAATGATACTGTTTTATGCCTTAAATAATGTTTATAATCAATGAAAGGTTGAGTATGAACTTGATAAGTTATATTCATGATCACATGCCTTTATTCTTATTAGATGGTTTTTTATGATCCATGATTGAAATATCCTATGTTTACCCTTAATTATAATACTTGATCACTATTTCTTATGTTCTCTTCTACATATTCTGATGATAGGTTTTAAGTATGGTATGTCTATAAAGAGTGCTAAAGGGGAAGATATTTGTCAAATGAACTAAGGATATTTCATGAAATAAAATGATTATGTATTTAGTCTCAAAATAAAAAAAAACTTAAATGGTTCATGGGTGTATATTTTTTAAATGTATTGATTATTCATCTAAAAATATGAAATATTTATGAATGAGAAGTTTGGGTCTTTACAAAGGTCCTTCTTGATTCTCTTATACCAACCGATATCTATATATTTCACTAGATATTTGATATCATTTTTACCATGCTCTCCCTTCACACAACTCATGGTGATAAGAAAATATTTGGAATGCATCATTTGCCTTATTAATATTCTACATCACATTGGAAAATGATTAAAATATAAAACACTATACATCCAGTGAAAAATATATATGTTTCCTGTATTTATCTTTTTCCAAAATTCTTTCTATTGATGAAGGATCCAAAGGATGTTTTTATTTCATCACCTACATATTTATTTCGTTTTATAGTACCGTGAAGAAACACTTATACCTATCTTGGATGTTATGCATGATCATAATATTTTTTATCCAATATTTACTAGAATAAAATTGGAATATTAGTGGTTTCCATTTGATATAAGATGAGAATATTTAGTTGATATGTAATTTATATTGATTACCATTAGGAATTTAAAAAATATTATTTTTAAATGTCTCATAATATTTTATCAAATCCTAAAATCCCAAAAAAAACTTTGCATTACAGATACTCAATCTTGTGATTATTATATTAGAAAGGATAATTAATCCCCTCTTAATAGCTTCTGCTATAAAACCGGCACTGGTATTGGATACTGAGGTCATAATTCGGCTAGAAAACCACATAAAATTGGAACCCCTTAGCCTGTTTAGTAGAGTCTCATCATCTGTAAAGGATTAAATTGTATTCCTCAACACATTTTCTCAAATGTTGCAACAAGCTATAAAAAAATAATTATTCCCTTAAAAAATTTGTTAAGTAGACCAAATAATTTCATATGAATTTCTTAGTAGTAAGAGACCCTCAAACACGCTAAATAAAACATAAAACAAACATTCATATTCAAATTCAAGTGATCGATAACATACAATAAAATATTATTTTGAGGGATTCTAATATATCTTGGTATGTGAAGTCATTTTTTATTTAACATGAAGGTTTTATGTGATCATACTCACAAATTATCCATTATTTAAAGAAAAAACACTCAACACATTAGTTTATTTTATCTATGTATTCATGTTTCGCATTCTATGTGATTGTGATTAATTAATATACATACATAAAATAATAAACCCAGGGAACAACAAAATAAATAAATTATTACATGATCATGAGCCATTAAGTATTTGTTAACTCAACAAGTAACTAATATATTAATTCAGTTCCCATAGTAATTAATGGATTCAACCTATAACTAGAATTACAATTCCCCCAACTACCATTAATTAAATCAGTTTAGTTTCATGCATTCTCTATATTTAAACATTGGCACCATAAACTCCTCCAATCATTATTACAATGTGTAGTCACATATATTTGAAGGGAACTCAGGGGGTGAAAATATGTTTTGTCACTACAATTTAGAAATGAATTGCCTTTTACATTTAAATATTGAGGGAAGATATGTCAATCATTAAAACAAACATAATTATTACATTTTAAAACATAAATCTAATAATTTAATTAAATGAAAATCCAAAAATATATGGGTCAATTTCGACTACGGATCCCTCAATAAGAAAGAAAATTTCATAAATAAAATAAAAAATTATAAAATATTACCTAATTGTATATTTAATGATTTAAATTGTATTAAAATAATTCTCAATTAATAATTGATACCTTCTATGAAACTAATTTTTTTGTATTAAATTCCTCACAATTAAATTTAATTTTTAAATATTTTTTTAGAAAAATTCACCACTTTAACCTGATGTATGTACTAAGATATTTATTTTGGTCTTATGATTGATCATTTTTTAAGTTGGTTGAATTCAAACCGATTAGACTTAATCTGATTCTAGGTGACCTGGTATTGAGTTGGGTCATTGCTAATCATATATTCCATTTAGTGTATGAAAGATTCCAGAAAGGCACTCACACACACACACACATATATATATATATAATATTTTTATAGTGATAAAGGGTCTTTGCGATCCATCAAATGTGGTATATTACAAATCACCACCATATATAGGAAAAATAATTTTTCCTTTCCTGTACTATATAAGAGTGTCCCCATTATTATCATTTTTAATTTGATTATATATATATCTTCTCTTTCGAAGATGACCCATTTGTGGTTTCTAGTTTATTATGTGTGAGCATGATGAAGACCCATGATGTGACCATATATATTTAGATATACATAAAACTTATCCTTATGCAAATAATTGCTATGTACTCACTATATGAATTATCTATCCTTATCCATCCACTTGACTTGAAGAATACAATACCAGAGATAGATAAATAAAATATATTTCATGCAGATATAAAATTTACTTTTATTTTGAAATTGAACCCATAAATATTCTAGTAGAAAAATATTTTCCATACAAGCTTACATCGACACATCATTTGTTGTGTTGATATAGTATCAAAACCCCTCTTTTGTATCTTACAAAATTCAATTGAAATTTTGAAGTTTTTTGATAAATTAATTGTATGTTTGATCTAATCCCAATAGAAGGATTGAGAGGCTTCATCAAATCATTTAAATAGGGTTTTTAAATATTTTTGTTTTATTTATTGTTAAAAATACTAAAAGCTCAACCCCTCTCGACATGATTTCTGATGAATTATGTGCAATTTAATTTAATCACGAATGAAAAAAATTATATGAAACTGTAAATGATACATTATTACATTAAAAATTATAATATTAATCAATTTTAGTTTTTGTGTCATTGATCAATGAGTTTAAAAGAACTATCCTCTAGATCATCCACATATTCATTACAACTCCTCAATCACTATTTTTTAATTCAAAGGTTTTATCATGGTATATTAAAGTGATTCACGATGTCCCTTGAATTGTGTGAAGAATAGAGACTTAATCTAAAGATGATATATCAATCCAACCTTATTTTTCTCTCTGATTCTCCCAATTTAGAACATCGTAGATATTTTGGAATGAGAGAAAATTTTATGAAACCTCTTTCATGATCATTTTTGGGCTCAATATTGGGGTTCTATATCAATATTAAAGTCTAAATTTTTTATTCAATCCCTTAAAAATTTAACCCTTCAAAACTAACACATAAAATGACAAATGAATTAGTTAACATATCATCAGTGAAAAAAATAATTTATCACTAAATATTGGAATTAATAATATTTCATGTGACAAAATACAATGCATTTTCTTGTCTTGTAATCTCATCTATAAATTCAACAAACCTTTAATGTTTTATGTTAATTAAAATATTATATTTTTCTTATATTCATTTTTATTATTAAATAGCTTGTGAATACTATGAGTAATAAATTAATTCACTATAATTCAAAATGAAAATAATATAATTTATTTTTTTACTTGTTATCGATCACACATGAATTTTTATTAGCCCTCGCATGTGGGTCCCACTTAATCTTAAACTCATATTCATCTGAATAAGTGAAACATTTGGATACATTTTCTATGATACCATGTAAGCCTGTATCTCAATAGAAGTTAGCCTCATTGGAAGATCAAGTGTGGTGTCTAGAAACCCATCATAAACCCTAAGGAGATAATGAATCTCGGTGCTATGAAAACATCTTAAGAACACTCTCTATGTAATATAATATATTTGTAGGTTGATATCAAATAAAGTAATTTTTTTGTCATCATCTATTTGGTTATTTATTTATTTAATGTCCTTACCAGTTGACCTTACATTATTCTTATATGGGCATCGATTTAGTAAAGGCACTACCATCATAGTCAATAAGGCTAAGGATATCTCTTAATCTACTCATAAGTGACAAATTCTTTATTAATCATTTATCAAATTTTATACCTAAAATGATTCACCCAACACAATATACCTAGAAATAAATTAAATAACTTAGTTCCTTCCATATATCTAAGTAAACAATCAAATGGTTTAAATTGATAATGATCTAAAGCCAAGAAAACCATACACTTTCTCATAAACAGGAAAATCCAATGACACCTAAAACACATAGAGCTCTGATTGGTGGGATTCTCTTTAAAATATCATATACTCGAGATCACCTTGTATGAACATGATTATAAGAAGTCTCAATGCTTATGAGACCACAACACATGATAGTTAATGATCATCTTTGTCTTGTCAGTATGAAGTATCATGGACATATGAAATATATTCAAGGTTACTATCACAGTGTTTGAGGTTCTCATTATAATTGGGAACTTCTATAACTTTTTGATATGAATAATAATTTAAGGAAATTAATTTGTAAATAGTTGGAGAAAATTTATCAAAACTATTATTGAATGAAAAAACACGTATATATCAAATTTTATACATGTAATGGTATTTAAGGTACACAAATAAGTTGGGTATTGTTAACCAACTCCTATAATACTCTTAGTCACCTCAAAAGACTATGTTCATGTCCTTAATTATTCTCAAGTACTCAAGGATGTTCTAAACAGTAATCCACTATCTCTCACTCATATTATATTACTGTACAGAATTTATTCTCAAATCGTATGAAACACTAGGTCAAATTCAAAATATAAAATTCATAGCAGACTTTATGGTGGGTTCATAAGTAATATTATCATTATTTCTCCATTACATATCCTAAAAATGAAATAATGTATTTTAAAAACTCATGCTATGTAAAATTGGTGAAGAATTATTATTATATTTATTTATAATAAAATTATCTTGAATTATATCAATATTTTTTTGAATTAGTTAAAAAAAATTATCTATCTTTATATATATACATACATAGAATGTAGTCTCTTTAAAATATTTCATTCCCCAAGAATAAATTTTAAAAGCCAAACATTTTAGTATTTAAAGCGAGGAATATATTTTATAATGAGTAGTTTATCAATTACATACCAAACTACAAATAATAATGAACTCCCACAAAACCACTTAAATATAAAAGAAACATTTATGTTTTTTATGAGACAAAACTCTTTGATTTCATTATAAAACAGGATTTTCTAACTCCAATATGATTTCTTTAATCCATAAATGGATAATTGAAACTTGTATACATCTACAACATCATTTAACACATAAAAACAGTTAGGATATATCATATATATCTCTTATACTGAATTCATATTAATTAAAGTGGTTTTGATATATGTTTGATACATCTCATTATTAAAATGATCTATTGGGGAATGAATTATTTGAATGGACTTTATCATTATAACTGATGAAATGGTTTTTTCATATTCAATACCATGATTTTTCATTAAAACCATTGATCAAAAAATGATATTTATATGGATACACTCTGTAATAAATGTAAATATTCATTTGAAAAACTCACTTGAGCCCTACGGGTCTCATCCCTTCAGGTTCATACACAATGATTTAAACATGGTTAGAATACATAGATTCAATATTAGATCACTATAGGAAAACAGAATCTTTGTGATGGGATCCCATCACAAAAGGTCTTTTGCGACGGGGCTCCGTCGCAAATCACCCGTTGCCAAAAACGGCATCGCAAATAGGTGCTTTTTCGGTGGTTCCGTGGCAAAAAGAGTATTTGCGACGGTATTTTTCCCCTGTCGCAAATTGGTTTTCATTTATATATAAATAAGGTATTTGCGACGGGCCGTTGCAGATATATTAGTTGCGATAGGTTTCTGACCCTTCGCAAATGGGAAACTTAAAAAATATTTGTGACGAAGGTATTTGTGACGGACCGTCACAGAAATGTTTTTACCACGGGTATTCTTCCCGTCGCAAATGTTACAGTAAAAAAAATTTTACAATGGGAAATCCCGTCGCAAATATTCCCGTCGCAAATACTAAAAAAAATAAAAAAAATAAAATAATTAATACAAATCATATAATATTATATAATAATAATAATAATATTAATAATATAAAAAATTTCTATTATTATAATATAAATAAAAATATATATAAAATATAATTATGAAATATTAATAAAAAATTATAATAATATGTATATAAATAATATAATATAATATAATAATACTAATATTAATAATATAAAAAATTAATATAATAATAATATTATTAAATTATGTATTTAATAATAATATTAATATTAATAATATAAATAAATTAAATTATTATAATATTAATAATAAAAAATATATATAATATAATTATGAAATATTAATATCAAAAAATAATAAAAATATGAATATAAATAATATAATATTATATATTATGAAATATTAATATCAAAAAATAATAATAATAGTACTAATATTAATAATATAAAAAATTAATATAATAATATTATTATTAAAATAAACATACATATTTATGAAAAAATAATATTAATAATATTAATATTAATAAAATTATAAAATTATAAACTTCTCAATATTAACAATATATATAAAATATTAAAAGTAATATTACTAAAATAATAAGACATTAAAAATAATACTAATAAGTAATAAAATATTAAAAAAAATAAAAAACAAATTAAATCTTGTAATATTCGTACCAATATGGAAGAGGAATTTTAAATAGTTAATATGACAATAAACTATGAACTCAAATGTTTATTACATGTAAAAAAAATCAATGGGGGGGTGGATAATCTAGAGGACCTGGAGGAGGTGGTGGAACTAACTCCATCCTTAAACTATGAGTCAGACGATGCATATACTCCATATGCTCCTCATGTTGCTCCTCATATCGACGTCTCTCCTCATCCTGCTGCTGACGCATTTGCTCCTTCCATTGACACATCTCTTCAACATGCTGCTGACAGATCTGCTCCTGCCCCTGACGCAAATCCTCTATAAGCTGAGTCTGAGCACGCAGCTGCTCTTGATATTGTGAGGCAGAAGATGATGTCTCTCCACGAGATCCTCTCGAGCTGGACACCGACATCGCAGAAGTACCATAATAAGCTGCAGGAGTCAAATGAGAGCCGATACCAACTACTCGGCCCTTTTCGAAGCCATACTGGGTCGCCTGCATCCATTCCGTCTCATCAAAATGGTGGGCACTAGTCTGATCACCCATCTCGTCTTGACTCTCAGCCTCTTTCTGAGAGGTCGCAGCCTCATATGACTCCATAAGTTTCAATTAGAAATTAAAATAATGAAAATATTATATTCATTTAATTTTCAAACTGAACAGAAAATAATACTGACCACAATCTGACGCTGGCAGTCACCTCTAATATCTCTAGTAGCCCGATCAGTGTACATCCTTCGATAAATGCCGTACGTCATAATACCGGGCTTCTCAACTTCCTATATGAATATAAAATAAACTGTTTATATTTAAAGTTGTATAAAATATTAAAAAAAGTGCTTAGCAGACGCTCTCTCTGCGCACTGAATGTACGACTACCGGCTCGATGCGTCACCTCTTGCCTCCCCCGATTCTGTTGACCCATTGCAGATCTCCTCTGAAACCCACCACCCAACCAATGTGTACATAATCCATCCCAAATGTGAGATGAAATGTACTATGGTCGGTGGGATCTATAGGACTCATCAAATTCTATCACTCCGGCTTTCCTCACAGCCATCTTTCTCAAATTATGCAAAAACTGACGGAAACGGTCACACATAGACACCACCCATGCCGCGTGGATAGTGGCACGCATGCTCTCGTCGATGGGATACCATAAAACCTAATATAAAGTTATTAATGAATTAAATTTCAAAATAAATAATATTTAATTACGTACTAGCCAATGATTGAACATAGAAGCCTGCACATCAGCGGGAATCTGATCCCATGTGAGCCAAGGCTAAGAAAAATAATTGGGCAAGATAGCGCTCCCCTGTCCAATAGATATATGCGTAAAATTGTGGAAAAAGAACAAATAATAAAACAATTAGAATATAAATAAATTATAATGAAAGATAACTAAAATACACAGGTTACCATACCACCACGTGTGCACATCGATTCCAAGAGGTGGACATCGCTCTAGGATAGGATCTGGAATCATCATTCTGGCAAGACCACTCCCCTACGAGTGCTCCCTGTATTTCCAATAGCCTGAGGGTCAGATGACTTAAGAACCTCATCATCCATAGGTAGATCAGCCTCCAGCAACTGAAGAAACGTTTCCGAGTCCATCTGAAACATGAAATGATTGTTATTAGCAAATAGTTGAAAATAACTATTATGTATAGATATATATTTGTTATGATTCTAACCGGCATTTTACTGTGTCAATGTTCATCCTCATCACCATCTTCATAGTTATCAATGTCAATGTCTTCATCTTCCTCATCAACATCATCAATTTCCTTATTAGTTTCACTTTCATCATCTTTTGTCATTTCAAATTCAGTTGTAACATCATTGGCAACATCGTCACCATCGACCCTTAACTGTGGGGTGTCATCCGCGATATTCATGTCTCTTTGTGAAAAAGATGTGTTTTGAGGAGTGTCCTGAAAATTTTCATTCCCTTTCACTTCAATGGAACCACATTCAGTTTGAGTAAACTGATTTTCTCAAGATTTAACTTTTATTATACTCCACCAATCATCCAACTCTTTTGCAGTATCACAATATTTTGCATAATAAATTTGATGTGCCTGATGATCCAATAAAAATGGTTCATTTACCGTAAGAAGACTTTTATGTTTAATATCAACAAATCCATGAGTCGGATGAATACACAAGCCTCTCTCAGTATCCAGCCATCAACATTTAAACATTGTTACATAATTCTGTCCCAAATAACACAGTTCAATAATTTCTTCAAGCATGCCGTAAAGGTCAACCTCAATATCTCTATGATGTGATCCCTTCAAACAAAAACCACTATTCATTGTTTTCTTTGATTCCCCATATGCATGTGTATGAAAGCGATAACCATTCACCACATATGCATTATAAGATTTAGCCATTTTGGATGGTGGGCTACTCAATATACGCAATCGACTATCAATCTTATCAGCATGTACAAATACCTGAAAATTTGTAAAACATTTATCACTATTACAAGTAATAAATTGATTTTATATGTAAAACAAAAAAAGAATGTATGTTACCCGTTTTTGAAACCAGTAGGAAATTTTTTTTTGTCGATGTTCTTCTAAGCCAGCTGCTGTAATTTGTGGAAATTGTTTCTTGATATGATCATCATATAACCTACAAATACAATATAATTAATTTACTGTAACAGAATTTATAGAATAAGGGATAGGATCACTCACTGTATAATTGGTGACATTTCTTCACAGTTGAGTAGAAAATATGTATGAGCTCTATGATGTTCATCATCTGAAATCCATCTATCATGAACTCCACCAAAGCCAAGTTTGGGCTGATTGACAACTGATAATTGATTGTGCATATCATCATCAACATTCCCCTCATTCTGGCCCATGTGGTTAAATTTTGAGGGATATTCAGATTCAAAATAATGAGAGCAGAATAAAGCAATTTCATCTTGCAAATAAGCTTCAGCAATTGAGCCTTCAACTGATGCTTTGTTACGGTATTTTCTCTTCAATTTCTGCATGCATATCTCAAATGGGTACATCTATCGAAACTAAACTGGACCTCCACATTTTGCTTCATGTGTCAAATGTAATATCAAATATTCCATTGAGTCAAAGAAAGCCGACTGAAATATTTTTTCCAATTTGCATATAATTACAACAACAGCTTCTTCCAGTTTTCTTAGTGTATCGTAGTATGTTGTCGCCGCACACATGTCTCAGAAAAAATATGATATATATTTTTTATCGAATCCCAAATTTTATAATTCAACAAACCTCTTAATCCAATAGGCATAAGTCTTTCCATTATAACATGACAGTCATGACTTTTTAATCTGGTAATATGACCATTTTTAACACATATTCCCAAGTTGGAAGAATAGCCATCTGGAAGTCTCAAATCTTCAATCCAATGACAAAATAATAAGTGACTCTCTTTGGTCATTGTATAAGCTGATTTTGGCTTCAGTAATCTCTGTGATCTGACATTTTCAAACAATTCAAGTTCTGGTCGCCTGCAAATTTGGGCAAGATCTAATCGTGCCTTTACATTATCTTTGGTTTTACCCGGTGTATCCAAAACTGTATGAAATAAATTATCAAAATAGTTCTTCTCAATATGCATGACATCCAACATGTGACGGACCAACAAATCAGACCAATATGGAAGATTCTAAAAAATGCTTCGTTTTGTCCAATTGTGTTCTTTCCCAAAGCCATGAATTTTCTGTTGGTTTATTGTCGGTCCAAAAGTGATGGAAGGTAATGAAAATACAACTGATTGTAACTCTGTACCTGAGATCATTTTTGGAGGTTCATCTCTTTCAATTCTGCCTTTTCTAAAATGATATTTATTCCTCTGAAAAGGAAGATCGATTGGAAGAAATCTGCGATGACAGTCAAAATAGAATGGTTTTTTTTCATTCACGAGCATAAATGATTTGTTGTCTCCCATACAGTAAGGACATGATTTTGGACCATGTGTACTTTATCCATATAACATGCCGTATGCCAGGAAGTCACTAATTTTCCCCATCAAAGAAGCTTTCATTACAAAATTCTGTTTCTCAGCAGCATCATATGTACCAACACCATGACTCCACAATAAATTTAACTCATCAATCAATGGTTTCAAATAAAAATCAATATTCATTTTTGGATGTACTAGGATTAATAATATCCAAAAGATATAAGGATATTTCATCAATATCCATGGAGGAAAATTGTACAGAGTTATAAAGATAGGACAACAAGAATACTGACTACCAAAAGATCCAAATGGACAAAAACCATTAGTAGAAAGACCTAATCACACGTTCCGAGATTCTAAAGCAAAAGACGAATTCACTTGATCAAAATGTTTCCATGAATCACCATCAGATAGATAAATCAAGATTTTACCATTTGAAATATTGGTTTTGTGCCATGACATCATTATCACTGTGTTCTGAGACATAAATAAACCCTGAAACCTGGGTGTAAACGGGAAATATCTCAATTGTTTTACAGGAATCAATCCAGACTTCCCTGATTGAGCTTATTTATACCTCGATTGTCCACATGTAGGACAACTATCCAACGACTAATTTTCACCAGAATATAAGATGCAATCGTTTGAAAATGCATGGATCTTCTAATAACTAAGGCCCAGATTACGAACCAGTCTCTTTCTCTCATAATAATTACCAGGCATCACATTTCCTTCAGGTAACAATTATTTAACCAAAGAAAATATCTGATCAAAATAGTTATTTGACATTCCATTATCTGATTTAATAGCCATAAATTTTGCAACTGCTTCTAATTTTCTTATCTTGCAACCAGGATATAATGCATCCTCAGCAGACCTGAACAAATCAGCAAATTCAGATGGTGCCAACTCGGGAGGTAAATCAACATCATCCTTGATTTCAGTTTGTTGAACAAATGACCCTGTAACATCATGTACTAAATTCTGAAACCGTGATGGATCCAGAATCAAATTATTAGTATCTTATCTGGAACTGCGTTCACCGTGTTGACACCAAAAAATATAATCTGATTGAAAACCATAACGCAAGAGATGTTACCCAACGATGTCAAATGTCTCAAATATTCTCAGAGCACATTTTTTACAAGGACATTTAATTGTCCCTTCTAAAACAAATTCCGGGTTTGATGATGCAAATGATAAGAAAGCTTCAACACCATCAACATATACAGGATTTAAACTAGAACCGTTTGGATTTCTGCGTTGATTTATCCAAGCACAATCATCTAATAATGATTGATGTCGATTTCTTTATTCCATATTCGTATATATATTTCTAAAAAATTTAAAACCATTACTGTTGTTAAATAATTTGATATAAGAAAAACAATATCCTAAAAAGAGAAGATACATAATTACAGTTATTTCTTAGTAATTACCAATAATTATAGGCGACACAGTTAGTTTGTAATCATCCCCACTAATTATTATTAATTTAGCAATACTTAGCAATACTTGGAAAAATGAAATATGCTTGAATAATGAAATAAAATTTTGTAATCATCGTTGTGGAGATTATATTACTAATTATTCTTATTTGTTTCCAGCGGATTGGCGACAACTCTTTTGCCTGACGACTCATCTCCTTGCAAGGAGATGAGTCATCAGGGAAAAGAGCCTCTTTTGTCCGACGACTCATCTCTTTTTAACTTTCTCCCTACTGAAATCAGTATGACAAACTTTCTTGGACATACGTGAGAGCACATTTTTCATACTGATTTCAGTGGGAGAAAGTAGCAAAGATATGAGACGTTGAACAAAAGGTAGCCGCCAATCCGCTAGAAATTGTGCCAATTTATAACCATGTACTTGAATTTATTTGATTTTTGATTAATTATTACTAATTATTACTAATTATTACAAATATCAATATTTCCAACAGATTTTGCTCTATTCTTAACATGTTCAAATCTTAAAGATTCATCAATTTTCAGGTCTTTCCCAATAAAAATTTTGCGTCAACTATGTCCAATTTAAACTCTATAATTGTCCTTACATGGTTGATCACCTCGCAAGTAGTGTTGCAATAGGACGACACAAGTAATGTCGTTCTCATCTTTAAGAATCATTTCACATGACCCTTTACATAGATCATTATTCCTTGAAAAATTAAGAGAACTTTAGTATCTTTCCCTTAATTTTTCAAGAAAGAATGGTCTATGTAAAAAGTCATGTGATATGATTCTTATAGATGATAAAGACATGACTTGGGTTGTCCTATTGCAATGCTACTTGCGAGGTGATCAACCAAGAAAGAACAATTATAGAGTTTACATTGGTCACAGTTGACGCAAACTTTTTATTGGGCATGACTTGAAAATTGGAGACCCTTTAAGATTTGAACATTTTAAGAATAAAAACAAACTTGTTGAAAATATTGATAATTGTAATATTTTATAAATTATTTATAATTTTAATAATATTAATATTTTTTTATAAATATTAAACATATAATAATAAAATAATTATATTATTAGTATTATTTAATTATTAATATTAGAGTAATATAATATTTTATATTATGTTACTATTTCTGTTACTAATTATATTACTAATAATGTTACTAATTAGTAAAAAACATGATTGACCGCTCATCTACCTCAATTTTCTTTTCATTTGTGTGTTGAGGTTGACAGGAAAGTTCTACCTCCACATGTAGTATTTACTTTTACTGTCAAAATTATAAACCTCCTCACCTCTATGCTGGTGAGGAGGTTGATAATTTTGAAAGTAAAAGAAAATAGTACATGTGGAGGCAGAAGTTTCCTGTCAAGCCACAACACACAAATGAAAAGAAAATTGAGGTAGATGAGCGGCCAATCACCCTTGCTAATTGTTTTCTAATTATTTTTAATTGTTTCCTAATTATTTTAATTGTTCAATAATTATTTTAATTGTTTTCTAATTATTTTAATTGTTTCTTATTTTTTTTAATTGTTTCCTAATTATTTTAATTGTTTCCTAATTATTTTAATTGTTTCCTAATTATTTTAATTGTTTCCTAATTATTTTTAATTATTTCCTAATTATTTTTAATTTTTTCATAATTATTTTTAATTGTTACCTAAATATTTTTAATTATTTCCTAATTATTTTAATTGTTTCCTAATTATTTTTAATTGTTTCCTAATTATTTTTAATTGTTTCCAAATTTTTTAATTGTTTCCTAATTTTTTTAATTATTTCCTAATTTTTTTAATTGTTTCCTAACTATTTTTAATTGTTTCTTAATTATTTTTAATTGTTTGCTAATTATTTTTAATTGTTTCTTAATTATTTTTAATTGTTTCCTAATTATTTTTAATTGTTTCCTAATTATTTTTAATTGTTTGATAATTATTTTTAATTGCTTCCTAATTATTTTTTTAATTGTTTCATAATTATTTTTAATTTTTTCATAATTATTTTTAATTGTTTCCTAATTATTTTATTTTTAATTGTTTCCTAATTATGTTATTTTTAATGTTTTCTTAATTATTTTTAATTTTTTCCTAATTATTTTATTTTTAATTGTTTCCTAATTATTTCCTAATTATTTCCTAATTATTTCTAATTGTTTCCTAATATTATATAATTATTTCTAATTAAATATAACTATTTCCAATTATTTCTAATTAAATATATTTATTTCTAATTATTACCAAAACGTCCTCCGGGAGTGTCGAACCAAGAGTGCAGCAAGGCCCGTTGTCGTGTACCAGGTTACCCCGAGTCAAGCTCGAAACACCTTGTCAGAGTTTTCACTCCTAGGTACATCTGTGCCAGAGCCACCTCTACTTGTGCGTATCCAGACAAGGCTATTTGGTACAACCACTTAATCTAATTATACAATATATCTACTAAACATTCTAGTAAAAAAATTAAAATTAACAATTAAAAAGAAAATTAACAATTAAAAATAATTTAACAATTAAAAAAACTATAAATACCTTTGATATTTGGAAGCAGTTTGCACCTCCTAACTCCTTCTCTGCTCTTCTCGTAAGAAAAAATTAAAAAAAATCTACTTAGAACAAAAATTTAAAGAGAGAAATAAAAAAAGAGGAAGAGAGATCTGAATTATTTGAAAAAAAAACAGATGGGGGTATATATAGGTTAGAATATTTGCGAAGGTCTTATTTGCGACGGGGTCCCGTCACAAATACTAGTATTTGCGACGGTGTACCATCGCAAATACCTTCGCCCACATTAATTACGGGCGGCGGTTAAAAGGGTTTTTGCGACGGGCCCGTCGCAAATAGCTGTCTACCGACATACCATTCGCGACGGGCAGATATCCCCGTCGCAAATTACTATTTACTGCTGCCGGTATTGGAGACGGGCCTCGTCGCAAATAACTTCGCCCACATTTAGTATGGGCGGCGGTTAAAAGGTTTTTTTGACGGGCCTGTCGCAAATACATGTAGGTCGACATACCATTAGCGACGGGTGGATATCTCCGTCGCAAAAGTCTATTTACCACCGCTGGTATTGGCGACGGGACCCGTCGCAAATAACACCTACTGAATAGTGTTTTGCGATGGGTAATTATCCCGTCGCAAATAGTATTTACCACCTTTAGGTACTTCCGACGGGACGAAGGCCACCGTCGCAAATAGGATTCCCGTGTTTTCGCACGCAAACCACGCCGTACCTATTGCGACGAGTCCTGTATTCCCGTCACAAATAACTGACCATTTGCGACGGGCATATATTCCCATCGCAAATAATATTTTCGTCGGATTTATTGCGACGCGATTTATTCCCGCCGCAAATAACCCGTCGCAATAATCAATATTTCCCGTAGTGGATATCAAGGCCTATAGACATTTATAATAACAATAACTCTCTAAGTAATCTCAATAGGAAAAAGGACATCTGTTGATAAAAAAATTGATCATTATTTTTCATAGAAAAACTATATCTCTCATGCTCTGGTTGAAATCTACCTGACCATTAGGGTTCTTTTATATCCAAAGTCAATTCTATTCACATAACCTTTAGTAGAACCAAATAAATTTCCATCTACGGAACCATTCTAATTAGTTTATTTTAAATTATATTGAGTTAAAATTTCCTCTCTCTTACTCTGTGATTGATTTATTCCTTTTCAAGGAAAATACCAATTCTTGATACAAAAACGTTTTAAATAGTATGCTTATAGAAATAATATCCCTTATTATAATTAAGAAAACCAATAATGAACAATATTTATGATTTTGGTATAGGTTTATCTGATAAAAACATCATATATATTGTTCAAATCCCAAAATTCTTATAAAATAAAAACCAATACTTTTAGTAAACCAATCATATTTTTTCATTATAACTTCTTTAGATAGAATAAGGTTATTTAAAAATGTTGTTCTTTCCGTTTCATATTCCTAGAATGATATATGAAGGCCGTGTTGACTCATAATCAATTAAAACATGTCCATCAATGTATGATTTCTCATCTTATAAAACAAATCCTACAATGGTGTTTTGGGAGGAGTGAACTATGATTAAATTCCATGATCTTATTCAGGATTAGTAAATTATTAGTTTAATTATTCACCTCCTCAATCAGATAAAATAATCATAATATTTTAATGTATTAAATTTTTTATATTACATTTAAATACCATGGTCTTTTTAAATGTTTCAAACTTTTATCTCTTTATAAAAATATAACAACAATGACTAAAATCATTAATAAGTATGTGGAATACATATTACCACCTCATTCTTGAGTACTCCTTCATCCACACACATCACCATTCATAAGATCAAATAATCTACTAACCCTCTCACATTTTATACAAAAAGGTCATTGGATCATTTTTCCTATTAAACAATATTTACATTTATAAAATAATTCATAATTTAATGAGTCATGAAAAGCATCTCTATGGAGTCTTTAGATGTGTTTCTCATTTATATTCCCAAAGAGACAATACCAAATATTTGTAGTATTAGAATCAACCACAACCTTATTATATTAATTTTAATTGATTGAATAATCCTTGTAAAGAATGTATAAACCATTAAACATATCCATAATAATATGAAAAATATTATTCTTGAACATAGAACAAATCATAATCATAATAATTAATGACCATTTCATGTTATACAAACAAGACATATATTTCAAATTTTTTATTTATGGAAAAAATATTGTAATTATTTTCCAAATCTTGGACTAATAATTTTTTTTTGAATTAGATCATAAGTTCTAAATTATAATGGAGTAAATATCTCTGCTTTGTTAACATATAAGTATAGTTATCCTATTTATCAATTCTCACTTTTTTGTGTTAGTGTACATGAGACACGATGTGTGATACAAACTCGATATCCAATACACATGGTCTACATTAAGATAAATATATTTTATATCATTAAAATATATATAGATGGAATTATACTACTTGATAACACTTCTTGACCATATATAATGACTAATAAATATATTTGTTTATCCTATAAGAGATCTAAAAAGTAAATTTATAATTCATTCCACAATCTAAAAATAATAATTGTGTTAGTTTCATTATTTCAATCATTTAAAAATGTTCCATATAAAATACACTCACACTAAATGTGATTAACTTTTATATTATTACTAATTAGTGGGAAAACATACACATTTCACTAAATATCACGTTGTTTTTTGGTTTTCCCCACATTTTGTTATTTAGGTAAGTTACTATTACAATATTAGCACATATAATTCATTACCATTTTTGTAGATAAATATTTTTTATGTTTAGTATATGAATTAGAATAAATCTATTCATTGGGCCACCTAATACTATGACGGTCACAACACAACATCTATCCCAAACCCTCAAATTGAATATGGATATCTAATCCTATTAGGGTCACCCATAGACAAAATTTATTACACATGATAATATATGGGAAATCATATTTTTACTGACCAAACTATTTGGATGATTGAGAAATTGACATGTGTTTGCTATAGAAAAAACTATACACATATTTTCTTTATTGTTTTCTTAGTATCGTCACTTTCATGTGAAACTTATGTATATTATACATTAAAATTTCATCCCATATAGTGTTTATATTTTATGTATACCCTATCTATATCAATTCTTGTTTTTATTTTGTTTTTAAATATTATTATTTAAATAAAATTAACATGTTCCATTCAAAGTAATTTATAAAACATTTTTATACTATTTGATTTGTGTTATTTAATAAATAATAAAACTAAATTATATTTATACGTATTTTAATAAATAAGTATATATGAATCCCTATCATGTAAATTTTCATAGTCATACAAAACCAATATGTCCATAATGGAAAGCATGGTGTGATAGGAAACCAACCACAACTTTTTTTGAAAGATCATATTCATTGAATATAGGGAGAAGTATGGCAAAAATCTCTACTATCAACAGATCGATACTAATGGGATACCTTAAATAAAATAAAAATATAACATATAATATATATAAACTATAAACTACTATTATTACGGAATTCATAACAAAAATAAATAAATTATAGTCTTGGTCGAATTAAAAATAAAATTTTTAAAGCATGTCTAGTAGGTAACTCTTATATTTATCACATGACAATTAAAAAAATAAATATAAAAAATTTATTGTAAATAATACATATTAATAATATTAACAATTTATATGAAATAATAATAATTTAAAAAATAAATATAAAATTTAAATATTTATCATGAGTTATAAAAAATATAAACAACAATAAATTTCATTAAAATATCTTTTGATAGTGAATTTTTTTGATTATTTATTTATTTTCTTTAAATCAATGTTGATAACCATGATATGGATTATCTAATAAAGATATTTTGGATAGAAAATTTCTCAAAGATACCTCCTTTAATAATTATGTAACTTAATATAACAAGCCACTTTTTTCAATGGTCATACCATAAACCAAAACCAATTATGTTTACCACAATGCTGTTTTTTCAAATAGTAATATCATTTCCCTAAACTATGATATTTTATGATATGAAACCGTAAATTTTTTTCTCTAAAAATCCATGTCCTTTTTTATAATAATATATAATTGATTTATATTAATATATATAAAATATTCAAAAAATATATATAAAAATTGATTTGATTATTACCTACCCAATGTTTCAAAATAAATTTGTAAACAACATTCTCTCCACTGGTCATTAATTGTACTAACATAATTTGTAAGGATCCAATATTTATTTCAAAGAGGACCCGCTGAACAATGACCAAAATATGTGGCCTGAAATCATAATTCAGTTGAATAGTACCACTGTTATAGTACCCACAAAACTAAATTACCATCATAGTACTATGAATGTTTTCTACTACATAGTTTTAATCATAGGCCTGATGTAGGATCATGGGTTAACTTTTCAACTCACAAATCCCCAATTAATTATTTTTGATAAATTTTGAAACTAATCATAAAAAAAGTATCTTCCTAGTTTTTCAAGTTATAAAAAAGATCAGATATTATAGAGTTAATCGAAAAAAATATCTCCTTTTTCCAAAATCGTTCATTAAAAATTTTCCTCTTTTTGAAATTTTAACATCTAAAAATTGTGATAAAAAATAATAACATTAATTATTAAATTAAAAGAGAAAAATTAAACAAAAAATAAAACATTTATACACATCAAATATACCACAATATATTAAAAATTAAATCATATTAGATATTACTCGACTTGTATTAAAAAAACAAGTCATGCCCAGGTAAAAAAATAGAAAACCCCCAAGAAGATTTAAATATCAAAATATATTTAAATAAAATATACCTTTGTTAATTTTATCTTATATGCTTTCTGAATAAACAAAGTAATGATGGAATATTTCAAATTCCATCTTGTTTAATATAGTGAAAAATCTTCTTGTATAAGGGTTACAAGTAGCAAGTAAATCAGGTTTAGATATTCAAGAAATCATAAAATGATATGCAAATAATTAATAGTATCAAATTATTTTACAAAATTACTATAAACCATGTAAAAATAATGCTCTAAGAATCTGTGTCACTATACAATAGGATTAACAATACCGAGTCATGTATGCCATAATGTATGAATTTACTTCATCCTTTAAATATAGAAAATGAAAATATTGATTTTCCCCGTCAAAATACACAATACTCTTTTGTTAAATATCAGTAATTAATTCTTAAATATAATGATTCCATAAATTTCCTTGATATACTCTTAAATTAAATTTTTTTTGTACACATGTTCTTATTAGAATAATAGATGAATAAAATAATAAATACTACCAATTTATACTAAATTAAACCATGATTTAAATTATGTTTATATTTCCAATAAGTTATGTGAAACAATCATCCCTTAAAATTTCATCAATATTTAAATTAAAAAATAAATAAATAAATATATATAATCATGTAAATAAATATTTTTATAAAATAGATAAAAATTTTAAAATCCATTTTTTAGATAAAAATCATTAGTATAAAAACATAATGAACATTTTCTTTTAAGGATTAAATTATCCTTAATGAAAATTTCAATGAAAATATAATTTCAATGTAAAGATCATTTCAATGTAAGAATAATTATGTGAGTAAGTATCAATATCTTTCAAATAGGATTTTCTCAACATAAATATAATTTTCATAAGAATTAATGTTTTCTGTAAGGATAATTTTCCTTCAAAAAGACGATTTTGCGTAAAAATAAATATTATCATAAACATCCATTTATATTTTGTGTGAATTCTATTTTTTCGTAAAAATCATTCTTTCTATAATCAACATTTTTATATTAATACGTTTTTAAAAAAACATAAGAACCATTATTTTTTATAATATAGTAAATATATTTAAATAATAAAAATAAATAACAAAAAATTAAATTAATAATAAGGATCAAATATATAACAAATAATATAGTATAAATTTTAATAATTTAATAATTAATAAATTCAACAACATTATTTTCTTTTATAAATAATTTAAACCTCAAAAAAGACATATTTTATTGTAACTCGTAATATATAATGTAAATAAAATACCCTTTTTTAATTATAAAATCAAAAAAAGTGCCAAGGGGCCATCAATAATATAACCATTTTTATTAAATTAAAAAACAGATCATAAAATATAGAAATATTATCCCCATTTTTATAAGGGAAAAAAGATGAAATATTAAAGAGTAAATAAAAAATCATCCCCTTTTTAAAAAACATTTCAATAAACAATTTCATCAGTCTGAAATTTTTTCACCTAGAAAATTATCTTAACAAAATTTAACATTCTTATATAACTAAAAATATAATTATTAAATAAAAATTACAAAATTGCATACTTAAAAAATATATTGACCTATATTAAAGACTAATCTTTTAATGACGTTACATACCATGAGTGAATAAAAAAAGTCATACTTAAGTTGTATAAAAATAAAAAATAAGTATTAGAAATCCCTAGTAAAATTTAAATATCAAATTATATTTAATGCAACTATCTCCCCTTATTTTTTATTTTAAATAAACAATGAGTGAGTATATATTTAAAATTATATCTTGTATAAAATAGTGAAAACTTATCCTATACAAGACATATAAGGATCCACTAAAACATTTTAATATATTCATTAAATTATTAAATTTGTTTTAAATAATTAAATGTAGAAAAATATTATAGAATATACTAACAAACAAAGAAAAAATGAATCTCTATGACTCAGGGTCTAATTATGCAACATGTTTAACAAAACATAGTCTCATATGCGCTACTACATGAATTTAGATTAGCCATTAAAATTTAATAATGGATATTTTCTTCATTAATTTCCATGATCATACATAAAAACATAAATAATTAATTCTTCATATAAAAGTTTCAAAAAAATTCATTGATGCTTTAAAAAAATAGAAATAGATTATACCCACATTTATATTAGAATAATAAATTATTAAAAAAGTTAATACATAAATTTTATTCTATTTTAAATAAATATATAAATTACATTGATTAATTATTTAAATTTATTCATAGTGATAGGAAATATCAATATCATCATAATGATAAGAAATATTAATTTTCTTTAATGTAAACATATGATTTTTACATAAAGACCATTTCATTAAAAAGATCATTTTGGTGTCGGAATAATTTTGTGCATAAGAGTCTATATCTTTATAATGATAATTTTATCAATGTAAATACCCTTTTTGTGAGGATAAATGTTCTATGTAATGTTTATATTACGTGTAAAATATGATTCAATGTAATCATTATTTTTTTAGATTCACAAATTTATGTTCTGTGTAAACACCATTTTTTTCAAGAATCTTTATTTTTAAGCATCATTTTCAAATAAATATGTTTTAAAAATTTATATGGATCATCCTTTTTTGGAAAATATACTTTATGAGGATCAATTAATTTGTGCATAAATATGAATATAAAAAAACATGGATATTAATTTGTCACTAGGTACTAAACATATTTTCATAATAAAAATAAATAATAAAAATGACAAAATTTAAAAAAGTATGGCTTAATTAAATAAATAATAATTTATAATAAATAGTAATCAATTAATGACATTTAAATTCCACATCATCCATTTCATCTAAAATTAGTGAAATATTTAAAAAAAATCTCTATTCCATCTCATTACAGCGTAAATAAATAAAATTGGGAATTTTTAATTATTAAAACATAAAAATGGAAAGAATCCCCTAAACACCATAATTTGTAGTTAATAAGTTCCTATATTTAGTGGCACCCAATAACCACTAGAATCCTGAAATACTTTAGTAAGACCAATTTCCCATTAAAGGTATACCTGCCTCTCAATCATGAAGGTAAATGAAGATAATATATTGATGGTTGTTTTTTTCCTTGAGAATAATCTATAATGTACTAGAATGAGGTCCGAGAAGACCAATTTGGAAAATAATTTCTTTGAATGAACCATATTTTGTGATTATATCATTCCATACTTTTATAAGATTATTAACTCATTGTATCCACTATTGCAACTCTTATAACACCCCCTTATTTAAGTAATATAATTTTTAATCTATTATAAATGATATTATCAGTATACTAGCATGGAAACAAGTAGGGATGAATTAGTTGTTAATTGTTTATCAAAAAAATATTCCTTTAATTTTTACCACATTGATTGTTGAACATTTTCTGATTATAAAAAATGATCGCGCTTGTTTGAACTATCTCCCACACCAATATGTAATGTTAGTAAACCTGTAAATAATGGAATATTTTTTTATAAGGTTCATCCCCATCAAGAAATATTACTCCATAGAATTATAAATATTTTTGAGTCAAATATTTTACACTATAAATAATATAATTAATTTATAAGTGGATTTAGAAAGGGTAATCTTATACATTATGTTTACTATAATACATGAGTAAATTTTTTTGAATCAAATTGGTTATTTATACTAGAATCTTACCAGTTCATCCAAAACATTCTTCCCATAAAAATATATCACAACACTGCACATGATGTTACTAAATCCAAAATATGATATCTCACTTCTCAAAAAATAGCCTTAAATACCATGTAGTATTCAAAAAAAAATTAATACTCAACCACTATTTTTTTATATATTCATGTTCTTATTAAAAAACTCTCTTTTGAAACTCTCAACATAAAAAACTATAAACGTGAGTTCCATTGAATATTTATAAATTATCTCACATTTTAGTGTTTATCACTAATCTTAAATAAACACATTTTGTTAAAGTTACATGGAGAGTAAAAATTGAATATATTTTTAAAATTATTTGTCAATTCCAATAGAACATCATAGTTTTTTGGTTCTATTAATTCTCTATATACTTTTACCTACCATATATGATTAAATTATTGTTGTTTTATTATTTCATACACAATAAGACATATTTTCAATAATATATTGGGTTCTTTGTAACCATATATTTCTTAGAGTGTTCCTCTAGTTCTTATGGGACTCATAGTTGTATATGCACTCTCATAGGCTCTCATTATTTTTCTCAAAAGGATCTCTATACTTTACTTTTTATGAGAAATTATTTATATTTTTTGTGTCAGTTTTAATTTCCAAATTTTTAATATTTTATGGATTGTTTTCATGTCAAATAAATCACCCTAACAATGATCTATTTTCTATATCTCAATGTCTACACGTGGATGTATCCCTTGTTTTCTTCATTTTTTTATTTATAAAATTTCCTTTAAGAGTGTTAAATAATATAATTTTATTCTTCTATATAATTTTATCTCATTTAAACATTTCATACAAATTTTGTATAGTAGTATCAGGTTTTATTATTATGAAAATATTCCACCAAAAATCAAAACAATGAATATTCACTATGGATGTATTAGAAATTCAACCACTACATTGTGTCTTGGTATGTCTTAGCTCATGGAATTAGATCTTCTTATGAGATATGTACTAACCTTAGATTGAATCTAAAAATATTAATTATCATCCCAACTCTTCATATTTTTCTCATCATGAATATAAAATATTTTTTTTATATTTAAATCATTGATGTTCAGCACCTGGGTCATCTAATTTCAATTTCCATATTTGTTCATCTTGAAGTTCCTATTGTCAAATTATATAAATTCCCACCCTCCTATATCAATTCCAATTTATTTTCACAAACATGAAACAAGGATTAACTAAGATTAATGATATTTTTAACATTTAAAAATGGATGTGGTATCATTTCATTTAATTTTATACATAAAAATTTAATCATGGAAACTCCATTTCTCATTCTGTAGGATTTAATAATTTTTTCTAAGTCACAACTCATAAAACAAATGATGATGACTCCTATAGAGAGTCAAATTATTCATATATAGGTCTATATGTATCATAAATTATTTACAGTGTCTCATTAACTATATTATATAATTAATATGCAACTATAAATTACTCATACATAATATAAAAAAACTCCTGAGATAGTTTTGATGGCCTCTATGTGGCTGCAGAGTGAATCATATGAAGAGTAAAATGAATCATACTTATACCAGGTGCATTTTACAATTTTCAATCTCATCCTTATAAAATTTGTGACTCAATAAATATAATTTCATAGGTACTTAAATTCATCTCTAGCCTTTATAAATAGTTTAATTCACCTTAGAACAACTTCAATTAATTTTAATAACTAGAAAAATAATTCTAATATTTTCTAGCATATTTCCAAGGAACACTATAAAACTTGAAACTCAAGTAAGATTATTTTTTAGTATCCTAACATCCTTGGTAATTGTATATTTATTATACCATATTAAACCATCATCCAAGAGTGTTTCATAACTAATTTTAGTATGCAACTTCTGAATAAATCTATGATGATATCTTCACACTTATACTATATTTTATCCAATACATTAAACCTATTTGAGTATTTTTGGTTTCAATCTATAGGATATATAGTACATGTTAGTAATTATCACCTTATACCATATCTAATCCATTATTAACATTTTATAGGAAATTATCCTTCAAATATTATATCACTCATCATGTTTATACATACCTGCTAAACAATTATCAGAAATATTGGGTTTCTTAGTGAATTTTCTCAGTGATGTTATTCATGGGTAATAACACTTTAATCCTTCATTATTTATTATGGAAACACCTCAAGTATATTTATTGGGTATATAATCACCCAATAACCTGAAATTCACCACACATATATGATGAAAATTATCAGAAACAAATACAACCAACCAACTAAAGGTAACTTTAATCATCCCATTTATGTTCGTTTTTGACACTAATGAATTATTTTAATTCTTAATGTATGTCAATATATCGTATCCCCATATTGAAAATAAATAAAATGTAAATGTAGGTAATTATAATCTGTAGAGAGATACCATAAATGCAAGGAAAGGTCATCAATGAAAAAAATACTCTCCATAGTTAATTTGATAATTTTTTGAAAGAAACAACTTTCTTTGTGTTATGTTCTACCCCATAAGGAGAGATTCACTTAGCTTCTATTTTAGAAGTGGGTGGCATCACTTATTCTCTAAGAAATGGGTTATCAACCAATCATATTTATGTCTATTTGAGCCTACCTAGTGTGGAAAACAATAGTGATTAATTTATTCCAAAAATCATCCCATGAAAAAAACAAGATATGGAACTAAATAAACTTTTCACTTCATTAGGGGATTACCAAGTAAATTATTCTAGGAATTTAAGGAATACACACTCAAATTAAAAAAACACATCAAAACATTTCTAATGAAAAATAATTGTTATAATTTTTTATATAATAACCACCCATTGATAAACATATTCAATATAAATAAGCTCAATAATGGGGATGTAGAAACATGTGTCAAACATAAATTTTTTCAAATCTATCAATAATTTAAGATTCCTATAAAATGACTAATTTCTTGATTTTTTTTATTTTATAACACCCCATTAAGTGCTATATTATATAATTCTTTATTATGGTTGGATTTTATCAAGTTACTAATTGAAATATTAACCATGAGAGGTAATATTTCAAGTTTTGAAAAGTAAAAAACAATGGGAAAGTTCAATTATAAGTATTTTAAAATCATCATTTCATTTCATTTAAGGACAACCAAAAAATAATGGAAAAAAGTTTCATATTTTTATGATCAAAAGTTATTTTAGTGGGGATATAACTTTTTTTAATCCAAAAAATCATATTATTCAAAACTCCAACACTTTTATAAGTCTTAATTCTATTATGTCCCTTGATTTTCCCTGTTCGATTTTTTTGGTGAAGCATGTATTTAATTTATTTGTTGATTTATTCATAGCAGAAATGAGATTAATGACTTCAGATAGAATGGAATATTCATATTTTTCAAGCTTGACTTATTTTCCTAGCCTCTTCCAACTGGTTTAACCATATTTTAAACCACTATTTAATATATTGATTAACCTTATTTATTTGTGTTTGTTTCTTTTTCATAAAAAAATTCCATATACTACATTCTATCAGTGCATTACCTTTTCTCCAATTAGATATTTATGTTCTGGTGTCCATGTCCAGAACTCAAAATCACCATGATAAAAAAATTTCTACCTTCCCCATACATCTTTAGTAGGATTTTACATTTACTTTTCATTCATCCTTTAATACTATTTATTATAAGTTTCAACAACCAATAAAATCCTACTATCTCTTTTATTTATAGTGTTTTTTTAATGTTCATTCCAACTAATTTTATATTTTCTACCCTATACATCTTTTGATGTTATATTAAATAGCATATCCAACCAAAATATAAGAATATTTTCCCAATTCGATTTACATCCTTAATAGTTTTTCCTTAAACTCCTTGGATTCTAATTGTTTTAAAAAAATTTTAGTGACTCCTCTCTCAATGTATGATTTCTTTCATTTTTTTATTAATTTTTTATTTTTTGGCCTAATCCATTAATTAGTATATGATTTTTTTTGGGATTTTATATACAAAAATTATTCATAGTCATGTAAAAATTTATTAACAACTCACAAAAGGTATTCATGTATTGAAAATTATTATTAAAATATAGATTCTAATTCATATATTACAACTAATTCTATCTTGATGGTTTAATTTTGACTTCATATATTCTCCACTATATTTAGGAATTTTTTCTCTTGAGCATAAGTATTATGAAAATAATCTTTGTCACCATTTCTAAATAGCCAATATACGACAAACAATGTCTTACAAAATTTGATCTTTTCTCTATTGGTGAAGCCTGGAACTTTTTTAAACCATTATTACTTTTGTGATAATCCATATCCTTTGGGATCCAAATTTTTATGGGTGAACTCATCATATAAATTCTCACATCCACTCTTGAATTATTTATGGGTTATTAAGAATTTTTAGTCCTATAAGTTTATATTTTGTTTGACTTTTTCACTACACTATTAATGAAAATAAAACAAGTAAAACTAGAATTAACTAGAATTTTTGTTACATTATTGCATGAGATTATAGATAGATGTTCATGGGGTGATTCCTTACACTTCTTGAAGACATTATACGTTTTAATACTCATCTCCTATGTTTTTATGACTGGAATTTTCTTTTCAATAGCATGGTATGTTCTATATTGTGTAACTTATATATTTTCAATTTAACATCCATATCATGGAACATAATTTTGAATGAAATATTCTCATTATAATACAACATTAATATTTATTTTCACTCTCTTTTTTACATTATAAATTTGATCCTTTTGTATTTTAATTCTAGTTAGGATTCATTGATAGTAAGTGTAGATTTATATGTCTGTTATAATGTATAGATATTATACTCAGAATTTTAAAAAAAAATTACTTTATAATTAATGATGTAATTCTATTTCTATTCGATCGTAGAGAATTATTCATTATGTAATTTTATGGATTTATCCATAGATTTAAACTCTTTGATGATAGTTTCATTTTTTCAACTATCCATCCAATTATTTGTTAAGTTTTGTATAATAATATTATGGCTGTTATTTATCATCATTAAAATAAGTAACAATGTCCCTTGGTATTTTTATCATATATTCCCTATCCTCTATATAGTGGTATTCAATAGATTTACCTAGATATTCATCATCATAGCATGAACATGAATCAATTTATTTTTTTCAAACCATTACAAATATGAATAACTTCATTAAGTGGTATATCATTTAATAATTTTCAATTTGTGTTCTACATCTTCAAGTAAAAATCCTAAACCTACACTCTATAATTCATAAATATAAACATTATAATTACATTTATGGATTTGATACTAATTAATTTGACCAATTTTTTATCCAAACATTACATCATAAAAAGTATATATAAGATTAATTGCATTCCCAAGTTCCTTTTTCTATTTAGAGTTTTATATTATTAGTGTAAACATGCAACAACTTGGATTCAAAAATATATAGATCATAGTGATAAATATCCTCTCAAAATAACCCCAACTTTTTATATTCCAGAATAAGTCTTTAATATCTCCCAGAAAATTCTTATCATTAGAAACCCTTCATGAAACATATCTTTAAACAACGTTCTTAGTAACCAGTGGAAAAAAATCATAAGAATACATCATAAAAAGGATATATAAGATCAATTACATTCCGAAGTTCCTTTTCTATTTAGAGTTTTATATGTTTAGGGTAAACATTCAACAACTTGGATTCACAAATATATAGATCATAGTGATCAATATCCTCTCCAAATAACCACAAATTTTAATATTCCATAATAACTCTTTAATATCTCCCAAAAAATTCTTATCATTATAAACCCTTCATGAAACATATATTTAAACAACGTTATTAGTAACCAGTGGAAAAAAATCATAAGAAGAGTGAGATAAAATAACTAGTGAGGTTATACAAAAGAATTAATAATTTTTGACATTCGTTATAAAAATATGACCATAAAGAAATGATGACACCGTCAAAGTGCATGATAATAACAAAAGATAAATCATACCCATCAATAAAAGGATCATCAATAATAAAACAAGGAATAATGATTTAATAATGAAAATTTTTATAAGATTCAAAAATTATGAGGAATTTGATCTCAATGTAGATCAATGGATGCATAAAAATCCATAGAATGCATAAATAATTTTTTGGTATCACTGAATATTATCTTTTTGTTACTCTTACTAATGAAATAAAAAATATGGTTGACATCCATCTCAAGAAAACCCAATGATTTTGAGGGAGATAATGGGGATCACTATTCATATCATAATCTATAATTGGTTAAAACCATATATATTGATTTATAATTGGTCTCAAGCCATCATATATTAAGCTCTAATGGGGATCAACTAATAGTATAAGATATATCAAGAATACTTGTGATATATAATTCATCTTTACCCTTAATAAATAATGACTATGAACCATGACATAAAAAAGGCACATATTTAATTCATCTCATCATAAAAATTAATTATATTTTCATTATTCATTTGATAACATGATTACCCATGGAAATATGGATGAGGTACCTGACAATATATTTGAAACAATCAAAATCCATCCAAAGAAATAATTAGGATGGATTAATTATAAAATATCCTAGTGAAACATAAGTAACATGAAGGGTTTTTGATATTTATGAATATAATTAACATTAAAAATTAATAAAAACATTTTTTATTAAGATAACCATTTCAATTTTATTATAATCAAATCATGGAAGCTTATATGGAAAATTATTTTGAAAGATCACTTATATCATTTCATCAGGAAACCATTATTTCTATTTACAAAACAAATATCATAAATTATAAACATTTTCAAACAACAAAGAATTAATTTTGGTTGAAAATAAACATTTTATTTTTAAAAGTAATATTTTAAACATTTAGGCATCATTAAAATGAGAAAATCCTTCCATGCTGTAAATATTAAAATGAAATATTAATTTCAAACATTTTGTAAAGGGAGTAAAATTAAATGATTTCAAAAACATTAATGAATTTTCATTTTAAAAACTATTTTAACAGTGGGATGAAGATCATGAAAATAGATTTAGGAGATAATTTCTTTTTTTAAAATAAAGCTTACAAAAACATTTAAGAAAAAATTAATGCATAAGAGAAATATTCTCGATCTAAATGAAATATATATGATCAGTATCACATACAAAAAATCATTCTTGTTTTTTCATAAATAAATAAGTGTGGAAAAAACTTGTCAACATAACTCATTAACATTTCAGAAGAAATAATTTTTTTAGGAAATAATAGCATATGATCTCCTCCAATGGAACCCTTAATTTAAACAATCCTAAATGAATAGAGATTACAACATAAAGACTTTTCTATTTGGGTAACTCTTAAATAATATTCTCCACGAAATATTAAATTCAAATGATATCATAAATATTATGAAAATAAGAATTTTAATGATATAACAGGTAAAAGTGGTATTTGATACACCTCTTAAAATAAGATAGGTGCATAACATAACATATATACCAAAGAGTATAATTTGAAACAATAAAATCATAATGTGATCATAACAATGAAGTAAAAATTAATCAATTAATATATTATGTGTATCAAATTTAAATCCCCATAAAACAATAGTAAATAAAACATTATATATTCAAAATTAATGACACAGATAATCATAGAATATAAAATAAAATTTAGAGGTTATATAACCTAATAAAATGAAATTGAGTTTTGAAATTCATTACAACCGGGTAACTTTTATGTCAAATCCACATGGATTAAATAATAAAATTTGAAACATAAAATAACCTTATTTATGAATGGTTCATTATATTAAATATAATGAGAGAATTATATAAAACATATAATATAAATTAGTTGCATGACATTAAAATATGTCTCAATGAATACCTTGAGTCATGATTTTCCATGTATGACCATTAACTCTTGCATAATAAGCTTATATAAAATATTTTATTTCTTAAGACACTTTTTTTGTTTAATTATTTATAATATAATAAATTTTTTTATTTCGTTTAATCTCATATTTAAATAAATAATCGTCTAACTCCACATCATATGTTTTGAGGACGTTCTGTTCATTTTTTCCAAGTGGACAAGTGTCACATATTGAGGTAAAAGAGCTCATTATTTAAAAATATACTGAATAGAAATCATGAAATAACTATAAATTTTATACATCAATTATAATTTTGTTAAAATCGTGAAATATGTTGATAAAAATTAGCTATATTAAAATTATGGAGACTGTAGGCCATACGTTCTCATGAGTTCCATTTAAATTTTTATGATCATTATAGATAGAAGGTAAGTAATATATTATATTTACCAAATTATAATCATATAATAAATAAAATATTGTTTATTTAAAAATAATTATAAATTTTATGCATATTATTTGGTGAGAAAATAATCATATTTATTTGCAGAGGATATAATATCAACATACTCAAGTACTACGTTATCATTTTTCAATATAAGAAATAAAATGACGTAATATATTTTATGAAAAATAAATATGTAGTTAATATAATAATTTTTTATTTCATATGTTAATTATCATTATCTTTAAAACATTCCTTACAAAGTCTTAGTGAAAAAATTACATTGCTTTATGTAGATATAATCAGCCATACACTTGTGTGTCACGATCGTATCCCCCATGAAATAGATGTGAAGAACTAATATGTGATATAACATATACATGTGTATAATTATTTTTAAACTACAAAATGTACACATTTAATCCATAATTATAACAATATTATAGAGGAAATTATTAAATATGAATTAAATAAGTTCTCGAGCGGGTAGTCTTCCATACACACAAATAATGGTTTGGTTTCCTATTCGATGGAAGAGGAGATTTATTTCGCTTATGAAATAAAATAATAAAATCTAAATATATGGTATATAGTAGTTTTATTAAATAAAAATAACATATCAATATTAGAAGGTGTTGGAATATGAAATAAAAAATAACACTCGGTTAAACACAATATATCTTCCTCAAACAACCTCCTTAGGTGAGCACCAAAAGACATCATATGATGGCTTCATTTTAAACATGGGGATTTATTAATTTTTTTTGGTAATTAATGAATTTATTTGGGTATTTATTTTCAAATAAAGAAGTATTTTAATATGTTAAGTGGAGAGGATAGGTGGGGCCTTTAAAAAGTGGTAGATAGGACACACTTGAATGTTTTGAAAAGAAAAAGGTGAACCCACATTTTTCACTTGAAAAAAGAATCCAAAATAAAAAATTATAGATACCTAGATAATATAAATTATAAATAGTTTTATATTATTTAATTTATATAAGTTTTTAGGTAATTAATCCCCAAACATTTTAGTTTTCCCCCAACAAATCCCTTTCACCTTAACTGTGAAAAAAGCTTTTTATGATTTTCACTATTCATTATAACAAAAAAATTATGTTAAACATATTAGATAATATGTATTATTTTAATTAAAAATAAATTATCAATTTTATCAAAATAAATTAATATTATTTAAATAATTAATATTTAAAGTAAAACCTACAGATGTGATGAAAAAACAGGTTATCAATAAATGTATTTTTCAAACATAAGATAATTCTATATCAACTCTATTACTGAAAACATAATTTTATGAATTTAAATTAAAATTTATTGATATGAAGTCTATAAATTTAATTTAAATAATTTCTCATTATGGTTTTTTAATTAAATTTAATGGATAAGCATTATGCACATTTGAACAATTTTCAACCAAAATCCATTTTTAAACCTTAAAATTAACTTATAAGAAAATATAATATAATGATTGTTATAATATAATTGTGTGGATTTAATATAAATAAATAATACTTATGATATATTACTTCATATTAATAACATAATGAGATAATTAAATTACTTAATTTATTCTAATGAATTGAAATTTTTACAAAAATTTTCATTTTTCACGATTCCTTAAAATATCTATATTTTCTAAAAAATAAAAAAAATCATACTAATTTAATTATGTAATTCTGATTATAAAAATAAATCTAATTTTTTATTTAATTGTTTTAAAATTTCTATAAATTAATTAAAGTATTTTCAAAAAAATGTAAAAATTATTTTTTATGAAAATCAATTTTTGAGGAATAAAATAACATTACTAAAATTTGATTCATTATTTTTTAATAATTTATAAATAAATTTTAATTGTGTATGAAATTTATATATATATTTCATAAAGTATTTAATATTATTCAAACCTTCCAATTTAATGGTTAGGTTATAACTATGATAATTAAAATTATATTATTTAATAGTTTGTTTAAGCACGGTGTTGTATGTAGAATATGCTATCTAACATAATTTTATTCTTTTAAAATCAATGGGTGATAAATTTTCTCCCCATTTTTTAAATCTGATCCTAAAAATTTGAACTCTATATCAGTGATCAATGGTTTTATAATAAAAATACGATTATTGAAATCCCACCTCATAAAAATGGTTAGTAAAACATATTCTTGATAAAAGAGAATGATATGTATGATGGTTATATAGAATAACACATAACATGTTTACAAATAGTGTTTCATTAGAAGAAAGTAAATATATGGAAATAGAATATAAATCAAACTTCTAATTAACAACAGAGAGTGATAGTGACCATTGATCATGATAAAGTGAATAACAATGAGAAAGTCAACAACCACAAATCAGTTAACCAATTATATATGAAAAATATCATTTATTTCATAAAAAATGAGGGTAATTAGACAATTTTGTTGTTTAAATATCAATTTATTAGAGCTTAAGAATTATTTTAATATTAAGAACATGAAAAAAGAAAAACCATACTTACTTTACAAGTATAATTTAATCTTTCAATAAATTTCCACCAAAATCACATATTTTCTATAAATGATTAGTGTTCTAGAAAATATTTTCATACATTATGTATTAAAATTAACTTCTAAAGGATTAAAAAATCTCCCAAAGGATAATAGTCTATTCCACTTGAATTTATAAATTAACTACTTTAAATGGTTTTCTCATGATAAGAATTTACCAAATATTAATAAACCTTTATATGCTCAAAAAATAAATAGTAATACCCCAATTTTAAACTAAATAATTCCATACATAACTATCCTTACAATTCATAAAATTATCATGACTAAAATTAAAGATCAATGTTAAAAATGACTAGATCATGTATCCTTCTAAGATAAATTTAACATTTATCCATAAATAACATTAATAATTCATAAATTATCCTACCAAGAATTTATATTACCTAACCACATAATCTCCATGATATGAAAATAATTTTAAAAAATGACCATATATCTTCTATAAAATCATAATTAATTATTGTTTTAATCATAAAGGTTATCTAATTCCTTTTATCATATATACCCAGAAGTGTAATATCATACTTCCATAATAATACTTCACCTTAAACCTATGGTTTTAGTATAACTTAACCCAATAAAATATATCCCAAAATACCAATAATCACCCAATGATTTCATCACTTAAAACCTAAAAATTTGTGTTTATGATTTTGATCATTAAATCAACCTCAATCATACAAAGCTATAATAGTATCCATATCTATTAAGATAACATCACATAAAGAAATAAAAATATAGAAATATTTCTAAAATCAACTCTAATATCAATGATAATAGCTAGTATCCCACACTCCTAGATCTCGAGCAAAAAAAATAAATTTACTTTTCAATATTTGATACCGATGAATTTGACCCATATTTTTCCATCCCAAAATTAAATCATCCAAAAGATTTATTGAATCACATACATACCCAAGGATCATTAAGGTTTATATTTTGATAGAATTTGGGAAAACTCGAAAAACATGGATTCATAATCAACTTGTTCATAATGATAAAATTAATATCCAACTAAACATATATTTTAATATTACATAAGATGCCATAAATATATCTCAAAAAATTCTTCAAATTATAAAAAAATTCTAGAAAAGAATAATTTACCATCATTCTTCATAACCTAGGGAAAATTAATCTTAATAAGGATGAGATCAAATTTTTAGTATGAGTAAACATAAGAATAAAAACTTTAATCTCACTAGTGAGAAAAATATGAGCATAATGTTATGATAAAATTATTATGGTGCAAGAAAATAACATAAGAGAAATCATACCTATCAACACATGGATCATACATCATGAATCTTGGAATAGGTATTTAATAAAAAAAGTCATAAGATTAAATAATAATGAGAAATGTGATGAAATCATGATGAAAAGAAATTTCAATATAAATATAGATCATAAATAAAACATGTTGGTATCATTTGAAATTATCTTTTCATCACTATTAAAAATATAATAACCGATATGGAAAAACATCCATATTAAAAGAACCTAATGAATTGAAGAGATGTAATTGGGCTCACCTATCATATAATGAGGTATAATGTGGTTAAAATCATCATTTAATGACATATAATTGTATTTAACCCATGATATATTGAGCTATAATGGGGATGAACTAGTCGTAGAAGATGTATTGGGCACACCTGTGAGCTATAACATGGATAAAACCTTTATAAAAAATTTCCATTAACAATAACATAAGTAATTTAATATATCTATAAACTCATCATAAAACTCATATAATCATCCATTATTCATTTCATAGCATGATTAAACCATGTAAACTAAATAGGTTCCATGAAAATCTCTTTGAAACAGTTATTGTTCATCTAATGAAATAATGAGGAAGGTATCATTATGAAATATGCCTAGTATATATTTTTTAACGTCAAGGGTTCTTGATTTTGATGATTGAAAATACCATTAATATGTAATTAAAAATAATCATGTGGAAAATAACCTTTTCTATTTCAGTATTTTCAAAGGATATTATCTTATAAGAAAAATAATTTTGAAAGATGAGAAGGAACATTTCTTGAGTAAAATATACTTTCCCTCTTGAAAACACTTATTTAAAATATAAAACTTTCTCAATATTTAATGAAATAAATTTATTTGAAAATAAAATTTGAAATATAATTTTTAAAATGTAAAACATTGAGGGTTTATGGTGGCGGTAAAATAAGTCCAGGTAGTAAATGTCCAAAACGAACATTCTGTTAAAACATTTTGTAATTGGAGTCAAAGTGACCAGTTTCGAAAACATCAAGAATGTAACTTTTTTTAAAATAATTAAAAGGTGGTAAAAGTCCAGGGAAAAAGAATTATGAAATAATTAACTATTATAAAGTTTCAATTTTTTTTAATAAAACATTGAAAATGAAGAGAAATATTATTGACCTAAAAGAAAGATATAAGATCAGTATCACTTAAAATAAAATTGTTGATATTTATTTAATTAATAAGGTAGGAAAATGAAATGAATATTCTTAACAACATTTATAATCATTGGAGATTAAATATATTAATTTAAATAATATAAGGGAATACCATTTCTTATAATGTACCCTTGAACATAAAATAATCCATAAGAGATGATAATGCAACATAAATAATTTTCTACATTGGTAGATCTTATCTCATTAGACCCATGAATGAATAATTTAAAATGATACTTTTAATATCTATTAAATAATATTTTTCATGATATATCAAGTCAATGGTGTGTTATATATAATTCAAAAAATAAGATAGGTGTATAACATACATATGTCCCAACGAAGCCAATTTAGGACAAGCAAACCATACAATTATTATAATGTTGATGTTAAAATTAATAATAGAATATAGTATTTGTATAAAATGTAAATAATATTTTTTAAAGAAAACCAAATATAAAAAAATTACACAAAATATTATAATATCAAATACCATGAATAAGAAATATATCATAGTGAAAGGAAATTGAGTAAAAAAATCCATTACTACTTGCTAACTTTCAAGTCAAATCCCCATGGATGATATAATTAAAATTGCAACATAAAATTGAATGATGTATAAATTATTTATGATCATAAATATAAAATGGTTATTAGACAAACTCCACAGAATAAATTAGGTGCATTACATTAAGATATTCCTCAAGGAAGGAAAATTAAGACTGAGTCCCTTACCTTGAGTCCAAAAATTCCATGTATTTATTTTGACTCCAATATAATGAAATTATATCAATTATTATATTTATTAAGAAATTTTTATTATTTAATAAGTTATAAATAAATAAATAATTTATTTTATTTTAATTAAATACTTGAATACTTAATTAGTTAATTCCACATTTTGTGTTTTGAGGATGTTCAGTTCAGTTTTTTGAAATGGTTTTGATATGTTGACTGATGTCAAAGAGGTCATTATTATAAATTATATAGAATAATAATCATGATATAATGATTAATTTTATACATAAATTATAATTTTAAAACACATACTGATTTAGGGTTATGAAAAATGAACTATATTACGATCACAGATAAGGTTGGTTGTACGTACACATGAGTAACGTTTCCATTTTTCAGTGATCATTATGGAAAGAAGGTAAGAAATATAATATCATTATAGAATTATAATAATATAAAAAGATACATATTACTTATTTGAATATACCTATATATATCATCTATTTTATTTTGTGATGAAAAAATAATCAAATCTTTCTTTTCTAATGATAGTCTACATGTACACATGCACGACATTATCATTTTTCAGTGTATGTAAAAAATAATGAGGAAAATTATTAAAATGATAAATATAAAATTACCATGATAATTATTTCATTTAGATCACATATATTAATTAAATAGAACCTTATTACCTACCCTGTAATGTTTCATGGAATAACTAATCACATATCTTTGGGAAGCAGTAGTCCACTGTACACACGAGCGACGTTATTGTATTGACATAGGAATGGAATGTAAGAAGGTATATATGATATCATAATTAATGGAGAATAATTATGTTGAAAATTTAAAATATATACTTTTAATATCTCATTATAACAATATATGTGAACTGATGATGAAAAAATTATATCGCTTTGTGAGGTTGTAGTCTTCCTTACAAACGAATGATGGTTTCATTTATCATTTGATGGACGAGTATATGGATTTAGGTTATGATATTATCATAATAATATCTAATTATAAGATAGATATTTTTTTTATTACATATTATTAATGGAATAATATTTTATGTACATGGAACCTAAAATAAATTTAAAATGCTTGGTTAAGCATGATACCTCTTATTCGTATTACCTCTTTAGGTTAGAACCAAAAGGCTTATTAGGATATATTTATGGTAAAAAAATGTTATACCGGTCATGGTTATGGAATTAAGGAATTTATTTGGGTAGTTATTGGATGATAGAATATTATTTAAAGGTGTTAATTCTAAAGGATAGGGGTGGCCTTTTATATCTAGGGGAGAGGACACACTTGGATTTTTTAAATTGAAAGAGGTGTACCCATTTTTTTACATGATAAGAGGATAAAAAATAGAACATTATAGATAATTAGATGATATAAGGTTGATATATTGATATAAAATATAATTAATTAATGTTTTTGGGTCATTTTAATTAATATCATTTTAGTTTATCCTCCACAAAATTCGTTTTCACCTTAACTACTGTAATTTTATTATGTTTTAACTATTAATTATGAAAAAATTAAGTGGAAATTATTGGATATTTTAAATTATAATAATTAAAAATATATAACCCATTTTATAAAATTCAATTCATATAATTAATAAGATTTAATCAAAAATAAAAACCACATACGTGACGAAAAGGTGGCTTTTCAAGAAATGAAATTTTCAGGCATATAATGATTTTATATTAACTCTATGAATAGTAAAATTCATTTTATAAATTTCAATTAATATATATTTATATAAAATTTATAAATTTCATTAAAATCATCTATAGAAAGTGTATTTTTAATTAATTTTAATATAGAAACATTATGCACTTTAATACAGGGTTTAGAAATACCCATTTTTAAACCTAAAAATCAACTTATACTAAAATCCAATATAAATATGATTGAAATATATTGAATTTTATTAAAGAAAAAAATATATATTATTTTAATTTGATATTTTACTCAAAAAATAATCATATTTTTTAATTACATAATTTATTTAAAAGAAGTGACATTTTTACCAAAAAAACATTGTATTCACTATTTAGCAATAAATCTATATTTTTATGAAAAATAAAAAAATTTAACCATAAGTAATTTTTTGTAAGATGATTTAAAAAATTAATATCTTTTTATAAATACATTTTCTACATTTTCAATAAATTACTAAAAAAAATTTTCCTAAAAAATAATTAAAATCATTTTTAAAGTAAATATATTATTGATGAATAAAATTACATTATATAAAATTGTTTTATTTTTTAATAATAATTTAACTATAAATTAATACAAATTAATAAATTTATATATAGATTACACAAATTAATTAATACAATTTGTATCAAAAAATTTAATAATAATGTTATAATGGTTATAGGTAAAATAATATTCTTTGATGTTTCGTTTAAGCATTATGTTGCATATAAAAATATTATCAAACATAATGTTCTTATTTTAAAATATATGGGTGTTAATATTGAGCTCATTATTAATCCTATTTTATTGTATGGGATAAGTACTCCAATACTTTTTTAATAGTGAGGTAATATAATTAATCCATTTCAGGCTCATAAACATCAAATATATACTTCTTATTGTTATAATAATAACGACATGGGACTATAAATAGTAGATCCAATAATATGTAACATTTTATATGATACTAATTTTAATTGTAAGAACCATATATTTTGATATATATATATATATATTCTTTTAAAAAATTAATGTTTTCGACATTTTATGTTAAACGTAACATCATGTTTAAATGAAAAGTGACATGCTTTTAAAATATTATTATTACATATGATATATCCCTTAAACATTAGAATGATGGGTATGAGTGGGACTAAATAAATTATAAAAATATATGGCTTAAATATGTATATGAAATAAATTTTTTAATGACCAGTTAATTAAAAATAAATATATAAACCATTCGAAAATAATGAGAACCATTTTCTGGAAAACTATTTTTAATTACAAAAATGCCTTTTATATCTACTAATTAAAAAAATAAGTTTTCATGTATTATTTTATAAAAAATTTTATATTATATTTTAAATAATGTTTTTTAACATTCAACTTTTTTGTTTTTGAAAAAAAGAGATAACAATTAATCCAATGTTATTTTTAAAAACAATATTTTCTAAAAGTAGTTCTATTGGATTTTTTCACCCTAATATTAAAATATATTTAATTTTAAAATTTCAAAAAATTTATTTTAAAAAATAATCACTATTTTTAAAATCACCATTTCCAAATTATCTTGGATTGATTTTTTACGAATTTTTGGAAATGATAAATTTTTGGATGAATAGTGTATAATACATTTTTTTATTAATAAACGTCTTTTATTTTAAAGAATCTAAAAATACAAAAATTAAAATTAAATGGTTTTTAAGGTAATATTAGTTCAATTATATATATAATAATCCAATTTAAGTGATTTTAGTAAATTTTAAAATGATTTTTTCAATAAAAAGTGTTTTATACTTTTGGATCTTTTCTCTTTGGAAAAAAAAATTAATCACTTCTGGGATATTAATTTTATATTAAAATTTTGCACTTATATAAATATAATTTGAAAATGTTAATTAATTTTTTTAATCATAATAATTTTTATTTTTTAATAATTTAAAATTACTTTTGACAATTACCAATAGTAAAATCACTAAAAATTAATTACTGCAGTTAAGGTGAAAATATGTTTACATATGTGAGACTAAAAAGATAAGTTGTAAAATGACGTAAAAATTTGAAAAACCCATTTTATTGTAATATTATGATCTTATGACATATAAATATCAATAATGTACCACTTTTATCCTTTTGGAATTTGAAAAACATGGGTACACTTTTTCTTCACAAAAATTAGCAGTCTTCCACTCACCAAACTTATAAAAGGCCACCCCGTCTCCACCAATATTCACACATGAAAAATTAAATGGTTCAAAAAATCGAAATTAATTTATTATTTACATCCCAATATCTTAGAGGAATTTTGGACGCCATAATGCTAATCTAAGAAGGATTTAGGGTAAAACTAAATGGGTTTTCCAAAGAAGATGGAAAGTTTTAAACTATACATTTTTTAAATGTTCTTATAACTCCATAAATATCCACAAATTATGATGATATAAAAACAAAAATATATTAAATATATTAAATATATTAATATTTTATTATGTTATTATTTTAATTTTATTATATATATTTACCACCTCTTCTATCAAATGGGATACAGAATCATAATTCTTGTGTATGGAAGACTACCGCATCACGATCCAATGATATTCTTTTTCAGTAACCACCTAACATGAATGGATTTAATGAAGGATTTAATTTTTATAAGAGAAATTTATGATATTATTATTCTTCTATAATTATAATATAACACATAACTACTTATCTTCAAATCCATTAAAGAATAAAAATGCTACATATGTGTACAACAGACAAGTTCCTCATGAACTGATTTGATGTATTTTTCTATTTCCAATTTACATGGATGAAAATAAAGAAATATAAAATTAATAAATATGATATTTGAAAAATAATTATACCTATATAATTAATTTATCACATATACCTTCTTACATTCCATTCTTTGGGGGATACGATAACTTCGTTCATCTGTGTGACGAACTACCCCTTAGAAAGAGATGTGATCTAGTATTCACATATTCTATACAAGGATGTTAATAATAAAATAATAAAATATAAATATTTTATATTTATGAAATATAAAATATTATTTAATGATAATTTATTATTTATGTTTATTTATTTCAATCTTCTGAGAAAACAGAAACAACATTTATGTGTAAATATGACCCATCGTCTCTATAAACGATGTTTTTCGTTTTCTATTTACAACTCTAATTTATAACTCTAATTGATATAATAATAAATATATATGATATCTATATAATCTTTAACATTCTTGAGAGTCTTTAACTAGGATAAAAAATCAAAACAGACATTAGAAACAAATCAGTTATTACATGAAACATGCTTTTAACTATGAATTATTAATAAATGTGAAATAAAATGTCATAAATAAATCATATATTGTATGATATATATATGTGTGGTTATATGATATATTTTTAATAAAAATAAATTCATTATGAAATAGGATGGAATTCGTACAAAATAATTTAGGACCTATGTATATTGATTTCCATATAACTTTTATTTTCTATGAGGCAAATATGATATTCACTATTTGATTATTTTATGTGATGTATATAATTACCGTGAATTTATTTTATGATAATTATCATAATAATTAAATTATTGAAACATCCATTAATTATCTCTCTTTCATGGGGTTTACGATTCAAATGTTTCAAAGCAATAAAATATTTTTTTCTCAATTTAAATTCTTTGGGACTTATGTTATGTTATGAAAAAATATTATTTTATTAGGTGTTTATACAGATTCACTGGTTTATAAAATCAATAATATATATATTCTCAAGATATTATAATTTTTATTTAATGTTATTTTTTATGCGACTTATGATTAAAAGTTACCAAAGTGGTAATAGTATTATATTAGTATCTAATTGTGTATTAGAATTGTTTATGATTACAATTCTAATGCTGAAATATTATTATATAAACAAAGGAAAATAATGAATTTTATTCTATTTATGTTATATCATTATAATAATGTTATCAATTTAGTTTACTCTCTTTAACTTCCCAAGCGTTTTAAATAAAGTTTTAAAAAAATTGAATTTATTTTTCTCTTCATCAAAAATCATTTTTCTTAAAAAATAATGTTTTGGAAAACATTTATAAAATTATCCTAATGATTTATTAAAGGAAAATTTACCAATTCTTTACTTTTATATATTTTTTAATCAAATATTAATATAATTTTCAAAATAATTCTCGACTATATTTTACTAAAAAATGTGAAAGGAATATATATTTTATCTTTTATGGCATGTACAAAATTTTCCTCCCTCATAACCCCTAAATTTTTTAATTCTTTATTTATATATTTGGAATGATATTTTCAAAAAAAAAGGATTTTGAAAATATTTTAAATTTCAAAAAAAGTGTTTTTTCAAATTTGAGTGGATATTTTCCTCAATACATGTATTAATTGATTTTAAAATAATCCTTTATAAGTTTTCAATGATCATTTTTAAAAAAATATATTTTAGAAATATTTTATGATGTTTTAATTTTAAAATTGAATTTAAAATAATGGTTATTTTCCTTAAAAAAATTCTAAATGATATTTGGAAATCATTTTCCTTCTAAGACGGCGTCCTTTGGTGTTAATTATGTTGTAGTGGAGATATGATCCAAGGATACTATTATTATTCCATCTCTAGGAGGATTATATTTATAGTGAAAAGATATATATGAAAACCATTTCTCCTACTTGGGTTATACCTTTATGTAATGCTTATGAAATGTAGATCTATTTCCATGGGTTATATTTTGATGAAATGATAACATGATTATTAGAAATCATTGTTTTCCATAGGTTATGCTATGATGAAATTTATATGAAACCCACTTATTTTCCATGGGTTATACTATTATCTTATTCTTATGGAACCCATTTACTTTCATGGGTTCTGATATGATAAATGATTGATGATATTACATAAAATGTATGTATGATATTCATTATATGATGGTTGGGACCCATATGTTCCTCCAATTCAATGGGTTATGATTGATATCTCATGACATAAATAATGATGGAATGGGATGTAAATCAAGTATAGTAAGGGAATTATCAACTATGATAGTCTTAGGAGTGAACCTTGATCACTATAATGGTTTACAGAGTGAAACCATTCCAAAATTACAGTCAGGGTAATTATCTTTGATATATTGAGAAAATGATTTTAAATAATTTTTTGTATGACAAAAATCTATGTCTTATATCATTATTGTGATCTCATGGATTATGTTATTTGATTTTATTTTTATTAATGTATTATGAACTACCATGATTTATTATATGACTCGTGTTTATGATCTATGAGATGCAAGGTGTGGTTTTAAAATATTATTATCATGTTATCATATCATTATCCTAATGATAGGTTGATATCTATATTGTATACCCTTACAAAGAATCTGATATCACCCATTCTTATGTTTCCTTTCCCCGTGTTATGAATAAAGGTTTTAATTAGCGTATATCAAATCATAGTACAATATAGAATGATCTTTATTGGATATGATTAATATCATTCATGAAATAAAAAGATATGAGTCCAAGTTTCTAATGGAACTATACCTTTATGACCATTAGGTAGGTTTTTCTGTGATGTAATGAATATTCTTCTAAAAATTTGTAATATATATGCATAAAAAGTTAGGGTATCTATAGAAAATTCCATTAGACAACTACAAATATATCGAGTGGGTGGGGGAATCATGTGTTATTATATTTTTTAGATACTGAATATTCTTTTAATATTTAAACCCTATGGTAGTTAAACGTTTTTATCCATTTAATATAATTATATATTTCTTATTTTACCTAGAAAAAACACCTATATTCAATAAAATAAAATTATTAAAGAATGTCATGTGTAATTTTATAAGGTTCAAGCATTCATGAGAATCTTACTCCTTATTGTTCTTAGGAAGTATGAGCCTCAAACTTTTCACTATAAATCATTTCATCAATTCACAAGTGGATTGGGTAGGAATCATCCTATACCCTCTCAATGTTTTAAAAATTGAGTATGTTCACTACATTACAAAATGGAACATTTAAGAATACCACATGTTCTTTATACTATAATCATTCCATTTCTTCTTAAACATCCAACCCATTTATGTAGATCACAAAAATATATTGGGATGTTACTGCATCCAAAATCTTATATTCTTATCACCCAACATAGAATTTCGAATAACTTATAGTCTTTAAAAAATCGATGCAACATGGTATCTATTTTTTATGTATCTTGTAATATTTATTTGGAAACCATATGCTGGATACTCTCAACTAAAAATTGTTAGAACTTAACTATCACTAAATATTCAAAATAACGTTTACATGATGGACTTTCTCACTTCTTCATAAAAACAATTTCTTGATAAATTTACCTCATGTGTAAATATTTGTTGTTATAGGTATGTTCTTCCTCACTACAATCAAAAACTCACATGTATCTTTCTAATCATACATATTATTCTACATTGAATAATTATTTTAGTTCAAATTTTTATTCTATTAATATTTGATACACAATAGGTCTTCTTTAAAAAAATATATCAGGTTCTTGTCTGTCTTCCATTTCATTGAGGGTTATTTTTGTTATCTATCCAATATTAGTTGTACAAACACTCTCAGTGACTCTCTATATTAATATCAAAAGGTTATCTAACATTTAAATAATTTTAAGAATCATTTACTTTTATGGGGTCACATTAATTTTCTATAAATGGAAATATTGTAGTGAATGTTTACAGAAAAAAATTCCCCTAAAATCCTCTACATACTTTTTCCCAATTTATTTATATGGGTGTGCCTCATGTTTTATTCATTTTTTTATTTATTCTTCTTCTCTATGATAATTTAAGAAACCATTCTATTCTTCTTTATCATTTTTCTTTAACCAAATATATATTTTAGAATTTATATAATCGTCTTAGGTTTTATTCTTAATAAAATATTCCAATAAATATATTCACTTAGAATTGTGTTTTAATGGTTCATCATTTGAAAAAAGGTATTGGAAGGAAAATAATATATGTCCCTAATATATCATATATATAATCAAAATATTATGTAAATGGATAATATTTTTTTTTACATAATGTGAGGTGTAATATATCTTTGACTATTCATTGTATTATTGATTAAATCAACCTTAACTATAGATGTAAGCCTCTTTCCTCTAAGGGGATTACATTGAAAAATGGATAACCAAAAATTTCTTAAGGATCCCAAAATTTAGACATTGTGTTAATGACTTTAACCAGTAAAAACTTTCTTCTCACGAGGAAGTGTGTATCAAGATAAATTTTTACAATTGGTCATATCCAATAGGAGGGATATCTCTATTCATATATCCATCTATAAATCATTTCATCTGATGTAATGTTTCTACCATATTCAATGAATCAATGTATATTTATTCTATAAATAAGTATTCATTTAATTATTTAAATAAATTTAATTCATTTAATCCATTAAAAATGGATTAAAACTATTGTAACCATATGGGAAGATTCATGACCCTAAATTCATGCATAGTTGGTAGATGAACACACTCAGCCTGTTAAGAGACATATGTATTCACTCATCCTAAAATGTTAGGTGAAACATATTTTTTCATATCTATCTAGTCAATATGTTTTTAGTACATAACAAAAAATCAATCAATTGTACTAAAATCTATAAGGGATTTCTTAAAAAACATCACAACTCATTATGAATCAATACAACACACCTCTATGATATAGTTTCATCAAACTCAAATCATTTAGGACTGAAAAAATTCCTAAAAAATAGAATACTTTAAACTCCTATATGTGTTTCACAGAGATAATAATTTGTCTAGTGTGATCTAATAGGTCTAGTGTGATCTCCATCAAACATACCCATATCTCCATACAACCATTCCCACCATTATATATACCATATGCAACATATGTATACTTATTTAATCATTTTTTACACTACATTGAGTGATAACTAGAAAATGAACAATTTTAACATATTATAGGATATTTCATCCTCTCTTGAATCTATGAATAATACCAACCATGTAAATGAATAAATCACATTTCATTCATATTGCTGGTGAGAACATAACATGTTCCTTATAAAAGTATCCAGACACACCACATGCGATTACCTTTTGAAAGGTTATGAGTTTCCTTATTAAAATTAAATAAAGGTTTAAATTTCACTACTTATCAAAAGTGAAAAAATCTAAAGCTAGTATCACTCCAATCGATAAGATGATTATCAACATAGCCAACCACGACATGATTAGATAATTAAATTTTGAATTGTGTAAGTAAGGTTTAAAAACATTAATGATCTCATTATTGGAATCATTATAACCTCAATTAGTAGGGATGAATAATATTCATATATCCCAAAGTATATCGATGACTGAATGACATTCCATTAGATATTGTTTGGCAGGTCAATTCATGAAAAAAACCATTAATTATTTCCTCATAAATCTATTATTCATATCTCATATAGAATCCATTCTAATTATTACAATATTCTATTCATGATAATATTAAAATTCCACCAGACCCCATAATACTCTGTTATAATCATCGATTTAAAATAATGCAATGTCATTTGTCAAGATAATATCACCATTTGACCATTCTTGTAATGTAAATTTGAGCACATGTGGATGAATGATAAATTATGGTGTAATTTATTATAAAATAATGATTAATCATATATCCATTACATTAATATTTCAATTATTAGAAACCTAGATACCTAACTTGAAACTAATGTGGTTGTTGGGGTAATGGATTCATTAAAATACCTACAATATTTTACATTATATCCTCCCAACTGATCTTCACATCACCCCTATAAATAACATATTGGATGAGATGTAATTTATAAAAAATATTTTTGATTCATTGGTATGACTGAGGTTTCATATCTTGAGACATAGCTCCAATATTTTCAGAGAAAATATTGGTCACACCCTCAATATCAGGAACCTTTCCATGTTTAGAGATGATATTCCTGATCTAAATAGAATTTTTCATAGAATTTAATGTAAAAAATGTACTCTACCTCTATTGTCAAGCCTGTTATGGTAGATTGTTTGGAACTCTTCCAATAGATAACTCCATCATTCATGAAAATATAAAGCTAGATTAAGATTTCATATCATCTCTATTATAAAGAAACAAGCAGTTTTGTAACCCTTTACACAACAATCATCCTCTCCATTAAAGTTGAAGGATATATCTATAGTTCTTCTTATATACATAATAATGAAATTAAAACAACCTAGTTACTGTCACCAAGATTATTTTGGTATCAAATATTCATTATAATACCATCTGTCACATCTAACCAAGAAACAAATGACACACATGATAAAACCTATTAAAAAAGGAAAAGAATTCTACATATCCTTTATAACCTTTAAGAGGGTTCTGATCGTTATAAAGATTAATGCATCATAAAATAGGTATATAACCCTTTTGGAGAACTCTATACTAAACCAATTGAGTACTTTACCAATATATGTGTTCTAACTAAGTCCAAGATTCCTCTTAGATCTATCTTTATAGATCCTAAAACCATGTATGTATGTTACTTTACCCATGTATTTCATCAAGAATTATTTTCCCAACCCCATTTTAACATAGTATATAATTGTGATATCATTTACAATAAGTATTATGTCATCCACTTGTAACAATATAAACACTAATTTACTCCACAAAATACCATTTTGTACACAAGAATTATACTATTTCTTAATGAAACCAAACTCTTTTATTGCTTCATAAAAATGGAATTCCATCTCTAAGATGCTTTCTATTGTCCATAAATGTACTGTTACAATATACAAATCATAAAAAAATCATCTCGAACATTAAAAACATTGGGTGATATTATATAGAAATAGTCAACTAAAATCCCACCATGGAAGGAATTTTTGATATATATATGATGTATATCATATTAATTATGAGATATTATGGATATAAAAATATGAATGTACTTTATCATCACTATTTTAATAAATGTTTCTTTATATTCTATTCCATAATTTTTGTTTACCATTGTCCATAGTGTGTTATTTATTAGTATAAAATTTATTATCCATGTTAGTTATCTTATTAAAACCCCACTTTCAACCTATGGTTCTTACCCACTAAGGTGGATCCATAATGTTTTGAACATTGTTAGTGTACATGGAGTACATTTTATTATCCATGTATTTCAACAATTTATCCTTATCAAAACCAATAATGTAAACATTGTAGGTAATAGGTTTATCGTTTATGAATGTTAATTCATTATCATTAACCATGAAAAATCCAAATCACTTAGGTTCCCAAGGAATGTTGTTTGACCTTAATGGTTCTTCAGTAACCTGAGTTAGTTCTCTTTCAACAACTCTATAGAAATGTCTTATACTCCTTATAAAAAATACTTTGTTTATTATTCTTGAAATTCCAAATGTTAAACTTTCCACTAAATATATCCTAAAAAATATACTACTTATAAAAGAAAATAAAAATCTGGGGAAAAACACTTTGGGTTTAGTTGGGTTATTGAAACTGTATCTCTTATTTTCATTTTGATAACCATCAAATAAGATTTTTTTAACTTAGAATCAATATTATTAGAATCCAATATTAATAAAAGTTATTTTCAAACCCAATCCTCATAGCATACAAACTAAGATGTTTCTCATGCCATATCCCATGTTTTGTATTTATGACTAATTTAGGTGAAAAAATATAGTATGAATGGATAATCCTCTATCTCAGAACCCTATAATGTATTATGAAGGTCCAATAAACTCATTATTGATTGAACTATTTCAATAGGGTTTCATTCCTAATTTTTGATACACCATTCTATTATTATTTTCTAGGATGTGTGAGACATGAATAAATTTTATAAGATCACATATGATCAGTTAATTATTGGATCATGTTTTTTGTACCCTCATATAATCTTACAATCTGAATACCTTTTCCCTATAAATTTTTTACTATGTTTTAAAACAATTTTATTTATTCCGAAGTTTCTGCATGTGTCTCATCAGAAATATGTTATAATTCAAACAAAATTCATTTATAAATTTAATAAAATACTTAAAACCACCACATTTTTATGTTCTAATTTATCTACATACATAACTATGAATAATGCTCAAAAATCCACTTGTTCTTTCACCATTTCTTCAAAAAGATTCTTAATTAATTTTTTAATATAAAAAATATTTCTACACTTTATCCTAATGGGTATCGCTATTTCCCCTAGGGTTACATAATATAGAAATTTATATCCCAAAACAAGGAAACCACTAAACTATAGGGTAGTATAGCAATTTAAAGACCCAGTTATAACCCACATAGATAAGGTTGTAGGATGTAATAATAAAAATAAAGGTGGACTAAACTAATTACAATTTTTAGTAATTAAATCTAATATATCAAGCACATTATTGGTAAATAAAATTGGAGAAGAAAACATAAAAAGGGTTTTGGGAATTAATTAATCCAAGTTCATGGATTAACAGGGTATGAAATAATTAATATACAGTCATTTAGTCATCAGAATCAAGTCCAAGTGAGTCCAATGTTCAGGGTAATCACTCTCCATACAAAATATACGTTTCCAATTGTTAGGTACTTTGGATTGAAAAGAATGAGAAAAACAAAAAAAATATTTAAACATAGGATAGAGAAAAACAAAATGGTCATGAAAAAATTTAAAACCATAGATATCACATTAATCAAGTCATTCAATCAACTCGGGCTATGGTCATGCTCAAAGAAAGAATGAAATTAATCCCACTTCCTAACCTCACTCAAAATGGTTCGGAAAAAAGGAATCATGGAAGGGATAGAAATGAATATCTAATATGAAAACCCCTCATGAATTGAAATCAGAATCAAAATACCTCATATAAAAAATCCCCATTCATCACAAATTCTACAAGAAACAAAATCACACCCCATGGTAGACATGAGAGGGTATAAAAAATAAGAAAATCCTACATAATGGCATAGAATTAGAGCATCATAGTGGTATGTTCATCTCAATGGGGGGAATATATCTAGGATATCTCCTCCATGATGATCCCAATGTGGTGAATCATGGCTGAATAAATAGGCCAGTACATCAGTTCATCGGCCGCTGGGGCACATGAGCGATGTTACCATGTCCACCAAGGAATGGAAAGTAATAATGTATATGTGAAATAATAAATAAAAAAATATAATTATATTGAAAATAACAAATATATACAGTTAATACCTCATTATAAAAATACTTTAAGAACCGATGATGAAAAAAATTACATTGGTTCGTCTGGTGGCAGTCCACCATACAGACGAATGATGGTTTCATTTCACTTTTGTTGGAAGAGTACATAGATTGAGGATGAGATATTGAAAAAATAATACATCATTATATATTATATATTGGTGTTATTACATAAGATTAATTGAATAAAATTTTAATATGTTGGAAGAAGAAATAAATTTAAATTTATTGGTTAAGCATTATACCACTTATTTGTATTACCTTCTTAGGTAAGACACAAAAGCCTTATTAAGATTGATTTATGATAAAAATAATGTTTCTATATTTCATGGTTAGGTAATGAAGAAATTTATTTATATTTTTTATTTGTTGATACATAATTTTTCCATGTTTGAATAGTATATGAGAGGGGGTGTCCTTTTATATCTAGGTAAGAGGACACACTTTGTTTTTTTATTTGAAAAAGGTGTACCATTGTTTTTCACCTAATAAAGGATAAAAAATAAAACATTATTGATAATTAGAGGATATAAGGTTGATATATGTACATAAAATATAGTTTATATATATTTTTGTGTCATATTTTCCTGTATTGTTTTAGTTTATCTGCTTTGAAATTCGTTATCACCTTAACCACTATTAAAGATTCATGTTTTTTTCACTATTCATTACTAAAAAATAATATGTTGAAATTATTTGATATTTTAAATTATAATAATTAAAAATATAGATCCCATTTTACCAAATTCAATTCATAGAATTTATAGAATTTAATTTAAAATGAAACCCACAGAACTGACGAAATGGTGGTTTTCCTATAAATGTATTTTTCAAGCATATGATGATTTTTATATAAACTATATGACTAGTAAACATAATTTTAAAATTTTAAATTATTATTTATTGATATAGAATATGTCAATTTCATTTAAATCATTTATAATTAGTGGTTTTATTAATTAATTAAAATAGAGAAATATTATTAACTTTAAAATAGTTTTAAGAAATATATATTTTTAAACCTAAAAATTAACTTATAATAAATTCAAATATAAATATGATTGAAATATAATTATATTTTTTAAATATAAATAAATGGTTTATATGTTAATTAAAATTTTATTAAAAACATCATACTTTTTAAATAATTTATTTATTTAAAATAAATGACATTTTCACCAAGAAATCATTATTAATCACTATTCAAAAAAATATCTATTTCCTAAAAAATAAAAAAATTTGAGCATATGTAAATTTTTGAATGATGATTTATAAAATTAAAATCATATATTAATTTATTTTAATTTTATAGTAATTAATTACAAAATTTATTGATAAAAATTATTCAAAATCAATTTTCATGAAAATATAACATTGATTAATAAAATAACCTTAATAAAAAATATTTTACTATTTAATAATAATTTAGAAATAAATAAATATTGATATATAAATTTATATACATATGTGTATATATTTTATAAATTATTTAATATTATTCATTCCAACAAATTTAACAACTATGTTATAACAGTTATATTTAAAATTATATCATTTCTTGGTTTGTTTAATCTTCATATTGAAAATCAAAAACATTAAACTAATAGAAATTTAAAATATACCCACGGTTTGAAACCATGGGTATATCCCTTAAAAGAGTTGGTGTAGGCTATACGTACGGTGTCGGGGAACCATGGGCTTCTATGGCCTCAGGATAAACCCTGATCCATACCCACAGTTTTGGAAACCGTGGTTATAGGTGTATTCCATAATGTCATTCACCATTACACCGTGTCATTCTCTAATACCGAGAGTTTTAAAAATGTGGTTATAGCTTTAAAAAAAACATGGGTTCATGATTCGATCTCTGGACCACTTGTTTATCCCCACTACTTCTAGCCACTAGCCCATATGTGTTATTGGTATATAAATATATATTTAGTTATATATATTTATATAAATCGTGGATATAGATAGAAAATATTGGGAATAGGTGTTCCCAAAAAACTGTGGGTATAGGTCTTAAAAAATCAACCTTATACCCATGGTTTGGTGAAAACTGTGGGTATAGGTTCCCATACAATACCTATACCCATGGTTTTGGGTAAACTATCAGTATAAGTCTACTTTCCAGTAGTGTTATTGAACACAATGTTCTTATTTTAAAATATTTTGGTATTAAATTTGATCTCCTTATTCAAACTATTTTATTGTCTTGGAGAATAACTCCAATTATATTTTAAATTGGATCTAATATGATTTATCCATTTGGTGATTTTTCACATAAAATATATACTTTTTATTGTTTTAATAAAAATATCCTGGGACTACAAATAGTAGATACAACTATAGGTAACTTTTTATATGATACCGAATTTCTCTATAACACCTATATATTTTGATATATATATATATATATATATATTAATTTAATATTTTCAGTTATTTATGTTACACGTAACATCATTTTTAAATGAAAAGTGACATCCTATTAAAATATTATTTTTTATTATGATTGATATTGCCAAGACATTAGAATGATGGGAATGAGTTAGACTAAATAAATTATGTAAATATATTTCTAAAATATGTATATGAAATAAACTGTTTAGTGATCAATTAATAAAAAATGAAAATAGAACCATTAAAAAAATAATGAATATAATTTTCTGGAAAACTATTTTATGTACCAAAATATGTTTTATCTCAATTAATGAAATAAATAATTTTTAAATAATTACTTTACTAAAATTAATATAATATAATTTAAAAAATGTTTTTAACAATCATTATATTTGTTCTCTAAAAAAATAGAAAATAATCAATCGAATTGTATACATAAAAATAATATTTTTCAAAATTATGTTGCATACTGTACTCTATTTTTAATATATTTATTTATTTTCAATTTAATATAATTTAACTTAAAAAATAAACATTATTTTTTAATTCACTATTTGAAAATTATGTTTGATTTAATTTTTTATAATTTTCTAAAATGATAAAAATTTTCAATGAATAGTGAAAATACTAATTTTTATTAAAAAAATAATTTATTTTAAATAATCTAAAAGTATAAAAATTCATTCAAAATGGTTAATAATGAAAAATAAGTTCAATTATTTATCTAATTATCCAAATTAAGTGATGGGAATCAATTTAAAAATGAATTATAATATAAAAAATTTATACTTTTTTAGATTTTTTCTTTGGAAAAAATCTTTTTCATCACGTTGGAAACATTACTTTTAAATGAAAATTTTCCACTATTATTAATATATTTTTTCAATGGTATTTAATTTTTTTAATAATATTAATTTATATTTTATAGTAATCTCAAATTTATTTTCAGAATTATGAATTGTAAAATCACCAAAAAATTACTTACCACAGTAATGGTTAAATTAAGTTTAGAGGGGGTGAAATTAAAAAGATATGTAGTAAAATTATTTACAAACTTCTCCAAAACCCACTTTATGGGCATATTTTGACCTTATCACATCTAAATATCAATAATGGACTATTTGTTATCCTTTTGGATTGTGAAGAACATGGGTACACTTTTTTATTTTGAAAATTTATGAGTGTTCCAATCACCTTACATATAAAGTGGTTTTCTAAAGAAGATGTTAAGTATTAAACTATATATTTTTTTACTTTTTCTTATTAATCCATAAAATATCATTAAATAATGATGATATAAAAACAAAAGTATATATAAAATAATGATGTTTGTTATGTAATTTTTATAATATATATTCATTTCATCTGTTATAAAACGGGATACAGAATCATAATTCAATTATATAGAAGTTCACCACCTAACGAATCGATGTAATTCATTTTCAATCACCACATGTCATGGATGGATATAATTATGGATTTAATTTTTTTAGGATAAATTAATTATATTTTTGATCTTATATAATTATAATATAACACATATCTACTTACCTTCCAACCAATCAGAGAATAATAAAGTTGCACATGTGTACGGTGGACCACCACCTCATGAACCGATGTGGTGTGTTCTTACATTTACATTTTACATTGATGAAAATAAACATATATAAAATTAATATATATTATATTTGTAAAATAATTATATCTATATAATTGAGGTATTAAATATACCTTCACACATTCCATTCCTTGGGGTATATGACAAGGTCATTCGTTTGTATGATGGACTACCCCCTCACGAAGCGATGTGATCTGTTATTTACATATTCATTTAATGGAAGTTAATAAGGATATATTAAATAATAAATATGGTTAATATATGAATGATTAATTATTATGATTGAATGTTAATTTTTTATTTATGTTTATTTCTTTTAATATTTTGAGAAAACAGAAACAACATTTATGTGTACAAATAACCTACCATCTCTATGAATTGTGTTTTTTATTTTGTATTTATAACATTTATGGATTAATATAAAGACATTAATAATTAATATATATAGAATTTATATCATCTTTAAAATTCTTTCAATTCTTCAATGATGACAAAAAAATCAAAACATAAATGAGAAACAAATCAGTTATTACCGAGAACATGATTTTAACACTGAAGTGTTAATAAATTTGTAATAAAATTCATAAATAAAGAATATATATTATGATATATATATATTTATTTATTTATTTTTATGTAATATATTTATAATAAACTTAAATTTATTATGAAATAGGTTTCAATTCTTATTAATAGAATTCGAGACTTATGTTATTGGATTTTCATCTCACATTTATTTTCTATGAGACAAATACAATATTTCAATTTTTTTATTTTATTTGGTGCATATAATGACCAGGAATTTATTTTTATGATGATTATCCCAAAAACTACAAGTATTCAAAAATCAAATTTTTTATCTCTTTTTATTGGGTTTATGATCCATAAAATCCCAAAGAAATAATGAATTTCTGTCGCAATTTTCATTTTGTGAAACATTTTTTATGTTAGGACCCAATATAATTTTATGAGGTGTATATATATCCCCATTTAATTTTAATATCGTGGTTTTATAGATTCAAATAATATTATAATTTTTATTTAATAATGTTTTTATGCGGCTTATGGTTCAAGGTTACCTAATTGGTAAAAGTTCTATATCACTATCTCATTATATATTGACATTGTTTAGGAATACTCTTACAGTGATGAAATATTATGATATACACTTAAGAGACTCGTGAATTTTATTCTCCTTATGTAATATCATTATAATACATTTCTCCCTTCAGTGGTTAGGAGTTTAAAATATTATTTTAAGGAAAATATAATTTAATTTTCTATTCATAAAAAATTATATTTCTTACCAAATCATGTTTTTGAAATATGTTTTCAAAATTCCCTCAAATGATTTATTAAAGGAACTTTTACACATTATTTAATTTTTAAATATTTTTTAAAGTAATATTCATGTCATTTTCATAATAACGCTCATCTCAATTTTACCAAAAATGGAAAAGGAATCATTATTTTAACATTTAGGTCATGTATATAACATTCCTCCACCACGACCTCTAAATATTTTAAATCCTTGTTGATATATTTAAAATATTATTTTCGAAGAAAATTATTTTGAAAATGTTTTATGTTTTTAAAAAAAAATTTAAAAAAAATGAATGGATATTTTTATCAAGAAAGTTTTTAAATTATTTTCAAATATACCATTATAAGTATTCAATAATTATTTTCAATAAAAATTGTTTTAAATAGATTTTATTAAGTTTTTTTTAATATTTATTTTTAAATAATGGTTATTGTCCTCATGAAATGTTCCAAATGATTATTTGAAATAAATTTCCATCTCAGATGACATTATTTAATGTTAATTGTTATTTTGTAGGGATATTATCCAAGGATACCATTATAATTCTATATCTAGGTGTCTTATGTTTATAATGAAAAGATATTTATGAAAGCCATTTCTCTTCCAATGGGTTATTCCATGGTAAAATGCTTATGAAACCCCCATCATTTTACATGGATTATGATTTCATTAAATGATAAAATTATTATGAAACATTATTATTTTACATAAGTTATTATATGATAAAATGTATATGAAATCCAATTATTTTCTATGGGTTATACTATTACATAATTCTTATGAAACCCATTTACTTTCATGGGTTTTGATATGATAAATGTATTATGGTATTATGGAACATGCATGTATGATATTCATTATGTGATGGGTGGGACCCCATATGTACATCTAATTAATTGGGTAATGATTGATATCCCATGTGATAATCAATGATGGAATGGGGACTAAAACCAATATATTACAGGAATATATCCACAATGATATCCTTGGGAGTGAACCTTGATCATTAAGATGGTTCGAGGAGTGAACCCATTCCATGATGATAGTCTGTGTAATGATCCTTAATCTACTAAGTAAATGATTTTATATACTTATGTGCATGAACCGAATATATGTCTTATACCAATGTTATGATCTCATGGATTGTGTTCTTTGATTTTATTATGATTCATGTCTTATGAACTATCTATAATTATTCCATGACTCATTTTTATGATCTATGAGATGTATGGTATGGTTTTCAAATGTTATAATCATGATCTCACACCATTATCCTAATGATATGTTGATATCAACCTTGTATACCCTTAAAAATAATTTGAGCTCACCCTTTCTTATGATTCTATTCCCTAGGTTATGAGGAATTTTTTTAATTATGGAATGCCAAAAAAGAGTACTATATAGATATATCGTTTTGGGATATGATTAATATCATTCAATAAATAAGAAGGTATGAGTCCATGATTCTAAAATAACTATACCTCTACGAATCTTATGCTTGTTTTTGTATAATGTAATAAATATTCATCTAAAAATATGTAATATGTATGAATAAAATGTTTGGGTCTCTATAGATACTACCCATATACTATTAAAAATACACCTATGGGGTAGGAAAATAATGAGTTTTTAATTTTTTGAGGTACAGAATATTCATATAATATTTAAACCCTATGGTATTTAAACGATTTTAACTATTTAATATAATTATATATTAATTATTTTACCTAGAATAAACCCCTTTATTCAATGAAATAAAATTATTAAAGTATATCATGCACACTTTTACAAGGTTCAACCAATCATGAGATTCCTACTACATGATGTTCTTGGGATGTCTGTGTCTCAAAAATTTCACTATAAATCGTATCATCAATTAACAAGTGGATTGGATAAGAATAATCCTATACCCTGTCACTATATTAGAAAAGTGAGTTTGTTCAATACAATACAAAAGTAAAAATTGAAGTATCATGCATGTTACTTATACTAGCATCATACCCTTTCTTCAGAAACATCCAACCAGTTGAAGTAGATCACAAAAATATATAAGGATGTTACAACATCCAATATCTAATCTTTTTATTACTCAACATATTGTTTTGAATAACTTGAAGTCTTTTAAAAAACATGAAACTTGATCTCTATTTTTTATGTATATTGTATTTGTTATTTAAAAACCACATGCTAGAAACTCTCGATGAAAATTTATAAGAACTCAACAATCATCGAATATTCAAAATAAATTTTATAGGTTGGCATTAATCAGAAATCTATAATAACCATTACTTTATAAATTTAGCTCGACTGTAAAAACTAGTTGTTGCAGTTATATTATTTCTCATTACATTGAAAACCTCATTGGTATCTTACTTATCTCACTTATTATTTTAATTTGACTAATTATGTTAGGAAATTTTTTTATTCTTTTATTATTTGATAAATAATAGGTCTTCATTACAAAACAATATCAGGTTATTTTCCTTTTTCCTTTATCTTGAGATTTCTTTTTGTTCTCTCACCAATATTTATAGTACAAACACTATAAATTATTCAATATATTTTTATCAAAATGTTATATAATATTTACATTATAGAAAAAATAGTTTACTTTTATGGGGTCACATTTAATTTCTATAAATGGAAATATTTTAAGGAATGTTTACAAAAAAATAAATTTTCACCACATTCATGCACTTACTTTTTCTCAACATTTATAACTGGGTGTTCCCAAGGTTTTTTCTATTATTATTTAAAAATATTTCCCCATGAGTATTGAAAACCTTTTTTCTCTTCTAATTTATCATTTTATTAACACAAAATATATCTTCTAGATTTTATACAGTAGGTTTAGGTTTTATTCTTCAAAAAATATTCCACTTAATATATTCACATAGTATTGGGTATTAGGGGTTCATCAGATGAAAAAAGATAGAAGAAGGAAATTGTTATACGTTCCCATTTTATCATCTCCACAATCAAAATTTTATGGAAATGTAAATAATATTTTTTTACATAATGTGATGTGTAAAATTTATTTGACTCTTCATTGTATTCTTGATTAATACCTCCATAATAGTAGACGGATGCATTTTTCCTCTGAGAATATTACACTGAAAAATGGATACCTAAACATATCTTTGGATCAAAAAATGTAGAAGTGGTGTTAATGACATTATATGGTGAGAAACCTTGTCTTTGTAGGAAGTGAGTATCAAGATAACATCATAAAATTGGTTATATCCAATAGGAGGGATATCATCCATTTATAGAGCCATATATAACACATTTCATTTGATGTAATGTGTTATCCATATTCAATGTATTGATGTATATTTATTATATATAGAATTATTCATTGAATTATTTAATGGATTTAATTCATTTAGTCTATTCATAATAGATTAAAATGGATGTAACCACCTGGGATGATGCATGACCCTAAATTTGTGCATAGGTGGTAGATGCACACACTCATCTTTTTAAGATATAGATGCATGAACTCATACTAAAAGTTTTGGTGAAACATAATGTATGAACCACTATTTTTTGGACTACAATTTTGAGTAGAAATTTGAATTTTTGATATTTGATGCTCTTGAGGGGTAAAATGGTTTTTCCCTACCAGTTGATCTTTGATTATTTGTTACCAACTCCATTTGTTCCATGTTAGGGTGTTTAACTTTGGACAAGTGTTTGGTGGAAATATGAGTTATTCAAATTTTAGCAGAAAAATTTAATATTTAATATTATTATATTTAAATATTAATTTATTCATGCTTATTATTTTGAAAATAACTATTAGACAGAAATTAATATTGAGATTTCATTAGTGCTGCTACGTCCAAAATATATATTTTAGCCTAGGCGTTGCAAAAACTCGAGTCTGGCACTGGGGTTGGCTTGAGCCCCTTTTTCTTCTTTTCCATTTCTTTTCGTTTCATTATTTTCTCTTCCATCCTCTTACATATAGTGCACGCTCCATGTGCGGATCCTCTTTGGAAAGGTCCCCTTGTATAAAATGGGGTTTTTGAAAGACTAAGAGAGGTATGGGTTTTATGGTACCATTTTGAGGCCCTTGATGTACTTATTTAGCGAAGGGAAACCGTGAGCTGTGAAATCTACCGAAGCATTGGTGGATTCCGCCCGAAGGCAGGGGCATTTCGGTTTTCTCCATATATCGAAATTAAACATTTTGTTTTTTTAAATCATCTTTATGATTTCTTGAGGACTATTTAGGACGGATCAATAGTTTGAGGGGGGAAACAGGTGTTTCATGCATTTTGAGAGATTTTCTATCAGAAAATCCAGGTTACACAGCATGTGTTCCAGAGGAACACACTGTGTGTTCTTACCATTAGAAGATGAAGAAGTTTTCTTATGTACACATCGTGTACTTTGTGTACCTGTTGTGTAGTTTATGTCCGTGTGACATGCCGTGTGAAATAAGACAAGGAATAGTGGTTTTTGAATAGTACATTCTTTGTACTGGGAGTACACTCCGTGTAGTGGCACATGGGTGTGTGTCCGGGTGATAATACACATGGGAGGATGTTTTAAAAATTGTAAACATTGTGTACAATAAATTACATGTCGTGTACTACTATAAACGCAAACCCCATGTGTTCTGGCTGTGTATTTCTCCAACTTAGTACTTTTGGTGTATTTTGTTTCCTGGAAGTTAGAATTGGGAATGTAAGTAGTCCATTCTGATTGTTTTTCCCTATACAATGCAATGGTGAAATTTTATTCAAATTTATAGTTCTCTTAAATGGGTTTTGAGGGGTCATATATAAATGGATACGTTCTTCCTCCAGTTATTGAGTTAAGTTGTCACCTGATAGTGAGGATCGTCAAGGATGATAGGTTGGGGGATCAGACCAACATAGATGATACCTTTGATCTGAGATGGTCTATGAGATATCTCCCATGAAATATTTTTTTGAGGATGTTGCTCTTGTGAGATGTTCCCTCCTAGCATATGAGGTCATGAGACCAGATACTTCTAAGGATCCCCTGAGGGATTCCTTTACTTGTGTGTAGACCATAACAGTACCTTGTTAGATCTCTCTAACATATTTTTTTGAGAGGTTCCCTGTAATATGGTGCCTCAGTTGTTCTTCATTCGAGGATCCTATATAGGTTTTCTCCCTTACTATTCACTAAGGATCCCATATAGGATGTCTTCGCTCGTGTTTACCTGGAGGATCTTGAGTAGGATACCTCCTCAGTGTTTGAATTGGGGACCCAACGAGTGCCCATGGTTTGACCGACCCAGAGTTGTTACGTCGGGTTTGGGTAGAGATGGGGTTCAGGTGTCACCTAGAACCCATACTTAACTGGTAATCCCATGGGGATATGGCTATTATGTTGGGTTGAGCGTTCAGTACACCCTCACTTGTTTGTTTATACTGTATTGCTTTTGCTAAGGCATCATTGGTTACTATAGGTGCTTCCTAGTTAGTGGTTGTTGAGCTTGATGTAAGGCGTCTTTTTTATTTGTTGGGATGTCAGGATCATGGGATTTGGATTCTAATCCATGTTATTTTTAATATTATACTATAACCATAGGTATTACCGGGTAATTGGATGTTGAGCTATACATGATGCGATTGGTTATGTAAATGTTTTCCCATGTGAGTTTTTTATGTTAAACTATGTGATAGTTTAATTCACATGTGCTGTTTTTGAAATGAAATTTAATAAATGATTAAAAGAGGTAATTATCTTGTGGGAGAGCCATATTCTTGGCTAAAGGGCAGGTTCAGGCTCATGTGACTTATTAAATCTTGTTTACCTTGGGTGAACAATTGTCTTGGTTAAAAAGCAATGGATGGACTCATGAGGTTAATTACTTAATGGTCATAAGCGAGCAATAGTTTTGGTGGTCGGGATCACTGAGTCTTAGCTATATATTCCAAGCGAACCTTGGATCCATTGAGGGATACCTTGTATGGTCTCTATTTGAAACAAAACATATGATACATGAAGAAAGTATTATATACCAAGCTTGGCCCGGAAACATGCTGAAATTCTTATATACCGTGCTTGACCAGGATTGACCAATATGCCTACAGGTGAGGTTTATTGAGTCTCAGTTGGATTTATGGGATTATGATCTATGTATTCTGATGAGTTACCTTTTATAGGATTGACCATCAGTAAATGGTATCCTAGTTAGTGATTGGATGCGAGTATGGGTGAACCCAGGTATAGGATGAGTATCCACCTGTAGTGATGTTGCTTGCCTAGAGATATAATTTTAGAGTTGGCTGAAGTAGGAACATATTGACAGGATTACGAACCCAGAGATCGACTTAATGATACATGACTTGAGTGGCACAACATATATCTTAATTCCCTTATATAGGATGTCTAGGTGATCGGGATTACAAACCTAATGATCAAATATTAAGGTGGTTTCTTGTTGAATGATTGACATAATCATGAATATTCATATTTCTGTATATGTATATAGGTATGGAACTATACATCTGTATGTATATATATATGGACATTTGTGGTGGCACTTTCCCAATTGACATGGATTACAAAGACTGAGTTCGACTGTGGTTTCTCATTTGGTTTACTTCCTATTGTTGGGTTCCCTCTGGGTGGAGCACATAGCTATTTCATACACATTTAGCAACACAGTAATAGGTTGCTTGTAGGGGTGCTCTACTAGGATAATTTCTCACCCATACACATGCACCTTAGTGTACATATTGATCTTATGTCTTCTTTTTTAGGTTAAGAATGAGTTTCATGGTGGATAGGGATGAAGCCCAGTACTACATGATTGAGTGGAGCAGCTCGAGTGGTTCTATTGATTGGGCTGGTGCAGTTCGACAGTGTCCGAAGATCGGGTAAGTGGGTTGGCTCATATTTTGTAATTGAGCCTTGTAATTTTACTTCCAATTTCTTTTTTACTTGTACCTATATGGTCAGGCCATTGGGTGACCGGTTTTGTATTTTATTTAAAATCTATTATGGTTTTTATGACATTTTACTATTACCACTTTTTCTATTTCAGTTGTTTAATTCTTTTTCACTCTGTTAACATTCCAATGTGTATGATGCATAGTTATTTTTTCCCTTACTCTAATATGAGGGAACAGTCTCCCCACTATCACACCCTAGGCCCTCAATTCTAGTGAGTAGCCACTGAGGTATGGGGAGGCACACTTGAGGCATTGTGGTGAACGGGCTTGGGGCACCAGTTTCCTATCTTCCGGTTGCAGATGTTACAAAGTGGTATCATACGATTTTTCTTTTCCTGGTATTTACTATTTGGGATATGGTAGAGAGGAGTATTAGAAATGTGTTAGAACCTATGATTGGTATCAGATAGGTGTGTCGAGAACACTTGACCTAGTAAGATGTCATGGTTTCCAGGGTTCGAGATTGCTATTTTGATTTGTGATGTTATAGTTGTATATGATTTTTTCCTTGAGCGATGCACATTTTGTGTAGTTGTTTTGATTTACTATGGATCATTGGCTCTTGGCCTTTGGTAATATGTTTGGGATGGTTTTTAAGTCTAATCCTGAAAAGGAAAGATGTGTCGCAAGCATCATATAATGTAGGTAGGATTCACAACAAATAGGACAACTAGTGTGTATTTTTACCAACGACTGGGAGCTTTGGGTCTTCTAACACATACATTTACTTTGATTGTTGATTATATGGATCTATGTTGATATTTTTATGTATAGAGGCTGATGACTTAGTCCTCATGCACCTCTTGTGAAGTGACCATAGTGGGTCAATGTGGCATGAGATTCCTTTCTATTTAACCCCTTGTTTGGTTTTGTTTCTAAGGTCTATGGTTATCTAGTCGGATCACTAAGTATGATTCTAATAGATACCAATGATTTTATTTTTAACTATACCTCCTTGGCGTATTTCTATATACAGATACCCGATGAGTGTCTGTTCATCTTTTCTCTTTTTCTTTGGTTGTGGCCTCTATGAAGCAGTTCCTTCTGAGGATGCTCGAAGAGATCAGGGGCCTTGTAGGCCATGTTTTTCAACATTGAACAACATTGGTCATTCTGATCTTACCTTTTATTCATAGGATTGGATATTTTGGGATGGGTGGTTAGACCTTGTGACCGAGTTATGAGGTTTTTTCCATTGGGCTAGGTGGGAGACCTAGAGACCCTTGGTTTTGACTTGGACCCTTGTAGGTAAATGTCTGTTCATTTCTATGGAAACCTATGTGGGAGATGTTTGAATCATTCTTGAATCCTGGTCAGGTTTTGGAAGGATGTTTTCATGGCTCAGAGGTATATGGACATGAATTTGGTGAAATTTTAGTTTACTCCTATATGAGATGATCATGAGCTATCTTGATTTGTCTTGAGTATGCTGAGAGAGCTTCAACCCTACACTGAGCTCCTTTTTCATCCTTAATGTTTTTCCCTGTTAAGGAGGGAACCTATTGTGGTTTCTCTCTTGGAGTGGTGTAAGAAAATACATATTGTGGGGAGTTCACCATTGGCCATTTGTGAGTGGTTTTTCTCGTTTCAGTTAAACTTGGGTGTCTCTCTTATGCTTTTGATCTCAAAGCTTGCTTTTAGATAACAATATGGGTATTCCTATGGTAAGGAGTACCAGATCAGGCACAATTAAATATCCTTCTTGTAGAAGGTGGTTGTTAATGATATAATTCTTGTCATTGGATAGTCAAAATAGAATGGTTGTGAAGATTCATGGGATTGGAGAATGGTTGATGGCCCTTTTATTGGTCTTCTCGAGGAACAGATGGTTTATGGTGGGGAATTTATAAGAACCCGTGTTTTTTCAGACTACAGTTTTGAGAAAAAATTTGAATTTTGGCTATTGGATGCTCTTGAGGGGTAAAATTGTATTTTCCCCTACCTATTGATCTCATAATTGTTTTTGACCACACCGTTGATCCCAGAATAGGGTGTTTACCCTAGGATAGAGGTTTGGTGGAAATATGAGTTGCATGGATTTTAGCAGAATATTTAATATTTAATAATATTAAATTAAATATTAATTTATTCATACAGGTTCATTTCGAAATAAATTTTAAATGGAGTTTTGAATTGAGATTTCATATCTTCCAATGCATACAGAATTTGGATTTTAGCCTAGTTGAGGCATAAACTCTCATAAGGAATTGGGGCCGGCTAGGGCCCCTTTTTCTTCGTTTCCATTTCTTTTCTTTTCTTTCTTTTCAATTTCTTCATCCTAATTTTTCATACTCCAAGTGTGGATCCTCTTTGGTCATGTCCCCTTTTATAAAATGGGTTTTGTGAATTAGTTTGATAGGGAATAAATTTTTGGTTCCATTGGGAATCCCTTGATGTGTTAATTCAACAATGGGCAACCCCGAGCTGCAAATCAACCGAAGCATTGGTGGTTTCATCTTAAAGGTAGGGCTATTTATTTTTTCACCAAATATCCACATAAAACACGTTGATTTTTTAAATGCCTTTTTATTCTTTCTTGTGGCCTCTTATGTCTGGATCTATTATTTCGGTGGAGAAAACAGGTGTTTCGGGCCTTTGGAGGGATTTCCTGTCGAAAAACTCAGGTTACATAGAGTTTGTTCTTGGGGAACATGTCGTGTGTTATTCCCATTCAGGGAAGAAGAAATTTTATTAAGTACATAGTGTGTACTTTGAGTACATTCCATGTAGTGGATGGATATGTGAGCGGTCGTGTCAAATAAAACTCGGAATAGTGGTTTTTGAATAGTACACTCTGTGTACTAGGAGAACATGCCATGTAGTGGCACATGGGCATGTGTCTGGGTGAAAATATACATGGGATGATGTTTTCTGAATAGTAAACACCATGTAAAATAATGTAAACACCGTGTACTACTATACAGGTAGACCCCATGTGTTCTGGCTGTGTACTTATCCAACATAGTAGTTTTTGGGAATTTTGTGACCTGGAAGTCGGAATTGGGTGTGTGAGTTGTCCATTCTTAGTGTTTTTCTGCATAGATCGCAATGGTGCAATCATAATGATATTTATAGGTCATATAAATTGTTTTTTGGGGTTTCTATCTAAATCGATAGGTTCTTACTCTAGTTACTAAGTTAAATAGTCACTTGAGAGTGAGACCTGGCATGGATGACAGGTTGGGTGTTCAGACCAACTTAGATGAGACCATTTATTTGAGATGAGTTGTGAGATATCTCTTATAACCTATCATTTTGAGTATGTTCCTCTTATGAGATGTTCCCACCTCGACTATGTGGCCATGAGATTGGATGCCTCTAAGGATCCCCTAAAGGATTCCATTACTTCTGTGTTGGCTGAGAGAGTCCCTTGTAGGATATATCTCTCCTATTTTCCTTGAGGGGATTTCTATTATACGATGCCTCAATTTTTCATCATTAGAGGATCCAATGTAAGATTCTTTTCGTAATCTTCACTAAGGATCTTGCGTAGGATTCCTTCACTCATGTTAACCTTGAGGATCCCGAGTAGGATGACTCCATAGTGTTTGAGTTGAGGGACCGAACGGGTTCCTATTGTTTGACTGACCCTAAGTTGCTACGCCAGGTTATGGTCGAGATGGTGTTCGGTTGTCACCTAAAACCCATACCAAATTGGTTAGCCCATGGGGATTTGGATATAGTGTTATGTTGGGTGTTCGTGTCACCCTCACTCATTAGTTTATATCTGACCTAGTTTTACTGATCTAGCGGTGGTTACTAGAGGTGATTCCTAGCTTGTGGCTATTGAGACTAACACAAGGAATCTTTCTTCTTTGTTGGAATTCCTGGCTCCAGGGGTCCAGCTTCTGAGCCATGTTATTTTTAATAATTTAAAATACCCAGAGGTATTACTTGGGAATTGGATGTTGAGCCTTACATGATGCAATTGTTTATGTAAATGTTTTCCCACATGATTTGATTGTGGTAAACCATGTGATAGTTTAATTCATATGTGTTTTTTGTGAAATGTAATGTTATAAATGATTAAAAGAGGTAATTATCCATTGGTGAGACATAGTCTTGGTTAAAAGACATTGACAGGCTAATGTGACTAATTATATCTTTTTTTACCTTAGGTGAAAAAATTTCTTGATTAATCAAGAGGGTAATTACTTAAAGGTTGTGTGTGAGACACAGTTTTGGTTGTCAGGAACACTAAGTTGTATTTATAAAATCCGACTGAACCTTGGATCCATTGAGGGATACCTTGGATAAGAACTATTTGAAATTGAACAAATGATACCATTTGAAATTCTTATATACCGAGCTTGGCCCTAATAAATGCTAAAATTCATATATAACGGTCTTGACCCAGATTGACTGATATGCCTGCAGGTGGGGTATTCCATGTCTTAGTAGGATTCCCATGATTATTCTCTATGTTTTTTGACCTATGAATTTTATAGGATTTATCGTCAGTATACGGTATCCAATATTATGATTAGATATGAGTACAGGTGAACCAAGTTATAGGATAATATACCCCTATGGTGACATAGCTTGGTCAGAGATATAATTTAAGAATTGGGCAAAGTAGGTACATGAAAATGGGATTATGGACCAATAGATCGACATAATGATACATGTTTTGAGTGGAACGATGTTAATCCCAATGCCCTTGCACATGATGTCTAGGCAATCAGGCTTATGGACACAAGGATCGAAAGCTGATGTGGTTTATTGTTTTTGATTCACATACTCATTACTATTCATATATATGTATATGTGTATAGGTATGGGACTATAAAGGTGTATGTATATAGATATATACATCCATGTTTGCACTTCCCCATTTTACAAGGATTACAGACCCTGAGTTCGACTATGGATGCACATTTGGATTACTTCCTTTTGTTGTGTTCCAGCTAGGCTGAGCACATTGTTTTTGCATACACATTTAGCAATACAACTATAGGTTTGTTTTTTGGGTGCCCTACTGAGATTATGTTCCACCACTAAATGTGAACCTCGGTGTATGTGTAGACCTTATGTCATATTTTATAGTTGGGCATGAGTTTCAAGGTTGATAGGGCTGAGGCCTAGTATTTCATGATCGAGCAGAGCTGCTCGAGTTGTTCTACTGATCGGGGTGGTGCAGTTCAATAGTGTCTGGAGATCGGGCACACAGGTTAGCTCAGACCTAGTAGTTGAGCCATGTACTTTTACTTTCAGTTTTTTTGTACTTGTATATGTATGGATGGATTTGTTGGAGGCCAATTTTGTATTGTATTTCATAGTTGTTCGGGATTTTACAATATTTTACTATTATAGCTTGTTCTATTTTAGTTGATTATTGCTTCCACACTATGTTTACATTCCACTATGTATGATACGTAGTTATTTCTGCTGTTTTTTACTATTTTAGAAGGGAATAGTCTCCCCACTATCACACCTTTGACCCTCATTGCTAGTCGGCAACCTCTGGCATACGAGGAGAATTTATTGAGGCCTTTTGGAGAACCATCTCGGAGCACCAGTTTAGTGGCTTCTGAGTCCTGACGTTATACGTAATTTTTCATATCTATCTTATAAATATGTTTTTAGTACATAACAAATATATCAATTTCACTAAAACCCATAAGTATTATTATGAAAAACTTCACTACTCTTTATGAATCCATCCAAATTTCCATTTGGATATGTTTTCATCCAAAACACATAATTTTTTATTAAAAACATTTCAAAAAACATAATCCTTATCCAATTTACTAACTACGTTAACCTAAGGTCCTTATTAATGTTTAAACTAAATATAAAATCCCAATTTCATAGTTATAATAATTTGTAACCCTTATCAAATTATAAATGCTTCTCAAGATTCTAGTAGGTCTCGTGTGATCTCTATCAAGCATACCCATATATTCATACAACCACGTACCACATATGATATACCATATGAATCATATGTATACTTATATTATCATCTTGTACATGGAATCAAGTGATAACTAGAAAAGGAACAATTTTAATATAGTATGTTATATCACATGATTTCCAGATTCAACGAAAAGTACTAACAATGTCAATGAATACACCACATTTCATTCATATTACAAGTGATCACGTGACATGTTCCTCATTGAAATATGCAGATACACCACATGTGATTCATCTAAGAATAGTTATGAGGTTCCTTAGTATAATTAAATAAAGGGACAAATTAAACTACATATCACATATGGAAAATCTAAATTGTGATTCACTCCAACTGATAATATTATAAGAAACATACCCAACCACCACCAAATTAAAGAAGACTATTTTGAATTGAGTATGTAGGGATTCAAACAAATAAAGATCACATGAATGGTATAATTAAAACTTCAATTATTACGGATAAAAAATATGAATATATAACAAAGTATATGGATGATTGAATTACACTCCATTAGATATATTATGGCAGGTCAATCGAAGAGATAATTCTTTACTTATTAACCAATCAATCTATTCTTCGCATCTCATATACTAGCGATTGTAATGATTCTATGATTCTATTCATGGTAATATTAAAATACCACTACAACCTATAATACTCTATGATGATCATTGATTAGGAATAATTCAATTTCATTCTGTAAGAAAATATCATCATATGACTATTATTGTAAAGTAAACATGAGAACTTGTGAATTAATGATAAATTATGGTTGCATTTATTATAAAATAATTATATATCATATATCCATTCCATCAATCATTCATGTATTGGAAACCTAAATACCTAACATGAAACTAATGTAGTTGTTGTGGTATTGGATTCATTAACATATCTACTACATTTTCCATTGTATCCACCCAACTGATCATCACATCACCCCTCTCAATAACCTATTATACAAGATGGAATTTTAAATAATATTTTTTATCCATTGGTTTGACTGAGGTTCCTTATCTTGAGATGTAGCTCTATTATTTTCATAGACAATATTGATCCCTCCCTCAATGTTATGAACCATTCAATGTTCAGATATGATTATCTAGATCAAAATAATTTCCTTCATATAATTTGAGGTAGAAATATGCTCTAACTTTGTTTCATGTCCGGTACAGTGGATTGTTTGGAGATCTTCCAACTAATAGCTCCATCATTCAGGAAAACATAAATCTTTATTGATATTTTATATCATTTATATCATATTGAAATCTATCATTTTTTAAAACTTTACATAATGCTCATCCTATCCATTAAAGATGAAGGATATATCTATTGTTCTTATTAAGTACTTAAGATTGTTTTTAAAACAATCCAGTTATTCTCTAAAGATTATATTGGTACCAACTAGTCATTATAAGATCATAGGTGACATCCAATCAAGAAAAAAACATGAAATACTTGATAAAACCTATTACAGACACATAAATAATACTACATATCCTTTATAGCCTTTAAAAGGTTTATGAACATTTTAAATATTTGTGCATTTTAAAATAGGTAAAGATCCTTGTTTGGACATCTCTATACAAAACCAATTGAGTACTTTTCTAATATAATTTTTCAAACTACGTCCATGAATCCTTATGGATCTATATTTTTAGATCCTCATACCAAGTTTTTATGTTACTTCACCAATGTATTTCATCAATAATCATTTACCCGAACATATTTTAACATTATTAATAATTGTGATATCATTTATAATATGTATTACGTTATCCCCTCACAACATCATAAAAACCACTATACTCCCGCAAATACCATTTTATAGACAAGAAATATCCCCATTCATAATCTAACCAAACAAATTTATTACTTAAAAAAATTGGAATTCCATCTCTAAGATTATTACTTTATTCCATAAATGGATTGTTACATCATTCATATATTAACAACCACATCTATAACATAAATCCTTTGGGTGGTATTATATAGATATACTCATCTAAATTACCATCAAGTAAAGGGGTTTTGATATAAATCTAATATATCTCACATTCATAATGAGGTATTACAATTATAAAAATATGAATGGACTTTGTCATCACTACAAGAATAAATGTGCCTTCCTTGTATATACCAAGAACTTTTTTACAAATTTCCACTGTGTGATTTATTGGTAAAAAATATAGCATCAATGTTAGTTATCTTATGAAAACACCACTTTCTACCTATGGGTCTTACCAGTTAAGGTGCATCCACCTTGTTCAAACATTGTTAGTGTACATCTTGTCTGTTTTATATTCAATGTATTTCAACTATTTATTAGTATCAAATCTTTCAATATGAACAAGGTTGGTAATAGGTTTATATTTTACAAATTCTAATTCATTATCATTATCCACAAAAAATCCATATCTCTTAGGTTCCCAATAAATGTTACTTGAACCTAAAGGTTCTTATATAACATGAGTAAGTTATCCTTCCATGACTATATGGAAATTACTTATCCTTCATATTAGGAACACTTTATTTTTATTGTTCTTGAAATTCCCCATGATTAACAATCCTCTTACTATGTAATATAATAAAATATTCCATCTAAAAGAAAAGACTATTACCAGCCAAAAATACTTTTTTAGTTGGGTTATTGAAATTGTATCTATTATTTTCATTTTGATAACCACTAAATGAAAAGTTTTTTTTGCCATAGAATCAATATTATTAGAATCCATTATTCATAAACGTTATTTACAACCCCAATAATTATAAAATACAAACTAAGATGTTTCCTATACCATGTCCCATATGGAGTATTTATGACTAATTTAGATGGAAAAAAATTTAGTAAGAAAGCATCATACCATATATAATAACATTATAATATAATAGAAAGCTCACATAGACTCATTATAGATCAAACTATTTAAATAGGATTTGATTCAACCTTTTAGAGACACAATTCCATTATTTTGTTATAAGAGGACTCGGTCATGAAATAGTTTTATAATATTTCAGATTATCGATTAATTATGGGATCATGTTTTTAATACCCTAATCTTATCGTACAATATTAATACATTTTCCTGAGTGATTATGTAAATAGTTTTAAAACACATTGACCTTTTCAAAAATTTCACACATGTGTATCATCATAAATTTGTAACCATACTAAAAAAATTCATCTATAAATGTAATAAAATACATAAAAACAACATTTTTTTTATTTTCTCATTGGTACACATATATAACTATGTAAAATTTCCAAAAATGCACAAGTTCTTTCACATTTTCTTTGAAAAGGCTACTTGTTCATTTTTTAAATAAAAAATAAATTTACATGATAGCCTAATGGGCATTGTTATTTCCCAAAGGGTTATAGAATTTAGAAATTTATATCTAGAAACTATAAAACCACTAATCTATAGAGTATTATAAGAATTTAAAGACCCATTTCAAGCCCACAATGATTAGGATGGAGAAAATAATAATGAAAATAATAGTGACCTAAAGTAATTAAAATTTCTAGTAATTAAATCTTAGATACCAATCAGGTAATTAGTCAAGAAAATTAGAAAATAAAATATAAAAATGGTGTCATGCATCAATGAATTCTGGTTCATGGATTAATAGTGTATAAATTAATTAATTAATAGTTATGATGTCATAAGAATCCGGTCCTAGAGATCCCAAGGTTCATGGTAAACACTCTCCATACAAACTCTATGTTTCCAATTGTTAAGAACATCATATTGATAAAGATGGGCACCCCAAATCCATATTTAAATGTTGAACAGAGACAATCCCAGTGGTAATGGAAAAATCTAAAACCTTAGATCTCACATCAAACAAATTCATTCAATCCACTCAAGAAATGGTCATGCTGAAAGAATGAATGAAATTAATCCCACTTCCAATCCTCACTCACAATGGTCATGAAAAAATGAATCAGGGAAGGGATTGAAATTAATATCTAATATGAAACCCCAACATTAATTTAAATCAAAAAAAATACCTTATACAATCAATCCTCATTCATCACGCATTACACAAAAAAATAACAACCCATTCCATACTGGAGAGGGTATGAAAAAGAATAATAAAATCCGACATAATGTTGGAAAATAGAGCTTCATTGTGGTTTTACTGTCTCAATAGTGGGAATCTATCTAGGATCCCTCCTCCAAAATTGATCCCAAAGTGTGGAACAAAGGCTAAATAAATCGGCTAGTACATCAACCCATCAGCCATAGGTGCATTTGATTTTACGTTCCCCTATGATTTAAAGATGTGTGAAGTTTACACACTATACAATGTTCTAATTTTTACTACATGATAAGACGTCATGAATTTCAGAGTATTTCACCACTCACATCACATAAGGATTAAATGACAAGAAAATGTCATATTCTGTATTCTCTTGATCTTCTCCATCTTCATTTTTATATTGTTCTTCCATGCAGCTTCTCTCAGAGTGCTAAGTGTCTTTTAACTGCAATATATCACCAATTTTTTTTTCAATTCCATGATTCAGTATATACTACTTTAAAATATAAAACCATCAAAACTGAGTAACATTTGTAAAGAATAATCAGTTATGTACAAATGTTAATCTATTTAAAAACTATAAAACACCTTCATGAAATATAAATACCAGTACATATAAAATGAGTCTTAATCCAATAATTATAATTATAGATATTTATAGAGACTTTGAATTCATTTCTTGTTTATATAGATGAGGTGGTAATGCTAAATTGGGGAGTGGGATTAGAATCAACAATGACTAATTATTCTAAATTTTATAAACAGGCATATCCTGGCCTAAAATATATAATATATAGACATATATATATATATATATATAATATTTCCAATGACAGAAGAGGGTGTTGTAGTTGTGATGTTTAGGGTGCTATGATGTATCTAGGTACACCACATCATAGTCATATGGTACACATCATAGTGATGGGGGAAAATCTATATAATCAGCCTTCAAAATTTTGGGCTATGTATTTTATAGTATTATATCTATAAAATTGTTTCATATCAACCTAGTTAAAGACTACCCAAAAATAAAATAAAAATTAATTTTTTAGGAAGGAATAAATCTTGTTCTTAATAGTGAATTTAAATCCCATCTTTTATAAACAAGTTGAAAAAATATAATTTTTTGTAATGGTAGGAACATAATAATAATTTCTTAACATTAGTATTAATATACATGGTAAATGTTATTGGGATATTCCAAACTGAAATAAAATAACACTTTCTCAATTTTGGACAAGAAGGTCTACTTCACTACATATCATTTCACCTCTATCTATGTGCTTGTGTTTTTAGAAAAAAAATATGATGCAAACCTAGTGTCTAATATGCATGATTCAGTGTCGAAGAAATTTCTCTCTATATCATTCACCTTTAGACACTCAAAATGATTCTATAATAAAAATAATCTCAACCATAGAAACTAATATATGACTTTTTTAATTGTGATTCCTTTATGTACTCCCAATATGATTATTAGGAAGTAAACTATAATTTACAAAAATGATATATCAATGGTTAGGTATCATGTATTATATATTTTCATATAGTACTTTTATAATATGTTCTCCCATTAAAATTAATTACCTTGTCTATCAAATCAATTTAGTGAGAAAATATCCACAATTACTAATAAATGATTCTTCTATCGCATTTCTCTCACAAAATTTCATTTTCATTTGGGAATTATTATAATCATAAGAGTTTCTACTATTAAATTACCTTTGGATAATGTGGGTCACCTAATACTTTTATTCATTACAAAAGATAATCCATGTTCAACCGAATATAATACAAGATACATGTTTATATGATTGAGGTATTGAAAAGTGGTACTTGGGAATGAATATTACACTTATTATTTGAGATATTTTTTCTTAAAAGTCTCACCAACATAATTTTCATCATATTAATATTATGTTCATAACTTTTAAATCATATGTAGTATTTATCTTATATTTCATTATTACTTTTTATATACATTATTCTAAATATTGGGTTTTACAATCCATATTCCATCCACAAAACTAATGTTTTCACCCCTCATTAATGAGAAACTCATTATATAACCCACATGATTGTGTCACTCACCCAAAAATAGAAGCCAAATATATTTATACATATCTAAAATCATATTATACATAATATACATGAACATTTCACATAAAATCATTGAGATATATAAGATTTAATATCTCTATAGGAGTAATCCTAAAGTGAAATATAACAAACTCTTTACCTTTTTAGAGAAAGACACTTGACATGATGCTAGTGGGTAGTCCAACCCTAATTACCTCTCCTCAAGGAGAGTTTTCACAATATATATTTCATTTCATTATATATGTAATTAATAATGTGAAAAAATTGTATTCAACAACTATTCGTAATCTCATAAATATAACAATAAACTAAGGTTGTGGATTAGGAAACTTTTTTTACTGGAGTTGTACCTAACTTTTAATACAAGACTCTATATCCTAGAATCACTTATACCATAAATAAATGGTATAGTTTAATCAAATGTTTAAAATAATCTATACGCATCAATTAATCATGGAATAAAATCAAAATAAATTAAAATTTACTAAATTTAAACATAACATAAAATGTTATGAACCATTCATAATTAAAATCATATATACACATTTTAAAGTAATGTGGTACAATGAATACATGCAATTATCATGGATATAAACACTTTATTCAGTCTTTTAACAAAAAAGAATTCATATTATTCATTATAGAACATTTCAAATTAAATATATGAAATTATTATGGGTTATAAAGATTTTATAATCCAATTTATATTATGTAAATAGTAGTATCCCTAACCCAGAAGCCACTAAATAGGTGCCTGGATCCAGGTTTCCACATGACCTCATGTGTGCCTCCCTATATGCCAGAGATTTCTAACTACCAGCAAGGGTATAATTTTTAAATAGGGAGACTATAATCTCCTTACTATAGTAATATATAGTAGATAATAATTTAACTAAGAAAAAAATAAACAATAAACTAGATACATTTATTACTATCTATTTCCCCTGGCAGCTTACAAACCATAACCAAACAATAAACAAGTCATGTCATTCTGACTATGCCAAACATAAAGGAAACTCAAAATATGTAAAAACAACTGAATTCTCAAATAGTTCCTTACTCCAAGTTGGAAACCTCATCCATGAACATCCTAGGTCCATCTCAACTATCAATCATAAGGCATTTTCCCTTGTCCTGACCTACAAACACGGAATCATCTTAGGTACTAAATGACGCCCCAAGAAGGTTGTGAGTACAACTTAGTAGGCCACCACCAATGGTTTGTAAAAAAATACAATAAAAATAGATATATATTTCATGTATGAAATAAATGAAAAGGAAAACCAATAGACAAATCCATCACCATTATCTATCAATATTCTTTTTAACCATTTCCAAAATCAAACCCATTTTCATAATTTATGCCATCCATGTTAATAAATTCATTCAAAACCCATTTTCCATGGGTTAGGACATTATATCATTTACACAATGACCTAATACAATTAATTAATATGCATTTGGGGAATAAATCAAGTTACCTATCTCACTAGGGGTAAATATTTTATTATGATCATAAAAAACTTACCTTGGAGCCTCATTCTAGGTTGTCTCATCCAATGATACCTTTGGGGCCTATATCCTAAGTCCAACTCCCAAATCCATGCATTCTATGTTGGGGATTAGAGCCTTAGTCGAGCACAAACTGTGGGAGGAGCATTGGTCCTTTATCCCACACCGCCAAGCAATGTACACAAGCTTATTTATCCATTCACCACATATATAATATCACAAACCAAACACAATCAATACACATAACATTTAAAATTAACATTTCATTGAACTTGTCAAGCCTCATCAATCATTAACCCATTAACACAATTAAAATTTATTTAGCATATTACATTTATCCCATTCCCCTTTTTTCACCACACCCCATTTTAAATAATAAATAATTCTCATACAATAGCCCATATTACATATTCATCAACTTACCAAGAATTAACCCATTTAACACATTCATCATTTCATATTTTTAATCCATTCATTCATTTCCAATGACATTTCATATTCCATTTGACACATTCAAAATAACCCATTTAACCACTTTATCTCCTTATGCCAAATGATTTGTACTCCCCATTCTAAAAACTAGACATAATAACCATTGGTTCCCTTTTACGGTGTAAATTAAATGTCAAAATGTTTACAATGGGCTACACATAATCTCCAAATAGAACTAGGATTAACATCACTAATTGGAAATTAAATTTTTTATTATCAAAACTACTTTGGGGAAAAGTGAGAAACCACAAGATCTAGCATTACTACAACATAATCCAAAACAGAGAAAAAACCATAACAAACTACATGATCTCCCCCACCCGAGAGACTACACCTTGATGACAATCCTTCACCCAAGAATTACCACTCGACAAGCAGTCCCGTGATGGAATTCACAAGCATAGATCTGATGACATTGCTATACCCTCTCAGTTTTCTAAATACAAATGGAATGCACTGGTGAAGGTTTCCTGCTGTAAACCCCATCTGAAGTAGATCCCAGTTGTAATGTCCCTAACCTCTCAGTTCCATTCCTTTGTGAAAATATGGTGTTTGAGGTGTTTTGGGAGGTCATAGTGACTTAACCCCAACACTTTTCCAATTTTCCTTTTGTGAATAGTTCCATCAGTGAATAGTTCCAATAGCAGATAGTTTTGAATAGTGCATCAGTAACCTTCTATGAACAGTAGCATCGGTGACCCTCGGTGAATAGTTCTAATGGTTGAAAGTTGTGAACAGTGCATCGGTAACCTTCATTGAACAGTGCCAACGGTGAGGTCCAATGGTAAACTCTCTTTCCTTTTCCAAACTTCCAATTCAATGAATAGTCCCATTAGTGAACAGTTCTATCATCAACCTCTAACGGTAACCACTCTTTCCTTTTCCAAATTTCCAATTCTATGAATAGTTCAACCAGTGAACTGTTCTATCGGTAACCTCTAACAGTAACCTCTATTTCCTTTTCCAAATTTCCAATTCTATAAACAGTTCCATTGGTGAACAGATCTATCGGTAACCTCAAACATTAACCTCTCTTTCCTTTTCCAAATTTTTAGTTTTGTGAATAGTTCCATCAGTGAATAGTTATATCGGTAACCTATAACGGTAAACTCTCATTCATTTTCCAAATTTCCAATTCTATGAACCGTTCCATTGGTGAACAGTTTTATCCGTAACCTCTATTAGTAACCTCCTTTTCCTTTGCCAAATTTTGAGTTCTGTGAATAGTGTTTCTAGAACGGTAGGTGTACAATGTTCTATCGGTGAGGTTCTAATGGTGAGGTTCATGAACATTGTTCTATTGGTGAGGTTCATGAACATTATTCTAATGGTGAGGTTCATGAATAGTGTTCTAATGGTGAGGTTCATGAAGAGTGATCTAACAGTGAGGTTCATGAATAATGTTCTAACATCGAGGTTATTTTATAGTGTCCTATCAGTGAGGTTCATAAAGAGTGTTCTATCGGTGAGGTTCTAATGGTGAGGTTCATGAAAAGTGCTCTATTGGTGAGGTTCATGAACAATTCTCTATTGGTGAGGTTCTAATGGTGAGGTTTATGAACAATGTTTTTCCTTTACCAAATTTTGTGTTCATGAACAGTGATTCCAGCTTCTTATAGTTTCACCCCTTTGATGTTTCCTTTGATGTAAACTGCATTTAAAGCCTTATTTTGAGGACTTTAATGATGATTCAAAGGCCATAAATCCTATATTAATTATTCATAAGGATTTGGATGTTTTTAATTGTTCAAACCACATGGTTTAATACAATCCACTTTTAATGGGAAATTAAGCATATCTTAAACCATCGCTCCATTAAATCTTTAAAAGGGATAAGATATCTTCCCCAATTGTTCTTCCTCCTTGTTCTCTGGTGAGAGACACTCAAACCTTTCCTTCCTTCCCATAGAAATTGTGAGATCAAAATTTTCCCCATGGATTGGATTCCTCGACGTCCTTCTTGTTTCAAGTGCACCACCTATTTCTGTGCAACCAAGGAGCATCGGTCAATCTTCAATATAAAGTATGTTTTATAGTCTTTATTTTTGGGTTCTTCTTCTCCTGTTTCTCCATTCCATATTATAGGATGTAATCTCTATGATTCTAATGGAGTTTTCTTGGGGTTCGGTTCGTGCGGTCGTACCATGGCATCCTCAGGTGGATGTAGTTGTCGCAAGAGGAGGATCGTGACCCGTTGTGTGGATTGTTCTCGTATAAAGAACGTCCAGAACTGTTTGAGGTAAGGGATTCATTGTTTCCCTTTTATTTTATGTGAAATTGTATAGTAAGCATGTTTTATCCCCTTGTATCACAAAGGAATTTACATAATAAATATTTAAACAAGATAAATAAATTGATATCGATTGTATGTTATTGCCTCTTTTTTGCTAGATAGTGTGATATCCATACATGCTTTGTTTATTTGTTTGTTCTTGATGGAAATTGGTAAAGAACGTAAACCATAATTAATTGATAACTATTTTTCTATAGAAAAAGAGGCATGTAAATGAATATGGTTCTTCTTGTTGTAATTTGATGTTAATCAAATTGGCGCAGTAAGCATGTTTAATCATTTGTGATAACTTACTGATTAGGTTTCAAGAATATGGAACCTATGAATAATAATCGGTTAACCCATGATGGATTAAAGAACCCGTTTTTTGATAAAAGATAATTCCTTGTAGGTTTATGAGTTACCCTCTTGATTGTTAAAGAGCCAAGAGCCAAATTTTTAAGATGTTTGTTTTCCTACTGCTTGTGTTGTAATGTGATCCTAGAAGGCTTTTGTGATATGTGGGGGCATAGAGGAATTTTGGTTGTGGCATTAAATGATGCCTAGGGTAGCGAGATGCATCTATTTATGCATGTGGGGTGTCAGGGAGGACACCAGGGATGATGGAATGGGATTGATGTGATTGTTGGATGATTTCTAATTCTTTTTGGTTGATTACCTATTTAATTTTCCCCACTTCCTATGGTAGATGGTCTAGATTACCCTTCTTCCTAAAGATGTGAATACTCATGGGGTATTCCATGTGCTTCCCATGTTTTAACTTCTCAAGGGAGGATGGGTCTACTCTCTTGATATAGGCAGAAAAGACTCGACGGGTTGTACATCTACTCACCATGATGATCCCCCTTATGTTTAGTAGCATAGAATTTTTTTATAGAATGCCTGAGAATGTGGGGAAGTAATTATTTAATAAATAATTGATTAAATGGTGTTAACCCATGGGGTTGGAGTTTGCTGGAACAAAATTTTGAGGTTGTAATTTTGATGGAACAATGTACTTTGGGTGTGATGCTAATGAACTTTAATGTGGAATTGGTACTGGTTAATTAATGTTTAAAGAATTAATTAACATAAAGTGAAACTGATAAAAAGGGAATGAAATAATATTTTAAAGCTCATTAAATGGTTGTGTGATTATAGGATACCTAGTCTTAGAAGTAACAGCTAGAGTCTGAGAGACGTTAGCTGTAGTTGAGTCTAATACTAGGTTATTTCCAAAGTGTGGTTGCGAGATATAGTTTATCATGTACTTTTTGTGTTTATATACGCTACTCCTCCCTTTCAGTAAGGTAAAATGACACTCCAACGATTCTGAGCCTTGGGGGTGTTTTCCCGAATATTCCGGTGGGAGGATGAATGGATGACTACCCCATTTGGACCCACTCTATTCTCTTGGTAGGTACTTGTTCTAGTAGGCACAGTGGTTAGTTTTCCCCATATATATGTGTAGAGGGTTGTAATTTCTTATGTATATTCACACACATATATTCTAGATATAGTTTCATTTGGACTACTATAGGTGTAACGTTTATAGGCTGTGATAGCTTGAGGATCCTTACTCAGTGTATGGGCTGTAATGGCTTGAGTTATAATACCCGATGTATGATACACGTTATGTGGTCTGTGGTGGATCCCAGAAACTACCTGGTTACTTTGGTTATATGGACGTGGTGGTTTTTTTGCATGTGGTGCATGTTGTGGTGCTTTTCCCAAGTGTCTGCGGGCAATCCTTTTTGGAGAGATATGCTTAGGATGTGCGACGTTGTGGAAAAGTGGAAAACTAGTGGGGAAGAAGTAGCAGGGTACCCTTTATATTCTTTATTATATTATATACTCTTGTATGCATTACTTGGTGAGAGTATCCATGGTGAGGTTTGGGAACACAGTATACCTGTTTAGGTGACAAGTTACTTTCACTTGTTGTTCACTAAGCATTAGTATGCTTTCTTTACTTTTTCACAAGAGTCATAAAGGAGAATACCACTGAGTATACTATTATACTCACCCTATGTATATGTAAACTATTTTTCAGCTCACTTGGAGCAGGTTGGAGATCAAGATAGTTTCTACTAGCTTGGGGTTGCAGGAGTTGTTCGGGCTTATGGTTGCTGGTGTTTTTACTTTCTTTTGGGTACTTTCAGTTTTCCCCTTCCATTTTTAGTAGTTTTGAATGACATTACATATGTGAACTTGGGTTTTCTTTTATATTTCATTTCTAATATATATTTTGTTGATGTCTATCTTATCTTTCTCTCCTTCATGTGTTCTCTTAGAGGGTAATGCATCCCATTTGTCTGTTTACTATACCCTCGGTGCTAGTTGCCAACCCAGGTCCTACTGGAAGTGGGACTCAGTGGGTATTTATCTCCCTTCTCATATTGCCGGCCTAGAAGGGGTATAGTTTTTGGGGAGGGGGTAATGACAGAGTTGTATCAGAGGTCTGGTTGAGTGATAAGATGGAGTTTGGAGTTAGGCACAGGTGAGGTTGTGTGGGTTGGTAGGACAACAATGATATTCATGATTATCAAGTGATGTTAACATTGGAGACTAGCCGAGAAAAAGGCGTTTAGGGACCCCTAAGATCTGATGTACATACCTTTAAGTTTACAATGGATACAAAACAAGGTGATAATAGTTGCAGGGTAGAGATCTTGGAAAGGATCATGCATCATTATTCTTTGTGCCTATGTTTGAATGTGTATTCCTTGGGATTGGTTAATCAAAAATAAATAAAAGAAAAAAATTAATTAATTACTGTTGAGTCTTCCATATTCCATGTTTAGAGGCCCAAATTGTTTTTGATTTTATAGTTATGGCTCTAGGTAGACGTACTATTTAGGATCACATATAAGTTGTCCAGTAGGATGCTCCAGTACATCGCCGCTGGGTAGAGGTTAACGATGATGACACTTGGAGGAAAACACTATGAGAGTTTCAGCGCCAGAGACTATAGAAGTACGAGGGATCCATTTTAGATGCAGTCACGAATGACTAGTTATAAGAGGTCGAGATCATATTCAGTTTGATCTATGCTTCGAATGAGAAATGGGTTTTCTTGGTTGTGATGATGTTACATGGAGTAGTGAGACAGTGGTGGTTCTTGTTCCTTGGAGATTACGAGGGGTCAATGAACTCATGGGAGGAGTTTTGAGACAAGATTAGAGTAGAGTTTCTTTCTTCTACCATGAAGGAATATAGTCTCCAGGATCTTATTACCCTTTGACAGGGGAGCTTCAGTGTGCGATAGTTTTCAATCCATTTCCAGAACCTTTTATGATATGCTTCAGACTTGTTTCAAGAAGAAGGGACCAGGGCGAGGCATTTCGATGAGGCTTTGCATCCAGAGATCCAGCGCCAGGTGTCACGAACCAAATCTGGTCGCCGCCAAAACCGGCAACCGACCCAACCCATGGCAAGTCTCGAAGGGCGTTCCCAATCCCCACGGGCTGGCACAAGTTCCTGGGTATTAAAAACTGAAAATTGGGAATGATTTACCCGAGTTTTTATACTTAAAACAACAAATGAATCCAAGAAGTCAGATCTGGATTTTTCAAACCAAAACATCTTTTACTAAAATTCAGAACTGAATTACACATTTTTAAACAATGTTTGAACACCATTACAAAGGTACAAACCCAATAAAAGACATCCCAAGAACCTCCACATGGAAAGAGGCACCGCCCTCAAGCCATCTCCACGACACTGCATCACGATGGACCGCTAAAAACCCGAACCAAAGGCATAAAACCTATACTCAAACCTGTGACATAAAATAAGAAAGTCTACTTACACCCAAAGGTGTAAGTAGGGTGTGAGCGAAAGCCCAGTAGGATACCACCTCTATGAGATTCCATGTGATAAACATTTCATGACAAAAAGCATTGCAAGTTTTGTAAATAAGAAATGCTAGTTACAATTTTCTAAACGATGCAATAATAAATGAAAACAGTTTTCATGTGGGATAATTTTAAAGGAACAACAATTTTAAAATAAATAACAAAGCTACTGAATTTTCCAGCCAACAATTCCGTATACCGACGGTAAGTACAAAGGATCTAATGATCACAAGTGATAGGAAATAACCCCTAGGCACTAGCTAGCTGTGGGTCCCAGGTACCTCGTATCTCGGTGAGAGTAACCACAAAAAATATCCGTTCTCGTGCATGAGCCACTAGTAGGGGTCATACACATAACCTAGTGGTCCCCAATCATCATCATCATAGTTTAGTTAGAGTTGTAAGCGTCAATCTTGCTAAGTGAAACTGAGGCCAAACCTCACGGATTCACTAGCATACTAGTACACGTCCACCCACCTAGACACCCAGGTTTTCCCTTTGTGCTCAAACAAGTTCAACAATCCAAGAAGTATAGTTTTCACATGCAAATATCAATTCCACATCACACATTAATCAAACATTCCCATGTACCTCACACAAGTCAAAAATTACACTTTTCATTCAAATGCATTTTGAAATCAAACTCACACCAAAATTGCCTACAACACTTTTCACATTTCTTTAACACTTCCACAGATCATTTAAACGATTTTATAAAACCATTACAAGATATTCAAATCACATAACCGCCCACACATATGTCACATAATACCCTTCTCACCTTCACAATTTATTTTATCAATAAACTCACATGAATCATCCCACACCCGTGTTTCTCACACAAAACACAATTTAGTAAAACATTTCGGCAATTTATAAAACATTCTAAAAATGTTTGACATCTCAAATCACCACTTTACCATTCAAAAACCCACATTATGTGAACACACTCACCCAAACAGTACATATACACCCTTTCCCAAATTTGTTTAACCAAATAAAACATTTGCAATTTTTATAAAACAAACCCAAGAGGTATAACCATTGTTTGCACACTAAACCCATTTCAAACCCCTCATTCAAAACCAAAAACATACCAATAACAATTCAAAACAGAATTTTCATCCCTAAAAAAATTATTAAACCGCCCCCATGTGTTATAAAAATACATCAAATAATACCACAAAGATACACATGAAAAACACATGTTTTCATAAATCACCTTCAAGAAGTACAACACAGTTTTACACCTTAAACTCAATCAAAAATCACTTTTCAAGGCCCACATAATAATAAGGAATTACCAAACCAGAATTTCCAGCCCCTTTTAAGACTAATAAATCACTTTCATATGTTATAAATTAACCCAAACATTACCCCAAAAGCCACACATGAAAAATACCCAATTTCAAGCTAAAATACAACTAAAAATTAAATGTTTAACCAAATTCATCAAAAACAGTTTTCACACCACACAAAACAGATTATAAACATAATAAATTAATAAACCAAGCAATATAACTCATCATAAAATGGTTACACATGGAATCACCTACCTTTTGAGTCGAAACCCTCAAAACTTGGTGCGAAACATTAAGCACACCACCGCCGCACCACAAGGAAAATAAATCCAGACCTAGACCACCAAAAATTGACCCAAAAGATACCAAATCATACTTTAGTATCTAACCCTAACTTCTGGACATGAGGAACTTCAATAAATAGGAAATAAAACTAAAAGAGGATGGAAGGAACCAAGAAGGAATTCCCTTACTTGAAATATCTTGAAGAAATCGGCCCCAATCCACCTAACTATGAATCTACAAGAACCCAAAACTGATATGGAGGTTCGAAGGAGTCATATTAGGTCATGTGGGTACTGAAATGGGGGAAAATAATGAAAATTGAAGGATTTATGAAAGATTCATTTTACCTCGTCAAATATGGTCGATTTGAGAAAGAGTATGCAAGATGTCCCTACTTCGCGGCACACCTAAGCTCCAAAATTTCGAAACCGATAATGGACGTGATCCTTGGGCTATTGGATTTGAGAGGGAGGTGGAATCACGAGAAAAAAGTAAAAAATTAATGAGATATGGAAAATTTAAAACAAATATTTAAAGCAGGAAATGGGCCTATGGGCAGGCCCATTACCTAAATCAAAAACCCAAATTCATCATGATTTTGGATTTATATGTGGTCCAAAGGGATATGGTGATTTTAATATATCAAGTTATGCCAATTGGAAAGTGGAATGGGTTTAAAATAGTAAAAATTGAAAGAGTTATAGAAGAAACAAAATTAGTTTTTAAATCTGGAATTGAGCTCGCGGTTTGGCCCAAATTTTCAAAACCCACCATTTTCACCAAAATGAGTGGTAAACCCCCCCCCCCCCCAAAAAAAATAACTAATGGAAATTAAATGAAATATGAATATATAAAAAAGTCACGTGTGTGACAATTATCCCCACCATAAAACTTTCCGCCCTCGAAAAGCCACATCAAGGACAAAGAAAAAAACCAAACCCAACCGAAAGGCAAAAATGGACTCCTTTGCTAAGCTTTGCCCCCAAAGGCCAAAACACCTCCAGTGATCCATTAAGGAAGGAATACATCACAACCAAAACATACACCTCTTTACTGAAATGATCAATCACATTCATATTTATCCTAAAAGAAAACCCTTCAAACACTATCTGAACAAGGCTCAAGAAATTTACCCAAACAAACAAGAACATCATACAAGGTTACACTTATTGTGATATAACTAAACCATTGAGAACTCTCCAATACCAATGTTTACCCAAGGAATATGTAGGGGGTTATATGGCTCCGAATGAGACTACCCACTTCTAATCCAAGACCAAGGACAAAAGTGAGTTACTGGTTCAAGGATACACAAATGGGCTCCCCACCATAAGAACCAACCATCTTAACTGACCAATATGGGCCGACACAGATAGACCCCAAAACATAAAGAGTTGGGACAACCGCACGGTTATCCCACGCAGTTTGGGAAAATGTGCTCTAACCATGTGGATCCTTATACCTACATGGTTTTCTGGTGAATGGTTACTACTAAATGTTCACTCAACATGTCTAGAAAAAATCCAAAACCTTTCCCCAAACCCAAAGGAAACCATAGGGGAAAAGAAAGTAATTGGGAGATAACATAGGGATGATGCCCTCCACCTCTTTCCACCGAACGGGAATAAAAGAAGAAAGATGAAAACACCAAATTTTTAAACTATTCCCATCTCTCATACTGAGAATAGTTCTTTGTACAAGGTTAAAAACTACACTAGGATTTCCTTTGACTACGTGCCAGCTTCTCTCCGGAACCTATGGCTGGAGCTGGAATGATTGAAGCATCTTTGGCCTCGCAGTTAGGATTTAGAAACCCCCTAATATAATTTCTTCTTTCTATGCTACAAACAACTACATGCAATCCCAGATGGGTTTACTAGGACATAACACACTCCAGAACTCACTTTACACTAACTCGATATTTCACTGAAACAAGGGCTTATAAGATGCACAAACATCACACCTTGTTTTTTTTTCAGGTGAGAAACAATAGAAGTAAAGGACACATATAAACACCTTCCTCTAAAATTGAGGATGTCGAGATCTCCCAAAAGGATAAGCACTTCTAAAAAAATAGACTCACAAAATATTGTACAACTTCACCTTTACAATCAAATGAGCACGTGACATCACATCGCGCCACCAAACATGACCAAAGAGGCTGATAGAAATAATACAATGAGGGGGCCTTACAAAACACCCCCAAACATCACAACATTCCAGAAAGTGGCCATAAGAGCCTCTTGTGGCCAGATTTACCACACTGGTGGTTTATCATAAACCCCTTCTTCAAAGAGAGTACTAAGGACTTAGAGGCCCTCTTAAACACTATCCATACTGAAAACCCTAGACAACTTTCACCTTCGATGAATTAGGTAGCTTAAGAAACTAAGGTCTCTTTCAACCATCCACGAGCACTCTTCTGCAACAAGAGGATCCAAAAAAACCAAGAAATTTAATGGTGTAGACTCATTATACAAAGCTCAAGAAAAGATTCCTTACATGAATCAACTGGAGGATTTTCCAATGGAAAAAAAATCTGGGTTTCACTTCAGTTGTGCACTAAACCTTAATGGGGGCGTACCTTATCCAAAGAGATAACCAAAGGACCCAACCAAGCTGGTCTATTGGTAAAAAAATGCCACAAAACAGATCCAAACTCATTAAGGGAACCACCTTAAAGGTGTCTCAAAACATATATCATAGGACACTACTAACCGGACCTTCTACCCAGATTACCGACCAAACACAAACCCAAAAAACAGTTCAAACAGGAGGGGTTCTTGGACTCAAAAAATCCCACAACATCAACATTTTCCAAAAACACATAATATACACCATCCCAAACAATTCATCAAGACATCATGTTTTTTTCTTTAAAAACATTTCTTTGAAAACCAATGGTTCAGCAGTTAGCGTATCCACCAATGGTACCCCATGGGCCTCACACATGCATGTTTCTGTGCCACACCAGGAACCCTCCTCATATTCCTCCCAACACTCATCCATTCATGCCATCAACTATCCATCATCCCATATAACCCCATGCATGTGGTCGCTAATGGAAATACCAAAGGTTAAAATAAAAATTATTTTCACTTTTCAAAACCAAAACGGTCAACCAACACATCCTTTTTTCTCATAACTGCAAACCACGAGATCAAAATCCCAACTCATGACTTACAAAAATTTTCAGAAAGTCACACCCATTTAGAAAATAACTCACTTTCAATATATTCACATCAATTTGAAAACATATCATCCCATTAAAACACCATTTAATTGTTTAAAAAAAACTATATTGGAAACACTTTTCAAAACCAACTTCAATATGGTTTATGACTTCAAAAGTGGTGTAAGCACACTATTTTCCATTTGAAAATAATTTGGAAAATTCAGTTCCTCCATTTCATAAATCAAACCATTCCCTCTTTATTTGAAAATCATTTCACAAAAACTTTACGCTTCGTAAAACCAAGTAACTTTAAAACCAAAGTTCCATGATTTCAAAACTAAAGCACAAAACAATGCGAGAGGAAACTAGTTTCAGTGGGTGACTTGGACATATGGTTGGAAGACATATTCCATTCACTTCACCATCACAGAGAGTGTTCTAGGGAATATCCTCGGCTCCACATGGCTTGCCAGACCCTGCGAGCTCACTGAGACCATTAACCCAACTCTCTTTTCATTTCCCCTAATCATCACCAGACCAAGAAAACCAAAAGACATAGATAAATCCTGAATTCCCCAGGCGACTTGAATCCTGACATGAGGTGTGGTGATCAAGCACACTACCCATAATCATAATTTCATGTCCTGATAATCTTAACTCCAGACTATCCCAACTATTTCCCAAATAACATGACTCAAATAGAGTGAACCTCCTCTGATACCATTTTGTCACGAACCGAATCTGGTCGCTGCCAAAACCGGCACCCGACCCGACCCATGGTAAGTCCCGAAGGGCATTCCCGATACCCATGGGCTGGCACAAGTTCCTGGGTATTAAAAACTGAAAATGGGGAACGATTTACCCGAGTTTTTATACTTAAAACAACAAATGAATCCAAGAAGTCAGATCTGGATTTTTCAAACCAAAACATCTTTTACTAAAATTCAGAACTGAATTACACATTTTTAAACAATGTTTTAACACCATTACAAAGGTACAAACCTAATAAAAGACATCCCAAGAACCTCCACATGGAAAGAGGCACCTCCCTCAAGCCATCTCCACGACACTGCATCACGATGGACCGCTAAAAACCCGAACCAAAGGCATAAAACCTATATCCAAACCTGTGACATAAAATAAGCAAGTCTACTTACACCCAAAGGTGTAAGTAGGGTGTGAGCGAAAGCCCAGTAGGATACCACCTCTATTAGATTCCATGTGATAAACATTTCATGACAAAAAAGCATTGCAAGTTTTGTAAATAAGAAATGCTAGTTACAATTTTCTAAACGATGCAATAATAAATGAAAACAGTTTTCATGTGGGATAATTTTAAAGGAACAACAATTTTAAAATAAATAACAAAGCTACTGAATTTTCCAGCTAACAATACCATATACCGACGGTAAGTACAAAGGATCTAATGAGCACAAGTGATAGGAAATAACCCCTAGGCACTAGCTAGCTGTGGGTCCCAGGTACCTCGTATCTCGGTGAGAGTAACCACAAAAAATATCCATTCTCGTGCACGAGCTACTAGTAGGGATCATACCCATAACCTAGTGGTCCCCAATAATCATCATCATAGTTTAGTTAGAGTTGTAAGCGTCAATCTTGCTAAGTGAAACTGAGGCCAAACCCCACGGATTCACTAGCATACTAGTACACGTCCACCCACCTAGATACTCAGGTTTTCCCTTTGTGCTCAAACAAGTTCAACAATCCAAGAAGTATAATTTTCACATGAAAATATCAATTCCACATCACACATTAACCAAACATCCCCATGTACCTCACACAAGTCAAAAATTCCACTTTTCATTCAAATGCATTTTGAAATCAAACTCACACCAAAATTGCCTACAACACTTTTCACATTTCTTTAACACTTCCACAAATCATTTAAACGATTTTATAAAACCATTACAAGATATTCAACTCACATAAAAGCCCACACACATGTCACATAATACCCTTCTCACCTTCACAATTTATTTTATCAATAAACTCACATGAATCATCCCACACCCGTGTTTCTCACACAAAACACAATTTAGTAAAACATTTCGGCAATTTATAAAACATTCTAAAAATGTTTGACATCTCAAATCACCACTTTACCATTCAAAACCCCACATTATGTGAACACACTCACCCAAACAGTACATATACACCCTTTCCCAACTTTTTTTAACCAAATAAAACATTTTCAATTTTTATAAAACAAACCCAAGAGGTATAACCATTGTTTGCACACTAAACCCATTTCAAACCCCTCATTCAAAACCAAAAACATACCAATAACAATTCAAAATAGAATTTTCTTCCCTAAAAAATTATTAAACCACCCCCATGTGTTATAAAAATACATCAAATAATACCACAAAGATACACATGAAAAACACATGTTTTCATAAATCACCTTCATGAAGTACAACACAGTTTACACCTTAAACTCAATCAAAAATCAATTTTCAAGGCCCACATAATAATAAGGAATTACCAAACCAGAATTTCCAGCCCCTTTCAAGACTAATAAATCACTTTCATATGTTATAAACTAAACCCAAACATTACCCCAAGAGTCACACATGAAAAATACCCAATTTCAAGCTAAAATACAACTAAAAATTAAATGTTTAACCAAATTCATCAAAAACAGTTTTCACACCACACAAAACAGATTATAAACATAATAAATTAATAAACGAAGAAATCTAACTCATCATAAAATGGTTACACATGGAATCACCTACCTTTTGAGTCAAAACCCTCAAAACTTGGTGCGAAATATTAAGCGCACCACCGCCGCACCACAAGGAAAATAAATCCAGACCTAGAACACCAAAAATTGATCCAAAAGATACCAAATCAGAATTTAGGATCTAACCCTAACTTATGGACATGAGGAACTTCAATAAATAGGAAATAAAACTAAAAGAGGATGGAAGGAACCAAGAATGAATTCCCTTACTTGAAATATCTTGAAGAAATCGGCCCCAATCCACCTAACTATGAATCTCCAACAACCCAAAACTTGTATGGAGGTTCGAAGGAGTCATATTAGGTCATGTGTGGACTGAAATGGGGGAAAATAATGAAAATTGAAGAATTTATGAAATATTCATTTTACCTCGTCAAATATGGTCGATTTGAGAAAGAGTATGCAATATTTCCCTACTTCGCGGCTCAACTAAGCTCCAAAATTTCGAAACCGATAATGGACGTGATCCTTGGGATACTGGATTTGAGAGGGAGGTGGAATCATGGGAAAAAAGTAAAAAATGAATGAGATATGAAAAATTTTAAAAAAATATTTAAAGCAGGAAATGGGCCTACGGGCATGCCCATTACCTAAATAAAAAACCCAAATTCATCATGATTTTGGATTTATATGTGGTCCAAAGGGATATGGTGATTTTAATATATCAGGGTATGCCAATTGGGAAGATGAATGGGTTTAAAATAGTAAAAATTGAAGGAGTTATAGGAGAAACAAAATTAGTTTTTAAATCTGGAATTGAGCTCGCGGTTTGGCCCAAATTTTCAAAACCCACCATTTTCACCAAAATGAGTGGTAAACACCCCAAAAAAAATAAGTAATGGAAATTAAATGAAATATGAATATATGAAAAAGTCACGTGTGTGACACCAGGTCACCCCATTTATGTTGAAGACATATCTTGAGGTGATGGAGAGGGAAGAGGTTGTCGAGAGGACATTGGACAGAACCAGATCATCATGAGAGGGGAGTTATCATGATTCCTCACGAAGTAAAGCTGTGGTATGGGGTTCTCGGTTTTCAGGAAAAAAGAGTTTTCGTTCGGAATGTCGAATGATCCATCTATGTTCATGGGATTGATGAATTATCTGTTCTGTGAGTTCCTGGACATGTTCATGGTAGTTTTCATTAATGAAATCCTTGTATACTCCATGTATGAGGAGGAGCATGTAGAGCATCTACATGCTGTTTTGGGAGTTCTTCGTTTACATCAAAAGTTTGGGAAGTTTCCAAAGTGTGAGTTTTGGGTTCGATAATTCCATTTCACGGGGAATGTTGTGTCCCATCTCGGATTCGATGTGCATCTATCAAAGATAGAAGTAGTTGTGTCTTGGGAAACCCCCAATACAGTGTCGGAGGTGCGGAGTTTCCTTGGTCTCGCAGGCTACTACAGGAGGTTCGTGGCCTATTTCTCACGAGATGCAACCCTTCTAACAGCTTTTACTAGGAAGGATTGGGCATTCATATGGACTAATTAGTGTCACATAGATTTCTACTATCTAATGGAAATGTTAGTAAGTGCTCTAGTTCTTTGTTTTCCAGCTGAGGGAGTTCAGTTTGGTGTTTTCTGCGATGCTTTTCATCCTTGGTTAGGATGTGTTCTGATGTAGAAAAGATCAGATATTTCTTATGGGTCATGGAAGTTATGTCCCCATGAATGTAACTATGCCACTCACAATCTTCATTTGGCATCTGTGGTGTTTTCTATGAAATTGTGGATACATTACCTCATTGGTGAGCACTTTCTAGTTTTTATCAATCTTGAGAGTTAGAGATATGTTTTCTCCCCGTGCGACTTGAACAAATGACAATGTCGGTGGATGGGGTTATTATAGGAATAAAACTTCATAATATCATATACACCTAGAAAGGGGAATTTTATAGCAGATGCACTGAGTCAGAAGTCACGTAGTGATGCAGTGAATGAATCTGGTGACTCATGGAGAGTAATGGAAGAACTTTCAGCTTTATATCTTTATATGAGAGAATTTGGGGGCAGAGGTTGTCTTTTTTAGATGATGGTGCAATAATCTCTCAGGAAGAAAGTGGAAGATTCCTAGTTTGGAGATCTTGAGGTGGAGGTTTGGAGAGACTGATTTGTTTGTATTGAGGCCCCTAATGGTTGTTTAGAGGATGAACAACACTGAGTGTTGTATCACGGAAGTCTTTTTGTTCCTTTGACGATGAACTAGATAGTTCTAAGATAGTTTCATTGTTCACCTTTAGTGGTACATCCTAGCATGACAAAGATGTACCGAGCCTTGAGGAGCCAATTTTGGTGGCCTAGGCTGAAGTGTGCGATTGCAGAGTTTGTGTCTCGATGTTTGGTCTGCCAGAAGGTAAAGGCCGAACACCGTGTTCCTGGTCGTCTACTCTATCCATTAGTGATTCCTCAGTGGAAGTGTGAGGAAATATCAATGCACATTGTTACTGGTTTACCTAGATATTTGGGAGGACATGATTCTATTTGGGTGGTAGTGGATATCTTAACAAAATCAGCCCACTTTTTAGCAATCAAGCAGTCGAGCTCAGTGGAAGTTTTTTCAAAGTAGTATCTGGGGGAGGTGGTGAGACTTCTTAGAGTCCCAAGGATAATCACTTCTGATCGAGATCCTTGATTCACTTATAGGGTGTGGAGAGGTCTCCATAATGCTTTCAGTTTTGATCTATGCCTTAGCACTACTTTTCATCTTCAAACAGATTGGCAGACAGAGCGAACCATCCATACTCTTGAAGACATGTTACACTTTTGTGTTCATGATTTTGGAGGATTGTGGATGAGGTCTTTACACTTTGTGGAGTTTTCTTATAATAATATTTTTCACTCCACCATCGGTATCACTCCATTTTAAGGATTTTGTAGCCGACCATTCTGTTCTCTATTGTGCTGGACTAGGGTCAGAGAGTCAGTAATTCTCAGACTGGAACTAGTGAAGAATACAACAGAGATGTTTCATGTGATTTGTGATATGATGAAGACAACACATGATCATTAGAAATCATATGCTGCTCAAAGGAGGATACCCTTAGAGTTTAATTTTGGGGATAATGTGTTCGGATGGTGACTCCACATTGTGGTCATCGAAGGTTTTGTCGCGAGAGTACGCTTTATCCCTACTTTGTTGGGCCTTTTGAGGTGTTTTCTCGTGTTGGAGTAGTGTCTTATCGAGTAGAAATTCCCCCACAGATGAGTCAGATACATGATGTTTTCCATGTATAACATCCCCATAGTTATCTTCATGACAACTCTCACTTCATCAATTGGGGATAGATCGATGTTGATGATGATGAAACCTTTGAAGAGTGACCTGTGGAGATCCAAGACAGCAAGGAGAAGGTGTTGCATGGGCGTTCTATCCCTTTGGTTCATGTCTTGTGGTGACATGGTGGAATGGAGGAGAGTACCTAGGAATGTGAGTGACAGATACATGCTCAGTACCCAGAGTTGTTTGATGTTTAACTCTTTTCATGTATCAATGTAGCCTTTCTGGTTATAACCCTTTCCTATTTATGATATGGCTTCCTTTTGTTGCTTTTGTGGATTGCTCTATTTTGAGAGGTATCTCAATGGGTGGTTGTTCAGAACCCATTTCATTTTATCTTTTGGTGGGTTTTGAATTCTCGAGTTCAAGAATGTTTTTAGAGGTATCTTATGTAATGTACCAGACCTCTCTGGCCCATTCCTTTGTGAAAATATGGTGTTTGAGGTGTTCTAGGAGGTCAAGGTGACTTATCCCCAACACTTTGCCAATTTTCCCTTTTGTGAATAGTTCTATTGGTGAACATTTCCAACTGTAGATAGTTGTGAATAGTGCATCAGTAACCTTTTGTGAAGAGTAGCATCGGTGACCCTTGGTAAACAGTTCCAACGGTAGACAGTTGTGAATAGTGCATCGATAACCTTCTGTGAATAGTGCCAACGATGAGGTCCAATGGTAACCTATCATTCCTTCCCAAATTTCCAATTCTATGAATATGTCCATTGGTGAACAGATCTATTGGTTACCTGTAATGGTAACCTCTCTTTCCTTTTGGAAGTTTCCAATTCTATGAATAGTTCCATCGGTGAACAGTTCTTTCGGTAACCTCTAATGGAAACCTCTCTTTCCTTTTCCGAATTTCCAATTCTTTGAATAGTTCAATCTATGAACAGTCCCATCGGTAACCTCTAAGGGTAATCTCTCTTTCCTTTTCCAAATTTTGATTTCTATGAATAGTTCCATTGGTGAACAGTTCTATTAGTAACCTGTTTTTCCTTTTCCAAATTTTGAGTTTTCGGAACAGTATTTCCAGAATGGTAGGTATACAGTGTTCTATCAACGAGGTTCATGAACAATGTTCTATCGGTGAGGTTCATGAACAATGTTCAAATAGTGAGGTTCATGAATTGTGTTCTAATGATGAGGTCCGTGAATAGTTTTATAACGGTGAGGTTCACGAACAATGTTCTATCGGTGAGGTTCATGAACAATGTTCTATTGGTCAGGTTCTATCGGTGAGGTTCATGAACAGTGTTTTTCCTTCGCCAAATTTTGAGTACACGAACAATGTTTTCTGCTTCCTACAGTTTCTCCCCTTTGACATTTCCTCTGATATAAAATGAATTTAAAGCCTTATTTTAAGGACTCTAAGGCTGATTCAAATGTCATAATTACAATATTAATTATTCCTAAGGCTCGGGATGTTTTTACTTGGTCAAACTATGTGGTTTAATGCAATCTTCTTTTAATGGGAAATTCAGCGTATCTTAAACCGTCGCTCAGTTAAATCTTCAAAAGAGACAAGATATCTTCCTCCCTTGTTCATCCTCATTGTTCTCTGGTGCGAGACTCTTAAAACTTTCCTTCCTTCCCATAGGAATCGTGTGATAAAAAATTTCCCCTTGGATTGGTTTCTTGGACGTCCTTCTTGCTACAAGTGCACCCCCTGTTTCTGTGCAACCAAGTAGTGTCGATAAATATTCAATATAATGTATGTTTTATCGTCGTTCTTTTGGGGTTCATCTTCTCCTGTTTCTCCATTATATATTACAGCATTTAATCTCCATGCCTCTAAGGGAGTTTTCTTGGGGATCGGTTGGTGTGGTCGTAATATGGCATCCTCGGGTGGATGAAGTTGTCGAGAGAAGAGGATCATGACCCGTTGTGTGGATTGTTCTTGTATAAAGAACTTCAAGAACTATTTGATGTAGGGGATTCATTGATTTTCTTATATTTTATGTGCAACTGTATAGTTAGCATGTTTTATCCCACTGGATCACAATGGAATTGACATAATAAATATTTGAACGAGATAAATAAATTGATATCGATCGTATGTTATTGCCTCTAGTTTTTCTAGATAGTGTGATATCCATAATTTATTCGTTTAACTATTCGTTCTAGATGGAAATTGGTAAAGAACGTAAATTGGAATTAATTGATAACTGTTTGGATTTAAATAATGAGGCTTGTAAATGAATCTTGGTTCTTCATGTTATAATTTGATGTTAATCATATTGGTGAAGTAAGAATGTTTAATCATTTGTGATAACTTAATAATTAGGATTTAGGAATTTGGAACCTCTAAATAATAATTGGTTAACCAAAGAGGATTAAAGAATTGGTTGTTTAATAAATGATAATTCCTTGTATGGTTCTGAGTTACCATCTTGACTGTTAAAGGGCCAAGAGACAAATGGTTAAGATGTTTGTTTTCATGATGCTTGTGTTGTAATCTGATCCTAGACAGCTATTGTGATATGTGGGGGCATTAAGGCCTTTTGGTTTTGGTAGAAAATGATGCCTAGGGTGGTGATATGCATCTATTTATGCATGTGGTTGTCGGGGAGGACACCGGGGATGATAGAATGGGATGTATGTGATTGTTGGATGCTTTCTATTTCATTGTGGTTGATTACCTATTTTACTTTTCCCCACTACCTAATGTATGTAGTCTTGTTTACCCTTCTTCCGAAAAAGGTGAAGATGTGCGGGGTATGCCACATGCTTTCCTTGTTTAGCTTTTTAAGGGAGGATGGGTCTACTCTCTTCCTATAGGCGGAAAAGACTCGACGGGTAGTACATCTACTCACCGTGTTGACCCCCTTTGTGTTTAGTATCATAGAATGTTTTTCTAGAATTCTTGGGAATGCTGGAATGTAATTTTCTAATGAATAACTGAATAAATGGTGTTAACCCATGGGGTTGGAGTTTGCTGTAACATAATGACGATGTTGTAATTTTGAAGGAACATTGTACTTTGGGTGTGATTCTAATGAAATTTAATGTGGAATTGGTAATGATTAATTAATGTTTAAAAAATAATTAACGTAAATTTTAACTGATAAAAAGGGAATGAAATAATTTATTAAATCTCTTTAAATGGTTGTGTGCTTATAGGATACCTAGTCTTAGAAGTAGTAGCCAATGTTCGAGAGACATTAGCTGCATTTGAGTCTATGACTAGGTTGTGCTAGTAGGCTAACTACCCCCTTTGGATACGCTCTCTTCTCTTGGTAGTTACTTGTTCTGGTAGGCACAATGGTTAGTTTTCCCCATATATGCGTGTAGAGGGCTGTAATAGCTTGTGGATATTCACACACATATATTCTAGATATAGTTTCCTATGGACTAATATAGGTGTAACGTGTGTAGGCTACGATGGCTAGAGGATACTTACTCATTATATGTGCTGTAATGGCTTGAGGTATAATACCCGATGTATGATACACATTATGCGGGCTGTGGTGGCTCCCAGAAACAACCTGGTTACTTGCTTACGTGGACATGGCGATTCTGTTTCCCTAGGTGCATATTGTGGTGCTTCACCCAGGTGTCTGCGGGCAAGCCTTTTGGAGAGAGATACATAGGACATGCAATGTTGGGGAAAGGTAGAAAACCAGTGGGAAAGTAGTAGCGGGGTACCCTTGATATTATTTATTATATTATATGGTTTTTTATGCATTACATGGTGAGAGTATCCATGGTGAGTTTGGGAACTTAGTATACCTATTTAGGTGACAAGTTAGTTTCACTTGTTGTTCATTGGGATTTAGAATGCTTCCTTTACTTTTGCATGAGAGGAATCATGGAGGATCTTACTAAGTATACTATTATACTCACCCTATTTATATATAAACTATTTTCAGATCACTTGGAACAGGTTGGAGATCAAGCTGGTTTCTACCAACTTGGGGTTACTGGAGCTGTTCGGGCTTGTGGTAGCTACTGTTTTTACTTTCTTTTGAGTACTTTCAGTTTTCCCCTTCTAGTTATAGTAGTTTTGCATGATATTAAATATGTGCACTTGGGTTTTAATTATATTTCAGTTTTGAGTTGGAGTTGGTTGGTGTCTATCTGATCTATCACTTCTGCATGTATTCTCTTAGAGGGTAATGCCTCCTATTTGTGTGTTTACTATACCCTCGTTGCTAGTCGCCAACCTGGGGCCTACTGGAGGTGGGACTCGGGGGTCATTATCTCCCTTCTCACAATGCTGGTCCAGGGGGTACACTTTTTAGGGAGGGTGTCGTGACACCAGTAGAGTTATAGTAACGAATCATTGAAACATCACATCATAATAAACATTGATCTAAACCTGAAATAAGAACATAAAAAACTAGCATACTCCCAAACCAATAAAAAAATTCCACCTATTAAATAGATTAATTAAAGAGTTATTTGAGATTACCCGAATCTATTTCCCTAATCAATTTCTAGTATAAAGAAGAAGCATGGATGCCTGGTACATCCATCATCATCTTTTCAAACACAGAAGCCAGCTGATCCCATGACCATAGGTATTTCTTAATCCGGATCTTCCATTTATTGAAGCCTCCAACTAGAATTATGTCCTACTTATCAGTCTATGAGTATTGATCCTCATCGAGAGTCACCGATAGAGACCTCTACGTCATTATAGCTTCCTCCTCATCAGTAGCATTAAGAAACAAGACCTTCTCAACCACTTATTCTTTAGAACATAAAAGCGAGTCCAAGTGTTGATCACCCTAGACCCCTGGGCTTTGGTGGCTCAAAATCTCAATGTGTGTCTTCTTGTAATTTATCAATTTTTCCAAACGATTCTCCAAAGGAGGTGGCAAAGAAGAGTAGTACATCTTACTATTCCTCCTCCTAATACTCGTATTACTCTTCGCGCTTAAGGCTTCAAATATTGAATTACTCCGTTCATTTCTATTGGGATGTTTCATGGATAACCATTCTGTGTAAATCAATTAAGCTTTACCAAAGCTCAAACCTAACTTATTATGGCCATTAAACCTATTACTCAGATGAATTGATTTACAAATCATGGAATCTAAACCCCCTTCCTCCCCTTACACAAATCAACACTACCCTAATTTAACACCTCATCAAAAGAATCAGCTGAAAAAAACTCCTCACTGTTCACCATCTTCTCCATAACAACATTTCTCCCATTCAATTAGTTCTACACATGAGTAGCATCCAGCTTGAGCAACTCATCACTCTGTCACACACTACAATTGGAGGGATCATTCAAGTTCTTCTCTAGTATTCTAAACACCTTAGAAGACTTCGTATTTTTCTAAGACACCATTGCCTTATTCACCATAGAAGCACCCATGCTAGCCTCAAATTACATATAGCATTCTACTAGGGCACTGTCCAGACGTTCATCCTCTTCCTTCCGCTCCGTGTATTGCTCCTTACTATTTTTGAACTCTCTAATAGATTTTTGATTCATAACAGGATTAAAAACCCTACCTTGAGAAAAATCAATCCTCACCATGCCTTAATTTTCATATACATCCTTTAACCCCCCCTTTACACCACACCATCAGTATTTAAACCGATGAAGTTCACCCATGAGGGAATTTCACAAGCAACACCATGTCCTAGAACTAAAGGCTTCTTGGTAACCAGTCTAGAATTATGGCACCCAGCTCCACATCTGCACATCATCGACAAATTCCAAAGACATTTTCAATCAATACATAAATCAACCCACAATTAAAGATACACCGGTTCTCCACAGTGGTACACCTCTCCTATGGTAATCCAAACAATCTCTAATGGTTTCCTTGAACGGTGCACTTCCACCAACTCATGAGGATTCACCAGATGGCACACTACTCTGGTTCGATGGTCAGAGAATAAGTACATCCCAATGAAATTCTTCATCATCCTAATTATCGAGGGATTTTTAAACTTGAGTGGGAGGTTAGGAAAACTCACCCATATCGCTACCGTAGGTGAGTCAAACTTCATATGAAATTCATAGGTCCATAAATGGAAGAATAAGTGAGATATGTTGCATCTTTGAGTTGATAAGATCTTCCTTGAAAAAAAAATCGAATCAGTATACATTTGCAATCAATAAATCCCATAGTAGACCCCTCTTTTAGATCCCATGAACCAAAAACAATCACGTAGAAGGTGTCAACTGATGGTATTCTTTATGGTAATCAAGCAACCGAGGATAGATTTTTAAAGTTGAAGCCTTGTTGAACTTTGCAACTGAAAGAGGCAGATTAGTTCACCCTTCATGGAGTTATAGAACCTTAGGGCACAAGAAACTTCATGGAAAAGGATGAAGAAGTTCAGGATTGGAGAAAGGGGATAAAGAGGTTACCACCTCCTTAGTGGATGATGAAGAAGGTCCCCCCTCTGCCTATGGGGGAGGTACATGAACCATGGTTATCATCCTCATGAAGAAGGGGAGGAACCACATTTTTTCAAGGTTTTTATTTCTAGGATTAACCTCACAAATCACCACATTTTGGAATTTTGGCACACCCAATTGGTGGCCCTAAATCTGTTAAATTGTCCTAATCTTATACCATGGGGATCATGAGGGGTTAAATTCATAATTTATCCATCAAATTTACCAAATCACATATATGGAAACAAATCCACAATAAGAGGGAAACAATATCACAACTACACATGAAAAAATATACAACAAAAAAAATTGGATAAAACCAGTAGACCACCAACCACAAATCCACTATTGAAATCATAGTTATCTTTACCTTAGGTATATACACAATAACCCTTTGAATACCCCAACCTAATATCCAATATAAAAAGTATCTTTAAAGGGTTCATAAGAAGAAATAATAATCTACAAGGCCTAATCGAGAAAAAAGGAATAAATAGGAGTGTTTGACGTATTTGAAGATTCGATCCACAACCAAAAACACTCCAAATGGCCTAGAATCGAAGGAGAACCACCCGTGGTATGATTTGGGAGATTGTGTTAGTCCCTTGGACTATTGGAGAAATAAATTGGGAGGAAAACATATGAAAAATTTAAAAACCAGAAGGGGATTTGGTAATTTTCTACTTTTTAATGGGTTTCTTGCTTTAACATCCCCATTTTACAAATACTACAATAACTATGAACCAAAATCTATACATGAGCTCTTGAGTCGCATGTTTTCCTAGGGAGGCCCACAAGGTTTGAAAAACCATCCACCATCCATTTGGAATGCCTCTATCAAAGGTTTCTTGGTTGGGCTTTCCCCCTCACATAGTTTTTCTTAATAATGCAGCCCTCGTTTTGGACAACATGATTTCGGTGTAATGTTATGCCTAACCTTTCTCCAACCATGAAACTAAACGAGATGACCAAAATTCTTTTTCTATAATTCCCAAAACCGTAGGAACACACCCAAACCTCCTAATACATCTGATAAACATTACCTTAACTATAATTAATATATTTAAAACCAACTTTTCCCAAATACATACCACTAATAAGTCCATGTTCTTACAACCTCCAAACCTTATCATGGATATTAATCAATTAGTACTTCTAATAATCACTAATCTTATGATTTAAAAGGATTGAGAAAGTGAGCCCCCATATCTGACTATCTATCCAATGATTCTTCCTAAACATTTCCATGCTGCCATAACTACAAAACCAAGGGAGTTGTCTTACCCTAAATGACATTATCACTATGATCCAAAATACGAATCATATTCTTGTCAAAGGAAGCATAAACCTCAAGATCAACATCCTCAACATTGATAATGTGATATGGGTTAGGGTGATATTACTGAAGTTGTGACACATAAAAATCACCGTGCATACCACTATACCGATGTGGAAGAGCTAATCAGTATGTCATCAGTATGATTCTCTCCATAATATCAAATGAACCCATGTACATGAACGAAAACATACAATACATCTAAATATGATTGTGACCCAGTCCTTGAAAAACCCAAAGAAACAATAGATCACCCACTATAAACTCAATAGGTTGATGACATCTATCCGTATATGAATTTTTCAAAATCTGATTCATTTCAAAACATTTTCTAATCAATTGATTCTATTCAAACATCTCGTAAATGAGAATCATTACCAACAACATTGATATCCATGATTCCATAAAATAGAATGGATGTCTACATGGAAAACCATATATCTCCTCATTTGGTTCCACCTGAAACGTATCCAGGGTAACTATTATTGTAGAAAAACTCAATAAGATATAAATGCATATTCCATGACCCATCAAAATCTATTTCATAAGACCTCAATATTTCCTCTAATACCTAAATGTTATGCTACAATTTCCCATTCATTTTTGGATAAAAATTAGTACAAAACATCACATCAATATCTAGTGCATTCTGTAATACCTGCCAAAAGGGAAATGTAAAATTTGGATCCTAATATAAAACTATCATTTGTGAAACCCCATGAAAATATCTTTTGTGGAAACCCATGAAATTATAATATCAATTGAAGATAAAAGACACCCAACTGATCCACAATGAAAGTATATTTAATTGGAAATAAATGTTCTTCCATGGTCAAATGATCCACTACCACCCAAATCGCATAATTATTTAAAGGTTTCCTTTGAAGTCCCACCCTAAAATCTATCATCACATCATCTCATTTCTATTTTGGAATGAATAGTGGATGTAAAAACCCAACAGTCCATTGATGCTCAGACTTCAGCAGCTAACAGGTAAGGAACCACATCATTAAACCAACATCCCATTTCTTCATCCCTAACAACTAATATAGTCTATGAAGATCAAGATGCATTTTGTTCAACCCTTAATGCACTGACCACTTTGAATCATTAAACTAGAACATTAACCCATCTCACATACATGTTGTCACAACAAAATCACCATAAAAATATATTCCCCAATCACCACCCATGGTCAAGATAGAATGTGCCCCCACCTTTAAGACTTTTCTTTAAATCCATGAATTTTGAATCCTAATACTACTTCTCCTTGACCTGACTTAGAAGCATTGAATCAACTACCAAGGATGCATGTGTCATTTTTCATTGGAAATATTTCACCTCAAGATGAATCTCAGTGAATAACAACATCATCCTCTACTATAAACTTGTTTCCTGAATTACCTGGTTTTGAGTCTTCTGACTCAAAGCATATGCAACACTGTTTCCATTTCCCGATGAGTAAACCTGATCAATGTGGAAGTAGTTCATGTATTCAACACATCTTCTCTACAAAAGATTATGATTAGTTTGAGAGAAAATGTAATTAAGTCTATTATGATTCGTATAAACTATATAAAATTCTCCCAACAAGTAGTTCTTCCAACTCCTCAAATCATACACCACTACAACCAACTCTAGGTCATGCGTATGATATTTTTTTATTGAGGCCTCAACTATCATGAACCATATGAAACCTCTTTATCATCTAGCATCAATACCACCCCATGAACAATAATATATGCATCTATAATCTTTGTATAACTCTTACCTAGATTTTTTAATAGTAGAATATGATTGATATTCAATGATTTATGTAACTCCTGGGATTCATTATCACATGATGGAGACCATTAAAACACGATTCACTTTATAGTCAATCCAAATATGGTGTTGCTAAATGGGAAAAGTATGTGTTTAACCTTGGGTAATATCCCAAAAATTCAAGAAAACTACGAAAATCAGAAACATTATTATGAAACTCCCAAGATACAACTTCCTTTAATTTCTTTAATCCACTAACACACCCACCTTAGAAATAAAGTGACCCATGATATGAACATCAATGAACTAGAAATGAAATTTGGATATATTGGAATATAACCTATGCTCTCTTTGTGTAATTAGGATGATTTCAAGATATTTGGAATTATTTTTATGAGTCATAGAGTATACTAATATTTCGTCAATAAATAAAAACCTCAATTGATCCAGGTAATGATGAAAGATTCAGTTCATTAGACACATGAATACTTATGGCACATTGTTCAACCCAAATAACATAACAATAAACTTATAAAACTCATAAATAATACAAAAGGGTGTATTTGGTATATTAGACAGTCTCAGCATTATCAAATGATACCCTAATTTCATATAAAATTTAAAAAACACTTAAGAACCTTTTAGTTGGTAAAAAAGATCATCAATTCATGGAATAATTTTTTAGTTCATAACAATAACATAATTCATCTTTATATAATCAACAAAAAACTGGAACGATCCATCATCTATCTTGTAAAATAAAACTATATTCTCGCCAAGGTTATATAATAGGATGAATAAAACTTTTCTTATCCAATTCCTATAATTGAGATTTATGTTCTTGGAGTTCTACAAGTGCCATTATATATGGTGGAATGGAAACTAGTTTTTCTCGGGACATCAACTCTATCATAAACTCTACATATCTCTTTGAAGTTATCCATGAGAAGTGAAGAGGAAACATATAATATATTTGATTCAACATTGGAGGAAACAAAATATTCTCTCCTCCTTTTTCATCCAGCATAAGAAAAGTCGAATGGGATGTGATTTCACCCATCTATGGAAAATCTGACTCGGGACAGCCTACCTAAACATTACAGTCACTATGATGGTAATAAGTTTATCCCTAAAAGATGTGAAAATAAAATTAAGAAGTTAAAAATCAATATGTTCATGGTACACAAGTATACATTTCATACCATAAATCAGATTAAAACAAAGAATCTAAAAAAAAGACAAGTCGCATTGGAAACAGTACCCACCAACCTTGAGTGTACACCCCTTACACTATAATATATTATCTACTCACATCCCTAATGGTGTACCAATCAACATTACTCAATAAATAAATTTAAATTATATGACCAACACAACAACAAATTGAGAATAAATAATACGATGTGAAGCACCTTTATCAAACAAAGAACTAGAAATTGTGGAAGGAAAAAGAATCATACCTTGAATCGTCGATGGATAAGCATCTACACCTCCAGCTGCAGGATAAACTATGTGAAGCTGATATACCCCTCTACCCTAGGCCCTAGTTTTAATTCATGGATCGATACTTCCTTGTTGATATGAACACTATCTCCTTGGAGTACCCCCTCTACCACCAATATTAGTACAACCATTAATGATCGAATTATCTGATTGATATGGGGTAACCAACCCCCTACCTGTACTCTGCACTGGCCTCAGGCATACCCCATTATCCTTCTACTGAGGGTTCTTACATAACCTATGCACATTTCCAATTCATCATCATGCTCGGCACTTAACTGGTGGTTGGGGGCACTGGATGCAGACATGTCCCAACCACCCACTCTCATAGAAGAAAACTTGATCACTACTCTGAGAGGATGGTTCCTTTTTCTGACTACCCTATCCACCACCACTCTAGTAAAAACAAATTAATTGGTGATTCCTACCATTAGAAGCTTCACTACTATATTTCCCAACTGTAACTCCATACCCACCACCCAAATCGTCCTTGAGTTTCACTAAAAAATAAGGTATTCCTCCACTACCTTAGTTTCTCCCATGAAATTTATGTTTTTTATCGATGACATTATATAATGTTAGAGTCCATAAATGAAGCATATTTACATAGATTCCTCATAACCCACAAATTCCATAATTAGGAATTGTAAATTTCTCAAGTGGCCAACATACACAATTATTGATACATGTCACTCGTACAAATACATATGCTTTTTAACTTTAGATATAAATGTCCCAAAAATATTTCTTAAAAATTATTCTATATCATACCATCATCATGATGGTTTAGAACCAAAACATCCCACCAACACTTTTCTTAACCTCACAAAATTTTGGTTGAAAACCTAACCCTTATATCCAAAAAAGTATCTAAGTGATCAATAATCATATAGATGGTCTCTAACTAGAACTCAGCTTCATGCAGTCCAACCACTATGGTAAAGGTATGATGGGGATGCAACATAAACTTGCTATTCATCTCAAACATTCTCATAACAACAACCCTAGGTCATATTCCATCATATGAATAAAATGAGAAAATTTCTCATGAAACTACTGATGTCCTCTATTACCCTGGTAGAATTGGGTATCTTAGACCACTCTTAGAAGAGCATTCTTAGTGATGTCCTCTTGTTTCCCTACTATCACATGATGTAATTGTGGTATCTTCCTATAATGACAAGAGCAAAACATATAACACATAACAAAAAACATTCATAGTTTACACAAAATATGGCTTCCCATTATACATAATCGACCCATCCAGCGAACAGTTTCCTAAAAGATATTATCACAACTCTTCACAATATTCAAAAATAAAGAATAAAAATATTTATTACATTTCATTAAATATTATAAATAACTATTTCTTCTACTTACCCATTTTCCTTAAAATTATGAAACACCACTCTTTAAAATTTTTAAATAATCCAAATTCATTTCTACCCCTCATGCCTCGTACATTTTTTCCATGTCTTCCTACCATGATGCATGCCACTTATATCCATAGGTTCCTATAATGATGCATGAATTTAAATCCTTATTAAACTTCATTCATGATCAAAATATCATAATATAGGCACATAACAAAATAAGTTCATCATCCAATGGTGAAATTTCATTCAATTGTAACAACACATATCAGTAATAAGAATACCCACCCTGGGTACTTGGGTTTTCCATCATATATGGATTAGATACTCATATTCATGAGCTCATTTAAAAGGCCTGATTAATCCTAGTCTCACATCTATTATACCAAATAAAAAGGAATAAAAAATACCTCATATGATACCATTTTGTATCATCCCCGACCAAGAATCCACTAAATCGGTTCTTCAAGACGGGTCACCACATGACCTCAAACACATCTCCATAATCTATAGAGGCTGATGACTATCAGAAAGGGTGTAATAAGTCATGTTGTGAGAATATGACCTATTTACCATAGTAATCCATGTCATATAATATGTTAAATATGAAAACAATAAACAATAAACCATTAAAATGTGTTACTAACCATTTCCCAAAACATCGTAGAAACCAAAACCAAACAATAAATAAGTCTAGTAATTATAACTATGACAAATTTCATGGAACCCCAAAATAATGAAAAACATCTGAATCCCAAAATAGGTCCAGACTCCAAGTCTAGATCCTGATCCATACACATCCCAAGACCAACATAGCTCCATAGAATTTGGCATTTTCCCTTCTCCTAACCTAAAACCATGAAATCATTTCGGGTACCCAATGGAGGCCCTAGCAGGGTGTGAGTACAACCCAGTACGCCACCACCAATAGTGAATATAAAATCTTTAGTATAAATAAATATTTTCTATAAGTAATAAATAAATTACAAGGTAAACTAAGTGATAACTTGAATTCCATTAGTTATAAATATTCACTTTAACGATTTCCAACATCAAAACCATTTTTCTAATTTAATCCATCCTCATTACTAAATTCATTAACAACTCATTATCCATGGGGTTTTCCATTAAATCATTTACACAATAGCTTATACTAGTAAATTTACTTTGCATTTGAGTATTGATTCATGTTACCTATCACACTAGGGGTAAACATTCTATTATGATCACGACTCACTTATGTTAGAGCCTTAGTCTAGGTATTCTCATCTAGTGAAAGTATTAGGGACCTATAACATTATTCAAACTCTAAAACTAGTGAATTTTATGGTGGTGATTAGACCCTAATTCCAACCCAACCCATTGGAAGAGAATAAAACCTTTATTCCACACCACCCATCTATGTTAACATTCTTATTTATCCATTCACCACATATATCATATAAAAATACATAAAAAATCAATGGACATAACATTTACAATTCAAATTTCATTCAACATGTTAGGCATCATCCATCCTAAACCCATTATCACATTTACCATTTACATAGCATAGCCCATTTAACCTATTTCCCTTTTTGGTACCTTATCCTATTTATAAAAATCTACAATTCTCATACATTAGCTCATTTAAGATATTCATAAACTTCCCATGAATGAAAACATTTTACAAATTCATTATTTCATATGGATTAAGCAATTCAAGAATTTCCATTACCAATTCATAATCCATTTGACCCATTCAAATTAACCCATTTAACTAATTTCCCACCTTATGAAAAATAACCCCATATTGACATTCTATCAACCAGAAAAAACTACCGTTGGTTCCCTTTATGGTTTAAACTACAAGTAAACACATTTTTGATGGGATCTACTTTGTTTCAAAACAATATTATTCTTAACATCACAAATCTCCATGTTTTGGAATTCCAACACATCCCATTGGTGTCCCTTAATCAATTAAATCATTCTCCATGCATCCCATGGGGATCATGGAGAGTTTAATTCATCTTTTAGTCAACAATATTTTAATATCATATCCAAGTCAGTAAATTCACAACAAGTGGGAAAAATATCACAACTACACATGAAAAAATAAAAAAATACTATGGTATATAACATGTAGATTACCAAAATACAATCCAAAGGTTAATACGCACATAACCAATGAAGTATGTCTAGATTCAAGCATACTTTTAATCCCCAACCTAATATCCATTAGAAAAAATAAATTTTTAGGGCTTCAGAAGAAGGAGGAAAAATCCACAATCCTTAATCTGTAAGAGGGAAGAAAGAGGGGACTTAGTCTTCAATGGATCTTTGATATGAAACAAATGACACTACTAACAGCCTATAAAAATAGTAGAACCAAACTTGGGATGATTTGGGAGCATGTGTTCATCCCCAAGGCTAGAGAAGGAATAAATGGGGAGAAAAAAGATGAGAACCACAAAATCATGAGGGGTAAATTTGGTAATTTTCTACTTTTTAATGGGCCATTTGGTTTGGCCACACAATTATCTAAACTATGCGCCAACTGTGCGCTTGACTTTGTCCAAGTGGGGTTGCATGGAACGATTCCTAGGGAGGCCCGCATAGTTTGAAAAAACATGCACCCACTATGTGGACACCTCGATCCAAGGTTTCATGGTTTTCCTCTCCACCTCTCACATTTTTTCATAACCGTGCACCCCTCCCTTATATAGAATGGTTTGGGATCACAACTATTTCTATCCATGAACAAATCATTAAACATTCACTATATGACCAAAATCTTTTTCCATTCATGCACTAAACCCTAGAAACCCCCCAATCCTTCTCATACATCCAATAAACATTCCCTCATCCAAAATTAAGAGATTTAAATAAATATTTTCACATAGATAAACCTCTATGAACTCTGGGATCTAAGATATACTATTTACATGGTGCAAATATCACATAAACAAACAATATTTAAACTATAACAAAATCTATTATCGAAACATATTTGATGTGGTGGAGATAATATTTTAAATAAGCAACAATTTAACATAAAAACACATTAATTAATTTATGGAAATTCATAATTTTAAATACAAACATCTGTATATTTTAGCCTTTTTTTTATAAATTTTTTGAATTGTTTATAAATTAACCCTATAATTTTTTAATAAAAACATTATTTCATGATTAAAAATTAGTAAAAATTATTTTTCATAGATTAGATAACTTTTACAATGATTTATAAATATATTATAGACTATATAACATTTAAAAATATATTACTAATATTTACTCATTAATATTAATGGAATGTTTATAATAAATGTTTAAAATATATGAGAACAATTAAACAAAATCATTTTATATTTTATACATTTATAATACACTTTTAATAATTTTTTGAAAATTTCAAAAATATATTATTTCATTATTTATAATGAATATATAAATGACAATAATCTTGGATGCTATATTTTACAATAATATCAATGAAGAATACATAATTTCTTATCATAAATTGTATGTCCCCTTACACAATACATAAACTATTTAATATAATGTAGAGTAGTGATCCCAATTTTTTTCAATGTAATATAAATAGGGTAAAACAAGATACAATTTCCTAAAATATTCTCTACATTTAATAGTGAAATAAAAATGTTTATTCTATGAAGAATAAGGCCCTGATATCATTGATTGGGGTGGAATATCAATTCCACATATGATCACATCCAATAATAAATCTATTAAAAAAATATGAAATAAAACCATCACCCAAAAACTTAGTTTATTTAATTAATTTCATCAGTAATACAGCTCTATGGTAAAGGGGTTCACTTTATCAATACTCATTCATACGAGTATCCATGAATTGGATATCCATTTGACCTTTTATTAAATACCATTATTGGTTTTTAGGGATTTATAATATAAAAAAATAAATATAAATTAAACCCTTATACATGAAAGATATATCCTCAAAATAATAAACATGTAATGAAAATTAATAACATAAACTGTTAATACCTTTAGTGATGTGTAATTGATCTTTGAATTCCCATTGTAAGCATGAAAAAATACCACCTTAGAAATAGATAAAAACCATGATTGTTTGAGGGAATTGCACTAGTAGGGGATCTTGAAAGAACTCTTAAGTATCTCTAAATGGAAAATGGGTTCTAATACCTTCACCTAGTGATAAAATATTTTTAGGAGGAAGATAATATCAAGATACTTGTATAAAATTTTCTATACCCAACAAGAAGGATCTCATTTCTTAGCATATCTGTCTTGAATTAAATTAATTTACTGTAATGTGTCATCCATTTTTTTAATTGATGAATAATTTTTTTTCCTACTGTACTTATTATTTAAATTCCTATAATAAATTCAATCCACACAATATATTAATAGAGTATTATAATCAATGAAACTATGTGAGAATATCTATGCTCTAAAATCCACGCATAGGTGGTAGATGCATTCACTCATCCTAAAACATTTATTGCAATATATTCAATCATATATATCAAATAAATATGTTTTCTATTTATAAAAACACATCTAACAATATATATAGATATTTAAAAAATATAATATAAACATTGTGTCTTAGCAAGTCTCAGTTATCTATTTGAGAGATTCTTTGAAACATTATAATGATTCTAGATGGGTATGTAAATAAAAAACTAACATCTCAAATATTATTCCTAATTATCATCTCAATCCCTAAATATTTTGTCAATTTTAAATCACTAATGTTTAAAATAGGCATCCTATGATTTTAATTTCGAGATTTTTTTATTTGGAAGTTCATCTGTTTAGGTAAGATAAATTCCCAACCTTCCATATCAATTAATTTTCATTTTATCAAGATTTATACATGTCACATATAAGATTAATTATTTTTTGCCCTTAAATAATGGAATTGTAATAATCACATTTACATTTATCCTTCAAAATTTAATTTCAAAAAATCCATTTTTAGTATTCACCATTTTCCAATTTTCCCTAAGGCATGAATCATACAAGGCTCATAGAAATCTCATACACGAAGTCCAATGACACTTAAACAGGTCCAGATGATTCATAATTTGAGTCCAATGACTTGTAAGTTACATTAGTTCAATCATACTCAACTTCAATTATCTTATATTCTACAAAATATCACTCATACAGAGGTACTTCAATTCTTATCATTACCACATAAATAGTTCAAATCACCTTATACCTACTTTAATTAATTCTAGGAACTTTCAAAATAGCCCCCAAAATATCAACAATTTAAATTTATTTGTGAAATTCCTCCATCCTAATTAATTTGGTAAACACTCAATCCATCACCAATTTCATGGCCCATCCCTCGAGGCCTGTGTCGTGACTACCCCAAGCCTACCTCCCAATGTATACAAGTTGGAAACTAACACAAAATGCATTACAATTAAGTGGGAGGCATTTTCTGAGTACCTATACACCTGCACACTCAATAGTCCAGCCTGAAATGATGAAGAAAAACAAGAATACCACTAAGAAAACCGCTGAGAGTATAGGTACAAGATTTATTTAAAATAGAACAAAATACAAACCCAACAAAAGAAAATTTGTTAACAAAGAAGTATAAGGTCTATGATAATATGTACGCAGAAAACCCTACCTAAAGGGTAGGGGAAGAGTTTCTACCAAAATGTGTAGGAGTACGTCTTTCTTGTCTGATCTCACTAGGCACCACCTAGTCTTGGACCACTAGAGTCTCTATCAAAACGTTGGACATCTTCCCAAGACAAGACACATGTAATTGAATCCCGTGTAATGTTGAGTAAAACAATACTTAGTGGGGACCTCAAACCACAATGAAATTACCCCAATGAAATGTACACTCGAAGTAATGAAAAAATCGCATAATTATAACATAAATTATAGAAAGTAAGATTATCCGTCATAAATATAAACATCTGGTACTACTGAGGGACTCATCCTTGATGAGTCACCAAGGTCAGATAGGCCACTACGATTCACTCATCCACTCGGACATTGAGTTCCATTCGTCACTAAGGCCTGGTGGGCCACTAAGGTATGCTCATCTGTGGGGCCATTAAGGTCTGCTTGTCTCTAGAGCCACTAAGGTCTACTCGTCTGCCAGGCCAATGACGTCTGCTCATCTGCCACGCCACTAAGGTCTGCTTGTCTACCAGGCCGCTGAGTTCGGATTATCAACCGGGTCATAGAGATTTTCCCATATACCAGGACAATAAGGTATACTTTTCTATCAATCCACTGAGGTACACTCATCAAATGGGCCACCAATGGCCGCTCATCACATTCTTTTCTTCACAGGGAGTCACATGATTTACCCTTGTTGAGTGTATGATTTATGGTAGAAACTAATCCTCAATCCATTGTTCTTATCTCAATATCCATAAAAAATAATATGGAGTATGTCGACAAGACCGTCTCTTCACAAGAGTCCCAATGCCACAAATGGCATGTCAATCAGACACATAGTTTGGGGGTTATGGACATTTTCATAAAGAGGGGTCATGCCAGTTAGGGTCCGGGCTGACCTAGTTGGACATAATCGACCTGGATGGGGTCTTCCTACCAATCCCGGGGCCAAAAAGACCTGTATCCGACCCTATTGAGGACCAATCTGACCCGCTTGGCCACTGGTCAGGCGTGCAGAGCCATGGGTCCCGCTCACCAGCCCGCATGTCCGGCCCGCTGGGCTGTGGGTCTGGCCCGCCTTCTCTAGCCCGGCCCGATGTTAGAATGCCAACATTCCATTCCAAGACATGGTGGAGGTCTACACGTATATTCTTCTTCAACGTATAGGGTTCATCATGTGAATGCCTCATTGTTCAATGTGGGGATATCCTGCGGCTGTCTCACTACACCGTGGCCCGCCGAACCTGTTGAAAAATGAAGAAAACCATTATCCACCAACCCACTTCCGATTCTGTGTGGACCTTCGGCCCAGAGTCCGCCTCTAGTGTGCACTACCTCTCGCACATGTCTGCCACCGCGTGCCCCAGCCGGCCTTCGCCAGAGTCAACAGTTTCTTTCGCCGGACACCAGAATTTCTCTGGTGGTCCATTATTTGATCCACGAGTTCCTTTGGGATCCTTAGTTTATTTTCGTCACTTTGAAGTTCTAAAATATGTCCCACCATTGATCCAAGGGTCTAGTCACGAAGAACACAATAAATCCCCTAACAAACGGATTTAGGTGTTTCATGTGTCGGCCCGATCCCTCTACATTAGAATTTAAAAAAAAGGTGTAAGAATAATAAATAATCTAACATGGGAAACTCCAATTCATACCCAAATATTAGAAAACCACACTCATAAGTGATCAATACATGGGTCACTTATTTTTGGCATGAACCACTGTCATGACATGCCTTATCTAAGATGAGGGAAATGATGGAAAGGTACCCAACAATTCCTTCATCAAGTTGGATTTTAGATAATAACCCCCAAGTCCCACCTTCAGTAGTCCCCAGAGTGTAACTTTCACCAAAGGTATACAACCCCACATAAATGGAAAGAATTAAGCTTTTTATATAACATGATCAGGAGATAAGATGGTAAGTCCTAGCAACACCAATGACTAAATTTAAAAGTGATGTCAAAAATCCAACCTCGCATGTATGTTAAAAATAAATAGATACAAAGTAAAAGAAAAATATAATAGAAGGTAACAAAATATAGAAAAGCTGCAATGTCAATTATCCCAACCCCCAAGCTAGTAAGGTCCAACATGGTCCTCAAATTCCTCATGGGAAACCTGAAAGATGTTTTATATACGTAGGGTGATTATATAAAAACACTGAGTAGGGAAACTAAAATATTTTGTGCACAAGTGGGGATACATTCTAATGCAAAAATTGAAAATGGAGGTAACCAGAACAAGATGAAAGGAAAACTATCCACCCAGCCTCACCAAGGCACACTCCCCACATAACCAAGTCTGGTAAAATAATAGTAATAACACATCAATATTTGGGTACTCTACACTAATTTCCCAGTTGAAATTTAGAACAACGTACTCGCCCAAAAATCCAACTTCATTTGCACTGCCTCCCCAAAAAACAACCATATAGGACATCCCAACCACACATTTATCCCTCCCAAAAACATCTGGGCCCCCCAACCATATATCCTGCCTGCAGAACCCTGGGACTCATCCAGATGACACTTTGGAAACAACATTCCCACAAACACCTAGCCCAACCCCCTAGAACACACCCTGAATGATGAGTCTTCGGTTATAATAAACACTAGGCTATTATATCCTACCCAAAGAGTAATAGGCTACATAGGAGAGGGAACATAAATGTGCTAATAAACAGCCACTCATATGAATGTTGGAAAAAACACCCTTCCCCATGAAATGGGGGTGTTCGACACAAAGTGCTACACATAGGTGGGTGCATATAAAAATCACAATAACTAAATTTTTTATATATAGGTAATCAAGAACTCACCCATACTAAGGTTTCTGAAACCAAGAACCAACCTGATCACAACCACTCTTGCTACTACCCCTATATGTACAAGTACATAACTACTGCAACCAGAGCACAACCAATTTTTAGAGAACAATTTCCCATTGTACTTGTTCTCGTTATCATGTTAAAATTATTTCATTTAAATATTCCATCACTATCAGGCAACTAACAAGAATAACCACTAGCCAAAACAAAAACTAAATTGAAATATCCAAGAAAGAGCGTAAGAATTCCCTCATGGTTCTCTAGAAGATAACAATATAAAAATTGGATCCTTAAAGATCCCTCAATGTAATGGAACTAAAACAATCCCCAAATTACCGGGTCTAGGACATTTACCGCCGACACTACATGACCTCAGATTCACAAATCAACAACATCCCACCCAGAGATTCTATTCCCATTTGCGTCCTCCACAAAGAATCAAACAAAACAACCAAGCATTCACTAGAAAAGAACAAGAACATTTTCAGATTTAGCCAACTCCATTCATTAAGTTCCTTCATTCTTTTTAGTTAACTGGTCTGATCAAAGAGGGGTTCTTATTCATCGATAATCCATTTAATCAACCAATATTACATTGTTAATCATATTCCATGTTACAGTTATTCAAACACAATATCATCCAAGAAATAGATCTTCATTCATGTGCATGAAGGACCACCAATGGCCATGATTTTTAGTGGACATGATCCCATACAATAAATAACATAAAAACCAAGTTAAATCCCAACAACATCATCATATTACCCACCCATTCAATCAATAAAAGTCTGTTTATTATCTTCTTTAAAGTTGGTTTCATTTACGTCCTAAGGGAACATCATAATACCCCCCATATGATGCGCAATAAAGAGAGATGAAGTAAGAACCCCTACGTGGGTGATCAAGGATCTATGTTTTCCCATTGCACCAAGAACAAGGGATGATGCAACTTGCATGAAGAACACTGAGGATGAGCAGAAAAGGATCCATCATGAGAACACATTTCATCTTGAAAGGAAGTATCAAGGTGAAATTTGTGAAATTAAAAGGAAGAAAAAATGTAGGATCATTGCTTAAGAATATCCAAGATCATAAAATCAGGGTGACCATTTTGAAGTACTTAATAGTCATATAATGGCTTGAACACATGGCTCAGTTGTTTCAAACATTGTAATTAATTTGGATTTAATAATTCCCCTCATAAACAGAGAAGATAGACTAGAGGATGACTTTGAGTTGATTGATTTCCATTAAACGAAGAAAAACACATAACAAGGGCCTAATTGGAAAATGAAAAAAAGGTATGACATCAATAAAAAGGCCACACATTTTTGGTAAGTAAATTGAAGAATGAATTTTTAGAGTATTTATAAAATATCTATTATAGACCTTAAATCATATTGAAAGGGGTATTAAAATTATTTTATGTTATAATAGACGTTACTATAATGAAACAGAAAAGTCTCAGAGAAGTTGAAAATGACTCACCAATGGGTGAGTCGCCGACACCCTGGCACCAATGACCGGGTACCGATCGGTGTGGCATCGATGCCGATCAGTGCCAACGATGGATGATTGGTGCCACCGATGGCAGATCGGTTCCAACGATGGTGGATCGGTACCACTAATGCCCACTAATTCCACCATTGGGAAATCTCTACCCCCAATTCCCACCAGTGCCACTGAGGGCCAATCAGTGTCACCACTTCCAATATCAATCGATTCCAGCAATGGCTGATCAGTGCCATTGATGCCCATTAGTGCCACCTATGACCGATCGATTCCACTAATGCTAATCTATCCCACCGATGCCAATCGGTGCCGCTGTTCAGTCAACCTGAAATTTGGAAAACTCCTCATTGAGTCACCAATGTTCCCCAGGATACTTTAACATTATGATTTGGTAATGTAATGGACCATGAGGGTCTGGTCCATTACATTAGATACCTCCCAATCCATTCTCTCCCTCAATAATTCAAGTGTAAACCCAGAGAAAAGTTAGGGGTCCAAAAAACCACTTCATAAGTTACCTCTCTGGGGAAAACCACCATAGAGCTATTTGAAGGCTGGAATAAAACCACAATATCTAGTGACATCTCTCTCAAATCTATCTCTTGAAAAATTTTAGAAATAGTACCGCTTGTCTCCCTCATGTAACCACACAAGAACAAAAGGCCACACTATCTAGACACATTGATCAGGGAGATCCTTCCTCCTTTTCGACAGACTATCCACTTTGGGAGGCAAAGACTCATCTTCATGGGTTTAATCCCATCCACATTAATGCATCATTATTAGGGATCAGTTCCTCCCCTCCCCATGGTTTGGAATTTTCACAAAAAATAGATTACAAGGAAAAAAATTATCGTACAGAAAGTGGGGTTTAATGTAACATTTTAAGAAAGGAACAAAGTAAATACAAGATCAAAACATAGAACAACTCTAGATATTAGAAACACATTTGTGCCTCCCACCCCCAGGTACTCTCTTTGAGGCCACCATGCCTCCATAAAGCATGGACTAGGGGAATGTTTCATCCACGATGTTCCTTCTGCTTACGATCCTCGATTCTCACTAGTCGTTCCACAAATGTTACGTCATCCTTGATATTCAAAAATCCCCATTTGAGGATGTGGGAGTCATCATGTAGATATTGATGGAGCTGTGAGACATGAAATACATTTTGGATCCTCTCCAAGTAATGTGGTAACACCAGATGATATGCCACCTCGTCGAATCATCCCAACACCTCAAAGGGTCCGATGAACCTGGGAGAAAGAATACTCCCCCTACTAATCATTCACTGTGTATGCCGAGGGGAGACCATTAAGAACACGAGGTCACTAACCTTTAACTCTAAGGTTCTACTTCTATTACTAGCATATGACTTATACAGGTATTGAGATTCCTTTATCCTTTCACGCACAAGCATAAACTTCTCTGTCATTCCCTGCACCACCTCTAGGCCAAGAACAACTGCCTCCCCAACCTCTGTCCAGCACATGGGTGAACGAGAAAATATTCCAAAAAATTATTTGAATGATGTTATTCCAATTTTGTAGTGATATATTTTATTATAGGAAAACTCATAAAGGGGAATGTGGCATACCCATGACCCTCCGAAGTCCAGAACACATGCTCGATGCATATCCTCCTATGTTTAGATGGTTCTCTCTATCTTCCCATCCATCTTAGGGTGGAATGTTGTTCTATGGAATAGATGGGTGAAAAAAATCACATTTTAATATCTTATAGACTCATGAAGTAATGAATTTATCCCAATTCAAAATTATGGCTTTGGGAACTCCGTGCAGCTGCACAACTTCACCCACACACATACGTGCTAAGTCATCCAATGTACTTGACACCGTAACTGCTACAAAGTGATATGATTTCGTCAATCAATACACCACTACCTATATGTAATCATATCCTCCCTCATCCCTAGGTAGTCCTATGAATATATATAGCAAGAAATAATCCTACATCCAATAGGGGACGCCTAAGGTCTGCCACAGACCGCCACAAACACGATGTTCAAACCTCACCTCCTGACACACAAGGCACCTTGCCACAAACTCTTTCAATTCATTATTTACTATAGTCCACCCAAACTGACCTCTCAAGCCCTAGTACATCTTGGAGACTCCTCTATGTACTGCTAACAATGATTATTGGAACCCACCGAGGAATCACTCGCACATCATCACTGGTACAAACAGCTTCCCATATAACAACATCTGATTCTTACTATCCTCCGATCATCCTTCCATAGCATCACCCTGGCTAACAAGATCACGCATAACATCAGCCTCTGAGTCTCCAAATTGAAAATCCTCCTCCTACCATACAAAGTATTAGTACTCTCTCATCTGAAACAAAAAGCATCTACAATACTCCACTCTCATACCCATATGTAAAGCAACCAACTCCTCCATTGCCATCCAAGCATCTGCTGACTCCCAAACCACATCTTTCTATGACTCCCTACTCAATGCTCATCCACCACAATCCCCTTTCCATAGGTGTATGAAATCTTGATGTTTTAGTCATGAATAAACTCCATCCACTTTCATTTTTTCACATTCAGGTCTTGTTGGAGAAATTTACCTCAAGTTTTTGTGATCTGTGAAGACCATGAAGTGTTCCCTTAATGAGGTAATGCTTCCACAACATCAGCATGAACACAACTGCTGTAAGATCTAGGTAGTGGGTGGAAAAGTTATATTTGTGATTGTGTACCTTCCTAGACCCATAATAGATTACTCTTTGTTGCTGCATCAACACACTTCCCATGCCTATCCTAGAAGCATCACAAAACACCTCAAACATCACCCTTTCTTCTAGAAACCCCAGCACTGGGGCACTGACCCGATTCCCTTTCAAATAACTAAATCCTGCCTGAAACTACTCACTCCATAAAAAATCCTTGTTCATTCAGGACAAAGTCATCAATGGTGATGCAACTTGAGAAATGTCAGGTAAGAACCTTTGGTAATAACCTACCAGAACCAGAAAACTATGAACCTATAACATGTTCTAGTGGGATACCCTAGTAAACAACCTCTTAGACCATTGAAGGGACCACTTTTATTTACTACTGGGAAACCACGTGTCCAAGGATGTGCTCATATTCTCTCCATAACATGCACTTGGATAAATTCTAGTTGAGCTAGTGGTGTTGGAGGACTTATAAAACCTTCATTAGATGCTTGGTGTGATCCTCCTTTGATCTTGGGTAGATCAGGATGTCGTCGATTAAAATGACCACGAACCTGTCAAGATACCAATGGAAAATAAATTTCATGAGCCCCATGAACACATCAGGTATGTTTGTAACACCGAACTACATGACCATGAATAGAAGGTGCCCATGTCTACCCTTGAAATCAGTATTTGGGATGTCACCCTTCTTCACCCTCAACTAGTGATATCTAGACCACATGTCAATATAATAGAACCAACTTTCTCCCTTTATGTAGTCAAAAAGGTCATCGATCCTTGAGAGGGGGTAATAGTTCTTGACCATCACATGTTTCAATCTTCAGTAGTCTACACATAGCCTAATACCATCGTCTTCCTTATTTGAGAACAATATTGGAACACCCACTAGTGACATTCTTGGTTAGATAATATCCTTATTGACCAAGTCATTAACCTGAATCTGCAACCCCTACAACTCAGAAGGCACCATCTGATAAGGTTCCATAGAAATCCAAAGGGCACTGAGTTTTAATTATATACCGAACTCAATATCACATAGATGAGATAGATTCACAACCTCTTTGGGGAAGACATCTAGGATTTTTCAAACAATCCATAAAACATCCACCACTTATGAGTCTATTAATACTACTGATAGTTCAGCTAATATGAAAAGAAGGGGATCCAAACACCGGCTGGCCTCCCGAAAACTCCACTTTCCAATGAAGGCTACACATTGGCCACACATATATGAGAACATGAACCTTTTATAGAAGTAGTCGATAACAAAATTCATGGAAAATATCTAGCCAATGCCCATGATGACATCGTATGGCTATATTTGCTGCTGAAAGAGATCCCCAAGGGACTGATGTGGCCCCAACCTAAGACTGCATCCTCGACAAACATCAAATAGGATGACATGTCCTCCAACTGGAATATTCAAAAATAGGGGTATGGGAAGTCTCTCAACATATATACCTAGGGAATGGGCGAGACTACATGAAATAGGGGAGTGTTAAGAGTTTGAATCAAAATAGGCACATGTGAGAGTACTAAACAGACCAATCATACCTCGAATGATAAATAGCCCGGCTGGAACTACTTCTACTATGGTATGTAACTACACACTCCCAAAATCACTTCCCATTGGCAGTTATCCACCTATTCGAGCATGCACTATTCAAGGTTAATGAGGAGTTACTTGACGTCCACCTCCTCCAGAACCATCCTTCCTTAGTGGAGAGGGAGCTCGTTGCCCTAGCTGTTGGATGGTCCTAGCTTGCAACAGCTGCTGCTGAGGTGGGAGCCAAACCTTCCCACCCCCTAATTTACTACACTCAGACATGGAATAGATTCCGAATATTCTCACCGATGCAACATATAATGCACCTCAGTCCCAGGACCATGGAGGATGGGTGATGACCTGGAGATCGGAACTCGAACTGCTGAGGCCTGCTTCCCGCCGGTCAAAACCTGGAAGGCCCTAACACTGGGGGCCTACTACTGACGGCCTTCCCCTTTGACGAACTCAACTGGATCCCCTCTCACAGAACACCTCCCAACATGTGAATCCTCTCCACTAATTCATCCTTCTTCTAAACCTCTATGTATGTCAGTAGAGTGACAATATAAATATCATACTGAAGAGAATATTGGAGTTCCTCCTCTAATGGTCATCCCAAGACTCCTCATCCAGAAAGTGGTCCATTTCAAAATGAAGAAGATTCTTGAACTTGCTACCTAACTACTCTACAGATATACTTTCTTTCTAGAGGGAGAGCAGCTCATACCTATTCTCAACCTTCATCATGGAATACATGAATTTTTCTTGGAACTCCTTCTCAAAGTCAGTACATGAAACCTAATATCCCTTCTTCTCCAAGAGATTAAGTGTCCACCACTGACATGCTGCCCCTCACATCTATCTCACTTCCAAAAGAACCCAATACTATGTCAGATCCTGGATTAAGCTAATAAATAACACTAGATTCTCAATCTAGATCTTTGTCTCCATGTCATAGATGTTTCTCTAGTACTTTCCCAGATTCTGTTGCGGGAAGGATTGAAGCATCTTCTGCCACTGGTCATCATCTTCCTCTAGATCAGCCCTCCACTAATAAACCAGATCAAACTTTTGGGTCCCAACTTCCAATACAACTCGTGGATGACATCAGAGTGCTGTAGAAAAAAATAGAAGCAATAATTCCTAATTCTAAGTAGTGTAGAAGATTACTTTTACATTTTGTTTAAACATTTTATTTATTTAAAATTCCCAAAACACCCATGAAAGACAAGAAAAAATGTCATTATGATGAATGTAACTTTCCTATGTTCACTACCCTACAATCAGAGAAGCCTGACTAGGTCATTCAGTAGATCCAGAGTCCTTTTATTGGATCATATGGGCTCTAAATATTTTGTGTCCTAGCTGGTCTACCCAATAATATTTCACGAACCATGATTTATTAACACTATTTCCCTACTATATCATGAAATCATCACTATTCCTAACCCAAAACTCTATTTTATTGCTCAACAATCACCCCTGATACCATTCTATCATGACACACCTTCTCCAAGATGGGGGAAATGATGGCATGGTGTCATGCCCTTCCTTCCTTAAAGTGGAAGAGAGATAACTACTCCCATGTCGTGCCTTATGTAGGCCCCAGAGTGGTAACTAGAACCAATTGTATTGAATCTCATATAAATTGATGTTATTGTCCTTTTTATAGAACAATATTTTGAGATAAGATGGTAAGTCCCAAAAACACCAAGGAAAAAGTATTAAAGTAAAGAAAAAAATCCATCCCCACATTCTTGTTCAAAATAAATAGATACAAATTACAGGAAAATTATGAAGGAATGTACCAAATGAAAGAAAAAAAAGCAATGAAATATTTCTTAATGCCCAATATATTCTGTTCTGTCATGATCCTCAATGTCGACCTAGAAAAACAAATGTGGTTCTATATATGAAGGGTGAGTATACATGTATACTCAGTAAGGAAAATAAAATCACCCATGCACATGTTGGGATACATTCTAATGTCCTGTGAGAAAATGGAGGTAACTAAAACACATAGAATGGAAAATTATCCACCCGACGTCACTAAGGCACACTCCCCAAATTACACAATTCAGTTAAAATAATATTAATATAACATTGATACTTGGGTACCATGTACCACATTCCCAGTGGTTATTTAGAACATCCTATGCAGCAGACCTCCCCCGCAAATCCTATTGTAGTCCCACTTCCTCCCTAAAAAACAACCATATGGGCCATCCAAACCACACTTTTATCCTACCATCAAACACCTAGGACATCACAACCACACTTCCTGCCAGCAGACACCTAGGCCTCATCCCAAAGTCACTTTGGAAACAACCATCCTGCAGACACCTAGGTCGGCCCACCAGAACACACCATGACAAAAGATTCTTGGGCTATAATAAACCTCAAGATGCCAAAGCCTACATGGAGAGTCTCGGGATACCTGGGAGATGGATTATAAAGAATAAAATAACCATCTACTCATAGAAATGTTTGAAAAAACACCCTCCCCCATGGAATGGCGTTGTTCAGCAAGAAGTGATCAAAATGGGTGGGGTGCGTATAAGAAACCAAAGAACTAAATTTTATTCATATAGGTAATCAAGAACATATTCCAACCTAAGGGTCCTAAAACCAACCACTATCCCACACACAAACACACATTCTGAAACTCCTACATTCACAAGTATAGAACAACTGAAAATATGAGACATCCCATTTCTAGAGAACATTTTATCATTGTACCCTTTCTTTTTATCATGTTCAAGTGATTCCATATAAATATTACTTCATTATAAGGAAACTAACAGGATGAACCAAAATCCAAAACAAAAACTGAAAGAAAAAATACAAGAAAGCATTTAAGAATTCACTCCCGGTTCTCTTGTAAATAACAACATCAAAATGGTATCCAAAGTGATCCCTTGAAATACTGGAACCAAAAAAATCTCCAACATACCGAGTCCATGATATTTACTACCATATCCATGTGACCTAAGATTCACATACCAACAACCACTCAATGATAGATTTCATTCCCATCTATGTCACCCCACAAGACATAAAATAGAACAACCATTCATAACACCAGAACAATATAATTTTGTTTTTATATTTATCCAACACCATTCATTATGTTCCTTATTTATGTTGTATTAACTAGTGTGATCACACAAGGGTTCTAATTTATTTGGAATATATTTCTTCAACCATGTTTACATGATTAATCGGTATCCATGTGGCAGTTATTCTATCACAAGTTCATTTTGAAAAAAGATCTTCATTAGTGCTCAAAAAGGACCACTAACGACCAAGATTTTAAGTAGACACGAGCCCATCAAATTAACAACATAAGAAAAAAGTTAAAATTCTAAAACATCATCATCTTATCCACCCCTTTATTCTTTAAAATGTCATTTATTATTTGGGTTAATGTTGGTCCCATCTACGTCCTGAGGGAACATCATCATACCCAACCCACATGATGCATAGTAATGAGAAACAAATTATGAACCCCTACATGTGTGATCAAGGATAAAAGTTTTCCAATTGCACCAAGAGTAGGTGATGACACAAATTACAGGATGAACTCCAAGGCAGAGCAGAAAGGGATCGAGCAGAGGCGCGTGATTTTTCTTGGGAGGAAGTCTCAAGAAGCACTTAGAGAAACAAAAAAGAAGAAGGAAGAGAGGATTTTGTCTTAAAAAGAGACCAAATCCTAAAATTCAGGAGACCATTTGGAAGTACATAAAACTTGGATCATCTATTTTCCATGCGTCTTTGTGGGTTCACATGTTGGAATTATTATAGATTTGATAATTCACTCAAAAATGGTGGAGATAGTCTAGTGGATTTTAGTGAGTTGAAATATTGCCTTTAAATGGGAAAAAACACGTAACATGGGCCTAACTGGAAAACAACAGAGACTTGAAAATGGGGTAATTGGTGTGACATCGAATAAAAGGACACATGTTTTGGTTAGTCAATGGTCTCTCGACTCTTTATAGGATTTAAAAAAAATACATTTTATAATCCATAAATCACATTGAAATTTTTATTAAAATGATTTTAAGTTAAAGAAATGTTACTACAGAGAAACTAAAATGTCCGAGAGAAGTTATAAGTGACTCTCCAATGGGTGAGTCAATGACATTCTTACACTGATTCCAATTAGTGCCACTAATGTCGATTTGTACCCATGATGCTTATAGGTGCCACCAATGGCCAATCAGTTCCACTAATTCCAAATGGTTCCACCATTGGCCCATCAGTTCCAATAATTCCAACTAGTTCCACGAATTCCCAGTTGTGCCACCGATGGTAGATTGGTTCCACCGATGCCCATCGGTGCCCCCAATGGACGATCAGTGCCCCCGATGGATGATAGGTGCCACCGATGCCCATCGGTGTCACTAATGGTCGATCAGTGCCATTGATTCCCATTGGGGCCACCGATACTGATCAGTTCCACTAATGCTGATTAGTTCCACTAATTCTAATCAGTTCCACCAATGCCGATCAGTTCCACCATTCATTCAACATGAAAATTTACCAACTTCTCAATGAGTCACCAATGGTTCCCAAGATACCTCAAACACCAGGATTTGTAAATGTAATAGACTATGACGTTCCAATCCATTACATTCTTGTTCATCACTCAAATCTATGAAGGGGAAAAAATTCACATATAATCAAACCCCTACCTCAAGTTTTGATTTCTTGATGGTATAGATCACACCGCTATCGTTCGTCATTCCTTAATCTATATCCCATTGTTGTTGTTGGTGATACTGCAATGGATGGAAGAATTGAGGGAGAATGGTGCTTTTTTCTATGGGTGATTCATTTATCATAGTTTTCCAATGAAAAAATCACTATGTTTAGAGACATACTGGATTATTATAACAATCTCATATTTGATTAATCCATTAAATAGAGAAAATGGGTTTCAATTTTTTTATGAAGAGTCCCAGCATCGTTACACTGTTTTATTTGTGAAACAACATTTCTATTATGTTTGGGTTACAATGTCGATACGTTGAAATGAAAATTTCAAATTAAAATAAAATAAACTAAAAGTTTATTTTATTATTCCTTTAGAAGCTTTTATGAAATTTTCATAAAAAATCTAAAAATTATCTTTTTTTCTTGACCCATGCTAGTCAAGGTTAGGTCTTTACATAGGTAAATTTGTTGTTTTGGACACAATTATGACTAATAAATTTTAATATAGGCACCGACTTAGATGTTTCCAACACTATATACATGCACAATTTTAAATAAACATAAAAAAAGTTCAAACACTTACTCTGGGCTCACCGACCCTCAAAAACCAGGGCCTTTTGAGCCCGAAGTCTCAAAATAATCCCATATAATTTAAAAATTATTTACATGGAATTTATAGGACATTAAATTGCCCCCACCTTTAGGGATTTACTTCCTCCTAATCCAAAACAGGGGATAAAAAATCAAATGGGGGTACTGAGATTGGATATGAGCCTGCTACTTCAAAGAGCTCCCCTAGAGATTGTAGTGATTCCGCCAAATGTGTACCCAATGAATCGACCATCCCCAAAGGACCAAATCTTGTAAATCATCAATCTCTACCAAGAACTCCAAAAACTTCTCCCCATTTTCAATATCCAACTCTCCCCAGTCAATGACATGCGATGTATCTTGCTCGTACGTCCCCAGTCGTGATATGTGGAATACATTTTTCACCCAGTGTACATGTTGGGGGAGAGCTAGGCAGTAAGTCAACTCACTAATTCTTCTCTGAATCTAAAAAGGTCCGATGAACCTCATAGATTGATTTACACACCTACAAAATCTATACAATCCGAGTCGAGGTGTGACCTAAAGGAACACAAGGTCACCCTCATAGAACTCCAAGGGCCTCCATTAGCTTCATATTTATGCCTTCTCTATGTAGTCCTAATTTTCTCATAGATTACCTACACATTCTCAGTGGTATCTAGTACCATCTCTAGACCCATGAGTGATGACACCCCTGGGTCTATCTAGTATAACGGTGACATGAATTTTCACCTATACAGTTCCTCAAATGGTTCCATACAAATGGTTTATTGGTAACTGTTGTTGTATGAGAACTCCACTAGTGGTAGGTGTTCCTCCCTACTATTCCTAAATTCCACGATACAAGCTTTGAAAACGTCCTCTAAAACATGGATATTCCTCTCCATCTGACCATCTATCTAGGGGAGGAAACCTGTTCTCAAACTTATTTGAGTCCCAAATGCCTCGTGTAATCCCTTCCACAACTGGGATGTAAAGTGTGTGTCTCGATCCAAGAATATTATCTATGGGAATCCATGGAGTTAAACTATCTCCAATACAAAGTGGTGTCCTAAGATCTCTAATTAACCCTACTCCCAGATGGGTTGGAAGTGGGCCGACATGGTGAGTTGGTCAACAACCGACCATATGGTATCATGCCCCCTATACATGCTTGGTAAACCTACCACAAAGTCCATCATGATACTATCTCGCTTCCACTGTGGCACATAATGTGGATTAGTAAAGATTGATGGAACCTGATGTTATGGCCTCACTTTCTGATAAGTGAGGCACCATGAATTGAACTATGCTACCACCTTTTTCATCCCTAGCCACCAATAGTGACGTTCTATGTTCAAGTACATCTTTTCCTCTCCTGGATGTTCCTCCAAAGTGGTGGTGTGGAACTCCCTTAGAATTTCCTCAAGTGATGCAACTGAAATAATGGTGTTCCCTCTAAAATTAATGACATTATCCCCACCTATCAAATATTCACGAGGATCATGTCATGAGGACAATTGAGTACATCAGGCCTCATAGTTCATATCCACTAGTTGTGCCTCCTTAACTCGCTATAAGTGTGGGGGAGTAAAAACCATAAATTAATGATAAGCTACTGCATCACCATCTATAAATGATATCTACCTCATGGATAACAGCTTTTATGCCACACTCAGAAATTGCAAACCAGATCTCCTACTGAGCAAGTCCACTACCATGTTTACCTTACTGGGAGTATAAACAATATCCATGTCATAGTCCTAGAGGAACTCTAGCCCCCACCTCTACCTCAACTTCATGTCCTTTTTGGAGAAGATATATTTGTGACTTGTGTAGTCATAGTAGATGGTTAAAATCTCATCCATCATGTAGTTTTTCCACATCATTAATACAAGGACTACTATTACTAGATCAAGGGAATGAGTAAAGTAATTCTTCTTATGCTGCTTCAATATCCATGAACCGTTGATGATCAATGTTGTTCCCTACAATAGGAAATGACCCAGTCCTTTCAATGTTGCATCAAATAATACTATATAACCAATTCCCTACTTCGCTAGTCTGAAGATGGGGGCACTCATCAGTCTATGCCTCATCTCCTGAAAACTACACTCACACTTCTATGTCCATATGGATGGCTATCCATTATGTGTCAAATCCTATAAGGGTGATGCTACCCTAGAGAATTAAACACAAACCTCTGTTAGTATCCAGCCAATCCCAAGTAACTCGTCCCCTTAGCCACACTCCATGGTAGCTCCCAAAAAAGAACTACTTATATCATTGCTGGATCTAGTGAAACTCTTGAAACTTTAATGACGTGTCCCGGAACATGTGACTCTTGAATCCCAAACAGACACTTCATATGATTATTATAAATCTGGTTCTCTGAGAGTGTATCCAAGACTATCCTCATGTTTGCAGTGTGCTCCTCCTTGGATGATGAGTATACCGGGAAGTCATCAATGAAGACCACAAGGAACAGATAAAGGTATGGTTGGAATATCGTGTTCATGAGCCCCATGAACACTAATGGGGAATCATTGATGGTGAAAGGAATAAAAAAGAACTCATGGTGTCCATATTGACACCTAAATCATTCCTTCAGTATATCCTCATCCCATACATGAAGCTGATGATTGGTTGATCTCAAGTCTATCTTAGAGAACCATCACACTCTCTTTAGTTGACAAAAAGGTCAACATTCATGGGTAGTTGATACTTCTTCTCCAAGGTCACTTAATTCAGGAAACATACGCCCATGTATAACCTCAAACTCATGTTTTCCTTTTGGAAAAAAAATATGGGCTACCCAAGGTGAACCCCTGGGACTAACGAATACCTTCTTCTATAGGACATCTAGCTATACCCTCAACTCACGAATCTCTATGGGAGCCCTTAGATATGTCGGTGTAGATATTGGTGACTTCCATGGGTATAGATCAATGCAGAATTCAACCTATCTTTGAGTTGGTAATCACCTAACATCCTTAAGAAATATATTTTCTTACTTTTCTACCACTACAGGAAAGTGATGACTCCTCTTGTCCACCTCACCGAGGGTGAGGCTAGCCAGTTCGTGACTTATTGGTTTCACCCTCCTATGAGAAAGTCATCAAAACACTAAAATAGATCCCTTTTCATCGATGAAGGAAAACCTGGCCCCATCTTCATAGACACATCACACTATATGCATAAAACAATTGACAAGAGCATGAACTGTGGATAACCATTACATTCCCTAGATGATTTTCTAAAGCCCCAACACTGCTACTAGAAGATCCCAGCCAAAGAACTCGCCTTCTAGAGTTAGATCACACTACCATCACTAGTGTGTAATCTTCAAATACCCTACCATTATGGTCTCAAATCATAAGGATCGAGCCAACGACTCCACTAAAATATTTGATCTCCGAACAACGTCTCTATCATGGAAAGAGTGACTGACACATGAGTTTAAAAGAACTACAAATAAAGAGTATAAGAAACATATTGTGCATCTAATCATCTATAGTGAACTATTGATGTGGGACTACATCGCCTAAAGGTAGACTCTCCCCTATCCACTCTCTCCTGATGCCTGTGGTGGACCACCTATGTGTGGTGGTGGTAGAACCTCGAACAACCACCAATCACCTGCTGCTTTGCTGGCTCCCCTACCACATCTGCTTTCGTGTGGGCCATCCATCTCGAACCTATGCCTCTAACTCTGCCTTAGCGGTCCCTCAACCATGTGTGGTCATATACTTGATGTTTCAGGAAATCAAGAGCCTTGTTCCCCTACCCTGCTACATAAGTATCCCACCCTTCTCCATTGATGAGTCACTATTCCCATGGGTTCTCATACCACCGATCTTGTGTCCTATGGTTGTCTAATAAAATTCCAAGATTACATGGGACCTAGTGTATGCTTCCTAATACCCATGTCTAAAGACTTCACTACCCAATGTCAACTGGAAGCTTGTGATGCTAGCACTTACTCCACCAAGAAGTTCTCCACGATTAGGGCTCGCTCCATCACCCTAGTCTAAGTATGGATGATATGTGATACCATGGATTCCCCGATCACCTAGTGTATTGTCTAATCAAAGGATTGATCCCAGAAGAATAGGTCTTGCACCATGTTTTTGTATTACCGATAAAGTACGAGGAATCTCGCTGAGTATTACACTACAGTCAGGTTACACTACTGTAGGATCAGTAGATCCTATATGAACACCGAGAGAAACATTTTCAGAAAGAACTCCTATATCAAGTGGATCTCAATTTATATCTATTTGAGGGTCACCTCATCATGTGCTCGATCATAAATCTCCACCAAATCCTTGATGATCCATGAATAAGTCTCAAAACTTTTATTTTCATATGCTTGATTTCTTCCTCACTAGGTGGAATATTTGTGTAAACACCTCATGACCGTACTCAGACACCTAGGGGTCAGCCTCACCCATGAACACAGGTGGTTCTCCCACTATAAGTCATGTATGGAACTAATACTAAGTTCATACTCTACCGGTAGTAATAATAGAACTGCTGATCAATAGGTGGATGAAACAATATTGTACCACCTAGTGGGTAAATCTCTAATACCAGTCCTTATATTGATGCCTCATCACTGGGCATACCATCCACAAGGTAACACACTTGAATCTTCAATGGCTATCTATGTGGTGGACTCCTGAAACAGATCAAGATGAACCACAATCATTAGGTTATACATAGTTAGCTCACTCTAACTCAAAAATAACATGAGGAAACTGTCAATACTTATATGAAGCATGCAACTAGTGTTTTTATATATGAAGTTTAAAAGAAGTATTTAGGGTCCTAGTTTATAGATATATCGGCCGCCACACCAACATTGGACTCCCTGATCCAGAAAGTTGAACTCAAAACATTCAACATTGTTTCCCCAAAACAAATCCATAGACTCTAGGTCTTTAACGTATAACCGGACTACTTTGATACCAATTCTTCATGACCCATCACCCAGGGTCCATGCCATGACTTCCCCAATCCAAATCCTAAAGGGAATGGGATGACACATAGCACCAAAGGAATTATCCAGCAAGTGGTAGGAATTTTCCAAGCACCTACACTCAAACACACACTCAAAACCCTATCCAACAACTCTAAAATACTTGCAAACCAATCAGACAAGCACTGAGAGTAGTGCTAAAATATATAAGTAGAATGGGTTTGAATAAAACCCCAACAATATACAAGCTGTAAACAAGTGATTAAATGTTCTCTGAAATTCCGTCAAAAGAAAACTCCACCTGAATGATATGTGAAGAGTAGCTGTTGGATGTTGTAGGAGTATGCCTCACATGTTCGATATCACTAGGCACTTCCAGGTCATGGACCACCAAGGTTTCTTTTAAAATGTTAGTTGTCTACACAAGACATGACACATTTGGGTGAAGCATGTGTAGGGGTGAGTAACAAAATACTCACTAGGTTACATAAACAACAAAGAAAAAACCACACAAAAATGTACACACGAAGTAATGGACATCTCAGACAGGTATAACCAAAAGTATAGAAATTAATATTATTAATCGTAATGCTAAACATCTTGTATTGATGAGGGAATCATCCTTGACGAGTCATTAAGGTGTACTAGTCCATAGAGGTATGCTCATCCACTGGGTCACTAAGGTATGTTCATTACTAAGGTTTGATGGGCCACTGAGTTCTGCTCCTCTGTCGAGCCACTTTGGTCCAACCATCTACTGGTCCACTAAGGACCACTCATCTACTGGGCCACTGAGGTATACTCAACTACCAGGAAACTGAGGTTCACTCGTCACTTTCATCTCATTATATCCATTCGAAGGAATTACGATCAATGTGCATTTGTTTCCTAAAAAATCTACTCATCTTGGAATCGATCATATCTCAACATCCATGAAAGCTCATATGAAGTATCTTAAAAGGACCGTCATTAAATGAGGGTCCCAATGCTGAAAATTGATTGTCCATAAAACACAAGTTTTGAAGATTATGGATATTTTAGTAAAGAGTGGTCGGTTAGGTCTGGGTCTGGTTCGACCTGATCGGACAGACCCGACCCGACCCAACCTTGGGTCCGCTAACTTATCCTTGGTCTGACCTGGCCCAATAGGCAAAGCCCAGACCAGCCAATCCAGGTTGGCCCCACTATGAGCAGGCCGACATGCCACCCCATAACAAGGTTCCAATAATTGCATCCTCTCCAAGTCAATTCGGTGGGTTCTCCATGTGATCACCCTGTGGTTCACCGTGGGGCCCCACTAGCCACAGTCCTAATGAAAAAAAAACGCTCCAACCTTGTCATGCAGCTTGATTCTTGGTGATGTGACTTGATGGTGCATCCACCGAAGACCCAGCTGTGGGCTGTTGTCAGCTCCCCTAGTTCACCACCACACAGCCAATGCCATTGGGACCTCCACCACTGCAAACCTTTGTTGGTTCATGCTGCTATGTGCCACCATTGGCTATCGCTGGTGCCACCACTGGTGTCGGATGTCCAGTAGTTTATTCTGCGGGCCAATATACTTTCTCCAGTGGACCGTTATTTGATCTGTGAGCACCTTAGAGATCCTCTAGTCATCATTGTAACTACAACGTGCTCCAAGATGAATTGATGTCTATCTGAGGGTCCAATCACAAAGAACAAAAAAACAACCCCAATGGGGGGATCCGAGCCTTGTTCATGTCATCTTGATCCCTCAGTATTAGAATTTAAAAACACTGTGGAAGGATATTTAATAATCTAACATGGATAACTCTGAATCAAACCCCAATATTAAAAACCCTCTTACATAAGTGATCGAACTGTGGGTAAACTCTTCATGGGTGGTACCAATATTATTTCTCAAATCCATGAATGGGGAAACCATGAAATTTACATAGAATGAAACCCCTTTCTAGAGGTTGGATTGTTTGTTGGAAAAGATTTCAACGCTGTCGTTCGTCGTTCCTTAAACCGTAGCCCACTAATGTTGGCGATTATTCGAATGATTGAAGAATAGATGGAGAATGGTTCTCATCGTCACAAGATATTCATCGATCGTTTCTCTCCAATTCCAAATCTCCATGTTCTGAGTAATATTAGATTTTTCCAGTGATCCCATATTCGATTAACCTATTAAATGGAGAAAACATGATTCTATGTTTCTGTTATGCTGAGTCGTGACATCATTAAGTTGTTTCATTTATGAAATAGCATTTATTTTACAATCGGGATGTAGCATAATTATGTTGCAGCAAAAATTTAAAGATTGAATAAAATAAACTATAGGTTTTTTTATTTGTCCTTAATAAATTTGTATGTATTTTTCTTAAAAAGTCTAAAAATTAATTTTTTCCCATGACCCCCACCGGTCGAGGTGAGGTAATCCCTTAGGTAAAGTCATCAATCCGGACAGAATGGTTCCCTCAAGTTTTAAATTAGGGTACCCGTTTAGATGTTGTATAAATTGTGTATGCAGAATATTTTAAATAAACAAAAAAAATGTTCAAACACTTATTATGGGTTCATCTATACTCGGAATCAAGTGTCATCTATGTTCCTAGTCTCAAAATAAAGCCATATAATTTAATAAAATATATATGGAATTTACAAGACATTATAACAATAAATTCACTACACATACATTTGAACACTTATTTGCAACAAATACAACCGATCAACCAAAGATAACATTATTAATAATCAGTAATGCATCTTCACATGATGACATGATGAGTCATAAGATAATTACACATTTTAATCATTACATGACAGTTGAAATAATGATATCCCATATCAATAAATATTTATACAAAGATGCATTTTTTAGAAACATGCTAAAATAAAAACCATGATGTGTGGACTCCCCATGTCATGGTTTATGCTTTGATTCCTAATTATAACATATGTGTTTGCAAGGACCCAGAAATTTTGTATAATTTTTTTAATTATATAAAATTACTATGTGTTTTTGAAAATCGATGGCACCTTATTCTAAGGCCTGAAGAGCCTAGAACAGAATTATGATATTTTTTAGGTACGCCCAATAAATGGGAGAGCGGGTTTTTTATCCATTGAACCAGTACCTGGATAGAAAATTCAAGGGCACCGTTGAATTCACAGAACTGATATTCACATAGGAAAAGTACATCTTCGACCACCAAGGGTCAGACAAAAATTTTAATTTTATGACATTTAGAAAAAAACTATATGTTATTTTATTCTTTTCTCCCACCGTTGAGCGACAGTGGCAGAACCACAGTGTAACGACGGTCATTAAATGTATAATAATTAATGACTCATTTCTTTGGTTATATAACTGCAATGCTCGTTAATTTAATTGGTTCATTAATTACAGTTCGTTAATGAACCACATTAATGAACGCAATGTGGAGTAGGTTTCTTTTTATTTAATCAAACCATTGTCTAATGAAAATTAAATGGCATGGAAATCTCTGAAGAAATGCTGATGACTTTCCTCTTCAATGATGAATGGTGAATGAACAACTATCGTTGGAAGAATCGATTTGGGGATCGACGAGTGGTGATGAAAATCGAACAAGAATGAAAACAGATTTCTTTCCTTTGTCCGTAATGGATTCTAAAAAATATAGGTAAGGTGTCTAATTGTTTTATGTGTTTAAAAGACCCCCCTTTCACTTTCATGAATAATATGAAGAATGTGGATCAACAAACCAATGAGTTAATCTGCAATTCATTATTTTATGTGGGTAATTGTTGCAGGATTCATTTTGGGATCCTTTATTCAAATGATAATTCATGATTTCCCCATGTTAGAACTCTAAGAGAAGGGAGAAGGCCAATCTGAACATGGCTCGGACCGCAGACTTTCTTAGTTCATGTGCATTCCTTGGGCGCAATCGGGCAATGTGGCATCAAGATGAATGTATGAACCTCGTAGTGAAGTCAGCGACTTGAGAGGACCGTAGGCATAGACCAGACGAAAAAATGTACCATCAGAGAATCTCCGGTGGCCCGTGAAAGCAACTGCTGGTGTGGTGGCCAGCGACCAGTTGCAGTGGCCAATTTGAGCTATCCACGTGGAGATGACGACACCCACATGCACCACTGTGGCAAGAGTCTTGGTCATCCGAGCCACGATGGGTGGAGATGTGGTGCATGCATTCCGTGTCGTAGAGGAGAGGCCTACTCAGGCCACTCGTCTAGATGCAATGACCTGCTGTATTCGGCCATTTACGAAAGGGGGCTCCACCCCAATAAATCTACCAGCTAGGAAAAACATGACATTTTGCATCCAGTATAGAAGAATCAGCCCGCATGTGGGCCATGTTTTCTATCCTGCACGAATCCGTGATCCCAATGGGCTGGCGGGGCCGGACCCCTACCAGACCTGAACCCTACCGACCCTATTTCACTAAATATAATGTTTCTCTAAAATGAGGTGTCCAATTGATGCACCATATATGGTGTGAGGATCCTTAAGGTAATGTAGTCCTTTTGAGATACTCCACTTGGGTTTTGGAAGAAGTTGGTGTACAACCGGGTTGGATCGAACTCAAATCCAACATGGCCCTATTTTCCTTTTGGTAAATATCTTATAGACTGGGAATCCTATTGATGCACCGTCTATCATGTTGGAAACCTTACAAAAAGGGTGTTCGGTTCTACTAGAATAAATAAGAGTCTATGTTCTCAATGGAGCAATAATGTTATCTGTATTGAGTTCGGATTATATTAGGGGAGTCCATTGTTGGTGCTGCGACCGATGTATCCACACACCCAGACCATGGGTTCTGATTTTTGACTCGATACAGAAAAACACGGTTTACATGTGTTTTGATTTTTTTATATCTTTTGAGTCATCTCACTTGGTATAACTTATAGGTTGTGGTGCATCTGTTACATTAAAGGATGTCTCTGCGTAGACACCAAGCCAGGACTCTAGTGAGATATCACGATGATGGTCCACCGAGAGATGAGGGGTTAGTGCAGGGTCCTATTATAGGAATATATCCTTTGGGTGGTGTACAAGTAGAACAACCACACGTAAGGCAGTAGTTAACTCCTTTCCCCCAAGATGACTGTGCATGCCGACTGATCATGGTTCATGAATTCCAAAGATAGAGGACTCTGATGTTTCGATGGAAGACAGATCCACAGGCAGCTGGGGACTGGTTGGAGGTTGTGGCATGAGTTTTCTGTTTGGTTGATACACCAGTATACAAGATAATGATCCTAGATTTTAGTCTCTTTCAGGGATAAATAGTGAGAATTTGGAGCATGAGGCTCTAGAAACACTTGCAGATGACTCTTTCTTAGAATTACTTCGAAATACTATTCATGGTAGAGTTTGTTCCAGGGACATTATGCTCCGTGTGTATTCAGTAGCTACTGCACTTACAGTAGGGAAACCAGATAGTGGCCTAGTACTCTGCAAGATTCAATAACCCCTCTCTCTACTGCACTAACATTGTACAAGACCCTTTTTTAAGTCCAAGAACATTGAGTAGAGACTCTTATAAGATATCAGATCATTGATGATATCTCTCAACATCCCGAAATAAGGGTGGAGTTCTAGAGAGAGTAATATTGGAGAGATTCCTAGTCGAGAAGGCACTGTTGGTGAGAGCCACCACCAGACAACAGGTAGTGGATTCATCTATAGTATCTTGTTTGTAGATGATCCAGAGTCCTATGAAAGACTAACATTTTAGAGGAAGACACCCGAATATGGGGTTGGAGGTATGGAGCTCAAATGTTGAGGAGGTCAGCAGAGGAGCAGACTGTGCTAATCGTGTGGCGAGTAGGGTCACAGGGCTCGTGATTACCTGAACTATTGTACTGATGATCTACTAATTGTTGAAAGAACTCTGAGGTAGAGGCAAAGGTTTGAGCAATGAGGTCTATAGGGTGGAAGACGTGGCAGATGAGCAGGTCTTGCAACAGGCGGTGGGTTACTCTTTGACGTACTACCTCCACCACCCCCATGTGGTCCTCCCTGACAATAGGGAGCATGTGGACATGGACAATCTCAGCTTCAAGAGGAATATGCTATTGGCCACAATGCTCCAGAGATGATTCAAGGTAAGATTTTTGTCTACTCCAACCTAGCTGCAATTTTTATAGACAAGGGTTCCAGTTACTCTTTTATTACCCTAACTCTCATTCAGAGCTCAGAGATTCTAGTGGTGTCGTTGGATCGATTCTTATGATTAGAGACTCCTATAGGATTGTATTAGATGATTACGAACTAGATCTGACACTGTGATCTTAATCTTGGTGGTGAGAGATTTGGTTTCAAACTCCAAGTAGCAGCGTTGAGGCCTTTTGATGCAATCATAGGTATGGACTGGTTATCCACAGTCTATGCTCCGATTGTCCTTTTTAGGCACAAAGAGAAGTGTTTCCATGTTGATGGGACCATTTTCCCTTCAATAGTGTGAATGAATTCTTTCCAGCATAGGACGAACATTCTCGGGGGAGGGTGAAGCCGATCACTCATGATATGGCTAGCCATACACTTAGTGTAGTGTACGAGAGGTTTCCAAAATATTTTTAAGTGGGGTGACATTATGTGGATGTCTTTACTAAGAATGTTCTGGGACTACTTCCTTTCATAGAGGTAGAATTCTACATCGAACTGTACCCTGGGACGACACCAATATCTACACCAGCATATCAGATGGATCCTATAGAGCGTAGTGCGATGGGGGAACAATTGGAAGACTTTTAGATGAAGGGTTTCCTATGACCCAATTTCTCTCTATGAGTAGCCCTGATTTTGTTCACCGTGATGGTAGATGTGATATTGAGGATTTTTGTGGACTATCATCACCTGAACTAGGTGACTGTGAAGAATAGGTATCCTCTACCGAGAATTGATGATATCATCAATTAGCTAAAGAGTGCTTAGTGGTTTTTAAAGACAGATCTCAAATCATGCTATCCTCCGATTTAAGTGTGGGATGAGGACATACCGAAGATAGCCTCCATATTTTTGTATGGACACTATTAGTTCATGGTGATACCTTTCAGTGCGACCAACACCCCTATAGTGTTCATTGGACTCATTAACAGGATATTCTAGACATACCTCAATCTCTTTGTGGTGGCCTTCATTGATGAAATATTGGTGTAATTGACGTTAGAGGAGGATCACGCCACACATCTGCGAATAATAATGGATACACTCAGAGAGCACCTACTTTATGGTAAGCTCTCAAAGTTACAGTTCTAGATACGAGAGGTCTACTTTCTAGGACACGTTGTCTTAGAGGCTGTAGTTTTAGTGGATCTAGTAAAGAGTGAGGCAGTGATTTCTTGGGAGCCACCCCTGAGTGTGACCGAGGTGAAGAGTTTCTCGGGGATGGCTGGGTGCTACCAGATATTTTTCCTGAATTATCTAGAGTACCATCACCTATCTGATCTATGAAAAAAATTAATAACCCTTTGTATAGATGGAGAGGTTCCAGTAGAGTTTCCAGGAGCTGAGGCGAAGACTAGTGAGTACCCCATCTTGATGCTATTAGAAGAGGTCGTTGGGTATGTAGTCTACTGCAATGCATCAGGGAATGTACAAGGATATTTCATAATGTAGGATCAAGTAGTGATCACCTACAACTCATGAAAACTGATGCAACATGAGAAAATCTACGCGACCCAAGACCTGGAGATAGAAGCAGTGGTATTTGCATTGAATATGTGGTAGCACTACTTGATGGGATAACTGTTTACTATCTACTCCGATCACAAGAGTCTCAGGTATATATTCTTACAGAAGGACCTGAACCTAAGACAACAGAAATGGCTAGAGTTCCACCTGGACTATGACATTGAGATAATCTACACTCCTCTGAAAGGAAACATGGTAGCAGGTGCACTTAGTGGGACGCTGAGTCTACAACTATTTAGTGAAGCGACAGAGAAGCTAGATGCGTGGAAAATATCCTTTGTGGATAGTGATGGTGAAGCATATCTCCAGTCTATTACTGTCACTCTCTCACTCCTTCAATGAGTTCAGGAGGCATAACTTGTGGATGTTGACTACGAGGCCCGCCGTTCTCAGATATCATCGGGGTAGACTTCTGATGGATTTTCTATAGGTGGAGATCATTCCATCCTTTTTAGAAGACGTACCATGGTACCAGTGACATTTCAAGAGGGGGTGTTCAGAGAGTTCTATACATCCCCATAGGTGGTATATCCTGGAGTGGGGAAGATGTACTGGGACATATGATGTTAGTACTGGTGGCCAAGGATGAAGAAAGCAAAGGCATAGTTTGTTTCGTGATTCCTCACTTGTCACAAATTTAAGGCCGATCATTAGGTTCCCATAGTCTTAGATCAAAAACGTGAGGTACCAAAGAGGAAATGGGATGGTATCTCGATGGACTTTGTGATTTTTTCACCTCATACGTCCAGGGGCCACGACACTATCTGAGTTATCATTTACCGACTCACCATGTTAGACCATTTTCTACCCATCTGAGAGAAAGGTTCATTAGAGGGATTGGGATGCCTCTATGTCCATGAGATTATACGACTTCACGGGGTACCATCAACGGTTTTTTAAAATCAGGATGATTGGTTTACATCTCGATTGTGAAAGCGATTACAAAAGGCATTCGAGACTCACCTATGCTTGACTAACACCATTCACCTGTAGATAGATGGTCAGACAGATAAGACCACAAAGACACATGAGGAAATTTTTTGTTCTTTCGTATATGATTTTGTATGTATTTGAGAGGACCTCCTACTATAGGTGGAGTTCTCATAAAACAATATTTATAAATCCACCATCGTAATTCCACCACTTGGGAACTTGTATTGGAGACATGGTAGATCAAATCTATGTTGTACAAACCTAGGGGTAAACAAATATGGGTCCAAAGATGTTATGAGATAGCACTAAGAAGGTGTAGATCATCCATGGGGGGATGAAGACTACACATACATGGAATAAGACTTATGCTGGCAGGAGACAGAGACCCTTGGTGTTCATGGAGGTAGTCCATGTCTTCATACAGGACTAACCCTGACGAGGATTGTAGAGATTTGTCAAGGAAAAAAAATTATGTCCAAGGTTCATTAGACCATTCCATATTCTTAGTAGGGTTGTCGAGGTAATGTACTATCTAGCTCTTCCCCCACAGATGCACCAGATGCATAATATTTTCCAAGTGTCGCAGCTGAGGAAGTACGTGCATTATCCATCACACGTCATCGACTGGGGCGAACTGGACATAGATGATGGGAAATGTTTGTGGAGTTCTTAGTAGAGATAGGTGATCGATAGGGGTGGGTCATATGGGGATGGTTGATTCTTCTAGTGTGGGTTCGGTGGCAGTACGAGAACCTCCAGCAGAGCACATGGGAGCGGGAGGCTCAAATTCGTGCTCAGCACCCCCATTTGATTCCTTATCTTTTTCGTGGATTTTAGTGACATAAATCCCTATAGTAGGGAGAATAAAATATCCCAGATATTTCTTAGAATTTTTGTTTAATTATATGAAATTATTACAAGACTGCAAAAATTTACGACACATGATTCCGAGACCCGAAGAGCCTAGAACGAAATTTTGGCATCTTTTTAGGTACGTTTAGTAAACGTGCAAGTGAGTTTTTTTAAATTTTGAACTGGAGCTTGGACTAAAAATATGAAGGCACTATTGAATTCAAATAACTAAGATTCTCATAGGCAAAGCTTAACTTTGACCAACATGGGTTGAGCGAAAAAGATAATTTTTGGACTTTAAAAAAATAATAATAAAATAACTGTAAGATATTTTTTTATTTTCATCCACCATTGAGCGATAGTTGATAGAACCGTAATGTAAAAAAATTAATTACATGAACTATAATTAATGAAACATTTATTTGGTTTTGTAATCGCAATGCACATATAATTTAATTGGTTCATTAATTACGGTTTGTTAAAGAACCAATTTAATGAACGCAACGTGGAGCTTGTGAGTTTTAATTTAATCAAACCATTAGTGAGAGAACTGGAAATCATGGGTAATTTCCTAAAGATAAGACAAAAACATTATTATTTAATAAATAATGGTGAATGAATGATGATCAATGGAGGAATCGATCTAGGGATCGACGAGCGGTGACTAATGTCGAACGACAAAGAATGTAGAGTTATTTAATTCACCTGCAGTGGATTCTACCAAATCTAGGTTGGGGGTTTAATTATTTTATGTGTTTAAAAGCCTCACCCTTTTTATTCTTTAATAATATGAAGAACACAGATCAACCAACCAATTGGTTGATCTATGATTATTTCTTTATTGCAGGTAGTTGTTGTGGGATTTTTTTAAGGATTTCCTTCTTTCAAATGATAATTGGTACTTTCCCCATGTTAGAACACGAACAAGGAGGGTGCGGGGAAATCCGAAAAAGTCCAAGACCCCTGTCGTTCATTGTTTATGTGAATTATTTTTGTGTGATTGGGAAATGTGGTAGAATTATGACTGTAATAGCATCGTTGTGAAGGTGATGACCTGAGAGGCCCGTAGGCACAGACGAGACAGAAAAAGGACCACCAGAGCATCTCTGGTGGCTCGCAGAATCAACTGCAAGCTCGACACCACCGGCACGACGATGCTCACAGGCACCGTAGTGGGTGGGGATGCGATTCTAGCACACCATGTGGGCGAATGGTATCCCACTCGGCAAGATGCAACCACCGGCTCTAGCCAGCCGTTTTGGGAGGAGGGGTCATGCCCGACTAGAGCCGCCAGCTAAGAAAAACCAGACACTTTACCTTGGGTCCAACACAACCAGCCTGCATGGGGCTGGGTTTTCTAGGAGGGCTGACTCATGGTCCCAAGAGGTCTGCATGGCCAGACCCCTACCCGACCTGACCCGACCGACCATGTTTCACTAAATCTTTTGTAACTCACAAACTGGGCATATGATTGAAGTATCTTCTGCAGCATGAGGAACCTTTCGATGAGGTGGTAGTTTTGAGATAATCCACTTGGGTTTTGGAATATATTGGAGTATGGATGGGCTAGATCATACTTTAATCCAACCGATCCCTATTTACCTTTTGGATTATATCTTAGAGACCATGCATCTGATTGATGCACCTTCTATTGCGTTGGAACCCTTAGAACAAGGTGGTCCTTTGGGTTATTTCTCCATGTCACTTCATGGTGGTTGAGGTAAAATCAATAGTATGAGGAGAAAAATTTCCATAATGAAAGCGCACTAAGTGAGAGGATCATGTGGTTGGTTGTCTAGTGAAGAGAGACCCTCCGTGGATCGGCATGAGAACGACCCTTCATGGATCGACAATAGGGAGACCCTCTATGGATCGTCAACGGTGCGACCCTTCATGGATTGACATGAGATATAAACTCCATGGATCGACAACAGTTCAACCCTTTGTGGATCAGCAGTAGGGATACCCTTTGTGGATCATCAATTGTGCGACATGACATGGACCATCTGGGGAGAGACCCTTTGAGTATCAGCGACATAGCGACCCTTGGTGGACCAATTATAGAGAAACCATCCTCGGATTAATAGCCGAGCTACCCAATAGAATAAAATGATCTAGCTTAAGTTTAATCATCTTTATTCTCATTATCTAAGTTGTATACATAGTGTGAGTTGTCTTTTAATTTATGATTTGTGATTGAGATCACGCTTTGTGGTTTTCCTCGTGGAATTCTAGGAGACCGTTAGGGGTCTCGAGGTCCTTACTGGGTATGTTTATACTCACCCATGAACGAGCTTCATCCACACCTTGTTGTTTCTTGTGCAGACAATGGATAGATTGAATGAGACTTGGGGAGCAAGGGCTAAATGGTGATCATGGATGATTGGTAGACGTTAGGAGTGGCAATAACGACAGAAGCCGAGCTATACCTACCCTTCATATAGGATCCTTGGTGGATGACCTATGGAGCATGTCTTTCCATTTTTGATGTACTTCCTTTTTAGTTGGATTTGTATACAGAACCTTTTCTACTTTCGATTCAGACTTTTACTATGAGAAGTTCTACTTTTTGGTTTGCTTTTGTTGTGTAATTAGTCTGTGTGTGTATAGGTTTAAAGGCAATGTCTTCCTATTTATGGGTTAAGTCTTTTCGATTCTAGTTTCCAACCCCTGGTCTATGGAAGGTAGGTTTGGGGTAGTCATGGTACGGGCCCCAGGGGATAGTTTGTGACATGTCTGTGCCTTTTTTGTTTTTTTAGTACAGTAGTGGTGTTCTACATTACCTCCCTCCCCACCCTCTTTTCCCTCTCCCCCACCCACTCATTTTTTTTGTTAAAATTTTCACTTTGAATCTTTTTTCATCTCATGTTATATTTACAATTCATCTATGGTAGTTAAATTGTAACATTGAGAGAAAGCTTTTTTTGATGTTTTTTGTAATCAGTGAAACTAATTTATATCATAAATGGATTTTCATCGGAATGGTTCAATAATAGTTTTTGATATATAACACTATATCTCAATTATATATTCTGGGTGATTGATTTATAATTATATATATATAGTAATCATGTAATATAAAATAAAATTGAAATGATAATAATAATTATGATAAAAATAATAATAATAAATGATGATGATGGAGTAATATGATTATGTAAATACTATTTTTTTATTTTTGAATTGTAGTTTTGATATAATTGATTCAATATAATAAATTCATGATAGAGAAAAATGATTATATTTGATTGGTTATTATATGGAATATTTACTTAATTTGTTTTATATATTAAGGAATTATTTTTTGTTTTTAACTTTGAAGTGATGAGAAGAAATTAAATATGTTCAAAGTGTGGGGGATGATTTTTATTTTTGAAAAATAAATATTGGAATGAATTTTTAAATGTTTATATTATTATTTTGTTATTATTATTATTATTATTATCATTATCTTATTATGTCATGGAAGGGTTGTTGTTCATAGTGATTTATTAATAAAAGTTATTCATTAAAAATAAGAATAAATATTAAAATTTATAAATTAACTAATATATATTAAATTTTTGAATTAATTAACATTATTGATATATATGTTAATATAGAAATGAATCTATACAGATTAATAAATTAAAAATATATTAAAAGAAAAAAACTAATGGTATAAAATCTGAAATAAAAAACTATTAAAAAATTAACTAAATATAATTAAAATCCACAAAATATATATTTCATTGGGTTTGAAAGAAATAATTTTTTAAAAAAATTAAAGAAATAACTAAATCAATGAACTTGTGAAATGTGTTAGAATAAAAAATTGAAATATATATATATATATATATATATATACAAAAAAGTATTCTGATAGATTTATAAAAAAACTAATAACATATGTTTTATGGTTTAAAAAATATATATTTTTCAATTATTTTCACATGAATTCTCCATCAATTTGACCATTAAATGTTTAATAAATATATTTTATTTAAATTAATAATATATATATATATATATATTTAAAAATATAAAATATTTGAATTTGTAAATGGGTAATTTTAAAAAAAATTAATTCCCAAAAAAAATATATAATTAAATTTTTTGCAAGTTATAAAAATTAATAATGGATAATTCTTGACTTATTAATGCTAAAAAATGAATAAAAAACAAAATCAATAATAAAATAGTAAAAAATAATAACTATTGATACCATTTTTAACCATAAATAACTCACTTACCATTTATTATTTTGAGTTTAAAAAAACTATAATTTATTTCAAACATAAAAAATAAATAATTGAATGATAGGATAAATATTTTGAAATAGAAAAACTAAATATTTAATTTTTTTCTCAAATATATGCATGTAGTAGCATTCACAAAATTATATACTAAAAACTCATCACTAAATATATGAAATTTATTAGTGTTAGAATTCACCTTCATCAGTGCAAAAAATGTTATGATATTTTTAAACACGTTAAAATGTGCTTGATTTTATCAATGCTAAAATATCACATATAAATGTGCCTTTTTTAGTCATAAAAATAGCCGATAAAGGTATCCATTAGTATAATTTTTTTCCAGTGTTTTTTAGAACAAATAAAACCTCCTTTTATTAGTTATTATTTTGGAATTGATAGAAGGTATGTTGAATATTTTTTTAAAAAAATATCGATAAAAATTAACTTTGGATGACCACTAAGGAAAAACCCTACCCCCTCCAGGACACCACACACGTGACCCCAAGAACCATGCATGTGTGAATTGACCCCCTATATCCCAACACACACATGACATCGTCCCTTAATGATTCACTTGAATTAATTCAATGTTCAAGGGATTCAAACCCCTACCCACCCACAATCTCAACAATCACCCTTACCGGTTTCCATGGGGATTTTACTTATCATATATTGGAATATTTATATTCATGTATATATACATTGAAAATATATAATATTCTATATATATGTACATAAATATATTATGTTATACATACAAGTAAATATATACTTTTATTAATAGACACACACAAATATATATTAATATATAGAAATTAAATATATAATTTTATAGATATATACCTATTAATAAATTTTTATAAAGAAAATAAAATTTAGATTTTTTTAAAACAAGAATGTATAATTATTCTTTATTTCCATATGGTATATATGTTATAAAAGATAGTTTATATTAAAATATCTATAAATATTTGTTTATGCAATTAATGTTTTATATGTAAATATATACAAATATATATATATATATATATATGTATTTATAAATATCACTACAATATGGAAAATGATAAAATTTCAACACCATAATAACCTTTTGAATGTATTCATAAGGAATAGTTTTACTGTCTTCTAAAAAAGGAATGATATCTCTCTTAGACGAAGATGAAATGCCATAGAATGTAAAAAAAATATGGTATCCAAACTGAAAACTAAATTTTGGTGGACATAATAAATTTTTTTAACTAAGAAAAAGTGGGGTACTATAACACCCTAATATTTTTAATTATATATTTTTATTTTAAAAATAATATTTTCAATATCTTTATTTACACACAACACCAATACAAAATGAACTACAAAACATTAAATAACCATTAAAATACAGTCGTTGAAATGGTAAGTAAATATAGATGTAAATGAATTTAAAAATATTATATAGAGAAAAAGATAAATTTAACTTTTTAATAATAACGTATTTATGAAATTAAATTGGTGTATCAAAATAAAATAATCATTTTATTTGCAAAATGATACTATATTAAAAAATACCTTTTCACCCGTTATGGAGTTTATTATATTATTGTTCAATAAATGGTTTACAGGAAATTATTAATAATATATATATATATAAAATAAAATGCATACAATAGTTATTACTTGGCATGTATTGAATTTATATTATTTTTAGAAGATACATATTTCATAATATTATTTTGGTTATTTAATTACACTTATATTAAAAATTATTAATTTATTGGATTTATGAATTTTTTCCACCTTAAATTAATTGAATATTTTTAGCCATTATTTTTAAAATATTTAACGAGTCCAATTTATTTTTTTATTAAAAAATTATGTTACAAAGTTAAATATTAAATATCATGGTAAAATAGTTTTTTTTTCAGAGAATGATAATTTTCTAGATGTTGGGTATTTTTTAAATTAAATGGATATATTTTCAATAAATAATAAAATATAATGATTATAGATATATAAAAGTAAAATAACATTTATTTAAATAGTTATAAATTTTAATTATGTTTAATATCATTTAATTATTTAGAAATCATTTTTCTATAAAAAATTCAACCCAATATATGTTTTAATTTAAATGTTATTCTTTTCATATTTAAATAATGTATTATATTGAACGGAGTCCAGATTCATATTTATAGTTTATATATTTTTATAGATAGAGAATCTTATTTATTTATTAATATTATAATTGTCGTAAAATTTTTTAATCAAAATTAATAAGGGTTAAAATGGGTAATCTAATACAGATCAATTTTTACTAAATAAATTGGACACCTAAAAAATATCGAATACCTTTTTTAGGTTGTAAATCCATACATTCATGTTTTACCAGTATTTCCCCACCTAATTATCATTCAATTTCATTCATACCTCTATGAAAAAGATATGTCCTTATTTTTCTCTTATAAAAGGAGGTCACTACCACCCAGTTAAACCCATACCTATAATTAGAAATAAATCTGAAACACTAACCAATTTGAATCATCAAGATACCATATAAACATATTTAATCCTATAGATTAAATAATGTTCCCCAGGAATATAATTTATTTTGGAAACATCATGAGATGATATAAATTACCAACTTACGTATTACATACCCTTTAACTTCAATTATTTACCTTTCATATCCACTCTCCTCCAAGACCCTTCTCACCAAATGAATATAAAAAAGTAATACAAATAATATAATGAAATGTATTTATATTTTTGATAAATAAATTACCAATTCCACTCTCATACAATCATCCAAATGAAACATTTCTCATATGTGTGTGTGGACTACCACCGCCTTGAATGACTCATTTTTTTCCTCACCAACATTCAAATATGGTTCTAGAAATGGGTTTAGTGAATAAATATGTTATTTATGTCGTTATTTAATTTCATAAATATAAATTTTGTATTATATATATAATATTATCAATAAGATATCGTTGTAAAACTAATCACCTAAAAATAAAATACCATGGGGAAAACGATTTCTTTAGTATTGAATTTTTTTTATTCAATTTCCTTTTTATCACAACTCTGACCAATTATGATTAATCACCATAATTAATTCTAAATAATTTCACTATACATTATTCATAATGATATAATCAGAAAAGAATCTCTTACATACTTATACTTAATAATTAATTTGTTCATGTACTTATTGGGTCTATTTAACCACCAACATGGAAAATACAGTAAATTTTAAAGATGGTTGGATTTCAAAACATAATATTGGATATTAATAATTAAATAATTATTTTTTGGCCCTATAATGATATTATATAAATTTAACTTCTTATTTAAGAAAACTCAGTTTGTTCCTTATAAATTACCAAAACAAACTTGTCACCAAATTCATCTCAAATCGATGTAACTAAAAATTCAATATATAATTATAAAGAATCATTCCCAGTATACTGAAAGATATCAAAATTATGAAATTTGGGAGAAGGATGAATATTGACAAAACTATCCTAAACATTGTTCAAGATAATCAATATTACTCACACAAAATTGAAAATAGATAATAACTACAAGGAACTGACACTGGATACCATCAAAACTAGAACCCAACCCGATTATTCATATTCATGAAGGGTGTTCTCGATCCCCACTAGATAGAAACAAGCTTCCAAGAGTCCATAAAAACCATAGGGAATGTATTCATCGAACCTGTACAAAAACATGGAATAAAAATACACTTGTAAAAAAAGATATAGTGGAAGACTAAAAAATATATTCCATAATTGTGAGAAGATAGCAGAAATACATGACATTAAAAAATGGGTAACACTCAAAAAGGCAAGTGAAACTGCAAAAGACCATGATAAAATAACTACTCCTTACAAGGGTGTGGATGTACTCCCACCATCTTACCTCCAGCAACCCATCCTAGAAGACATTAATTATCACCACCTCACTACGACGCATTTCCCATCCCTCGGATAGAAGAGATACAAGGGTTTATACTCCACTAAATAGGTGTGTAGGGTGTGAGCCAACAGGCTTAGTAATATCCAACTGACATGTTCTATAACCATAATTTTTTTTAAAAAATTCTTGCACTTTCATTTTAAATAAATCATGGAATCATATGTAGTATAGAATTATTTTAAAAAACATTTTTAACATTTCCAATTTATCACAACTCTAAAACAAGAGAAGGTATATCAATTTTAAAGAAGATTCTTCCATATCATCTTTCAAAATAATCAACATGAATATCAAGTATAAATAGTAAAAATCCAAGAAATAAAAAAGAAAAAAATAGTAGTATCACAAACATCATAACTCCAAGGATTACAAATATGTTAGACTACAAACTAATCGTACCCATTAATATATGAAATAGGGCATTATTGTACCTAAATCCAATGATCTATACTCTAATACTAGGGAGACAACCTAGAAAGTGAGTGACTGATATAATATACCTTCGTAAATCCATTAATCTACACTCTAGGGCAACAGGAACTCCCTAGAAATTGAACCCCCACAATGGATGGTGGCCTCAAGATAAAACTTCCAACTAGTTCCCAAGGAGACCCATGTCATCATTTTTACTATAATTTTATTTTTTGTAAATATTTTCAAAACCATTCAACAAAACTATTTTCAATGCATTAAAAAAACCATTTTTCTTTTCATTAATTGACAATCAGTGAAAGACATTTTTCTTTATAAACAATTTTCAACACACACATATTAATCATTCTAATTCCTTGTATAAAGCAGTTTATAAAGCATGAAAAACAAGGTTCATCTATATAGGCTTGAGACAGAACCACCTACCACGAAACATTGGTAGCACATGCCCACAATGGGATCCACCAATAATAAAAATTCATCATTGTCTCTGGAGGCCCTCAAGGATGAATACCCTCCACACCCCAACCAGCAATGGAATGTCCTATGCAATGAGATTGCACAATGGATCTAGAATAATTCAAAAGAAAAAAAAACTTAGACCAATAGATAATATAATGAAACCCAAAGGCATTACTATGACTAATGACAACCAAGAAGTGAAAATATCACTTACCCAAAGAGACATGATGCAATCAAAATGAATATAAAATGCTCAACGGATCAATATAGAAGGATCAATATCTCCCAAAATCACATAGGAATTGACCTATGTTGAGAGAAAAATTGTTTGGAGAAGAGAACCAAAAAATCACCCACAATACAATTTTGTAACTATACGAAGACTATTACACAATGTGTAACTTCATTTCATGACATGTAACCATAAAAGTACCACATAATCTAGGAAAACCATCTCTATTTATTAAAATACAGTATTTAAAATATTTAGGACATGAAACACATCTTCACAGTGTGTAACCATTCACAATGTATCATCTTTAATGATTTTCATCCAAAGAATCTTACATGATGTGTAACCTAGTTACAGGGTGTGAACTCCTCTTATAACCTGATTGATTTGTAATGAGATGTTACAAAATCACCACCATAAATACATTCCATCCCTGGGAATTCATGTGAAAGATGAAATCCCTGGAAAAAGATGAGGCCAGTTCTCCCTCATCAATGACTCACATTCCTATGTTTCATGGGATTCTGATCTATGTTTCCAAAGTACTCTGACCAATGAATTTGTCATCCCACACATGAATTTCACTTGAGAGTAATTGATCTCAACTGGATTCCTAAAAACAGAAACATGTATCTCTAACTCAATTTCCCCTCAACTCAGAATGTGGGAGGGATCAAGATGGTATATTGTGACATGAGATATGTGGAAAATCATGAATATCTATCAACTAAACTAGAAATGACAACCGATAAGAATATTGTCTAAACTTCATGGTGACCTCAAATGATCCAACATATCTCAGAGCCAACTCATCATTTCTTCCAAGTAGATAGTGACTGAACTAAGACACTTTTAAAAATACACAGTCACTAATCAAAAACTCCAAATGGAAAATAAGTATATCTAAATATGATTTCTGTCGACAATGGGATATAATAAGACATTGATGAACATATTGAATCTTTAATGATGTCTCCTAGACAAATATAAGATGAACTAAATCTACTTCACTGACGTACACGCAATATTGTTGTGATATGCGTGAGAAACCATTCAAAACCATAAAGGTATATATTTATATCGAAGGATAATATGTGCTATTGTAAAAAAAACTGAACTAGTACCAAATGGATATCACATGATCCACTGAAATCCTTGTCACAGGTTGGAAGCATATCCTTTAGGATCAAAATCAAATGATCCATATGAATGTCTGTCTTTGGATGGTAGGATGTGCTTAACTTGATCTGATTTCCCATTGCTTCTTCAAGACTCCTCCAACACCTAGAGGTAAGCCTAGGGTTACTATCATAAAAAATGGTAGAATTAATCCCATGTAACCTCATAATCTCATACACATACAACCTACCATGATAATTGACCATAGTGGTATCCTTGATCGAAATGAAATGACTACATCTCATCAACTGGTCAATAAAAACCCAGTTAACCTTCCTACCATTGGGATTATATTTTAATCCATCAAAAAATGCATGATACACTATCCCATTTCTTGACCTACATTGAAAGATGATGAATAAATGTAAAGGGATTCAAGTGTTGTGCCATAATCTATAGGAATATGTAACAACGGGACACATAATCTACAATGTCACAATTCATACCAAACCACTAGAATCATCATCTCATGTCATATTACGTATTTATAGAACCTCGATGTATGATCCCAAATGAGATGCGACAATTAAAAAATGTTAAACCCGTCAAGAATACTAGTATAACAACATGCATCCTCAACTGGAGTATGTCATCTAAAGAGAGAGACCAACCCGAAACGGTCTCCCCACCATATGGGCTTCCTCAGACATTACAAAACTCAGCATCCTTCTACTAACTCTATAAGATAGACTCTATGATAGATGATGTTTATTGAACACTGATCAGAACCATACTAGAAACACCCTCTTGAGTATCTAAGTGAAACTTAGTGAGAACCACATGAGGTTCCACTCCTCCTTTGATTATATAATAACATGTGATGGTACTTTCCAACTAAGATCATCTGTAATGAAATTCCCCTTCACTGGGGTATAAGAGATGTCATATTTAATCATATAATGTGTTCTTCCAATCATCTATATATGAGATTCATGTACTTCTGAGAAAATATATAATTACAACTCTAATGAATAGAGAAGACAGTGAACCGATTGCCAAAAAGATAATGCCCCAAATATTTAAGAAGATGAATTGATACATAATACACTAAATCATGAGTGGGGTAAATATTTTCATGTTTTTGGATCTGATAAAAACTGTAATCTACCACATGGGCATGTTTCATAAAAATACATCCAAAACCGACACCGGAAGTATAAAAAACACCATTTATCATTTACTAGTATCAGGTATGATCGGAACATGATCTATTGTTAGAAGTTGTGTTAGTTCATTAAAAAAAGAATGAAACATTACAATCCATGGGATTTTATCCATTTTATAGGTAAGATCATTCCGAGGTGAGTCTATATTAGAGGGAACCTTACAGAACCTTTGGTAATGTCATGCAAAACCGTGGGTGCCCTAAATTTTAAGGACACTCTTTGGTTCCTTCCATGATAAAACAACCTTAACCTTATCTAGATCAACTAATATTTCTAGTTTAGAAATTTTTTCCCTTATTAGATCCCTTGTTGAATCTCAAAACTAAATTTCAAAATCCTTTAATAAAAATAATGACTTAATTGAATTCACTGAACCAAAAATAGTTGATTTTCTTTCTCATGCTTAGATGTAAAAAAGAACTGAATATCTTCCACAAAAACTACCACAAAAGTGTCATGAGATTAGTTGAATATTCAATTCATAAATTCCATAAATAATGAAAGATCATTAGTCAAACCAAAAGGAAGCACAAAATATTTTTAATGTCCATTCCTACTTATAAATTATATCTTTAAAATATCAAACTCCTGAAATTTGATATAATGATAACCTGACTGAAGATCTATCATTAAGAACCAATTTTCCACATTTAACTGATGAAGAAAATAATTCATGTGAGGAAAATAATATTTATTCTTAAATGTTACCTAGTTCAACTTCTGACAGTCCACACACAAATGAAGAGAACCATCTACTTTATTCGAAATAGAACAATGTCTACCCAAGGAAATATACTAGGTTGAATTAAACATTTTTCCAACAGGCCATAGAACTAAATTTTGAAGAATTTCTTCTACGCCAGTACCATATAATAAGAAGGTATCAATATCAGTTCATACCTAGCACTAGATCAACTATAAAATCTTCCTCTTTCTATATAGGGAGATCAGAGAACATGTCTAGGAAAACATATAAAATGAATCAAAAAAATGGGAAGATCAATAACATGAGAAAAATCATCGATTAGAAATGTAACAACATTCAAAAACACCAAGCCTAGTGTGGGATGGAATGGAACATCCTTGTCTCAGCCATACTCACCTTAAAAAACCACAATAGATATCATCAACTATAAGAAATGAGACATTCTGATGATAACAATCAATCTCACCTTAAAGAGTGAAAATCCAATCCATATCAATGATGATGTCAAATTGATATAGATTAATCATGAAAAAAATCTGAGACCAAATCAATATTAGAAATAAATCATGGAAAATAAGGACAATGAAACACCTGCCATCTCCTATTTCCAAGAGGTGACACTAACACCATCACAAAGGGAATATGTTCAGTTGGAAGATTAAACATATCTAAAAAATTTGCTGATATAAATGAGTGAGAGGGACCAATATAAAAAAATTAATTTTTATTAAATATTAAATAAGGACAGTACCTCTCACAGTTTTTTGGAAATACATCAACTTCCAATGGACACTGACCTACTGAATAAATGTGCTTCACTCTCATGGAATTTGGATGGAAAACTGTTTTCATTGATGCTTCTGAATACAATGCAGTAGCCTTTTGAGCCAATGAAGGAAGAATATAATGAGGCATAGTAATATCATGAAAAAAGAATTGTATATGATCAACATGACCATACTTGTTTCATGTCTTTGTCGACATATGACAAATGGATATGGTGTGTCCGGCCCTGTCACACTAATAGCATGTTAGAGGCACACTATAAGATATAGAAGATAGTGTGAATGGGGCTGACTACTGAGACCCAACACCACCACTTCTACGAAGATCCTACCACGCCCTCTTATTACTTTTCATGGCACTAATGTTGAAACTGTATTGAAAGATAAGATTTAAAAAACCACCCTTTCATGTGTTATCCATATCTACAATCATATATATATTTATCATCTCTGCATATATATAATGCTTGAAAAAGAATACCTATGATATGATATCCCACCACAAACCCTGTAGGTATTTATGAGACTTCATCTGATCATTCTTAACTGGATACATATAAAAAAAGACCAGATTAGAAAATTGATTGGTGAACACCAACAATAAACACTCTCCATACTTAAAATATACCAACTCCACATACTTTTCTAGCATTAGAGGATCTAGAAAAAACATCTTAAAGAACATGGTTATGAAATAGTTCCTATCAAGGTGCACTTTTATTTTCCAAGACTATAGTTTCCCACCATTTTTTTCAGAACCCTCGAACCATGATATTAGTAGGTATCTCTAAGATGTTTAATATTTTATCAATCTTATCCAGACAATCCTCTACCACTTGGGGTTATTAGTTCCCTTAAATATTTGTGGCTTCTAGTTCAATATTTCATACGACTAATCTATTTCTCTTCCTTCTCCTGGATATACATCAAAAACGGCATTCTTGACTCATGGGACATATTGTTCAATAGTAGGAAATGCCTGTATTATAGTATGGATGATATTTTGATCCACTGGGGGATTACCTTGTTGGGCATTAGGTAATACGTCCTGAGGAACCCATGGAAGATATCTCTGAGGCATACCGCTGCATGCCAATATAGAGATAATGATTAGACAATAGAGTATATATTAGCTTATACCAAAAACCCATAAGAAGAAGTTGAGATTTAAAAAAAACCAACATTATAGATAAATATCCTCACATCCCATAGTAACTTTATTATCATCATTATAAGAGCTGGTTGGAGACTTATTGCAATATACCTTTCAAGTCCCAACAATCCTATATCCTGTCTCGCAAACATCCCAAGATAAGGACTCTTGAAAAAAGACCTCCTCTGATACAATAATTTAACAAACCAAAACTCATTACCCTCAAAATTGTCACCCAAACTGATCCTTCACAATCCCAAAGGGTGTTCCCGATCCCTATGGGCTGAAAACAAGCACCTGAGCATCCATCAAAAAATAAAAAAGGAACAATTTTTCCTAAAACATACAAACACATTTCATATATATACACATAGAAATAAGAAGAGATCGTATAATACTAAAAAATATATGCCATAAATCTAACAAAAGAATGGAAAAAATGACTTTAAAAGTGGGTAACTCTTCAAAAGAAAAGTCCAACTGCAAAGGACCAAAACAAAATAGCTTCTCCAAGCGATGTCATGGATAATATCTCACCATCATACCACCAACTATGTAACATCCCATGTAAATAAATAATATGAAATTTTAATATTTTTTATTATTTTTGATTAAATATTCATTTTACTTCAATGTGGATGATATTTTCGATAGTGTACTCATCACACAATAATGGGGTTCTCTAAAATCTTACGTTGCACACAACATTGAGTTATATAGAAAAAATAATATTATTAATATTATTTTAATTATTCATTTACATATACCCATTATATTGGAGGGAATGAACAAAACTAACTAAAATATGAATATAAATTTATGTAAAAAGTCATTAAATTTATGCAATAAATTTTGAGATGCTTAAAATAAGAATGAATTTGATTTGAAGCATGAAATACACTAATATTTTTAAATGGGTTTTAACCACCATTTGATGTTGATCATTATTAAATCTAGTTTTTTTCATTATTATATATTATATTTGACAAAATAAACATATTATATAGAATCAGGACATCAAAATTTACCTTGGATAAAATTTTGGTAATTTTCTAATAAAATTCATATTTTTATGAATAGTGGAAAATAATGCATTTTAATTCAAAACTGCAATTTAATCTAATTTATTTATATAGTTATATTATAATTTTAATTGGTTTTAAAGTGCAATGGGATTATATTTGTATGATTTAATACAATTTTTTCATTATATGTAATTTTAATTTGAAATTGGACATAAACACATGTCAATCTTTTCGTAGTTTTTACATCTTAAAAACACGCTTTTTGGTTTTGACAACTGAAATTAATCTTACATTAATTTCTACAACTTATGTGCTTTTAATTTGGAAAAATGGATTCCATATTTGTAATTATAAGGTCCAAATTTGTTAAGATGTACATTTTATTTAAAGAAATTATGAATAGTAATTTTAGTAATTATTTTATTTACCATGGTTAAAAGTTAAATATGGTAAATAATGGTTCAAAATAAAATTATAATAAAATTAAACTACCATTATATTTGTCATAATATTATTGGATGACATATTTACGACCATGGGAATCCATTGGTCGATATGGGGACCCCATGTAGCCACATAAATGTGAAAATGACATGTTATAAGAATTAATTTAAAGTAAAGGAAAATGTAACATAAACTTGTATCTTTTAGTAAAAGAATTTTTATATGGGGTTATATAAATTATAATTTAGACTATAATTATTTATTTTAAGGATATAAATATTTAATTCATCATTTTATTTTATTTATAATTTTTATACGTCATATAAATAAATTTATTTGTGACACAAATATGATGTAGTGATTACCCATTTAATGAATGATTTAAATAAATGATATTATAAATATTAAAATTAATTTATTTTGAAACGTTTATGCTGTCCATGAATTTTATGGATGTGTATGACTAGATTTATATTAATTAGGGATGTTTTTTCTAATTAATAATGTTTTAATGTATTTTTAAACTGTAATGACATGAATAGTATAAAAATTGGCATAAATGAATTTTTAAATGAAATACTATTTTATTAAATGGTATAATAGTCTTAAAAATATAAGATTAAGGAAAATGAATTTTATAATTTTTAAAATGTCATTAAAAATCCACTTTAGGTTCTATTTTCATTTTATAGTAACTATATTAGCTGTATAGTATAAATTTACAAGAAGACATGGTAAGAGTCCAAATAGTTAACTAAGGGTTAAAGAAAAAATATAAGGTTAAATTTATGATCTAGACATATCTAAAACCAATTTGTTGAGATATTTTCGACCCAAAAACTTCTTATATTTGAAATAAATGACTTTGGACCATTTTAAACCGAATATGATTTTATTATAAAATAATATTTCAATCCCATTATAAAGTGCCCCTCCTCCCTCTTATAAAAGGTCATCACCTCTACCCACTTAATGAAACCTATCAAGACTCTTATATAATCCATCCTCCACCCAAATAAGCTCTTAAAATTTCTATATTTCTCCTAGAAGTTATACATTAGTCAAAAGGCAATTCAAGAAAGCCTTTCGGCTCAAACCAAAAGGTGTTACACATTTCAATGGAAGCATCTCCTCTAAAGTTCCATTCCATTATTTTACTCATATACTCTAATATATTCTTATTAATTGATTAGGGTGTTTTAGTATTGAAAATGGTTTTTGAAATGGATTGGGTATTTCAATATCTTGAAATTATTTCTTGTGACTGCAAATTAAATGTTATTAGTAAAACATTGAAATTATCAATATTTTATGTGTTATGAATATATAATTGTACTTGGAAATTTTATGGGTGGTTATGTGATAAACCAATGATGGGGGGTTATGTGATAAACCAAATGATGGGTGGTTTTGTGATAAATAAAGGATAGGTGGTTACGTTACAACATCCAATGCATTGGGTTGGGATTTTGGCCATATGGATATTCCATTTAGTGATATGTGTGGAAGTCGACTGTATGGTTATTCCATTTAAGTATGTTTATGTACCAATTTTCCTTTATATTCTATATATTCCTTTATAGGGGATTTATGGTAATATTTTTATTGTAAAATGTTAAGAAATGAGATTATATTTTTTGAAGGGTTTTTATTACTTCATAGTGGTGAAAAAGTATTACTTTATGTTAATGTATTCTTAGTTTTCATGTTATCTAAAGACTTACAATTGTCGTTATTTATATATACCTTATGGAGCTCTTTATTACCATCCAATGTTTTGAAATTTTTTTCAGAGGACATAAAGAAGAATAGAGTCAAGTATGGGATCCAGGAAAAGTTATGTAGTTAAAACATGAAATGATGACATATTTCTTTTTAAAGAGTTTCTGTTTTATAAAAAATGATTGTGAGTAGAAGAGTCTACTTATAATATTCAAGATGTTATGTATAAGCTGTGTCCTAATTCTATAATTCTATTAAACTGAAAATTTCGTCGATGTGAATTAAATTCAAATTATCGACTTATCTCTAGATTAAGAAATTTTTACTGCTGAGGCCTTATAGTTGGTGTCAAAGGTATGTTTAGACAAATTTATGGGTTTGAATATTATGAATAGAATATCCATAATCTTTTATTACTTTATGGTCAAATTGAAATGATATATAATTTTATGATTACCACCTGTCTTCATTTAAGATATGTTTGTTCAGAATGGTTTTATGTAGAGGATACAGGGAAGTAGTGTTGGGGGGGAATACAGATGAAAATAACCTTCAAAATAATCATATAAAGATGGTCAGAATCAGAACTAAATAGTTTGTTGCAATAATGGATAAATTGACTCAAGCGATAAATGATGGTGGTGTCCATGCATGAGATCAAATAGACCTAGCATAGAGACATATGTTAATCGTAAAGAATTTCCTATGGCAATGCCCCCCATCATTTAGAGTATCATTTGACCAAGTTCAAGATCAAGGGTGGATTAAAGCATTGGAAAATATTTTTTATCTAATGGGTTGTTCAGACAATCAAAATTTTAGCATTTCAAATTATCTTTTTTAAGGTGATTCTGATCATTAGTGGTCAATGATTAAAAATATTAGAGGAAGTTAAGAGATTGATGACATGGAATTTGATGAATTTAAAAATATATTCCTTTAGAAATATTATCCTAAGGTTATTCAAATTATGATGGAAAATAAATTCATGGAATTAATACAAAAGTTCGAATATTCAATTGTGGCATATGAAGAACATTTCACCCGTTTGTCAAGGTACGTCCCAAATATTATCCAAGATATTGATAGTAAGATAAATCAGTTTTACTCATGATTGAAGAAAAAATATCAAATGGCATTAGGTTCATTTTAGTGAAAAAGAAATGAGAAATTTTTCGGATGTGCTGAGAGGTTATACATGGAATTTTCTGATGATCATGTCTTCCATGAGAGAAAATGAAATAAGCTATCTAGTTGGAATGAAATAGTAATGAATTCATCAAATAATCTTGGAGGTAAGAAAACCAAATTTACAACTTTTGAGAAGTGTGGTAAGAAGCATCCTGAAGAATATCAATCAATGTTCAAGAGATCCTTCCAATTGGGTAATATGTGTCATATTGCTCATAAAAACAAGGAAGATGATTAGGCAGGAAATGAAAAACCATCAATAATATTATTTAGTTGTAATGAATTAAGAAATTATGCCAATGTGTGTCCAAAGTTGATTACCCATGGTAGAAACCAGCTAGATCGAGAGAAGAAGCATGAATAAATCATTTTCAACCACTACTATTGATGCCGGACCATCATATGATGTGTTGATAGGTATGTTACATATTTATTCAGAATATGAAAATACTCTATTTGACTATGTATCTTAACATTCTATAATTTCTGGGAGTTTTTCATGTAAATGGATATTGAACCTAATGAAAGCGATATATGAATTTTTGTAAAAACTCTGGGTGGAAGTATTAAAGAAATAATTATTTATAAGAATCTTCCTATTATCATTAGTGGGGTAGCCTTTCATAAAAATATTTTTGAACTTTCCATAGTGTAATTAGATATCATTTTGGGTTTGGATTGGAATTTTTATTATCATGCTAAAATATATTGTAATAATAAGAATATTTTATTCAATGATTTCATACCATTGATAACATATATAGAAGCTGAATGATTGATTTAAGATGGCATTGAAATTTATCTGGCTCATTTTTTTAAAAAGAAAGAAACAACTTTTATTTGTGAAATTCTTGTAGTAAATGAATTCTATGTTGCTTTTCTGGATAAATTTCCAAGAATTATTCCATATCAAATGGATGAATTTATTATTGATTCAGTGCATGATGAAAAACCTATTTATAGAACCCCTTATCTAATGGATCTACTAGAACTTGTGAAATTATAAAATCAATTGTAAGATTTACTTGACGGAGGTTTCATTCGACCTAGCACATCACCATGGGGTGCTCCTGTTTTTTTTTTGAAAAAGAAAGATGTTTCTATGAGACTACATATTGATTATAGACCCTCTAATAACATCAATATTATGTACAAGTATATGTTGCCTCATATTAATGATTTGTTTGATTAGCTCCAAGGTGATATGTGTTTTTTGATGTTTTAATTGAGGTTTAGGTACCATCAGCTGAAGGTGAATGAGGATGATATTCCAAACACATCATTCTGAACGAGATATGGGAATTAGGACTTTGTTGTTATTCCCTTTGGGTTATCTAATGAAAATTATGTATATATGAATCTCCAGAATGGAGTCTTTCATCAGTTTTTGGATATGTTGGTGGTTATTTTTATAGAAGATATCTTGTTATATTCTAAAATATGAGAGGAACATTAAAGTCACATAAGGACTGTTTTAATAAACATAAAATAAAAGAAACTATATGGAATGTTTAGTAAGAGTAAATTTTGGTTGCAAAAAATGTATTTCACAAGTCATGTTGTTTCTAAAGATAACATAACTGTTGACCCTTTTAAACAAATGTTGTTGAGGAGTGCCCAAGACCTAACAATAATACAATTATTATAAGTTTTCTTGGATTAACAGGTTATTACTAAAGGTTTGTTGAAATATTTTCTCAGTTATCTATCCCACTGACTATGTTAATTAGAAAAGGTGTTATGTTCATTAGGAAAAAATAATGTGATTAATTTATTAAGGAATTGAAAATAAGATTGGTAAATTTTCCAATTTTGTGTTTACCTTATAGGAATGGTGTATTTGTTATCTACAATAATGAATCATTTAAAGTACATGGTTGTGTCCTAATGCGGAATGATTAGATAACTTCTTATTCTTTACGTGAGTTGAAACATTATGATCTAAATTACCCTACACATGGGTTGGATATAGATATTATTTTTTTGCAAAAATTTTTTGGAAGAATAATTTGTATGGCGTAAAGTGTGAAATATACCCTGATAAAAAATTTTTGAAGTATATTTTCACACAAAAAGAATTAAACATAAGAAAGCGGAGGTGGATATAATTAATCAAGGATTATGATTTCAATATCCATTATCATTTGGGAAAGGAAAATAAAGTGGATGACAATTTGAGTTGAAAGAGTAATGCTACATTAACCATGCAACATTTCGAATACGATCCTTTGGTTTGTGGTCTAATTAATTTTGTATTGGAAGTTGTTGGGGAATGTAATTCCTCTGTTTGGTTTCTGGTGGAAGTGAAATCATCACTATTAGAATGAATTAGAAAATCACAGAAAGAAGACTGTGTGTTGCATAAAAAAGGAAAAAATTGGTTTATAAGGGTATGTTACCTGAATTTAACATTGATAAAGACTATGTTTCGACGTTTAGAAAGAGATTATGAGTGCCTTGAAATTCCCAGTTTATGAAAGAGATATTATATGAAGCTCATAGTTTACCATTCTCAAATTATCCTAGTAGTACTAAGATGTACAAAGATCATTGGGAGTATTTCTGGTGGGGTGGAATAAAAAGAGACATTGGTTACTTTACTATGATGTGTTTGATTTTTTAGGAGGACAAAGCGTAGAGATAGTTAGAAAAAGGGATACTTAATCCTTTTCCAGTTCTATATTTGAAATAGGAAACTGTATCCATGGATTTTGTAGTGGTATTACCAAATAAATCTCGAGGTTACAATGAAATTGGGGTTATTGTTTATAGATTTACTAAATTTTTTCATTTTCTTCTTATTCAAGATAATTTTTATCTATATAATCATTATCATTTGTATATTAAAGAGAATTTTAGGTTACATAGAGATCCTCTATCCATTGTATCTGATTGTGATCCCAGGTTCACATTTAACCTTTGAAAAGTACATCTGAAGTCATTGGGAACTGAATTAAATTTATGTACAACTTTTCATCCTTAATTAGATGGGAAGTCGGAATGAAAAATTCAGACCTTCAAGTATATGCTACATGCTTGTTCCCTAGATTACTAGGGAATTTGGGAAAAAAAATTTGGTTGATTTTTCTTATAATAACAGTTTTCATTACTGTACACAAATGTCACCATTGGTAGAATTATATGGAAAACAGTGTCAAACTATAGATTTTTGGGATGTAGTGGGTGAATGGATGTTGATGGAACCATAATTTTTAAAAGAGATAGTAGAAAAAGTTCAATTGATTAAGAAAAAAATGAGAGCAACTTAGAACAGGTAAAAAAGTTATGCAGATAACTAGAAGGAGGATCTTTCTTTCAATGTAGGTGATCATGTCATCTTAAATGTTTCTCCATAGAAAAATGTAATGTGTTTTGGTAAAAAGGGAAATGTCAGTCTAATGTTCGTTGGATCCTATGAAATTCTAGAGAAAGTTGGACCAGTTTCATATGGGTTGGATTTACCTCCATTTTTATCCCAGGTACACAATGTTTTTCATTTTTCAATGTTGATAAAGTTTATGCTGGATCCATCTCATGTTTTGAGACTATAGGTAGTTCAGTTTGAAGGGAATATTTCTTATGTGGAACAACTAATCCAGATTCTTGACCGAAGAGAGAAAGTGTTGCAGAATAAGGAAATTCATCAAGTAAATGTTTGGTGAAAAACCTATATGGTTAAAGAGGATACGCGGGAACTTGAAAATTCTATGAGGGATAAATACTCCCACTTATTTGATAAGTGAATTGAATTATGTGGATGCAATTCCTAATAGGGGGAAGGATGTAACATCCAATGTAAATAATGAATATTAAATTTATATATTTATTAATATTTATGAATTTAATATTAATTTTACATTAAAGGGGATGTTATTTATGATTGCATACTCAACACACAACAATGGGTTTCTCTAAAATCATACGTTGCATAGAACGTTGAGTTATACTGATTAATAATATAATAATATTATTTTTTAAAGGTAGTTAACACATAGCTATTGTTTTGGTAAGATTTAACAGAACTAACTAAAATATGATTATAAATGTTTTTTAAATGACTTTACATTTATCCAATAAATTTTAGAGGCTTAAAATAAGAATGATTCTGATTTTAAGCATGAAATACCCAAATACTTTAAAAGGTCATTTTACTATCTATTGATGGAAAACTCTTTTTAAATATAATTTTCCCCACTTTTATATATTAAATTTGGCAAATGAAAATTAATCTATATAGTCAAGAAATAAAAATTTAAATTAGATGAAATTTCAATATTTTTCTGATAAAATTCATATTTTTATGAATAGTGAAAAAATGATTCATTTTAATTCAAAACTACTTTTTAATAAAATTTTTTTATATAGTTATATTGTAAATATTATTAGTTTTAAAGTTTAATCAGATTATATTTATAAATTTTAATTCAACTTGGGTTATTTTAAGTAATTTTACATTGAAATTGAACAAAAACCCAAGTCAATCTTTTGGTAGTTTTTACTTCTTAAAAACATGTATTTTGGGTTTGCCAATGAGAATTAATTTTAAATTAATGTCTACATAAAATGTGTTTTGAATTTAGAAAAATGGATTTCATATTTGGAAGCAGGATGGAAAATTTTTTTAAATAGGTAAATTTTATTTTTAGAAATTATGAATAGTAACATCAGTAATTATTTTATTTACCATGCTTAAAGGTAAATCTGGTAAATAAGGGTAAAAAATAATATTATAATAATATAAAACTACCCTAACATATGTAATAATCATATTTTATACTGTATATATGACATGGAAATCCTTGGGTCTATTTGGGTACCCCATAGAGGAACTTTTATGTGTAAATGACATTTAATAAGAATTAATTTAAAGTAACGAAACATGTAAAATAAACATGTATCTTTTAGTAAAACAATTTTTATATTCTAGTATTTAAGATATCATTTCTACTATAAATATTCACTATAAAGATAAAAAGATGTCCTACATCATGGTATTTTATTTATAATTTTTAGACTTCAAATAAATAAATTTATTTTTGACACAATTATGATGTAGCGATTACCTTATTAATGAGTGATTTAAATAAATGAGATTATAAATATTTAAATAAATTTATTTTGAAATCATTTATGCCATAAATGAATTTTAAGGGTTTTTATGACTTGTTATCTATGAATTAGTGACGTTTTTTTATAATAATCAAGTATTTATGGATTTTTAAAATGTCCTGACATGAATAGTATAAAAATTGACATTAATGAGTTTTTTAATGAAATACTATTTTCTTAAATGATATAATTGTACTAAAAATTTAATATTATTCTAAATGAATTATATAATGTTTAAAATGTCATTAATGAACCATTTTGTGTTCCATTTAAATTTTATTTTAACAATATTTACCACATAGTATGAATATACAAAAAGACATGGTAAGAGTCATATTAGTTAAATAAGGGTTAAAGCTAGAAGATAAGGTCAGAATTGTGTCCTTGACTTTTCTAAAACCTATTTGATGAAAGGTTTTCCCCCAAAATTATCTTATCTTTGTAATAAATGACTTTGGGAGCATTATAAATTGAAAATCATTTTATAATAAAAAAATATTTTAATACCTTCCAAAAGTGACCCTCCTTTCATATATAAAAGGGAATCACCTATACCCATTTAATTTTACCTATAAAGCCCCTTGGCTCACCCAATATCTGTCCAAATAAGCTCCCAAAATCTCTATATTCCTCATAAAATCCTTCCCTTAGGCATAAGGAAATTCAATAAATCCTATTGGCTCAAATCGAAGGGTGTTACACGTTTTTGAGGTAGCAACTTCTTAAAAGTCCCTTTCTATTATTTTACTTCTTCACTATCTATTATATTTTTATTATTTTATTACATAAAAAAATAATTATAAATATACTGGGATGTTTTTATGAGAATTATTCGAACTACACTTATAAAAACCTCCTTCTAATGTATTTTGAACATACTATTTCTATGGATAGTGAACAAATGCCTCACGAAACAATGATTGTTAAGTTATATTCTACCACCTCTCATGGTGGAAATTATGATGAAACTATATTTATATATGATATATATTATATTAATATTTTCTCCATGCTTGTTTTATTTTATTTGAAAAATACCTTTATTATTTCAGTAATGTGTAAATACAATAATTTTTTTTGAGGAAGTGCAGACTACCACCCCATCTGAGTAATATGGCTCATTTATTCCATACATGGAATGTATAAATGATGGAGTTAATGAAATTATGTAACATATTCATATCATATTATATTATACTGGAAATAAAATATACCTATGCATCATTTAGTTTTCATTTCCTTAATGTGTTAAATTAATGAAAGTAGTGTTTATACGTACGTACAATATACCGTCTCCATGAGAAGTGAAATTAATTTATTGTCTCAAAATCTTATGGACTATTATAAGTAAATATATATAGGATATATATGATATATATTTTATCTAAATCATGAATATCATTCAGGATATAATAGAATCTTAATCACATGGACAATTTGTAACTATAACATGTTCATTTTCGACTCAAGTACACAACATCGACAAAAAGAACAGTATTAAAATAAATAATAATTGGATTTTTATAACATGGTAATAAGTGATATAAAAGGAATAATAAAATTAAAAAAGGTTCTGAAATAATTTGAAATTAAATTATGTTTATTATTCAGGATGAAAAAGGAATATACGTGATGAGTCCGTTTCAAGGTAAGGGACTTCCTCTCAATCTCTTTTAATTGAGGCATATTTGGATAATATAAACCCACTTCTATTAAACAGTGTATAAAAAATCTATGTGGATTTTAAATTCCTTCAAATGGAATATTGTTTCTACAAATAATTTTACTAAATGAAAAAATAAATATTTTTAACGTATACGATGACAATGACGACTCCTCCTCTGAAATCATTTTTTGGATTCATCTATAAGACTTAATGTTTTTATAAAGGGGAAAAAATCCTTTATTTAATATTTGGGTGTTTTGGTAATGAATATTGTTTTTGAAATGGATTGAGTATTTCAATATCTTAAAATTAATTCTTGGGATTGCAAATGAAATGTTATTAGTGAAACATTGATATTTGAAATATTTTATGTGTTATGATTATATAATTTCACATGGAAATTAGATATATGGTTATGTGATAAACCAATTATGGTTGGTTATACAATAAAAAAAATTATGGGTGGTTATGTGATAAACCAAGGATGGATGGTTATGTTATAACCTCCAATGCATTGGGTATGGAAGTTAGCCGCATGGCTATTCCATTAAGTGATATGTGTGGATGTGAACCATATGGTTTTTTCATTTAAATATTTTTATATCCCAAGTTAGATTTATATGTTATATATTGATTTCAATACGATTTATGGTAATATTTTAGTTTCAAAAGGTTATTCAATGAGCTTATATCATGTAACGTGTTTTTAAAAATTCTTAATGGTGAATAGTATTACTTTATGATAAAATATTTTTTGTTTTCATGTTATCTAAAGAAAAATATTTTTCTCTATTTATGTATCTATTTCTGATATTTTTATGGTCATCCCATGTTTTGAAATGTTTTTCGCTATACATAAAGAAGAATATATTCAAAGATGAGATAAAGGACAATTTATGTTGTTAAAACATGAAATGAAGCAATATTTCATTTTAATGAGTTTTTGTTTTATTAAAAAAGGTTAGTGAGTAGAATCATATACTTTTATTATTCAAGATGTTATGTATATATAATGACCTAATTCTCTATATCTCTAAACCTGAAAAGATCCTCAATTTGAATTAAAGTCAAATTATCGACTTATCTGAAGATTAAGTAATGTTTAAGGCCACGACCTTATAAGATACCCAACCCAACTGACATGAAACCTCACTCCCTCACTGTGGCACCTTTCCCACCCCTAAAATGGAAGACATTAAAAGTTCTACACACCACCAGAGAGTAGTGTAGGGTGTGAGTTAACAACTTCAGTTGGATCCCACTAGTTTTTTCATAACAAGTCTCTATAAAACAATACATGTATCTCATTTTAAATTAAATATGGAATGATATGTAGTATATAAGTTTTTTAGAAAACATTTTAAACATTTCCCATTATTCTAAGTTTAAAAAAAAAGAATGTATATTAATTTTAATTTTTTTTCCATATCATCCTTCCAAATAATCTACATGAATATCATTGCTAGATATTAAAAGGACAATAAATTAGAAAAAAAATAGTAAAATAACATTCATCACAATACCATAGAATAAATATAGTTTAGGAAGTATAAAATTGGTACCCATTAATCTAAAAAACAATGCACTGTGGTACCTAAAACCAATGATCTACACTGCATGTCCTAGGAGACACCCCATAATGTGAAACCCCAAAAGAATATACATTCTTAGATCCAATAATCTACACTCTAGGAGAAGATTAAAACCCCATAAATTGTACCCCCATAATGGATGATGGCCTCAACACAAACCTTCCACCTAGTACCCAAGGTAAGCTATATTCTCAATTTCACAATAATTTTAGGGTTTCAAGAATCATTTTAAAACCATTCGAGACAATTATTTTTAATGAATTTAAAAAAAACTTTTTCTTTTAATTCATCAATAATCATAGGAAAACAATTATTTCTTTAAAAACTAATTTCAATACACACAAATAAATATGGAAAATTCCTTGTATAAATCAGTTATCAAATAAGGAAAAAAAACGTTCATCACCATAGGATAGAGATGAAACCACCTACCTTGAATCTGGGGCCTCACATGCCTTTAACTGGATCCACTGACATCAAAGACCAATCGATGACTACGAAGGCCCTTAAGAACAAAATCCCACCACACTTTAACCAGCAACGGAATGGTATCAATAATAATATCACACTACATATCAAGAATACTAAAAGAGAAAATAAACATTGACTAATGGATTAAATAACACAATCTAAGGGCATTATCACAATCAGGGACAATGAAGAACGAGAAACGTCACTTACCCCAAGAGATGAACCCCAATCGCAATGAAGATCGCATGCCAAATGGCTCAAGGTAGAAGGATTGGATTATCTTAAAATCACCTAGTAATATACTTGGATCAAGAGAAAACTTTTTTGGATAATATAATAGAAAAAACATCCACACACCTTCTTTTAAACTATAAGTGGGTCATTAAATGATGTGTAACCTAGTTACATGGTGTATAACCACCAAAGTCCCAAATACAACAGAAAACCCATAGCCTAAGATAAAAATATGTTCTTTAAAACATTAAATACATGAAAAATATCTTCAACGTGTGTAACATTTCATAGCATGAAGTCTTTCATGACTAACATCTAGTAACTCTTACCTGACGTATAACCATTTTACATGACATGAAATCCTCATGCAGCCTGATAGATTATTAATGATATGTTATAATGACTAATTAATATACAAATAATGATGATTATAAATGAGGGGTATATATAATAATGTTTACGAATAATGTTTTTAATCAACTAATTAGTATAATTATGTTTTTTATACCGAATGATTTGGTGTGTTAATGGAAATCAACATACAATTTAACGGTTTCCTTATCAATCCCCCTTCATTTTGGAATGTATGGATATTATGGAAAAAATATTCATTTATATGGTGTAAATAATTTACCATTGAATTATAATATCAAAAATTCTTATATAACTTATAAAATTAGCTTCCATGCGTTGTCATCCATTTTGTGGTATATGATTGTATCATCCCTAAAATATAATATTATTTCATAATTACATATTCTTTTTTGAGTTATAATTTTTCTCATAGATATATATATATATATATAATTTCATATCTTATACCCTATTTATATCATGGGATATCACATTTATTTTAACATTCATAATTTTATGTGTCATATTACCTCTTAAAGGTGAAACTATGTTAAGAATTACTCTTATCATCTTATATAATGGTTCCCCCTCCTTTTCTATAATTTCCCTAACCAATAATGTTATCATTCTTAATTATAAACATAATTATGTGTTTTCTCAGGTGACCTTCATGTTTCTATTAAATTGTTTTTAAAATAATTATTTATTTTTCTTTTTTTATGTTGGAATTCAACAAAGGTCATTAAAAATATAAAAAATATCTTCCAAAACCACCCTTTTTTACTTTTGGGTATCTCACTCTCTTTCTTTTTCTCCCCATTAATCTACCTTATTCTCATTTATTTCATAAATATGAATTATATATGTTCCATAAATATATACCTAGGATACTATAACCTTATTTTTTTGGGTTAATATATTTTTTCTCTTCCCATCAAAATTTATAGCTTTATGTAAACCCAGTTTATGGTAACATTCTAATTTATTATTTCAGGGAAAGTGTCACCTCTATATTTCTTATTACCATGATTATATTTTTAAAATCATCATTATTTTTTTAGAAAACCATAATAGTTAAATTATATTATAAAGGTAAATAATAATCAATTTCATTTCATAAAATATTCTAAGATCTTTTTGATAATAATCACTTATGGTGTTCATTTTTTATTCTTACTTATTTTTGAACTATCTCATGAATTTTTGTACATTAGAACTCAAGGATAAAGACCTCTATTTATCTATTAATATGTGAACATTAAAAAGGATTTAATTACTTTCACTCTCGAGAATACTTATGATAGAACCATTAGTTACTCTATGAGACAATATTATTAAACCATCTCCTTTATCATGGGGTTTATCATGATTATACTTTCTGTATGGTTCATTTTATTATAGTGGAACATGTATGCATGTATATATTACATTTTTTTTATTTTTTATGGTTGTGACCAATATTATAGATCCATCCAATTCTTTGGGTAATGTTTTCATCAAATGAAATACCATGTATGGTGCATGAGTTGTTAGGCTAAGCACGCAATGTTATAGGAAGGGTAGGCTAAAATTTATATATCTATAAAATGCATTGGGTACATATTTATATCTAATGAAATATTATATATTTGGTTATGGAGTGAAATTAATACACATTGAGACTATATCCACTATCCTTATGGGAAAATGGATTAAACCCAATCCAATTTGAGACATTGTCTAATATGCGATGTTGTCATTGGGATTGAATCATGAACATTGCATATTATGTCAATATTTATATTAATTATACATATTTATGATTCCATGAACTTATGCTATCATTTCCTTGTTACATGTTTCCATTCTTATATCATACTATTATGTCATGATGTGTGTGTGTTCCCTTCCGATAATACACCCTTTATTTATGATTTAAGGATAAATCCTACTCTTACATTTCCATTTTAATAATAAATTTCTTCCTATTCATGATTTTTGATTTTATTGTGGTACAAATCATGATGGAATTTAGATAATATTCCACTTACAATGAATTTGAGATAAGAAATTTCTTATGTTACCCTCCTCCAAGTTATAAAAAATAATTATAACTTTTGTGAAGCCTTAATGGGGTCTAGAAGATTTCATATATGGATAAATATTTAGAAAAATTAAAATTAGCTTCAAATGTAACTTTTCTTAAGAAACACTAATCTAAAATGTTCTCAGACCTATGATATATTTTTATGATATGTAATGTTTAAATTATGATAATGATGTAAAATAAGGGTGTTTTTATCCAAGGACATTGTAGGTACATGTAAACCCAAATATTAAATGTCATTGTTCCCTTCCCGATGTTTTATTTGATAGTTTATGGTGACCAATAAGACATATGGATAAAATCTTTTAACTGTTTGATGTTTAAGTCATTTTTTGGACTTAAACAAAAATATTAATTAATTTATAAATTTTTTATATCACAAAATTATTGTTAAATGTATGTTACTCAATAATAATTAGTATTTTTTTTAATATTGTTTTTCATTTTTAATACAAATTTTCGCTAAATCGATTAAAAATTAAGTGATACATCATATATAGAATTATATAAATTATATTTTAAATATTTTGTAAAATCGATTTTAATATTAATATATCTATATACTAGAATTTGATATTTAATAGTGTATTATTTTTTTAATGAATTATAAATATAATCAGCTCTAAAAAAGTGCTTTACCACTGATAAAAGGGTATCATTATCAATGAAAAAAATAGCCTTGATAAAAGTCCCCATTATACCAGTTTCTTTCAGCAGTGATAAAAGGTTGTGCTAGATAAATTCATTTTAGTATAAGTGTTTATTGATATTATTTCACAAGAAAAATACATTAAACTTATGATCTAGTATTTTTGTACATTGTTTAAAAAAAAATTATTATACCATTTTTAAAACACACAACACATGTAAGGTTATTAAATAATCACATATCTTAACAGAACACAAAAACACACATACTAAATAATCATAAAAATAATAATAAAATAACACATGTTATGAAATTAAATTTTCTAATTATATAAATTGATCACACACACAAATACTAAAAAATCAATAAAAATTAATTAAATACCAACTCAAATCTTTTAACAAATGTTTTATGTTTTTAAACCACCTAATATTTTTTATCAAAAAATTAATAACAAAACCATTTCCAATGTTTTTGGACAATTTTTAAAACACATAGAATATGTTATGTGTCACAAAATTAATATATAAAAGCATATTTAAATATATATCTATGTATGACTATGTGTTATGTGGACTAAAAAAGATAAAAAAAATTCAATAAAGTCCAAAAGTAATTAATATAAATCTTGGTTTGTGATTAAAAAATATTTTGATAATTCCCCAAATATATAACACATGTTATTATTGAAAACAATGTCTGAATTCATGTCAGATATGTTTTTAAAAATTTATATTTAAGTTAAATCCTAAATTTGAAACTACCAAAATACCTCTTTTCCAAAAACAATGACATGTCCCACCCTTGCACATCATTACCCTTCCCTACTACATGATTCTTGAAATCTAATTAACAGACCTACTAGGCTTTATGACACCATCTCAAACCTAATATACCAGCTTCTCATAACACATCAGTACACCCGACGCCCTTATTGTACTGACACCCATGATAGTTTTATGATCCAAATATGACCCCCATAATTAGTGGTTGGAAAATTTTTGTTTCAGTAATAATGAAATCAATAATTTATTTCAAGATGGGTTTTCTGTTATTAATTTAATAACTCAATCCCACAATAAAATTATAATTTTTTTTGTTTCATTTACTTATTTTCTCTAATAATAAATTATTTATTTCAGAATACTATTAGAAATTAAATTTACTTTATTTGGAAAACATTTCTCCCCATAAAAATTTTAAATCAAAAATCAAAATCATATATAAATTATTAAATTTTATGTAAATTTTTTTTTATGAAAATATAAATTAATAAACAAAAAAGTATTTTTTATGGTCAAAATCAATATAATAAGTTATTCTATATTTTAAATTTATTAAAAAATATATTATAGGTCCAATGATTTTTCTAGTTTTTTTCTATGATAAGTAACAACTAAAACAAAAAAGAGATATTAACCAAATAAAAATATTATTTTCAGATATTAACTGAATAAAATATTTACTACCCAAAACAACTTTTTTTACTCATTCTTTTTCTTAATTCCTTTTTCAAATACCCATTAAGTCAACCTCCTATTTTTCCCTATATACCCACAATCATTTGAGGCAAACTCCTCACCAATAGGTATTTTTTTTGAGTTTTCATTCTTAATGTTAATTTTTACCTTAAATTTATATATGTTAAAATATTATTACATTTTCAATATACCATTTATGTTTCAAAAGTTATCATAATTTTTTTATCATTTATAATTTTTTATTATACATTTTACTTTTTCTATAGATTTTGTTTCCCAGATATTGTGAATTATATTTATAACCTATCAATATATACAGTCACTAATAGTGAATATAATCAATAGTCAACAATGTCTGCAAAACAATAAATTTAAAAAATTAAAAATTAATAATATAAAAAACATTTTTGAGGTAAGATAGGTATATAATCAAATGATACGAAAAATAAATATGTTTTCTTTTGTGATTTTAAAAAAATTAATATTTTATTTTTTTATGATTTCATTGATAATTTTATTTTACTTTTTTAAATAAAAATTATTTATTTTGATTTTATTTGATTTTTGATTATATAATGATACTTTTTTTCCTATTTATATTAGTTCAGGAGTGTTTTTCTTAATTATTAATTTTATATAATAAAATTTCAATTATAATGATTCACTATTAGCATTAATATTTTATTGTTTCCTTGATTTTGTGTTTTAACACACTATTGGACGAACCTTTTTTTGTAAAATTTATGTGTTTTATATATATATATTATCTTTACATGAAGGTATTATTAATCATGTCTTAATATAAAAATGTGGTTATACTTGATGGAACACATGAGATTAATGTTACTAGAATTATAATTGATGGTGTTAATTTCACCCATCAATCTAGTCAATAATTTAAGAAATATAAATGAAATAAATATGTTCAAGAGGAATAAAAAATATGATAAATTAATATATATTTATTGTGTGGGGTTATTATTTTTATAGGTATAACTTATGATTAAACAAAAACAACATGAGAAATATAGGGAGTTTTGTTGTTTGGTTGAGGTAGAATGAATTCCACATCAATTTTATATCTATATATTGAAAGATATTGTAGAATCAATGTGTGGTAATATTAAATATTTTCATCCATGATGTTGGAAAATTTAGGAATGTTAAAGAATATAAAGCTTGATTTAGAGGTGTTAAAGGGAAAGATATCGATGACCCTTTTAAGACATGCCATGCATTTAAAAAAATATAAATATTAAGGGGTTAGTGAAACTTACATGTAATTTAATCCTAATATGATTTTTGTATAAAAGAACATCAGTTTTTGTGTTAGGGAACTGTTTGAAAAATACTTTAAGGTATTTTCTCAAAAATTTGTAGTATAAAATTTTCACTTTAAATTTATTATATTATTACACTAGTAAATTTCATCTTTGATTGACTGCATATTAGAGTAATTTTTATTGAAATTCAATTAGTATAATTCATTTTTCTGTAAAATATTTCGTCCAAACTATTGTGTTTAATTTGAACATAAGTATATAAAATTAATATGATTTTATTGGTCCCTAAAATAAAATATTATTTCATTCCATTGAAAATGGTCCAACCAATGATACTTTTCATAAAGATTTGAAACATTAGTTGAATTTGGAAATCAAATTTAGTTACATGACTAAATTATTTCATGTTAAAAAATTCATAGATGTTTTAGATCTTTTTTTATATATTTTTATGTTTATTTATTCTCCATGTCCAAAAAATTAGATAAATAATTTCTTATATTAAGGAATTTAAGCGTAAAATGATATAATTTTTTTTGAAAAGTGTATTTCAATAAACGGTAGTTTAGTTTTCATATTTTATGTTCCAACTAGGTGTAATTACACACATATAATGCTTATATGTGTATTAAATATGAATTATATCTTCCATAATTTGAATATTTATGACCTAAATTATAAAAAATCCCTTTATGAGGATAATGTAAGAGAGGGGAGTTGATTTTTAATTTTTTAATTACCTTTGTCACTATGAAAAACATTAATTTGGGATTCCTATTTATATAATAATTTTTAAATTTGGGAAGGTTTGGAAAATTGAAAAGTATTAGTTGGATAATGTCAATATTGAATATGATGTCTTCAAAACCATGACATGTGATATAAATATTATATTTTATATATGATGGAGTTAGTATGACATTCTACTTATAATGTAATAATTGATTGATCATTGAATAAAGCGATCAATGTTAGAATTTTTCTATTAAATTCTACATTCATTTCATTATAAAAAAATATTTCTATATTCAAATGTAAGATATTAGAACATTGTGCAGATTGTGAAAAATATATCCTATGTATGTAATCATTAGTAAATATTCTGATGTATCTATCCTTGGCATCTGTAAGGACATGAATCGACCCATTAGGGCCCTATAGAGGCTAGTGGTAAGCCAAGTGTGTCATCCCATTACCACCACCAATAATCTAGGACTAATGACATGCATGATTAAAAAATATATGGGATACCTTTTCAGATTTGAAACTATAATAAAAAATTTTATCTAAAAAAGATTATATAACCAACAAACCCCATCAATATATGTATTTATATATATTTATATAGATAAGAAAATAAAATTTATAAAAATTCATGTATGACTCAAATTTATTCTGTACAATTACTAAAAGGTGATACCAGAATGGTAAATATATAATTGATAATATTATAAATAAAAATTGATATGTGATAATGGTTAACACTGTCGTACCTTAAAAAATCATAGGAATTTAATACCAATAATAACCATATCTACCTTACAACACTATAAAAAAACTCACAAATTACCCATCTTTTTAAGATCCACATCTTCCAAATTCATCATAAAATCATGAAATGTATTCACAAACACAACATGTTTGGGTACAACGCACACACATGAATAATTATAAACCTACCCATTAGGACTCCTTAACAACACAATGTAAGGATAAAAGAATCCATCTTAGAAACATAAGACTAAGAGAAATAAGAAAAAGAATCCCAAATGAACTCAATATTAACTCTAATGACATGAAAACCAAGAATAAATGGGAAATCCGAATATTCATTTCTCAGATCTACAAAGGATCAAACTCCCAAACTACTAGAGATATGTTGAATACTAAAATACTCAAAGAATCCATCATTGAAAACTCAATTATGGCATGTATATTGGATGAAAAACGATTTTCCTGTATCATCACAATACACATAACATCTATATCACAAATTATCTCAAAATTTCTAAAAAAATTTCCAAGAAATGTCTCTATAATCATACAGGAGACCCATGGCTTACTAGGTGTGCTTGTAAGTTTAGGGGGTACCAACCATTTTGGAGGACCCATACATCATAGTGTGGTGTATGTATCAGTATAAGTATTACATAAAAAATATGTAGAGGAATGATTATATGTAAATAAGGGGTTTTACTAACAATAATAAGTTTATATATAGTCCATTCCCAATAACTGGTATTTTTCTAAGGGATTATCAACCCTGTGTTTTCTCAACCTATCTCTCCCTCCATCTCAATTATCTTCACTATGAGCCAAAGAACTTTCCATACTCAAGAATCCATTTAGAAAACCTTAAAATGAATAATTTATATTCTATATCATGTTATATATTACAAAAAACTCATAATAAACAATCCATGGGTGAATTTCTAACACCTATGCCAGAAAAATTAGAAAACACTAAAATTGGCACAATACATGACTTATACAATTTTTTGCATGATGTGTGGACTTTAAAAGTAGCTGGATATATGATTTTATAGTTTGTCTCATGTGGATCCCACCTAAATTTAACATCCAGTAGGATACATGTTGTGTGGGACTCACTATTTCACTAGGTCATGTAACGTTAGAAAACATTGACTCGTAATCCATGGGAACACAACATATACTCAAGTATATACATAATGTGTACTATCACTAAACTAATCATTTGGGTTTGATGTACAAGACATATCCAAAATGAAATATAATTTATGGGACCCATGGATAAATCAACAATGTACTAATATAACCTCATGTGTGAGGTAGCAATGATACACAATGTATATGATGGCCCCCAAGATTTATGATCCTAACCAATTATTCATGCATGTAATTTAAAACACACTCATGTCATGCAACCTGAAATAAAAAATGTATGATAAAACCCTATGAAATATTCATTAAACTATGGAAATGGAAGTGTTGTCGAATGTGAAATACAATTATTTTGAGTAGGAGGATTAGGTGTAGTGTTGTTTAGAAATTCATATTAGTTCCAAAATGTTTACCTGATGAATAATCTGATTTCTCTACTATGAGTGTGACCACTAATCATGTCATGTGATCTTCCTCCAACTATCAGCACCCTTCAGGGACATTCCATACCACTAGTGACCCTTAACCCCATCCATAATTGTGTTTTATGACTCCGTTTTATCTTGAATCTCCCTAAATTTTCATTTATATTTATCTTATTCCATAACATTATTGTGTGTCTTTGTCATGCACTAGTTGTCATTGTTCCTCTCTAGTGATTAACCATTTACATCACTCTATCAAATAATGACTGTATTTTCATTACAATTCTTCAATATCAAACCATTCAATTTATAATGGGAATTTAAGGATGAGATAAAATGGTGTCTAGTGGAAGCATTTACCACCCAAATATTGTTTTGAAATCATATTCATCAAAGTAAGAAAAAATCGAAATTTCACCAAATATATTTCCAAATATTAAAGACATAAAAATCATGAGAGTATGAAATAATTAGAAATTACATGGAAATAAATTATAAAATCCTCTAATGATTTTCATTGAAAAAATACCAGTGTTTTATTAGATTAAATATAATAAGAATTTAATTTATTTATACAATCAAGAAAGGGTTTGGAGAAAAATTCATTTGAAACCAATTCCAAAATAATATTATAATTATTTTCTAATAAATTATTAATTTATAATTCATTAAAACTAAGAAGATTCATCTATGACTAATTGAAGAAATAAATTCTATAATTGTATCCTCTCAATGAAAAACTATGATTAGAGATGATTAGATACTAAGAAAATGGAATAAAAATATAATTATTAATGGGTTTTACTCAGGGTAACACTATAATGAATTCATTTAAAAATATATTATGTTTGGGAGAATAAAATAACACAAGTAATGAGGCTTTAATTAATTTTAAACCCTTTTTCATGGTGTTCATTATGAAGATTAAAATATTTATCATTGATAATATGAAAAATAAAAAACAACATCATTGATTTAATGTTGAAAATACTATAGACTGGATCCCACCATAAATAGTATTGATCACACTCAATTCTCTTATGGTTTCTATAAAAAAAGAATCACCCTATCAAAGTTTGATAGAATGTATTTTAAAGGTTAATAACTAAGTCATCCATTCTTTTACTTAAACATCCAAAACAACACTACAAAAAAACAATCTATTTTCAATGGACAAAAATGATTTGATCAATAATAAAAATGAACAGGAGTTGTAAGAATCATCAAAATAATGTCACTTTTATCAATTTTATAAAAGTCACTAATATAGGCCCCCTTTATTAACTGTAGTTTTATCATTGCTAATTATATATAAGATAAATTCCCACTTAATCGGTACTAAATCTTTTCTAGTAAAACTCAATTTTATGAGTTCTAATATATTTTTTCAATGACCCCATCCACCCTATCCCATTTATCAATTATCACACACCCATTTTATCAATGCTCCCACTCAATAACCATTCATTGGTTAGTGATCAAACACCGACTCTATATGTTCCCCCCTATGTGTGACCCAATGTTTATTATTCCTCACCCAACCCTGGAACATGTGTGTGCCTTTCTAGATTTTATCTTGTGACATCCACCTCTCCATTCTTGTTCCGTTATCATTTCTTCATGTTATATTATTCAATATTTTATTATATATATAGATAAATTTTTTTGTCCTTATTTCTATTCAAATATATATAATTATTTTTAGATACATTTATAAAATATGTCTCTATCTTTTTATTTCAATAGGTATTTAATTACACATATATGTGTATATATATATATATTATCATATATTATATATTAATATTTTCTTACATATATTATAATATACAAAAAAATATATCTATTTGATAATACAGATAATGACACAGACAGACACACATTTATATATAAACATCACATAATCATTTTTATAGATATATACATAAAGACTTTTAGTTTAAATAAAATGGAATTTTTTTTATTTAACCATGGTTTAGATATTAAAAATTATATTTTAAGTGAAAATATTTTTGAAGATTAATATATAATATTATATTTTTATATGTATATATAGGAAAATATGTATTTATATGTATATAATTAGTTATAAATGACACTATAATATGAAAAATGATAAAATTTGAACATTATAATATACATTTGAATAAATTAATTAGTAATTAATTCATTCCCTAAAATAATAGAAAATTAAATTCATAAATAATGCTTTGATTCCATTTATTATTACAAGATTAGGCTATCCCAACTAAAAAATCAATTTTGTGGCCTTCTGTCCCTTTTATGACTTAAAAAATTGTGATAGTGTTTTACCCTTGAATTTAAAGTTATCATTTAATTTAGTTTTGGAATACAAAGGGTACGTTTTTTGTTTATATTTTTTTGTCATATTAATGTTTTTAAGGACTAAACATAAAAAGTTTACGACGAAAATGGCCGGACCATTAACATTGAAACTACTAGAGGGCCACTGACTATACTGTCTAGAACATTTATATAGGTGGTGTCATGTCCAAGAGATATGTAATTAAGTAGATCCATATAACTAGCCATTGGTTTTTCTAGGTGATAAAAAAATTGTACAGATCCCACCACCAAACTTATTGTATGGTAATATTCTCAATGCTTTTTATGGATCTAGAAGATAATCGACTGCCTCCACTAGCTACTTCGGGGAGCATCAATGATCCCACAATTATTTGTGTACTAGTAAATTTTCACTAACACAATTTTTTTATATCAATCTCTATAGTAATGACCCTTACTCATCTATAATTAACTAGGAACAATCTTCTAGTGTTATTGTAGTTCTCCATCCCCTACCTTTAGTAATGTAGGCTTATATTGATCTATGGAAACCCAAATGGTGTCTGGGTCTAAGGAATTTTAATCGCCCTCTTGATTGAATCTAGATATTTTGGTGACATTGGATCTCATTTTGAATCATTTGTGAACAACAGTGGTCAATGTAGTGACTATAGACCCTGGGAATTATAACTATGATTGTGGGAAGTTTTTATCATCTAAAGAAATTTTAACAAAATTTATGAAATTTTTTTATTATGGGTGCATGTGTATCCTGTGAGACATAGAATTATATGACACAATGTGCATTGAGATATTTCTCTTTATATGTGAATATGTTCTTACACAATTAAACCATTATTTATATGACATTCTCATTCCATTCTATGTTATGTAATGTGTTTTTTTGTGTGAAAAGAAAGGGGTAACTATGAACTTGATATAATTATTATTGTGTTTCTCTAGAATGGATAGTCGACTCGTTAGAGGGGGGAGGGGTGTGGATGACATGTATGATAGTCATGGATTTGTGTGTAATATTGTTTAATGTTAGAAACTCGATGATTTTCTCGACATGTTAAAGATCAAGTGATGTTGGTAGATAACAATTATTTGGGATATCCAACAAATTTTTCCAATGTAGAATTTACAGGCACATGATTATAGTTCCAATGTCTTAGGTCTTTCATGTGTATTTACCATCAGGAAAAAATTAAATATTCATGATATTAAAAAAATATGACTTTCACTTTAAGATGGGAATATAATTGTTCCTTAATGGTTGAAAATGGATATTGATCAGGGGGATTATTCATTCCTCAAGCAGGGTATGAAAATAGGAAGTACTGGGGTTTGTGAAATATTTGTTAACAATTAATGACTCAAAATTTGATTTCTTGTTTATGAATTTACTCTATTTTCATTGAATAAAATTTTATATATTATTGTAATTTATGTTATGGATGTACTGATTGGTGGATTATTCCTCCAATCTCTCTCAGTTCTCCCCATGTCCCTCGCCACCCCGCCTGAGGTGTCCTCCCAAAACTCTATTTTGCGGGTTCGATGACACGTCTAAGAACTTATCCTCACTTCCTCCCCATTATCCCCCTTCTTCTATTCATATATTTTTGCATCTTTATACTTTATCCATGCCATTATATGTGGTTACTTTTTGGGTTTTAATTCTTGATTCTTTCGTGGGTGGTTTTGAGGCTAGATGAAATTTTGTGTTGGAGTCCTTGGCCGCTTATCCTCAGCTCTGACTTCTAGTTCCCCTATGGTTCTCCATGTAAGATATGAAGCTGGTTAACATAGAGGTTTATGGATTTTTTGGATCATTGTATTACTGTTCCCAAGGCTCTCTAGATTTGTCCTATCTTCATTTCGTTGGATCGTGTATTATGCCTCATTGAGTACTCATCATCTAGAGTCCACATCCACTTGTTTTCCTACCATGGCCTCTTGTTTTTCCACACCACACTAGGAAAAATCAAGAGTAGGGTGGCACTGAGGTTTTTGGATATGGTTTTGGTGATCTTCGGGGTTCCAGGCATGTTCTCTTCATCAGTGGTGTCGTTTCGAGATTCTCTCCCGCAAGGTGTTCGGTGTTAGTTTGTATGAATTTCATTCTGCTTTCATTGAAGAGGAGGGGATTCAATGTCGGTCTCTCTGGCTTGGATTTGGTAATTTTAGTGACATTGGTTATCTCTAGTAGCTGCCTTGTCAATAATCAAGTGAGATGATAGATTGATGGTGATGCTGTTAAAGTTCAAATCTGAGAAGGTGTTTCGACTTCGATGCAGGCGAGGATGTACTAACGGTGTGTGGAAGTTATCATGGTTCTATTTCTATGAAAATATTCTCTGGCTAGATCCAATGTTGTTATGGTGACAATGGTGATAGGTGGTAATCATGATGTTTGGAGACATTAATTTCTCTGATGTGAAGATTAATATCTCCTCGAGTTTCGTCCTGTGATATTATATTTTTTGAATTCTGGTTTTCGATTCCCTCATGATGTTATTTTTGGGTTCCTGCATAGAAGTTTGATTTTTGGGTTTGGGACTGGTTTTCATTGTTTGAATTATATTTGTGTCGTACTCACTAATAAAAAAAGTTGATTATTTCAAAAATGGGAAAAATGATTCGGAGGTGTTAAAGATGTAGTAGTCTTGTTTTCTAAGGATTATATTCCTACCCTAAATTGGAATCTTGGGGAATTTATAGATTTTATGTTTAGGGATCTAGTAAATGACCAGGGCCCTATATTAGGTTATAGAGTAGGATGATCTTGGGTGCTTCAGGGGATGTGAGGAATGACCTTGGAATATATCCATACTTTTTCTTTTATTTCTATTATCCTTGTGATTTATTTTGACCCACCTCATTAGGGATTATATAATATCTTGAATGATATTTTATACCATATTGTTAAAGCAAGTTTATTATATTCCACATTAATTTTATAGGGTTTTTATTATGAAATTACTTGCTTATGATGTATATTTATTGTTATAGAGTGAATAGTCACCCCATTTCACCATTTAGGTCCCCACCACCAGTAAAAAATCACTTTCAAATGGCTATGTACACATGAGGACATGTTGAAATCTATCTCGATCCTAGTGATTTAGGTATGGTAATTAATATGTGATATCATAGTTGGTTTTATTTTCATTTTTCTAAATTATGTTATTTTATAGTACAAGTGAGATAGTTTTTATGGAACATGGGAAAGGGTGTCACAATAAATTTTTAGCCAACTCATGTGTAATTGATCTTTGAGTTATCATTGATGATATTTTTTTACATGTTCTGTTATTATATTTTTATATTGATCCCAAGTACTTTTATACTATCATAGTTTATATGATTTTTTTTGAATACATGTTTCTCGACTAGGTGTGTAGGTTCACATGTCATTTGTAGATTTATTGCATGCATAGTGATTAAGTTAATTAAACTCCATGATTTATGTTCTATTATTATTTTTATATTTGTGAAGACATTCAAATTAATTAAGCATGAGATTAATATATTTGTTATACCTATATGTATGTGGATAATTTTTGGGAATGAAAGACTTATCTTAGGACCATGATAGTGAAAAGGGGTTATGACTTGTGGATGTTGGTATTATCATGGGATGAGTATTCATGTAGTGATCATTGTGTGTGCCTATAAATTTATTGAGTTATGTAGTCATTTAATCAATTGAAGGAATTTCTAGGTGTTCATTATGGAACATTGGATAACGTTTCCATGATATTATCTTATGGGGTCTCCTAGGGAAGTATGACATAACTCTCCCATTGTGGAATCTACTGCAATGGTTCATCCATAAAAGAAATAGAATACTATTAAGCATTCTCTACAAATCCATCTAGTGAAATAGTATATAGAATAGTTTGGGGATAGGGTATTCCAGTAAGTTTCATTTTAATTTGAAAGAACTCATGGGGGAGGTTCCATTATGGAAAAAATTTCTTGATATTCATAGGTACAACATCCGCTATCCTTCTAGAGAATTCAAGGCTCTCAATACATTAATGTTGTGATAATCATCATTGATGTAATCTTTAACTTAGACAAGACTTAAGATAACTAGTAGGTTAAATTGGACACATTTGAGCTTCAAGGGCCTAATAATAAGTGGCATACCATGTTGTGTTAGGAAAGATGATGCATGGAAAATAATTGTATGGAATTCAAGGAAATATTATATGATGAATTTTTACAGGTTAAAATGAAGATGGAATGATCTTAAGAGTTTATGATGTTTTAACCTGGGAAGATGATGATATTTTCTTATTCTGTTCATTTAAAAAAATTGATTCATTTTTATCATCTCTTGGATATAAATGAAACATATATATCGAAAAAATTTGATATTATATTATAAAATTAACTGTGCAATCCGGTGAGATACATGAACATGGCTATATATTCATAATGTTTTTTAAGTCTCCCATCATTGACAAAGGTCTGAAGGAAGATAGGGAAATAGATCTTCTTCTAGATCTCAATACACTACTTATTTGAATCAGTAGTGAAGTTGTGGGTAACATTTCTAGTAGTTGGAATTGGAATTCAGAGGACTATCTCCATGGTTATATTATGAATCAAGATTAGGAAGTGGTTTTCATGCACCCTTTGTGTATGGGGATTCAGTTAGATGCTATAATTTATGGTGAAATGGGAACCATAATAGGACTTGCGTGAAACAGAAAACGTATTTTCATTTTTTTAATGAAAAGATAGGTTACCTATATTTATTTTATCTAAAGATATCATGGATAGGCTCAAATAGATCATGAAATTTTATGGCTAGTGGACCTCAACAACATGTATTTAATATGTAGAATTTTATATCCCTTGAAAGTCATCAACATTTTGGTTAGGGTAGTGGAATTGGTTTTGGTGGAGTTTAGGTAATATAAATACTTACAAATAATGTTATAGTGATAAATTTTATTTATTGGGCAATGATATTATATATATATATATATTCTTTATTTGATTCATGTTTTTCAAATTTATCTTATAAATACTCATGTTTTATTGGGTTTAGACAAATTGATTAAGTCCCCCCCATGTTTCCTTCCCTAGAAAAACCCTTAGAAAAGACGTTAGAACATCTCCAAATATGGTTAGATAATCTTATTGTTGTTACTGGATGTTTACATCTATATAATTTAATTATTTTAGAAGTGACTATATTCAATGTAATTCTATGTATGAATTGGTTAACTTGTTAAAGAGATTACATAGATTTTTGTCAATTATGAGTAGTATTTACCAATAATAAAATTTGAAATCCCATCATGATTTGAGTTTTGAATTTATAAGTAGGTAGAATAATAACAAGACATAGAAAACAAAATCCATAACATCATAGGTGTAATCCACGGTCCTTAAAGTGGATCGAGAAACAATTTCATGCTTTATTCTTATTATGGTGGATCTTTATCCATATGTATTTTAAGATGAATTCCCTGTTATTATTCATAACAAGGGGATTTATTTTAATATTTAAATATTGTCGGGTATGTAGCCTATATAAATTCATCCTTAATGTATGAAACTGGTAATTTTAAATGAATTTAAGGTGCATCATATGGATTTAGAGGTGAAGGGATTTATTGGACCAATAAATTATCCTTGGGGTGCTCCATTTTTCACTAAGAAGGTATATTGAATACATAAACTATATATGAAATAAAAATTATTAATTAATGGTGAATACTTTTTATAAATTTACCAACATCCATGTTTTTTTAATTAGTTTAAGGGTGCTCAGCGGTTCTTAAATATTTACTTGCCTTCGGGTAACCACTAGCTTTGGGTTGGGAAGATGATATACCAAAACCATCATTTAAGAGAATGTATCATATATAAGAATATATTTTCATTCTATTACTATTGAATAATTATATAATAATGTTCAATGATACCATGAAATGGATCTTCTATTCATAGAATGACTCCTTTTTCATTGTTTTCATTGAAGATATCCTTATAAACTCACATACATCAAAGATAAATTCTAGAAACTTGAAGATAATTTTGAGTACACATTGAGTCCATTGTATTTATTCCACTATTTTTATGTGTCATTATTTTATTCTGGAAGTGTTATTCCTTAGGAATTTAATTTTTGATGTTTCAATTTCTACTGATTCAGAAAAGGTAGAAGAAATTACATCATGAGAATAAAATATGATTTTTTTCCTACATATAGTGTCTCCTTGGATTATTTGAGTATTATAAGAAATTAATTCTGGATATTTTCTATTTAGAGGTAAATATGACAAGGATTTCCAATATGGGGTGCATTTTTGGGGGACATATAAGTGTGATGATTCTATCCTAGATCGTAATTTGAGATTAACATCAGCTCTAATTCTGAATATTCTTGAACCTTGGGCGAGTCATACAATTTACTATAATTATTTAAAATGTATATTTTTAGATGTTTTTATGTATATTTATTAGGTATTTTCTTATGGGTCTCATAAACTATGACCCCATTATCATAAATAAAACGCTAATGATCTAGAGATAGCTATAGTGGTTCATGCCTTATTGTATTGTTGGTATTATCTCTTTAGTTAGATATTTATTGTCAACATGAACCACAAGAGATTTGAATTTATTTTTTCATTAATGTACAAGAATATCCAACAGAGTAATTGGTTTGAGTTTCAATATAAATTTAATTTGGTGATTGATTATGATTATTTGAATGCGAATGTCATTATTTATATTCCTAGAAGAAAAATACTAGAGCTGGGAGAGAATCCATCATAGCAATAATATAGATTGATGATCATATTAGATTTTTGGTATATGGATATATCTTAGGATCTAGGAGTGACATCCTATTCTCATTAATTCATTAGTTACAACTTGGTACACCAAGAGAAATCTATCATGGATTCTTACCTAGAATGTTCAATCATGTGTGAATGATTACCCAAAATGACCAAGTATTGTGATCATATTTAAATAGATATGAAATAATATATGTTCATGAGATATTTGGGGTTTATAATTCTATGGTAGGAAATCTATTGGGTGAATCTAGTTCTTTTTAGTGGGAAGTGAACCCAAGATAGACTAAGATGTACTGTTATATTAGAAGATGTTTTGGGGTTCCGTAAATCAAAAGGGACATTGAAGGCATCATATCAAAATTTACATTCAATGAAAAGGTATGTAAAAACATCAAAGACATGGTAATTTTCATTACCCTCTTCTGATGAATATTTTTTGGGATTAAGATAAAATGGACTTTTTTGTTGGGTTACTCAAGACTTTGAGAGGCTGAGATAATATGTTTACTATAATTGATAAGCTGACGAATATTTCACATTTCTTACCCATCTGAGAGAGCCATTCCATGGAAGATTTATGAGAAATATATAATTATGAGATTATAATTCTACATGAGGGGAATTTGATCATTATTTTAGATAGATATATGTGTTTTATGTCATGGTTTTATAAAGGAGTATATATGTATATGGAACCTTTGTAGAAGTAGAGTATGGAGTATCATCTGTAGGATGATGGGTTGTCCATGAGGATGATACCAATTTTCGATGATATTATTTTAGAATATATTATTGATTTTTTTGAGCATGGGATGACTATATTGGATTAATTGAATTTTAAAATTTTAACAGTTACTAGTATTCAATTCATATAGATCCATTTTATTCCATCTATGGTTGGACTAATCATTCACTAATATTTTGTAATGAGGTGGTTTATTGAGTTATTATCATCTCATTTTTGGGGATGAAGTCCACAAATATGTGTAGTTTATTTGGATGAAGTTTGTGGATTCTTAATGAAGTCAATATTCAGATATTAAAAAGTGGTGATGAGCACTAGAGTTCTCTATTGATGATTGGGTTTCCTTATGGGTTTCATGTTTATTGGGGAATCAATTACTATAGAACTAGGATATTTTGGAACCATCTTTTTAAGGAATGATTGAGATCATCAAACACATTAGAGTGATGTATTACTAAATATATCTAACAGTATTGTATTAGGGTATCCATAACATGTTCTATGTGTAATAGTTTTACAAGTACAAGCCTGATCTTATACATGTGAACAATAATAAAGACATTGAGTTGGAACCTGTTTATGTGTTTGGGGAGAGATATGTACAGATTGTATACTAGATCAAGAAAGTTTTGATGGAGAATAAAATACATGTTTTTCATGTTCGGTAGTAGCATAGGTCAATCTAAGAGGATCCTTTAGAGATATATTCAAATGTTCAGGTATTTTGGCTCAAGTTGTTCAAGAAATACCACTAGAAACACTTCTTAGGGATTAAAATTAATTAGGTGGGGTAATTTTTAAAATCCTTGAACTATATGGTATGGTTTATTTTAGTTTTAATGTACCTTAGGTTTATTTTTTATAGAGTTGGAGGTGTATCAGAAGTGTTAGGGAGCAGACACTAAAACTCACAGATGTATGTGTATAGAACAATAACCTTGAAGCTTCTAGAGGGATACTTTCTAGTTTGTGGATTTTCCTGGGGCCCATTATTTATGAAGAGAACATCAACTAGAAAATAGAGAAGAAAAATTCTCCAAGATCTTCCAGGGTCTAGTGTCTAAATTACTAATATCCATTGGCTCTTCGGTGGTTCCGAAATGAACTGATCATTAAGGGAGCCCTTGTTATTTTTATCTAACACGCCAATTTGATGTCCATATCCATAAGTTGGATACCAACTCATCTTGAATAAACCATGGATCTATATTCTAATGAAATTGGAACACTATCGTCTATGTTTTAAACATTTATTGATATGTTGGACCCCAAACAATGGTTTTTCTAGAATATATTTATCTACCATTTGACAGATTCTTCATACATTCCCTATAGTGGTTATAATTCGGAATCATTGGTTCAGAAGAATGATCCAGGTGGAAATTTGTGAACTTGGGCATCATTACGCTTAGCACTTTAATTCCTCATCATTTCTATCCCTTGTATGAAATTATCTGTTCTAATATTCTTATGGGTTCATTTGTATCCCATGATAACTTTAATGATGAGACACATTTTTCCTTGTTGCGTTATACCAAATATGTGAATATTTTATTATCATGTGAATTCATATGTGATATGAAATGGTATTTCATTTCTATATTATTCCCTAGTTCTTGACATGTTAGTAGCCTATGGAAATTCTACTACATATTAAATTATGATTAATATTCTCTAGAATGGCTTGAAAAATCCTTAGAGGGGGAGCATGGATAATGTGTTTGATAACCATAGATTTTGGTAGATGGTTGGATAGTCTTAGAACCTGGAAAATTTAGAATATATGGGAATTACTCTGTGACATTAGAAGACCACTATGATTTGAAACATCTTCTATGTTGTATTTCTAGGGAATATCCATGAACATGAGTAGAGTTCCCATTATATGGACATGTTTGGTCTATATATCATCATGAAGAACGTTCTTCTTGAGTTTACTCTTTTTAAATGGTCTAAAATTTTATATATTATTGAACATTATGTTAAAGATACACTGGTTGTGTCCTATTAGGGTTATACTCACACCTTACATTGGAATCTCAATGGATGTGTATGATTTATGGTTAGGGATCAAGTGATGGGAAAGAGCCCTAAATTTTGTAGATAAAAAGGAGGATATTTGGTCATGGAGGAAATGATGGGTTGGATTCTATAATAGTTTCCATAGTTTTCACTTTATTTCTCTTTTTCTTAGGATTTGGGTTGATCTTCCACATTGGAGATATTGTATTATTTTATATGAACTTGTATTCCATGTTGATACAAAATTTTATTTTCGTTTAGCTTCTATAGTGTAGTTTTTATAGTTATATTTATGTTTTCCAAATTAATGTAGCATGGTAATTGTTATGATTGTAACACTATCTTGGTAACGCCATTGAGGACCTCACCAGAAGTCAAAAACCTCATGTATATAGGATAGTGCACATGAGGCGATGTGGAACTCCATCTTGGACCTAGGTATTTAGTTTGGAGAGTCATATACTAGGGCCCCCTTGAGTCAACATTAAATATACATCTTTGTAATATTTGATTTGACATCTGATGGAGCCCAAAGAGACACCCACATCAATATTTACTGATGTTTAATGTTTATGGTAAATTTTCAACTTATCATTTGAGTTTAATTGGTTTATTAAATTTTGTATCATTAAAATGTTCATAAAATATTATTATTTAATATTAATTTTTAATTATTTCATAATCAATTCTCACTAAATAATTTATGTATTATTTATAAATACAAATTTTGTATTACATAGATCACATTTATCTAAATAATATATATGAATATCAATAAAAATATATTTCTATATTAAAAAAATAATTTCAGTAACATATATATATATATATATATATTATTTATTCCACATTTTATCTGCAAAAAACTTTCACCCCACCTAGGAAAAACCTCATATTCCAGACCCAACCATTGAATCTACATTTCAATTTGAGCCCCCATTATGAAGATTCCAATATTCTGACTCATAAAAAAATATTTATTTATTTTAAAAAATATCCATTAAAATCCTACTTATTTAGAACTAAACCAAAATTCATCCAAAGATTAAACATCATTTTTTGAGATCATGAAAATGATCAAAATTATTTCCCATGTTTGATTGTTATGGGTAATTTACAATTTTATCCCTTATGAAGACATGATAATTTGAAACAAAAAATTGACCAATGAACTAATGTCGAACACATGAGTTACTACATTTGAGTTCTCTAATAAAAAAATTACAATGTAATTAATGTAAGTTGAAATGATTATTATTTAATTAATTATAACATTATATTATTTTCTCAATTTAAAATATTTATTTTTTGTATATATTTTTATAGTTTTATATTATTAATTAAAATAGATTACATGGTCCAAATAATGAAAATTTTCAACTGGAAATTTATTTGGAGATGTCATTAGTTTAAATTTCATTATATAAATACTTAAATATTATTGAATGATAGAAGGAATAAAATAGAAAACCACATATCTTATCAGTCATGTAATCCGATTTATTGATCAATATGATTACCATGATGGCCTCAGATTCATACATTAACATTGGATGGAGAGTGTTGAAAAAAATATAAGATTTATTTTCTATAAAAAATCATAAAACTCATTTGCAAATTGAATATAGATTCGTGGACTTATAACTATTATAAATGTTATGATGAATATAATTTTATATCTTATATATATATATATTATATTAACTTTGATATGTACAAATATATGATGAAAAAGAAGGTGTTTGCATGGAGGAATCATTTACTTCTATAATTATAAATCTGGAGAGAATAGTTCCTTTGAATTCATAAAATTTAAGTGTTTTCTATTATTAAAATTGGTCTATTATAATATCCATTCCTTCCCATAAATTTTTTAATCTATTTTACTCATCTATATAAATTTATATTCTCATAAATGTTCAGTTCCATATTTAGTTTAAAATTTTGGTTTAACTATTTCTTGGTGTAAGATCTGAAGGAAATGAAAAATAAAATAATGCTCATGTCATATTTGATAAGAAACATGTTAAAATGGTCAAAAAATATCAATTTTTAGTTATTTTTTATTTCTTATATGATTATTTTGAATTTATAACTTTGACATTGAAATATTCAACATATTTTATATTAATCTCAACCAATTTTATGATTTTTTTTAAATATTAATTGGTATATTTTTATCATTTTATTGTTATTCTTATTTTTTTGAACTCTTGGGAATACTATCAACCCTGGGAGAATAAATTATCTTTCTAAAAAATAGAAAAAATGAAAATAATAAGGAATATTGGTTCCTAATAGGCTTTTATAAATTCAATATGGGGAATGGTTGGATTTATATATCTAATCATTTTCCATGAAAAATTTGATAGGTTTAATTATATTTGGGTTCATACTCATTTGGGCTTAGACCACCCTACTATTACACAATAAATTTTCATTTCAATGTATCATTTTATTTGTAAATGTATATTTTTTTATAAAAAATTTAAAATGTTTATATGTTTTTTTGTTATGTTATTTTTTGATTATTTTTCCGATTAAAAAAGTGTGGTTCCTATTATGTATAATAAAAAAATAGTTTCCAATATTTTATTCTATTAACTACTATAAAAGTTAAATTAGCTAGTTATATGACATAATATCCAATGCAATATTTTTTTCATGTCGACTACTTTATCAACTGATATGGAATGTCAATATGTTTCTTGACACATTACATTTCACATCTAATGTTTAATTAAAATATAGTATAATTTACCATATTAGATATTTGATATAATTAAAATGGTATATCCATATGAATAATAATATTTCTATAATTTAATTGAAATTTTTTTGACCAATATATTAGGAAGTTATTTTAATATTTCTTTTAAAAAATTCATTTCCCATCTGACATTAAAAATTAAAACATAGTATATAGGTTTTATAAATGTTTTTTTATAATGCTAATTAATATATTAATTTATTATAAATTTTTTATTCATTATATATTTATAAATCATAGATAACATAAAAAGAACATGAACTTGAATTGAGACATATTTTGTGTGTATTTTATATATATTCATAAAAATCTTATGGGAATATTTATACAAAATGTCATGTTGTGTGTTTATATAACACAGAAACACGTCTATGTATATGTATATATATGAATGTAATAGATTTCAAAAAAAAATTAATAAAATAAGACTCCAATTTATATAATAATTTCAAAATGTTAAAATAATTTAACAAAACAAGAAATTAAAACACATAACACATGTTATGTGGTTACAATAATCATTAAGTTACTATTTTTTTAACACACATAACATATAATATGAATTCAAAAAATATTTAAATAAAATTTCAACATAGACACATATACATATATAAATTCACTTCACATAATGACACATGTACATGCGTGTACACACATTTATGTATGTATGTATGTACGTATATATGTATGTATGTATGGGTGTAGATTTTTTATGATAATATATAATTAGTTTTCTATGAACATTAATATAAAATTTTATGTTTTACTCATTTATATAACACAAAATGATGGGTTATCCTTTTCGGCGGAGAGCTCTCGACCTTCTAGGACTTCAACGATGAGTTTACAGCGACTTCCAATGAAATTACACCAGATCTATCCTAGATATGCTGATGGATTTGTGTGACGGGTTAGAGTAGATGATGGAGGATTTTGTTGTGGTGGGGGAGACCTCGATCTGCGATTGGATCTACGGTGTTCATCAATGTCATCAGAAGAAGGCTGATGCAGTGGTGCAGCTTCACTAGGCTTTGGTTGGAGGAGATTCGGGTTGTGTAGGGTGAAACGATGGTCCATGCTTAGATCTATTGTTCAGATTTAAGCTCAATAGAGCTGACAGTGTGGTGTGGTCTGGAGGACAGTGACACCGAGTTATAGGGAGGTCAGTTCTTGGTTGCCGATGTGATGAGGGAGATGCTTCAGCTTCTTCTGGTCTCTACATACATCCCTATGGTTGTTTTACCATATATGGTCACTCTCCAAATCTGGTTTTGCGGAAATTGGGGTGGCAAGGCCTGACCGGGTCAGCGGGGTCAAGTGGTCGGTGGGGCGGGATCTCACGATGGTATGCGATGGGGATACAGGATGGATGACACGGTCACTTGATGAAGATGCTGTAGTGGGGAATGTTCCGGATGACGGGGTCTTGCGATGGAAGTGTTGTGGAGGGATGATGGGGACACAGGATGGGACGCAGTGTTTCTACAATTGAAAGTATGGTTGCAGAATGAAACAACACTAGACTATGATTGTGTGGGGGGAATTTTTTTTGGGTTTTACGAAAAAAATAATTTGGGATAGGGGATTAGGGTTCCGATATTTTTAAAACTGGGTCTAGGATGCGTGAACGGCGTTCACATATCCCAGCCCCCACTGAAGAAGCGTGAACCCCATTCATGCATCCTCTCGAGAGGAGGGATGCATGAACGGGGTTCACGCATCTCACAGAGAGATCAAATGCTCCTCAAAATGTATAACTATTAATTATAAACTAATACACTTAAAGTAAAAATTAAGAAATATTAATAAATATCAATTAAATAAAAGAAAATATTGAAATAATGTTAATAATTATTAATAAATATTCATGAATAATAGATATTCATTAAATAATTATTAATAGAATGGCTTGAGTATTCTCTAACATATATTGAGAAAGATATAATCTTATCATCTTTCACTCACTCACATCATCTCAACATGTTGTAGTTATACATCTATTTCTATAAAGATCCTCATATGGTTCCATTTATATTCTAAATTGGAAACTGTTATTATATATGAATTCCAATAATAAATGTTATCGATCACAATATCTCTTGAAATAGATCAAGAAATATATTAGCTGATCTAGAAGCCTATGAATGATCCTTTTAGACTTACTATTAGTTTTAGTGTGGTTAGTAGTTCAAACCTCATTTTGGTATCCAATGCTTGTTAAATAATTCCCAAAAACATCATAGAGATCCTTGGGTCTCTATTTGGTATAATATAAAGATTTAATCCATGTAAACTTACCTCTTTATTTATATATTGGTATGTTGATAGAGTACGAAATACTCTCAAATAGTAATGAAGTAAGAAATCATTGTATGTTGATCAACTATAAACTGAATGGAATTATTTATAATGTAGGTCTTTATAAGACCTATGATGAATTTGATGGTGATGTTTTATATTTTAATGGGTAATAGTTTAATCATCCTCTTTTACCTCTTTCATTCATCCTTTACTTACTGTAAAACTACATGTTGAGATGCATACTCAATAATCTCACTCTATAAATTGCGTACCAGTAGAAATTGTTTCCTTTTATAATGTCTGAATATGTATCTTCTCAAAATTGGCCAAATGAACTTATAATTCACATTGTAGTTATTCCGATCTTCAATCATAATCATCTACTCTTCACAAATATCCATTATTCATTCAAATTCTTCTTCATGCAATTTAATTTTTGTAAACAAATAATCGTGTTCCATGATATTCTAGGATTTTACATCTAATTTTAAATCATTGAGATCAATAATATTTTTCATGATTTCTTTAAGTTCACGCATCTTTTCATCCAGAATCTATTTGATTTCGAAATAATTAATATAATTAATATTTATCATTTAATTTAATCATATTATTTATTATACATATATATATATATATATACATTGGCAGATAATTTGATAATAGTAAGACACTTACTAAAAATAGAATAGAAGTATAGATAACTGTAATATACATAGAAAATGTATCATAAATCAAATTTCAACCTAATCTACGACTCCGGCGTGGATGCTCCTCTATCCCATAGCCTAACGTATACTGGATGTGTCCATGCCGTGTCTGTCTACGTCTGTGCTCTGGCGTATGCTGCGCATCCTCATCGACAGCCACCTCCACATCCTCTTGTGTGACAGGCGGTGGATGTACAGTCTCACCGCCTGTACACTAGCCCGCATCTAAGGATAGTGGAAGCTGGCTGGAACTCTCACCAACATAATAAGTAGATGGATGCTCTGCTGCGGATCACTGCAATAAAACATCGAACTCAATCCAGTCATCGTCTGTAAGTACCTGTGGTTGTGCCTGAGAAGCTGGAGGAGCATCTGACTGATCATGCTGAACACCCTCCTCCAGTGGAACAATATCATGTGGACGAGCAAGCTGAGTAGCCTCCTCCTGTGGAACAATAGCATCCATAATAGGGTTGCCACCCCATGGTACATATATGTGAGGCTCAGCAGTCTCCGCGGTCTCCGCAGTAGGTGGTGGATCAAAGAAAATGCCATGATAAATCTCGTCCATCGACAGTAGGATCTGTTGTACAATGGTGTGAAAATAAGATGGGTCAAAGGAAGCTCTCTCCACTAGATGAGACATATGAAGTAGATGACAAATATGAGCATCATGTAAAAACAAATTCCATTGTTAACTAATATGAATAAAAAATCTGTTGAACAGTGAAAGGAAGAATGCATACCAAGTCATAAAAGCCCCGTCCGCGCCGTGTTAGAAATCTAACTGGGGACATGATGTACTAGCCTGCATAATCCATCTGGTCCATCAAATGAAAACGTACTATCCCTGCCCCTCGCAACTGGGACTCCCGTCGTCTATCCCATAACGCAACATATCTAGCATGGTATCTCCTCCAATCAAAATCTATCTTCCCTAACATATTCAGGGAATGCAATGAATCTAACTGAATAGGCATGTCAGGAACTCGACGAAGGAATCCAAACTGTCTCATAACCCTATCCATCTAATTCCACTTGACTATATAAACATGAATCAGTGGAACCATGCAAGAGTCAATATCAAGCATCACTGTACAGTATGGGGGAAAACTCTGAAGGATATCATATGTATATGGAATCCATGTAATCTGAAAGAAAAAATGAATAATCAATTAATAAATGAATAGATGTACAGTAAAGAGTAAATATTTAACAATATAAATAATAATCACTTACATTGTCTGGTTGAATGCTGTCTAACATAAGTCTGTAGGCGTGAACATCATGTCTGGGAGAATCAGAATGTCAATGTGCCTGACTCCACCTGTAAATAACATTTTTATTTTTATATTTCATAAAAGAATATTATACAATTAATTTAGATATTAGAAGGAATTAATAACATACCAATGTCCACGTGGGGCCTCTGCTACAATATCTACGGGTAATGGCGCACAGGCATGTGGAGTTAAAAGAGGTATGTGCTCCCATACCCACATCTGTAGAAGAACCATGCATCCTGTGATCTTCATCTTATTTATGTGACATGCGCTGCATAGGGCCCTGTATGTATATGCAAGGCAGGCAGACCCCAAACTATATCGGCATGCCTGGTCCAAATCCTCCAAAAAAGATAGATACATCAGGTACACAAAAGTAGTAGAGTGGTCAACAAAAAGCGTGCCACCGATCAGCCTCAAAATATATCCGCGTGCATATCGCAGCACGATGACGTCATCAACATCATCTGGTAAATGTGTGATGTTCTGGTCTGACCAAGGCATCTGTAATCTACCACCGACAATGGTCCTGCCATCATCCTGGACCTCTATGCCCAGAATTCCATAAACAAGCTCAGGCAAATCTGATGGAACTCAGCCTGTTAAAGAATGTCCGTAGATAGGGAGGCCCAACATAATGGCCACATCCTGTAACGTAATAGTCATCTCCCCCTCACTGAAATGGAAGGTATGTGACTCTGGTATCCATCTCTCTACAAGTGCGGCAATGAGCTGATGATCAAGAAATGTGACGTTGCACATCACTACTCCATAGAATCTAGCTCTACAAAGATGTGGGATGATAGCGGGAGGTGGTGTAGTATGATGGAAATGGTGAGATCTATGTACACTCAAGGGAGGCAAAAGATGTCCCTCTAAAAGTAGTCGTGATACATGAGTAGCCTGAGATGTAAGCAATGGAAAACCTGCCATTTTCACACATGATATCATCGTTACTTATTAATAGAGGAAGCATGATATATTCATTTTCATTTGGTGTCACAATCAACATTAGCCTAGTCTCACAATCAACATTAGTTAATGATGCTCAGACACTCAGATTCCATTACTAAAACTAGACATCTTATAAGAAAACCATAATTTAAAAGTGAAAAATTAATTATTTCTTATTTTTTGTGAAATTACGTTTGTTAATTTATCCATTATCAATTAAATAACCATTAACATTATTCGACATTATATTAAATTTCATTACATTAATCATCCGAGTAAATTCCATTACCTTTAAGAAAAATCCAAACCGTTTACTCTTGGAAGACCATCCAAAGCTACCTCTAAGAGAAAACATGCAACCAAGAACATCCATATTCATAAGTGAGAATTTAATCTCTCAACATATCCTCAATAGGTATTCCCTTCTTTAACCTGCTCATATCTATAGCATATTAAAAAATTAACAGGAAAAAATAAATCCACAGGGAAACTGGGACCTCAAAACAAGTCTTTGAACCTTCTCATGAAAATGATCATTGATGACTCCAAAACAAGGCACTTGAACTCCTCCAAAAATAGTACAACTCACGCTCTAGAAAATTATATTTATCACAAAAATAGACTAGGTACATAGACTCGATCATGGATGATGAGATGTGGAACTATGTCCTGCCACTTGGGAACATCTCTTACGAGTATGTCCTTCTACGTGACAGATACTGCATCGTATTCTCCCTCCTCATTGCCGAGGCCACTCCATCTCATTTCTGATGCGAGTTGACTTCGGTCTTCCTCAGGGCCACAACCTGGTAGCCTGAAACCAATAATTATAAAAATGACAGACATTGAAAAAATTATAAATGAAACCAAAACAACCTTATGAAAACCTAGAAATATCAGGGATGATGGTCGGTTGATCAGCAGGCAATGTGATAGAATGGAAGTCACCAAAAGGAATCCAAGTAGTAGTATAACAGTTAACCAAGGTGCTCATGTGATACACTGGGTCAACATATGGCTCCCATGATATATTTACCGAAGAGAAAGCTGCAATAACATGTACACATGGCTATCTCAATGCCTGAAAGCTGCCTCAATCATAGTACTTGATATCCAGCATCATGACAAACACTCCACCATTAGTGCATGTACCCTGGTCGTAGCATTGTCTTACCTGAAAACTCCTCTTTTCCTTGTCAAAGGCTATAACATTCCATCTTGAAACCTCATTCCGTATCCGGTCAATATCAGTTTGAAAATGCTGAGAAAAAATCATTCCATTTTCCATCTTCTTGTCGGCCTTTTGGGACAGATCAACAAAGTAGTGAACACATCTAAAAAATGTATCTTGCACTAACCCTGTGATTGGGAGTTTGCGCACACCCTTGAGGACCCCATTTATGCACTCCACTATATTAGTGGTCATATTCCCATATCTCATGCCACCATCGTATGCTAATGACCAATTTTCCTTTGAAATTTGCATCATATATTCATATACCTCCTCATTAACTGTTTGAATCTCTTCAAGATGTCGATCAAACATTTCTTGATGCGGTTCATATGCTGAAACCATAAGATAATATGGTATTAAAATGGATATTAAATTTTGTTAAAAAAATTAAGTTTAGAAAACCATACCCAATTTGAGGATCACCTTCTTTATGGCCTCATCTATAAACTGCTTATGCACATTACTTGAAATATGTCTAATGAAATAACGGTGATAAGCATTCAACTCAGTACAAGAAACCTCATCACTACTCACAGCCTCTATAATCAATTGATGACAATCAGATATTAGACACACACCCTGTTTTTGCATGACATGAACATGTACACATGCCAAGAACCAGCTCCAGCATTCAAAATTTTCTTTTTCAACAAGAGAAAAAGCAAGTGGCAGAGGAGCGCGATTACCATCCTGTGTGGAAACAATGAGTAGAACACCTATATACTTTCCAAAAAGAAATGTTCCATCTACCTGAATAAAATGTTCACAAAAGGAAAATGCAGCAATGCACGGTATGAATGCCCAAAAAATCATATTTAACTTCACCTTTGACCGATCAACTCGATGATTCTAGGATACACACACAACACTATCCAAATGATAAAAAATTTGATTATTGAGAGACAACAATTCCATAAGTTGTGGCAACATCGCATAAGACTCATCCCAATCACCATACACTTTTACAATGGATTTCTATTTTTCATTCCAAGCTTTGTTGTATGATATCTTATAGTTATAAAACTATTGAATTCTTTCCTGAACAAGGGAAACAGGAACATCCTGACTTATTCGTATCATCTCAAAAATAACAGTAGATATAAACTCTATATCAAGGGAAGAGTGATATTGTGCAATGCTGGGATGCAGACAAGTGTGTGGGCCTTCTAATTTGGTTATCTTCCAACATCCATAATATTTATCAAATATTTCTCTTAATAAAAATTTACATTTTGACCCATATTTATTACAAAGAATGAGATATTTGGTCTTCTTTGACACATCAACCACAAATGTGAAATGTCGCTCAATGTGGTATTGCTTTATCACATTTTTCATTACCTGTTTAATTTAGAACTCCTGCCCAACAAATATGGCATTATCATTTGAGGAAGGCCTATTCCCTATAATTACAGGGAATTCAGAAGTTGGTGTAATGAAATCCCAATCAAAATTTTGTTCACGAGACATTCCTCCAACTAAAGAACTCAATAATGAAGTCTGATTACCACTAACTTGTGGATGTAGTGGATTTCTATCTCTCAAAGGATCCTCAGAAGGTTTATTCCCAACCACATCATCTCCTACTGACTCACCAGATTCTTCTTCCTCAGATAAACTTTCATGCACTATATCAGCACACAAAGGTATGTCATCTACATTTCCTTCCAAATTTTTATGATCTTCCTCATTACATTCTTCCACAGGAGTCATATGAGGAGGAGACAATGAATAAGACTGATGTGAAGGACCATCTTCTAAAGAGCTCGCAAAGCATGGTTCTGTAGTAATCGATTGCACCACATCAATATCAGAAATGAAAATAAATAATCCCATAAAACCATTAATACACTGTTTCCTGAATAACTGAGAAGCCTCCATCCAATCCTCATCATCGACTATAGGGTACTCGTTGTGCCACAGACGCTCAAGATATTGAAGATGTCGGTATCTAATTGAAGTGATTTCTTATCCAGCCCTTAGTTTTAACCGACTATGAATCGTATTATGAACTGCATCCAATATCATAAAACCATGGTGATTTACCAATTTGACAGGTGTCACACTGTAGCTAAAACCCTGCTCGGTATAAATTACCTCACCCTTGAAATATATTTGAGCATGCATAATTACCTACAAAAAAATAATTTAAAAAATATTATACACTACATTAAAATTTTAAATTATTTAATTTGGTTTTTGAATAATTGATTATCTTGAGACTTTTTTATGTATTGATTTATCACTGTTAAGGTATAGTGATTGTGATATTAGTACTAAAGAAAATTTAATATAATTTTTCATAAAGTTTAATTACTTATGAATATATAATCATGACTTAATCTTGGGACTTACGATTAGTTTATCATTATCTGATAAACTAACCACAACCTATGGGTGAACTCCTGTCTATATTATCAAATATTTCAGCAACCTCCAATCTCCTTTCAAACAGCAACGCCTCCTCTCGAACGAGTTCTTGAATGCCTCTTCGTCGACACCTCTTCGGGGAAGCCTTTTTGGGGACATCTCTTCGGGGCGTCTATCTTTTAATTACAAATTTACTCACATGCATGTGAGGGGGTCTAGGGGTATGAAATACATAAATTATTTTAAGCGGACACATAGTTCCTTACACTTACTGAGAGATGAATCGCATGTCATCAATGCGGGAAAAATGAAATTATTTCAAATTGAATAACAACATACACAAAATAAAACATGCAATTTCTATTATGCATGGTCGGTCATCTCAAGATCATTCATCACTCATACCGTGTTTTTTGGTATATTTATTATATTATCCGTATTATATAATATCTATATTAAATACTACACCTCTTTTACAAAAATTTAACTTCATGTGTATGTATATATATAATTATTAATAACATTTAATAAATTGTATTATAACTGATCTAATTGATATTTACATAATAAACACTTTTGTTATTTTAAATTTAATGAAATTGTAATGTTTTTTGGCCATTATTCGACTTTTCAAAATATAAGTAAATATATTTTCTAATTTATTGATTAAAAATATTATTACTAGTAAATAAAAGTAATATATTTTACACTTACATCAAAACCATTCATTAAAAAAAATTTCTCTAACATAAATAACTTTTCCTAAACATTAAACATTTTATACATAACATGAAACATTCAATATTCAGACAACATACATTCAAAAAATTAAATCATACAAATATTCAACATCAAGAAATTTAAATCATACAAAACATTAGATATCATGCATAACATATGAAATAAATAAATCATATACACAATTAAACATAAATATAAAATAAATAAACACAATTAAATAATTAAATTATTAAATATAAATTTTACCTCGATAAAAGAAGCAAATATTTGTTGAGAAAGAATTTATGCAGGGCTTCGCAACAAAAACCAGAGGAGAACAATGGGTTTGTGGGGGGACCCCTCCTTTTATAGAAATTCACAGCCTAATGCATGAACTCCATTCACGCATCCTTTATCTAGTCAGTGAAGGATGCATGAACCATGTTCCCGCATCACTGCCACGTCTCGGATGCGTGAACGTTGTTCGCGCATCCTTTCCCGCGCAAGGATGCATGAACATCATTCACGCATCCTTTAGCTGGTTAGCAAAGGACGCATGAACGCCGTTTACACATTACTGCCTGGGTCTTGGATGCGTGAACACCGTTCACACTTCCTTTCCCGTGGAAGGATGCATGAATGACATTTACGCATCCCAGACACATTTTGAAAATTATCGAGACCCTGATCCCCTTTCCAGAATGTTATTTTTCTTAAAACCCATAAATAAAAATTACTCATTGTGTGGTGTCGTCATTGGGGTTTTATGGTATACTGTAATAGGATTTGTGTTAATGGGATTTTAGGCCACTCAAATCAAAGTTTGCATTTCTCTAGGTCTTCGGAAATGTAATTGGGTCTCTCTTACCCCATTCCAAAAGTTATTTATGTCTGTTTTCCTTTTGGTGTTTAATAAAGGTGTTATTCCCCAATTTGTTTGTATATAACAGACAAATACATACCAGTATACACCCACACATGAATTAATAATATATATAAATATATATTGTGAAATGTAACATGATTTGCCTTCACATGACATATATATATAAATGTTATGCATGATAGAAATATTAAATATTGTTATAACACAATGTGTTGGTATTTAAAACATCACATTTTTTGTTTAATTAAAACATTCCATAGTCATTCTCAAAATGTTAGGTTTCTATGATTTATTTTATATTCACTATAAGATAATACACATCTATAAATTTCTTCATCGACTGAAAGATCTCATGATTAGTTTTAAAAATTCTGAAGATGTTTTAATGAGTTTTTCTTTCCCTATAGATAGATTAAATGTTTTAAAATGAATAATATGGTAAATCATAATTTCTAATTAGTTGTAACATTTTTATTTATTTTTTAAACAATTCAGTTGTGATAAATCATTTTAGATTTGTTTGGGAGTCCAAGGAGAATACGTGGGGAATTTATAAAGGATTTCAAGTTCCAAGTAATTATTTTATGAATATACCATTAGATAATTTGTGGGAAACACTAAACTGGAGCTCATAGTTTTCACTTTTTCTATTATTATTAATGTTTGAGTAGGTCATAGATTAAGGATGAATCCTACATAAGAATTAGATTAATCAAAAAAGTCTTGGATACCATTGGATGTGAGATCATTTTTATTTCCATTATAGTATCTCCATTTAACATATACATAACTAATTATGTGGATCAAATTTAGACAAAAAGAGAGATATTTTATTTATTTATATAATATTCAATTCAAAAAAGTAGTTTCATTTTATTAAAAAACGGATTTCAGAGGTTATTTATCACTATGATTGGATACCTATTATTCTAAAAAAAACCCGATAGTGGAATCAAATACTATTATATATTATTTGGATATATGATTCAATTGATAAATAATATGGAAAAAATATATTTTCGGAAACTGCATAATAATATATAAAAACAACTATGTGTCTTAAAAATTGATATAACCACGTAGTGGTTTATTAAAAACTTCACGGTTTATTTGAAATTTAATTTTTTTGACATGAATCATGTAAAATACTTTACAGTTATAAATTAATGATAAGTCATTAAATGTTTCTATAAATCATGGCATTAATTATAATGTTGTAAACCATGTCATATTGAAATTCATTATGTTATGATTTTATTCTTGGAAGTGAAAAAGTTATACGATAACACATATTTCAGCTAATATATTTAATTTAATCTATATTAATAGGTTTATAATATCATTTTATATAATTTTTTTAGATGTATATATTATTATTTCAACATTATTCAATCATTTAAGTGGTTGATTCATGAATTGAAAATAAGTTTTAACATTTGTAATGTTTATGAAACATTTCATTGATGAAATAATGTTTTCGTAATATTTAAGATCAATGGAGTTAGATTTTGATGGTATTTAATGTGGTAAAATACTTGTGAAATGGTTTAATTATTATTTTTATTCTCGATCCATGAATCATGAAATTCGATGTTCTCTCTCCACCCCTCTCTTATGCAATACACTATAACACCATGGGGAAAAATCCTTACTAAGTGTTTTGAGATTCATATAAACCTATAGATACTATATATCAGGGAGGAGTACATTGGATAATTATTAGTGATATCTATAAAAAAATTTGAAGAATAAGGTATAACTCATTTTATCATTGAATGTTTATGTTTTTAATTATGGTTATTCAGTTCAAACACATTAAAGTTTCTTGTGTAAAAAAGTTTTTTTGTTGTTTTTTACCATTAAAATTTAACATTCCATTCCCCCTATAAAACCATAATTGGTATCATGGATACATATATTATATTTTTTAATAATGTTTTAAATATATAAGCAATAAAGGGAAAAAATATTTTCCAAAAATGTGATATTTTTTGGGAAAAAATGGTCATGGTTCAAGAATATATATAAAAACATGATATAATTATATTAAAAATTGGAAGGGTATCATAAAAAAATAAAACCAAACTCTTTATATTATAAAATGGGAATTGATAATGTTTTAATAAGTATAATATCATAAAACATGTTTTTTACATCATTGTTTCATTAAAAATTGGAAATGGTTTTAATATAAATGATCTTTCCATAATAAAACCACAATGTAGTTAAATAAAACCACATTCTGGTTTCTATGTATAAATAGAAAAGTCTATTCCTAAAATTTTAATAGAAAGATGGTCATGGTTCTCTGGGGAATATCTATCAATGGGGAAGAACCATGCCATGATATATTAGGAATAATTTTATATTTTCAAAGATAAATAGTTCTTCTTATAATTCTAAAAAATCATCATTGAGGCATACCATTAAACCCATAATAGGAGGATTTAAACCACACCAAGTGTTTCATGTCATGAGATATATGTTGAATTCAAATTTATTTGCTTCATTTATAATATTAAAAATTTAAAAAAAAAGAAAATAAAAAAATAGTATATGAATTTTTGTAAAATTTACCTAAATAAAAAATAAGGCTGATCATATTTAAGGATTTTTAAGCTATTTTTTTGAACAAGAACAAAAAGAGTTTTAGTGAGTTTTATCAATGTTTAAATTAATATTAATAAGTTAAAATTATTCTATGTAACATATTTACATAATATATGGAATAATTATATGATTATGAATGTTTTCTGAACTAAATGTGAAGTGTTAATATTTATTTTACAGAATATTGATAAAATAATGATTTAATATTTTATTAAATTTAACCATGAATATGAATTTTTTTATATGGTTTAAAAATAAATTTTATGTTTTGTTATGATTTAGGGATATTAGGTGTTATGAATATATCAAAATTGATACCTCTTTTATATACAAATCTATGAATTGTTTGAATTTGGATCAGAATACTCACTAGACTATAGGTTTCGTCTTTGTCTATAGAAGATGGTGGTGTATATATATAATTCTATACTATCACTTGTGAGGATTTTTGTTTCATATGATTCTATAAAATTATGTGAAAGGGTTTTATATATCTTATTCATGTTGTGTATTTTGGTATTGGTGAAAATAAGTGGATTTTATTTTTGAGTAACACAAATCATTAGTTGTATAAGGTGTTATACATTAATATGTTCTAAACATACTAATTTTATTATGTTTTGAGAGTGGGTTCCCCAGAACCAACATGATTATTAAATTTTGATTAACATATTATTTTTGAAGAGTGTAATGAATGATTTATTAATACAATAATGTTGATATATATTTTCTTTAAACTATTTACAAGGTATTTACCTTAGATTATTTATCATATAAAAGGGTTATAACAATTACCAAGCATAATAAGAACCTCTAAATATTAAGATAATAATTGTATATAAATGTTCTATGATTTAGAAACATTATAATAATGGAAAAAACAAAAAAAACTGACTATCAGGTTCAAGGGGATCATAATTAGTATGACATAACTATATTATATTAACACATAGTGATATCAACAACATGAAATCATGAGGACTAAACCACCAATAAGAATACCATATGTTTTAGGTGTCGTTTCATATTACTATATATGAGCATTTTTATTGGTCTCTCAACTTCAGATCATTATAAATATATATCAATAAACCATTTACTTTTATGTAGGGTTAAAACCATGATAGATTATGTTTGTGGTGAGTTAACTTGTGTTCTTCAGACCATTTGTTTCAGGAAATTGATAAAATGATCATGACAATATTTGACACTTTTTAGTTTTAGAATAATATATATTTGGCCACATGATTAAGATGTTAGTGTTTTGACTAAATCCATCGACATTGTAGAAAAAGAAATATCCATACAATAAAATAGAGGAATGATACATAAATATGTAAAAGGCGATGACAAAAAGAATACATCATTTATTATAATATATCACAAGACAATGAGATTATATTACTAAGTAAGTGTTTGTAGGAGGTTATAATTACTATGAATTATAATTACATATTCAGGGGCCATTATGTGTTGCATGTTACCACTATTGGTATGTTAGTATGAATCACTCATAACATTATAGGGACTGATAGGGTTACACACAATGAGTATCCATTAGTTCCACTGACTCAGATTAATTGGAGCACAAGATAAAGTGGGCCCCAAGTTCATGGGTTGAGGAGTGGCCTTATAATCATTTACCAAGGAATATCTGAGTGTGAATGATTATAGCAAATTATATTAATAAATATAATTATATTATATTAATGTTTAGAATATTTATAATTGAGTTTATTTTAAAATGTATTGAAATGTTATTTATGTACAAATAGTGAATACAATAAAATTAGATATTTGATTGAATATTTTGTTTTAAAATATTTCTAAAATTATTTGAAATTAATAAGTAATTTTATTATTTCTTATTTAATCTACAAGATTGTAATAATGTTATATTTGTATGATAAAATTATCATGAGACTTTCAAAATGATTTATTATTTATACTTATAGTAATGGACTATTAATAAAGATCAAGATTCCAAAGAGGCTCAAATGAAATGTATGGAAACATGAACCAATGTATAAAATAATATATTATCCTAACATCTTGATATGGATAACCTTAAATGAACATCATCGCTACTAAGTTCTTTATCCTGGTATAGTGTCATAAAGTGAAGGAAGCAATATTTTTGGTCAATTCTACATAAAAAATAGATAAAAAAATCTTGACGCTACTAAAAGGATATCATAATGGTCAAAACTAATTCATCCATGTTAAACAAATTTGTAGAATGATAAAATGAGAGATTACATATCACGCATGTATGATATATAACGATCCTAGATTAGATACATTAATCTACAATGATCCGTTTTTGGGAAAAATTAGATGAGATCACATCGTACCATTGAGGAACCATTTTGATTTCTTTTCATATTTATTTCCCAACATCCATGGATAATACCAAACACTGGTTTATAATATCTGATTTTTTTGATAGAGTACACTATTTTTTTTTGAAAATACCAGTTAATAATTATTCCTTAATTCATGGGTTTGATAGACCAGAATGATATGCAGTTTGTTTTTTCAAATTTTATTCATTTTTTATGATTTTATATGTTAAAACCCTTGAATATCAATTTTTTAACTAAATGTGGGAATTTATAATGATTGGAATAAAAAATATTTTAATAAGAGTAATAATATTTTAGTTTTAAATATGGATTTTATTTATGAAGTTTTGAAGACATATTGATTAAGATTTGAAATTTTCCTACCTATTTTAATGATTTCTATGTAAAAATTAGGCCAACAGGTTGGACCTCCACACCATGCAAGAACCACCTCTTGCCAATCCGCACTCATCACCACTATATGCATTCACAACCTCTCATCATTTGGAACCACACCATTCCGAAATCACCACTTTCCTCCATCCCTTGCATGCATCACCGCTTTCTACTCATTGTTACCCCAGGTATTCACCACAGCTTACTGTTCCCTGCCACCGCTTGCATGCACTGTCGCTCACCGACACCTCATACACGCACCACTTCAAATCTCTCACTATTTCCACATGCATGAACCACTCCTCACTACTCTCTTCCACCAAATACATACACCACCACTCACTATTTGTTACGACCCCATGCATGCACTGCCGCTTGCCACCTCCTACTGCTATGAAAACCACCTCAACCATGACCATGCGCCATTAAGATCCTCTAATAGAGCCTCTGTAGTAGCACCTCCACATCACATTGGATCACTATGAATGGAACCACCACTCATAATAACTACTTCTCCACTTCGTTCTCCTCCTCTATTGAGTTCCACTGCATAGATGGAATAACCGTTTCCCTGCCATTATCTACAGATTGTACACCTCTATAACTCCTGCCTTTTATATGGAACAACCCACAAAGAACCTTGTTCTCTAATGCAGGTCAAGAACCACGAGCCACCCCTGCTCAGCCACCAGCTCTCTGCTAACCGATGCCACCTCATTCAGTATGCCTATGTTATTTGTTCCACTTTGAAGAATGATTCACCAAGTTCCAGCTGGTGATTTAAATATTAATTCAGTCCACATGAAATTTTTATTCACCACCTTTATTCGGGTGATTTAAATTACTCATGATTTCTTCCCTGATTTGAGGGATCATTAAATTCCATTAAGGTTGAGCCAGTTCCCCCTTGCCTATATAAAAGAGCCTTTCCTCCTTCCCATATCACCAGCCAAACACCAAGGGGGAGTTCTCCACCAAGGAGTCACTCTGGACTGTCTTCGTTCTCCCACATTTATTCTTCTACTTCTTTATTATTTTCTTCATTTTTTTATTTTAATTTTTAATTTTAATTGAAATTTAATTTTATTATTAGTAAAATAAATTCAAGTATTTTTATAAAATTTTTCCTCCATTAAAAAATCATATCGATTTTTATTTCACTTTTAATATTTCAATTATTATTATTTTTAATATTATTAATATAAAAAATAACATTTTTACTTTTATTTAATTAATAATAATTTATTTTTATCATTTTAACATTCATATTTTAATATTATTTTTCTTATTTATTTCTTTCTTTTTTCATCATCATTTAGAAAACAATGAATATTAATAATAATAATTATTATTATTATTATGATTTTAACTCTCTTTTTAAATTATAAAAATTTTCATTATTTTATTTTCCCTCTTCCTCTATCTCATTTTCTTTCTCCCTCTCTTATAATCCATCATTATTACATTTTTATTTTATTCACACACCATTATTTTTATTTTATTTTATTCTCTATCTTTTTCTTCTCCTTCAATACACTTTAACATTTTGATATCTTAGTATCATAATTGATGCGCTGGCCCCAACGCTTGTACCGAGGGGTGGATAAGGTTTTCCGGAATTTTCCATAAATTTTAATTTTTTATTTCTAGTAAATTTCAGAAGTATGAATTGTGAGGTGAATGTATCTATTTAGATGACTTCCCACCAATCAAATAAAGCTCAATTTATTCTAATTATTTTATTTAATCATTTTTTTATATCTCTATAGATTAGTTATTAACACATTAAAGGTAAACAAATCAATGGATGATACAACATAGATAGTTATGGGTCCTGGAATATGACACATCCACAACCACGTATTTTCGTCAACCTTTATTAAATAATGATGTGGAATTAACAGTTCTTATGATTTTGATGATATTGAAAATTTTATAAATAATGAATAGTAGTGAAAACATGAGATTTCATTTTCAGATTATCAAATTGAAATAAAAAAAAGGACAATAACAATTGAACCTTAAACCAAACCCAAAATCCAAGTTCTTCATTTCTTAACTCATTCTGTTTAAATTTTCATTTGTGAATATATTTATAATTCTTAATGTATATGCCATTATTTTAAATAATAAAAATCATAAATGGATTTTCAATTTTCCATTAAATTCGTAAGACAAATAAAATTAAATATATTTGGTGATTTAGAATATGCGAGTAAAAAAATTAAAGGCTTCTCAAGTGAGACGACCCTGGTCAGCCACTGTTCTGCACTAGGAAAACAATATTGCTTTAATCACATACTGGGAAAGGTGTGGATCAAAATAGTGCCATTTTTGGTGATCCATTCCTAAATTTTCTTATCATTTTCTATTTGAAATTTTATATTTATTTTCATTGATATTATAATAATAAAAAATGAAAAAAATAAATGATGTTTTCATATAATAATTTTTTCAATTCATGAAACATAAAATACTATGAGATAAAGAACCAGTGATTCAAAATGATGAAGTGGTGGATCTCCAATAAAATCTCACAAAACTCACTAATTGGGATAAACATATGATAAATGTGAAAGATAGTAGAATTTCATTTCATTAAATGGGATAAATAGTTGATAATTTCTAACATCATTATCAAAATCTAGAGAAGAAGAAGAAAGTTCCACCAGACTTCTCTAATTTTAAAAAATTATATCAAAGAGGTTGAGGCCCATATTGAGGAGGAGGCCACATCATTTATAAAATATGATGAAATATGTAGGAGACAGACTACCCACCTTCATCTACAAATATTCTACTCCGTGGGGAACTTGCCACCGAGGAAGGGATTGATGATTAACCAACTCAGGGAGTTAAACCTTTATTGAATCTATATCTTTTAATTTTAATGAATATGAATTGTGAATCCCTACTTATTATTTTAATTATATAGAACAATACAATCATGATATTCCATGGAATAATAAGTGGAAACTGTATGTACACCTATTAAAGAACGAATGGAGTTCCCTTATTTGGATGAAAACTAATTTGAGGAGCCACATACAGAATATATCAGTGTTACTGAGCCTAAGGAGATCTAGAATGAGGATGATCATTCTAAAGTGGAGAAATTACTTATTAAAAATTGAAATTTACTTTAATAAGAATTACTTAAATCTGATCCCTTTGGTCATTCAATACAAGAATCCCCTTGGAATCCAAAAATGGAAAAGGGGGGTATCTTATGTAGAAACCAAGAAGGATAATGTTTTATATGTCCTCCTACCACCACCTTGAAAATTATACCACATTGTGAGGGGGGGGGGGGTTCTAGTGTACTCTACCCATGGATTATTCTTCAAGAATAAGGATGAAGAATAATATGGGAAAATCCACACGTGGTGGTCCAAATTAAGGAAGACTCATCCACCACAGAATATCGAACAATAGTTAGTACATTCTTCTAAAGGTACTAAAAATTTAGGTCTCACTTGGGGGATCATAGCAAGAATTATCCCTTTAATTTTATTTCTAGGAATTCAGATTTTAATTTTTTTTCTTATAAGTAGTGTAACATTCAACACACTTTCTTATATTATTTTTGAGTTTTAATGATATGACCCTTATGATTAATTATATAATTCCATTTTATAGGGTAATAATGGTATATATAATACCCAAAAAGTGAAAGGGATAGACCAATCATCACTGTAATAGAGTTTAATTTTAGTGCTCTATCTAATAAACTATCAATTTTTTTTAAAAAAATCATGTTTCGAGTTCTAATGTAGAAATTTCATTCCCAATTCTGAATTCTGATTTAAATGAATAATCTAGGTGGAATGAGTTTTATATGAATTGTGAGATTCCATATTTTATATTTCAATGCTAATAATATTTAATGGGTATAATTTAGAATTAAAATTTTAAAACTAATCATGGATATTAAAAGGGGTCTCACTATTTTAAGAAATCAATTTGTTTATATAAATGAAATTTCCCATTTATTTTTTCATGCATTGAAATTTTATAAATTCACGTGAATTGATTTGTTATTATTAATCATGCCCTAGTTAATTGTACGAAATCATATGTCCTATTCCCAAGATAATTTATACACCCAGTACTTCCTATTATATTATTATGCATATTTTATCAGTGATCTTTGTACATGCCACCTACTAGAACTTGAATTTGAACGTTTTAAATCTGTAAATATGAAAAAATTCATCTAAAATTGTTGAGGCGTCATTTTAAATAAAATATATCTTTAGAAGTCTACCTTTACACCAATATTTCTTTATCCCATTGTGGCCATGAATGAACATTTTTGGAATGAGACATGTTTAAAATCTATTATTATCCATTCCAACCCTCCTCTTACTTTTAAAATGATATTTTATTGTTTAAGTGTGGGTGTATAAAGAATCATGATAAATAGGATGATTTAAACTATATGTAATATTTTTGGGGGTTCTTTTTATGATAATTGTAAAAGGATTAGTAATAATTTATTTTACTCTAATGTTTTCCCTGCATGAATATAAATATTTTAATATGAAAAAAATAACCAAATAATAAATGTTAAAAATGGATTGTGATTAGGGAAAACCAAAAATCACTGTTACTAGACCTATGATTTCTATTAGACATGGTTACATGGTGGATGTGAGTTTTATTTTAATAATAACAATAAAAAATGGGATTTAAAATGAAAAGGTTCTTTGAAAAAGATAAAAAAGATATAAAATAGAAAAATATATTTGAGGGAGTGCACAAGTAATTTAATATGATTAATATAGTCATGTTCTTCTCTTTGTCAATTCTGGGAGTTATTATAATTTTAAGGGGGGAATTTCATTATAATTTTTACTTTTAATATCAAGATCTATTATTTATGTGTTAAACCTCTTGCTTGAGTTTTATTTAAAAAACAACAATTCCTACCAACTGCAAGCCTCAATGAAATTTGAAACTTAATTGAAAGCCCTCATGATTTTATGTTTATTTTTTCATTAGAATGTAGAGAAAGTATTTCTTTTACAAGCCTGTGGATAAGAATCATGTTATCATGATATGAACATAAATCTACTTGAATTTTATCATGAGAGTTGATTGAAAAGACTCGTGAGAGGTAAAACATGATTTACTTGTTTAATAACAAAAAACTAAGGATATGCAATTAATTATAGGTGAAGTACCATCATTTTTTAATAGGGAAAAGTAAAATAAATGAATTTAATTTTTATTTGAAAAATGAGAAATTGAATTGATATTATATATGAGTTTTGAGAATTTGATTTAAAAATGAAAAAAATATTATTTTATTACATTTAATTTAGAAACATTATTAAGCATGGTGACCTCTTTAACATATTTTTAATATTTTATTCTTTAGGAAAAGCATGGTTTATATGTGGGGAAATTTGGAAGACCAAAATAATGTGAAAATTTATATTCAAATTTCAATAATTCTTGGCTGATTTTCAATATTAAAACCCTTGAAATTGAATGTTTCAATTAAATTCGAGAATTTATTATGATAGGAATAAAGACAATTTTAAGAAGTGTAAAAAGTTGTCTGTTTTATATTTTATAATTATATATTAAATTCTAATTACTTCCTAATTATGATTTTGAATTATTTTAACTCTTTTAAATATTTTTGTGTAAAAATTAGGCCACCATGTAGGCCCTCAAACCCATGCATGCATCGCCGACCACCGGTTTCCACTTATCATCATCCTAGGCATTCACTGGAAATTATCTCTCTCCTCTACCCCATGTATGAACCACTTCTCTCCTCCACCACATGCATTCACCCCCACTCAATGCTCACTATCACCCCAGGCCTAAACTTCTACTGACTGCTTGCTGCCAACCAATGAATGCACCACCGCTTGCCACTATCCTCCACTCCATGCATGCATCGCTGCTTGCTATTCTCCAACCCCCCATGCATGCACCACCACACGCTTCTCATTTCCACCCCATGCATTCACCGTTGCTCGCTGCCACCACATGCATGAAACACTGCTCATCATCCCCACATGAATGCACCACTGCTCACCGCTTGACGCTACTCCATACATGAATCACTTATTTCAACATTCTGCCACCCTATGCATGCTGCATCGCTCTCCACTTCCCACCTCTTAATTATATTAAAACCACCTCCACCATGACCATTCACCATCAGTTGCAGCTACTCGAGCCCCCATTGTCTCGCCTCCATACCATCACGGATCACCATGCCTAGCACCACCCCTCACCAATGTTGCTTCACTACACTTCTCTCTCGCTCATATGAGCATCTATTCTTTCATGAAGTTGTCATTTTCCATGTAACAACTGGGTCCCGATGACAGCACAACCACCCCTGCCTTAACATGGCCATCGGGTCCTGGCCCACCAAGTACCACCAGTTTCCCTATAGACACATGGGGCCCACCCAGTGTCCACACACATGCCTGAACAAGTCATCTGTCTAATGATAGACCCCACATGCCAACACATGTCCTTTTTAGTGTTCTTTGTCCTCACTCACACACACCCTAGGTAACATCCCATAAGGTCACTCATACTAATCAATACTCCAGGACAAACATGCTTAACTATGGACTTCTAATCAGGAAGGCTCTCGAAAAGGAAGGCGCACCTCATTGACAAGAGTCATATCATTTAGTCATTTAACCCTTTATTGTTCAGGGGTATTACAATCATCCACCCTTTAGTGCACAATTTCCTCGTTGTGGGCACTACATCTCAACCGAGGCTGTGCACCGCACTGGGATCCACCCCCCAATTTCCCCGCAGACATGTGGTCCCCACCCAGGGCCCATCCACATGCCCGAACGGGTCGTATGACTACTGATTGTCCCTATAGTTCAACACATGTCTTTTCCAGTGTTCTTTGTCCTCACTCGCACACACCATAGGATCCTCCTAATTAGAACTCCATAATTAAGCATGATTGGCCTGAAGTAGTGATCAGGATGGGTGACCTTCTGGGAAGTTACCCAGGGTGTGTGTGAGTGAGGACAAAGCACACTGAAAAGTATATGTATTGGCATGTGGGGACTATCATTATTCGGATGACCCATTCAAACACGTGGGTGGACCCTGGGGTGGGCTCCATGTGTCTGTGGGGAAACTGGCGGTACCTGGTGTGCCAAGACCGGATGGCTATGTTAAGGCAGGGGTGGTTGTGCTATCACTGGGACCCAGTTGATACAGTTGGTATCAAAGGAGTCGGTTCTACCGCATAACATAGGGCCCTGATATTTTCTGTGAAGCAATAGTTTTAAGGGTATTGAGTGTGGTTTTTAGTTCAGGGATTCCAGTGTTGGTGCGGCCTCCGATGTATCCATACGTTAGGACCCTGACTTCTGATTTCTGACTCAGTGCACGAAAACACTGATTATGTGTGTGTTTCAAGAGTTTTCATAGTGATCTATTGGAGTCAGCTCACCAGGTATAACTTATTGACCATATAACACCTGTTTCTTTACAGGATGCCTCCATGTAGACAGTGAGCCAGGGTTCCAGTATTTGTACGAGATGGTAGCCCACCGAGCTATGAGGCCTCAGTGCATAACCCTATAATAGAGGAGGCACCAGCAGTACCACTACCCATTGGGCCACCGATTCCACCGACCCCAACAGCAGAGAGTGAACGTCACCTGAGCATGTTGTATGAGTTCCAGTTCCAGTGGCTACCCAGGTAGAGGGGTCAGATGAACCCACAGGTAGATGAGGATTGGTTGGAGGCTATGTTGAGAGTCTTCTGACTGGTAGGGACACCAGCAGACCTTATTGTGATCCTTGTCATGAGTCTCCTTCATGAAGCTACATGCAGATGGTGGAGCCTGATTCTCCAGGTGCATGAAGAGGTGACACTACTCTGGGTAGACTTTGAGAGATAGTTTCAGGAAGAGTTTGTCCCAGAAACCCTACATGCTGTGCAGATACAGGAGCTACTACATCTACAGTAGGGTAGCATGACGATGGCACTATACTCAACGAGGTTCACCGACCTCTCGAACTTCTCTGCAGGTATGGTGCGGTACCAATTCTTCAGGTCCTGATCCTTCGAGCAGGGGCTTAGGCAAGAGATCAGGGCTTCTATGATCTCCCTATACATCCCAACGTAGGTGGGGGTGTTAGAGAAAACCCTCTTAGTGGAGAGTTTCCTTTCTGAAAAGTTCCCAGTAGTAAGACCCGCCACCGGTCGTCACGTAGCGTATTATTCTATATTTGGTAGTAGACAGATGTCGCAGAAGTCCAAGCAGAATAGACTATTCGGTGGATTACCTCTGGACTCAGGTTTAGTTTTGCGAGGCACACGAGACAGAACCAGTAATTTGAGGAAAAGACAGTGTTCCACATGAGGCAGGTAGGGTAACGTGGCCCGTAACTTTCCAACCTACCGTACGGATGATCAACAGACAGTGGAGGGACCTCCCTGGCAAAGGCAGAGGTTCAATCAAGGCGATCCACAGGGCGTGGGTGGACTAGGAAGAAGAGATGGTCGTGAAGCTGGCAGTGGACGACGTTACGAGGTGTTACCACCACCACCACTAGGAGGTTCACCCAGATCACAGAGAGCAGGCGGACAGGGGAGAGCTCAACTCTTGGAAGGTGAGGCTTATGATCACGCACTACGGAGATGATTCGAGGTATGATCTGTGTCTACTACACCTTGGCTTCAGTTCTTATAGACACAGGTTCCAATCCCTATTTTTTTCCACCACCCTCGTTTGGAGCTTGGAGATTTCAATGGAGTTGTTGGCTCGATCCTTAAAACTAGAGACTCCTACGGGAGTAGACTTGACAATCACGCACTGGTGCTGGTAGTGTGAGCTTACTCTGGAAGGTGATAGCTTCGGCTGAGATCTCCTTGTGGCGATGTCAAGGCCTTACAACGTCATCTTGGGTATGGACTAGTTATCTAAAGTCCATGCTCAGATCTACTGTATTAGGTACAAAGTACGGTGTGTCCGCACGGATGGGACTAGGTTCACCTTCACCGGTGAGAAGGGAGTCTTTGCAGTGTAGGACAGACTTACTCGAAGGAAGGTGCAGCCAAACACTCATCAGTTGGCCTGCATTACACTTGAAGCAGTTGATGTGGAGAGTCTAATCTATCCTGTAGTGGTGGACCAGTACACAGATGTTTTCCCTAAAGATTTTCTAGGTCTACCTTCTCACAGATAGGTGGAATTTTACATTTACCTGTACCCCGATATGACACCGATATATACACCAGCATATTGGATGACTCCCACTGAGCTTCGTGAGTTGTGGGTATAGCTGGAGGACTTTCAGGGGAAGGAATTCATCCGGCCTAGTGTTTCTCCCTAGGAAACCCTAATAGTGTTTTACGAGAAGGAAGATGGAAGCTTGAGGCTTTGTTTTGACTACCGTCGCCTAAACCATGTGACCATGAAGAACAAGTTCCCACTCTCAAGGATTGATGGCCTCTTTGATCAGCTGAAGGGAGCATGGTGGTTCTCGAAGATAGACTTACAATTAGGCTATCACCATCTTAGAGTTTGAGAAGAGGATGTGTAGGCGACGACCTTCATATGTCGTTACAACCACTACGAGTTCTTGGTTATGACTTTTGGCATAACCAATGCTCCAGCAGTGTTCATGGGACTCATGAACCGGATCTTCCAACCATACCTCATTCAATTTGTCGTAGTCTTCATCAATGACATTATGATCTACTCGACTACTGAGGAGAATCATGCCTACCATTTTTAGGTAGTAATGGACACACTCCGTGAGCACCAGCTTTATTGTAAACTCTCAAAGTGCCAGTTTTGGATCCGAGAGGTTCATTTTTTGGGACATGTCATCTCAGAGGCTGAAGTTGCAATGGATCTAGTGAAGATTGAGGTGGTACTTTCTTGGGAGCCACCTGAGAGTGTGACAGAGGTTCGGAGTTTTCTGGGTTTTGCTGGATATTTTCAGAGGTTCGTACCAGACTTCTCTAGAGTTGTCGCACCACTATCAGCCTTAATAATAAATGTGAAACCCCTCGTATGGTCGGAGAGATGCCATCAGAGCTTTCATGAGATGAGGTTGAGACTGACTAGTGCCCCCATCTTGAGGCTTCAGAGGAGGGTGTTGGGTACGTAGTCTACTGCGATGCATCAGGGACCGAACTCGGGTGTGTCCTGATGCAAGAGCGACCAGTGATCACATATGGTTCTCAGCAACTGAGACTACATGAGAAATACTACGCTACCCATGTCCTGGAGTTAGAAATAGTGTTATTCTCCTTGAAGATGTGGTGACACTATCTGATGGGTTAGTGTTTTACAGTCTACTCTGACCTCCAGAGTATCAGGTATATCTTCTTTGAGAAGGACCAGAACCAGAGACAACAAAGTTGGCTTGAGTTCCTCTAGAACTATGACTTCTAGGTATTCTATTCTTTTGGGAAGGAAAGAATTGTATCAGATGAACATAGTAGGAGATCTGGTATACAACTTCTAGGAGAGGCGACAGAGCAGCTGGCTTCTTTATAGATATCCATTGTGGACCGAGATGGAGCAGCATTCCTTCAGTCTTTTACAGTCACTCCTCCACTTCTTCAGCGAGTCAGGAAGGCAAAGTGTGGAGATTCTAACTGTGAGACACTATATGCTCACATATCCATAGGGAATGCACATGATGGATTTTATGAAGGTGGGTAGCACGTCATCCTCTTCAGAGGACGAACTATGGTGCTAGTGTCACTTTAGGAGGAAGTGTTGAGGGAGTTCCACACATCCCCTATAGAGGTACATCTAGGAGTGGTGAAGATATATCAGGACCTTCGAAGATAGCACTGGTGGCCAGGTATGAAGAAGAAAGTAGCAGAGTTTGTCTCTCGATGCCTCACTTGTCAGCAAGTGAAGGTGGAGCATCAGGTACCAGTAGGATTGGTTCAGCCTTTAGTGTGCCTAGAGTGGAAGTGGTATGAGATATCCATGGACTTCGTGATGGGTATTCCATGTACGTCCAGGGGACATGACTCTATCTGGGTGATCGTCGACAGAATCAACAAGTCAGCCCACTTCCTACTGATCAAAGAGCAGGGTTCAGTAGAGGTCTTGGGATGCCTCTATGTACAGGAGATTGTGAGGATACATGGATTACCTCCTTCTATTGTCTTCAATCGTGACACACTATTTACTTACCAGCTATAGAAGGGGTTGTAGGATAATTTCAAGATGTAACTTCATCTAAGCACCTCCTTCAATCCTCAGAGTGATGGTCAGACCGATCGGACCATTCAGACCCTCGAGGACATGTTGCGTGCTTGTGTCCTCGACTTCGGTCGTAGTTGGTAGGATCACTTACCTTCGGTGATGTTTTAATACAACAACAGCTATCACACCACCATTGGGATGTCACCATTTGAGGCCTTGTATGGCGACCTTGCATATTGTCACTATGCTGGACAGACCCAGGGGAGTAATCACTAGTGGGACCAGAGATGGTATGAGCTACCACAAAGAATGTGAAGATCATCCAAGAGTGGATGAAGATTGTACAGAGCTGGAAGAAGTCGTATGCTGACAGGATACAGAGACCTCTCGAGTTTGAGGATGGTGACCACATCTTTCAACGGGTCACACCTCGATAAGGTTTACAGATATTTGGTCGAGCCTGCAAGTAATCTCAGTGATTCATTGAAACTTTCTAGGTCCTCAGTAGAGTAGGCGAGGTGGATTACCTCTTAGCTCTTCTACCTCAGTTGAAACAGGTACATGACGTCTTCCACGTATCCCAACTGAGGAGATACATACAAGACCATTCTCATATCATTGACCATGGAGAGCTATATATTGAAGATGGGGTGACTTTTAGGAAGGTTCTAGTGGAGATTGAGGATCAACAATATTGGGTCCTTTGTTGACAATAGATACCTCTGGCGTGTGTTCGTTGGCAGCACAGGAACCTCCAGGAGAGGACATGGGAGCAGGAGGCTCAAATTTGTGCTCAGTACCCCCATTTGTTCCCTTAGTTCGAGTTTTGTCAAATAGGGATGTAAATCACTAAGTTGGGGAGAATATAATGACTCGAAATTTCCATGGAAATTTTTATCATAAATACATGGGAATTTTACGAGTCTGTGAAAACTGATGGTGCATGATTCCGAGGCCCGATGTTCCCATTATCAATTTATGAAGTTTTGTTCGGGTACATTTAGTAAACGTACGAGTGGGTTTTTATAACTTTTGAACCGGTGCATGGAATTGAAATCTGAGGGAACTGTTAATCTCACAGCACTGATATTCCCTTAAGAAGACTTTCACCTCGACGACAGTTGGTCGAGAATGAAAGTTAGTTTTTGGGTTTTACCTGGGAATAATAAAATAATTTAAGTGCTTATCTAAATTTATTTTATTTGTTTTATCCATAACGTTGAAGATGTGGTGGGGAACACCCAGGATTTAAACCCCATGAAACACCCCATTAACGGAGAAACTCTCAAACTTCTATTAAGTGTAGGAGAGCCTCTTAAACTCTCCTAACACTTAATGTGCTTTATCCTCCTCGTTAATTAATTGATCCAACACATTCAATTGATTAATTTAAACCATTTGAATTGTTTTCAAACAATTTAATAGGATGTAATAATCTATTATTTTGTTGGAATTTGCCTTTTTGGTGGAGTTTGGGAAGAGGAGAGAACTTGGAGAAACTATTTCTCTCCAATGAAGAACAATTCATCTGCCGACGACAGTCAACTTCTTCTTTGATCTCCAACCAGAACAAGGGAGGAAGCGCCATCATTGAAGAACGCCAATGAAGTCGTCCTCGACTTCTTAGTCTTCTTTTCCAAATGAAAATGAATCTGTGGTAGGGGATTTGAGTTTGAAATTGTTCTCGTTCTTCATCGTTAAATATTTGTTGACATTTAGCAGATTGTTATCACCATAACGCGGAGGGTGTGGTCTGAACAAACACGGCCTGACCCCCGCTACTTTTCCTCACTTGTTGATGACGGCAGTGGCGCAATGGCACCACCGGAGGAGTGGGCCACGATCGACGGTCCACAGTGGTGCATCAGCGGCCAACGTCGGACCGACTGCGAAGTAAACCATTGGGGCAGGACCGCCAGGTCGCTGGAAGGGCGTAGCACCGTCGCGCCACGCTGAGGAATAGGCCAGGGCCCCTGGTCACGATGGTGCACAAGGGTCATCTCTAGGACGTTGGAGGGGTGAAACACCGTTGTTCCGCACAGAGGGAGAAGTTGTGGCCAGGCGGGCTGCGACGTTAGAGCAGAGGCAACTGGCTGGGCTGGCCGCCGACGGAGCAGACGCAGCGAGCCGTTCGGCCAACTGATTGAGGTGGGAACCACCTAGGTCCCACGGGCTACCAAAATAGTGACAGGTTCTGGTTTCATTCGGGAGATGGGGGGCATGGCACCCCCCCCCCTTACGCGGATAGTGCGGGCCCCATAGGGTCACGCCATTCGCTGGCCACCCATGCCAGGAGGGCAGCCCCCATAGGACCTCTCGGGTGGGGCCGCCAGTGCAGGCTACACGGGTTGCAATCCTCGCAGGCTGGGCTAGTTCTGGGAGGTTGGGTCGGTCTAGGTAAGGTTGTTCCAGGTCGGTCCAATAGGGCCGAACCCTACTTGGATCGGTTTGACCTGATTTCACCTTTCTACCCATAACTTGGGCTACGAGTGTTCGATTGAAGAACCGTCAGTATTGACAGAAATCTTGGAACTACAAGGTTCTTTTGGAATACCTTACTTGAGGTTTGGACTAAATTGGGGTATGGATGAGTTGGATTGAACCTAAATCCAACGAGGCCATCATAACAGAAATGCCAATAACTCACAGACCGAGTGTCCGATTGATGAGTCGTCTATTGAGTTAAGAACCCTATGACCAGGAAGACCATTGAGATGAATCTTCTTGGGACTTCGAGGTAGTTGATGTATCGACACTCAACTTGAGTAGTGGACCCTCACAGAATCAATCATGCTTCATACAGAACCGTGTGGCTGGCTATGCACTGACGACTTTTCCTGGATCCCGTGTGGATTCGATAACACTGTCGACTGTTCTTGGATCCTGTGTGGGTTCGAATACACTGGAAACTGTTCCTAAATCCCATACAGATTCAACAGCTCAAAATACTATTTCTGGATTCTATGTGGGTTCGACATTTCTGACTTCTGTTCCAGGATCCTGTGTGGGTTTGACAGAATAACTGTTCCTGGATCCTGTGTGGGTTCGACAGTTCTGATTTAAATTCCTAGATCATGTGTGGGTTCGATATAATAGGTGATTCAGTGGATACATCTAATCATCTATATCTATCTACAAAAGTTGTATACCTATGTGAGATGAGTCAATAACCTTTTTTTTCCCTCATGATTGAGATGGATTACTTGATAACTTAGGTATATGTATGGTCATATACCTTGGTGGGGTTATATGTTGATTTCATACTTTATGGTTTAACATTGTTGGATTTTGTGATACCTTGAGTGTATCGAGGTCCCTACTATGTATCATTATACTCACCCCTACACGGGCTATGCCCGCACCTCATTGTGTTGGATGCAGACGACAGACAACGCTGACCGAGGCTGAGTGTACGAGGACTGGACAGTACCCAGAGGTGGACCTCACGATGAGTCGGTACCCGGTGGAGACTAACGGACGAGGAGTGATAAGGAGGCTATCTGTATCTACCATATAGGTAGGATCTATGGTGGATGATCCAGGAGTTACTTTTCACCTTTTAGTTTTTTGGTCCTTTTTGTTGTATTTTTACTTTACAGTTGGGCTTGTATTTTAGGCCCCTTTACATTTCTGCACTCTTTTGTTATACATTTTTACTTAGTGTTTGTATCCATCTATGTGCTCTGTTGTGTATGTTTATAGTTATAAATCTAATGCCTTCCCAGTTTAGGGATTTACGCCTTTGGTGCTAGTCTCTAGCCCCTGGCCTATAGAAGGCGGTCTTGGGGTAGTCACGGAATGGGCTCTGGAGGATGGGTCGTGACAGTCCAACCATTATACATAATTGGGATGAAACCATTACTGTATCTTACAGCATGGAACATCCCACTGAAGTCCTAATTCTCCCCTATGACATAAAATCCACTAGCTACCTCTACTCACCCACCAGCTAACTGCTCACCGCTACCACCTCATCAAGGATTCTGGTGTGTATTGTTAAATTTGAAAAAAAAATGTTTAACATGATTCTATTTAGTGATTTAACTCTACATTCATTCCATGTGAAATCTTTATTCACCATGGGTCTTAGGGTGATTTAAATTCCCCATTATTTTATCCCATATTTGAGGGGTAATTGATTGTCGTTATGGTCAAGCCACTCCCCCATAAATATATAAAGGATTCTTGCCTCCATCACATATCATTAGTCAACCCCCTAGGATGATTTCTATACCAAGGGGTCATGCTGCACAATAATTTTCCACCGCCATTTTTTTTCTTCTTCATTGTTTTTTATTTTTATAATTTTTGTTTAAATTTTTATTTTCAATTATATTTTTAATTTCGTTTTTCTATCAATAAAAAAATATCATTCTTTTTTATTATATTGATAATCAATTTATCCATATTTTTTCTTATTATTTTATTTTATTATTTTAATTATTATTATTATTATTGATAGTATTAATATTAATATTAATATTAATATTAATATTTTTATTAAATAAATATTATTATTATTAATATAAATTTAACATTATTATTTTAAAATTATTTTCTTTGTTTTCTTCTTTTACTTATTGTTCTTCTATTAAAAATTATAATAATTAATATTATTTTTACTATAATATTACTTCTAATGTTAAATTATATAAATCTTCATTGCTTTATTTTATCACTTTATCTCTCTCTCCCTCTTCCTCTAATCATCCCCCATTCTTCCATTTTTATTTTATTCATCCAAAAAATTTTATATTTGTTTATTCCCTCTTATTGTATTCTCTTTCCTTCCACTCCACCATTATGATATCATACACTCGTAAACGAGAGACTAACACTAAGTCTTGGGCAATGGCGAGTTCAAGGTGTAATTGAATTTTACATAAAATTTTATCTTATAGTTGTGGTAAATTTCAGTAGATTGATTGTTGAGGAAACTTTCCCTCATTAGATTACATCCCACCAATGACATGAAACTCAATTTTTTCTATTCTTTAATTTATCAAAATTTCCCTCTCTCTATTGGTTAGTTCTTATCAGGTTTTCCATGAACTAATAAATGTGTAAAACATCATCTATAGAAATGATTCTTGGAATATGAATCCTCCTAGACCTAGGATTGTCCTTAACCTTGACTAAATTAGGGGTCAAATTAAGGGTGACTAATAATTCAATGATATTCCCCAATTTCTAAACAAAGAATGGTATTCCAAAAATGAGAATTCATTTTTAGATTATCAAGATGAAATACAACACTTTAAGGGGAATAATTATATAACTTTAATCCAAACACAAAAACCATGTACTTTAATCCTTAAATTATTCTCTTTGGATTTTAATCTTATTATAAATTTATGTTTTTTATTTTACATGCAATTTCTTTAAATAATCAAAAACCCAAAAAGATTGTAATATTATTCATTTAATTCATAAAGAAAAAAAGAAAAAGTTATGTTATTTAGATTATTTGAGTGAACGAACTAAAAGGATCCTCAAGTGAGACAACTTAGGTCAACCACTATGTTGCACTATGAAAATAATATTTATTTTTCCACGCACCCCATTAATCATGTGTCATGGTTACTCTTAGTGGAATCAAAGAGGTTATGCATTCATTTAAGTGAAAATTTTTATTAAAAATGATAGAACTAAAAAAATAAGGATTTGATATATTCTCAATTACATTTAATTTACATAGATAATATGTCATATTACAATTAAATTACAATTTAACATAAATAACATTCAAATTTAATAAATTAATAAAATATATAAAAATAGAAGTGGGGAAATGAGTCGTGGTAAAGGCCATTACTAACATTAGGATCGAGGACTTAATAGAAAGTCATGTTTTGGTTTTCTAAAAGATTTATTAAATATAATAAATATTTTGGAAAACAAATCTATTTCCCACCCCTATTGGCTGGTGGTAGAATTCTGTGGTGGCCCATTTCTACAATCCATGTGTATTGTTTTTTTATTTTCTTTAAAATATAATAAATGATGTGTAGTTTTCCACCTTCCCATTGCTCAACCACCTTATAAGGATCTTCCCTTCAGAAAATACACTACCTAACCAGGTCAACAGGGTAAGGGTTGGGCCATATCCAACCTTGTCCAACCTGCCCATCCTAACTATCCCAGCATAGTCCCAAAATATCCTCGAACCCATTTTATGGACTAAAAAATGATATATAATTTCAAAAAAAATCTACAAAATATTTTTAAGTATTTGTAATTTAATTTTTTTGGATTTAGAATATATTAATAATTATGTAGATTTATTTTCAACGATAATTTAATGTATTAAAAATTTTATTGGGTATGTTTTATTTTATTTTATTAATATTATAATCTTTCAATACATTTTTACTGATCATGAACCAAGTCTGACCTGTGAATACTTGTTTTATAATATTTAAATTTTATTTATTTTCATGAATATTGTTTTATTTTAAGTAATTATAAAATATAATTTTCAAATATTATCATTTAACTTCTATCTATATACAATATATAATATATTATGTGTCTATATTTTATATAATTCAATATATTTAAACATTTCAATGTACCTTTACCCACATGTAGGTATACATATACAAACAGGATTATTCCATAATGACATTGTTCTTAGATGAAACTGGCATAGATATAAGAAAGATATAATATATTTGAGTAATATAGACACTATAATTTGAGTAATCATATGACTTGTTAAATTTCACAAGAGTCTTAGTTGATCCATCATCCACTTAATGGATCAATCGATAATACAAATATCAGGATCATGTTTTATTTATTTATTTTTTCACTCATTGTTAATTATTTTATTAATGTGTTGATATTACCCAATCACATAAAACAATTAAAGAGAATTAATAGATGAAATTAATAAGTATATTTTGAATGATTTTTATTTTATCATGGTTAAGATAATGAAAGTAATAACATAATAATAACAATGATAAATAAAATAATATTTCATTTATAAAGTAAATAAATAAACAAAAAAATTATTAAAAGTAGATATTATTTTATAAAAACAAATAATCACATAAGATATGATGGACCAATATTTTGGAGTTCTCTTCTATCATGGATTAGGATTACTCATTATATTAGAGAATTATAATTATTATGGTAGATTAACTTCACTTAAAAAGTATATATAGCTTGGTATGTGTAATTTTAGAAGCATGTGTTGAGAAAATACATGTTAATAATCTATAGGATATGATATTTTTAGTTGTTCACTTAAAATCATATTTATATGATACATACAATAGTACGTGTTTCACCAATCATTTTAAGATTACTCAATGCATCTTCCACATATACATGACATTATATGTGCATATATTCTTAAATAGTTTCATCATTTATAATCTATTTGTAATGGATTAAATTGATTAAATTCATTGAATAAGTATAATGGGAATAATAATATCCCATGATTTTGAATATGACTAATTCTTTTCATTAAATTAAATGCATTGAGTACGTATATATAAAGGGATGATATCCCTCATGTTGTGTACAACCAATTGTATTAAATCCTATTGATACATTATTAATTGTGAAATATATTTTATCACTAGTTGAAGGAGATATAACCCCTTATAAATTTATGGATTACCAAGAAATATTCTTGGAACCTTTCTATGGTGTAATAACATTGGAGGCATCAGGATTTTGTTCATTCATCTAGTTATTAAAATAAAACATACTCTATAAAAGATTAAAGATTGAGATTGATATTACCTGAGGATAGAAATTTATGATTTTATATTATTTTATATTTTGAGTATATCAATGATAGAACAATATTTTTATGAGTTTTATTCTTTATCATTTGTTCATATGATAAACCACAGAAAACTATCAGTGGTATTAGGTTGTCATTATCCTCATCATATCAACACGTTTATTACACCATTAAATGAAGAACACATTTTAGTAAATCATAACATGTTTTAATCCTATAAACATAACATTATATGATAATATAATCCTAGGAGAACCACATTACATCACATTAAAATTGTTATCATAATATGGAGTGAAATTCATGGTTTTCATTAAGAAGTTAACACAATTCATCTCACTACTCTTGGAAAACAAAGCATTAGCATTTTAGGTTGTTTATAAAATGATTCTATATAATAGAATTTGATATGTTGGAATATTTATGAAAATTATAAATGTGTTTTATAAATTAATTATACTATATATTTCTTTGTGGATAATTTTTTTATTGATTTGTAAATAATTCTTATAAATATTAAATCAACATTATTGTGGTAATATTAAGAATATATTTTTCAAATATTTGTGGTTTATAAAATGTATTTTGGGAATATTTTATTTTATAATGAGTTAATAAAATAATTATCATTGGTTTAAAATTATTTTTATAAATTATTATGAAACATTTATTTATAAAATATTCAAAATATTAGATGTTATTGTTTAAAATTCCTTTATAATAAAATACATGACATGATTTTTTATAATTAAATAGCATTTTTATTTTGAAATAAAAAGTTAATTTTGTAAATTGTTTATATGTAACATTAATTAGGTCAAAATATAAAGTTGTTTATCATTATAATTTTGAATTTTTCAAAATCATTTATCTTGTATTCTTCAAAATAATATGGTCTTTGTTTAAGATATTATTTATACCACATTAAATGTGGTTTAATTATTTATTTAGTAAGTGGTTTAAATACTATTAAATATTTTATATTTATATTTTTTAAAAAATTATATAACAGAAATCGAAATAGTAATTTTTTATAATTCCTAAATTATAATATATTTAAATTAATATTACATATAATGAATAATATGAAGTATATCATTTTAATTATTGATATAGTGTGTTTATATTATAGATTATTAAACATAAAAAATTATTATCTTAATTATAAAAAGATTATGTTATTCTCTAACATTTAATTGTGGATATGAAGTGTTTATATTTAAAAAATTAATTTTAAAATATGAATAATGTATATGATTTATGTGAAGAATTGATTTTCAATGATACAAAATTACATTTAATTCTAGGTGTGACACCATAATATCATGCTTTCTATCAACCTTGACATTAATATGTTATTTTTGGATATGAATCTACAGATTATACACAAGAGGGGGGTGAATTGTGTCTTTTTCAATTTTTTCAATAACTCTTCTCTTGAACGAGTTCTGTCCTTTATACTTTATCAGATTTGATCATGCAGCAGAAAAAGTAAAAATTAAGAACCCAAAGATGTATAGTGGTTCGGGGAAAAGAAAGCCCCTAGTCCACTCCACCAACGCTCTACTCCACGAGCTTGGTGATTTTCACTATCTGGTCCTCTTTTCCACAGACCGATTCACAAATGAGTACAGGGATTTGACACCTTTACAATCCAAGGAAAAACAAAGCCTTCTGGTTCAAACACGAACCTACACAACATATAATGAGAAGCTGGTTACTCAAGAATAAAAATAATTTGAGAAAGAAATTTCCAGTTGATCTTCACAATTGCTACAGAATGCAATTGAAAGCAGATGGATCAAAGTCTCTAGAAATATTGATCTTCAAGACGAAGCAGTTCTGAGTTGATCCAGTTGTAGTAGATATATAGATATAGTTCACAACCTCAGCAGTAGTATATCCACAGTAGATATTTGATGTAGAACATGTGAATCTTCTATCAAGTTCCTTTTTCTTGAACAAACAGGGCTTTTACGCTCATGTTGAATCAGAAGATCAATCGTGAATAGTTGCAATCTCTGTTTTCCACCTGTTTTAATAATCGATCGATCAGATCCCCTTTTACCTAGTGTTTCAGATAGATCATATATAATAAAGCATATCTCCTGCACATTTAGTTTCATAAAAGTCATCTTCTGATTCGCGATATTCAAAAATTTTAATTTACAGAGAAGTTGTAACTTCACTTAAGACTCGCCATAAAAATCTCCTTTTAATTCGATCTTAAATCCATTAATAAAAAGGCTTTGAATCAGTCAAAGTCGTAATTTAAAAACGAATTTAAATCCCGCTTGAAATCCGCCCAGAAATCAACTTACTGATCATTGTACATAAATACCGTCTGCCAAAATTTTCGACGCCAAATGTAAGGTTGATGACGTGGCCTAAAAACGTAGGGTTAATAACATAGTCTTCAAACGTAGGGTTGAAAACATAAGGTTGATAACAAAGGTAGGGTTGATCATCCATAGTTTTTCTTCAACATTCAAACGTACGGTAAAAGATCCATACTTTTACTTGATCCATACTTTTCCAAGAACGTATGGTTGTTCACAAAAGTAAGGTTGATGAACCATAATTTTGAGAAATAAACATAACCTTTAGAATTTACATATGGTTCTCCTTCCATACCTTGATGATAACCAAAACATAGGGTTCCTTCCTAACGTAAGGTTCTTCTTCCATACTTTGCTAAAAACCAAAACGTAGGGTTCCTTCCTAACATAAGGTTCTTCTTCCATACTTTTCTCTTATCTCAAAAAGTATACTTTATTTTCTTCCTTACGCTATGTTTATCCACGTAGGGTATGAACAGTGATTCCAGAACGTGCTAAAACAGATTCCACGCTATATTCATCTACGTATGATGTGAACAGTGTTAACAAAACATGCTAAAACAGATTCCGCGCTAAGTAATAAATTCTCGGTATTTCAAGAGTAAAATAAATTAATAAACTCCTGCAAAATACTAAGTAAAATCATTAAAAAATAACTAAGGGTATTTGTGAGCATCAAAATTATCATAAAGAGATAGAGTATTATTTTCAATAATCTCCCCCTTTAAATAACATTAATACGCATTGTTGAAAACAATACTTTGCTCAACAATTATTTCAGTTTTGATCATGAGAATAGTTTTTTATTATAGTTTAAGAATATTAGGTGTTAAAGATATCATGAATTTAATTATATCTTATGTATTGAATCTTAGGGTAGAGGGGTTTGGGTAAGACTTCTCACTAGCATGTAGGCTTATTCCTTATTCAAGATAGGTTGGGGTTTTCAATCTATGGTTTCAGGTTTACTCATGTGAAGATTTGAAATCTTATATAACTCAATTTATTTACATTGATATTTCATGTACATTATTAATGATGTGAATTTATATATATATGAATTTACTTGTATTCAATTTTTGGGAATATAATATAAATATGTGGTTTTTTAAAAGGATACACATTAATGTTGTATGAAAACAATATATTTGATGATGGAATATGGATTCCAAAACTAAATAACTATAATCAAGCACGCACCAATGAATAAAATATGAAATATTAAAAAATTTCACAATATGTAATATGTTTAATATTATAGTGGTTCATGTTATAATAGTGAGACTATTAAATAGAAAAGACCCTTAAATACCAAGTGTTATACTCCTTCCAATGTGACACATTTCCTAAAATTGATCATTTAATTAGGTAGGTCAATATCAGATGACTACCCCTTTATTTAGGAGTGTAATTTCAGCCCGACCTGGCCCGAACAACCCCATGAGGCGGACCAAGCCCAACCTCGGGCCGTCCCAAACCATCGGGTCGGGCTGGACCTTTTTGGGCCGGGCTGGGCTTTTTCGAGTCGGGCCATGGTGGGCTTTTATTGTTTTCAAAATAATTTTATCTTTTAAATTTTATTATTTAAACATTTTTTTAACATTTACTTAAAACGTTTCTTTGCATTTATTTTTAAACGCATGTTTTTTAAAAACGTTTATTTTATTTTTATTAACATTTTAGAGTGGGTGGATATGTTTTTTGGTCTAAATAGATTTATATATTGTGAATATATATATATATATACATATATATTATTTGAAAATTGTAAAAAAAATAAAGAGGGGTGCACAGCTGTTGTGGGTGAGTTTAAAGCCGTGTCATTTAAACGTTTTTCTAACATTTTTTTAAAACATTTTTTATATTTAATTTTTTAGCTTATTTATAATTTTTTAAGAATTTGTTAATATTTTTTATTTAAACAATTTTTAAACCATTTTCTAACATCCATTTAATATGTTTTTGAATTTTTTAAATGCATGCTTTTTACAAGTATTTTTTTAAAACATTTAACTTTTTTTCATATTTTAATTTAAAAAGTATTTTTTAAGTGTTTTTTTAAAAAAACTAATTTAAATGTTTGTTTTAAAAACTTTTTTAAACATTTTTATTTAAACCTTCATTTAAACCATTTTTTAACACTTGTTTAAAACGTTTTTTTACATTTTTTATACATTTAATTTAAAACATTTTTTTGAACGCATATTTTTTACATGTATTTTTTTAAACATTTAACACATTTTATGTAAAAATATTTTACTATGGGTGGAAATTTTTTTTCAAAATAAATTTATACAGGTCTGTGAATTTATATATATTATGTACAAATTAAAAAAAAATTAATGAGTTATTGGGGGTGCACAGTAGTGGGTGGTGGGTTTAAAGTGTTGTTATTTAAACGTTTTCTTATATTTTTTTTAACTTATTTATGAAAATTACTTTTAAGTGTTTGTTTAATTTAAAACATTTTTAAATTTTTTAGCAAGGCAGACCCGACCCGGCCCTATTTGGACTGAAATTACACCCTTAGCGGGTGCGCAACAGTGGGTGAGTTAATTTTTTTCTAAATAGATTTATATATGTATATATAGTATATATAATATATGCAAGTTTTATCATACTTTAAAAAAATTAATGAGGTTGGGGGTGTGGAAATATCATTTGGTGAGTTGTTATTTTTTTGTTAATATATAATAAGTTATTATATAGATATATATATAATTTGAGGAAATTGTAAAAAAATAATTATGGGTTGGGGGGTGCGTTGCAGTGGGAGGGTTAAATTTTTTCTAAATAAATTTATATATAATATATGCAAGTGGTAACATATTTAAAAAAATTAATGGGGTTGGGGGACGTGTGTGAACATCATTAGGTGAGTGTGTTATTTTTTTTTGTTAATATAAAATAAGTTATTATATAATATTAAATCATTGACACACATATATATTATTAATGGATTTTTTAAAGGCATACTTAATTGATATATATTATTAATAGATTTATATATAATATTAATGGCTTTGTTTACACACATATATATATTATCATATCATTGATATATATATATATATTATTAGTAGATTTTTTTTATATATACATATATATAATATGAAAGTTTCATCATATTTAAAAAAATTTGTGAGGTTGGGGGTGTGCGTGAATATCATTGGGTGAGTGTTATTTTTTTTATTAATATATAACAAGTTATTATATATATATAATATTAAATGATTGATATATATATATATATTTATATAATGAGAAAATTATAAAAATAATAATCAGGGGTTGGGGGGTGCGTCGTAGTGGGTGAGTTAATATTTTTCTAAATACATTTATATATGTATAGTATATATAATATATGCATGTTGCAATATACTTAAAAAATTAATGAAGTTGAGAGACTTGCACGAACATCATTAGGTGAGTGCTATTTTTTTATTAATATACAACAAGTTATTATATATATATATAATATTAAATCATTGATATATATATAGTAATAGCTTTGTTTATATATATATTATATTAAATCAGATACATATACATATATATATATGTGTGTGTGTGTGTGTGTGTGTTATTAATGGATTTTTAAAAACCACACTTAATTGATATATATTATTAATGGATCTGTTTATATATATACACTATTATATATATAATTATATATATATATATATATATTTATACACACATTATAATTGTATATAATAATAATTATATGTATATATATAATATTATTTTTTGTTGATATATAATGATATATGCACATATATATAGAAATATAAATATATACACACATATATAGATAAATATATATGTATACATATACATGTATATATATATAGGTATATATATGTATGTATAGATGTATATATACATAGATATATATATATATACAAGTATATATATATATATAGATATATATATACAGATAAAGATACATATATAGATATATATAAAGATATATATATAAATATAGATATATCTATATATATACAAGCCTGTGATTATTTAATAGGTGCAGCGCCTAGACCAGTTGGTTCAGGCGTAGCCTTGGGAGCTCGAGGAAGGGGGATCGAATCCCCCTACCCGTAGTTTCCCTGTTAAATTTTTTTACAGCAGGCTGGGATTCGCGCGGGCCGGGCTTTTTTGGGCCGGCCGGGCCCATGGGCCTTCTTGGAAAGGCCCAGGCCCGACCCGCTGAACCTATGGCCCAAGCCAGACCTGGCCCGATGCGGGCTTTGTTGGTTCGGGCCGTTCAGGATTTCGGGCTAGGCCAGTCGGGCCGCCAGACCAAAATTACACCCTTACCTTTATTGCACACTATAAGATTATTCTTGGATTTTTATTTGTGATACACTAGCATGAAAAACCTATAGGATATGATTCTAATATAAGAGAGTTTAGTTTATCCATATGACGGACATGGTTAAAATGTTACTCACACAATTACCCATGATTCAAAAAAATTGCGATTGGAATATTTACTTGCCTAAATAGTCATTTCATATTTACATGATTAACCAAGTTAATTTCATGGTGAAATATTGTTCTTTTCTTAATAAATGGATGTGATTTATGGGGTAGCCTTCTTATTACGTGTAATTTCATTTAAATTCTATTATGAATAGATATAAGACATGATATTCATTTGATAAAACCTTATCATTAATGATAATACATCATCATCATCAAGCATAACTTTGACACCAAAAAGTAGAATATTAATGTAAAAATCTCTTGAGACTGGTATATTATGAAAATACTATTATGTAAAAAGGATTTTATTTTTTAATATAATACCATCAAGAGTAACCAAACTATTGAAGATGTTCAATAGGTTAATCTATTTTTCCTATGAAAATAAAAAAATTCCTCTTAAGGTTCATTTAAGTCTTTGTATAAGATAAATGATATATCATGTTATATTTGATCATGTTGAAGAATTCATGAAAATAATACCCTATTATTCTCAACTATTGTGAACAAATGTTTTGAATATTTGGATTTCTAGTTTCTATTAATGTATATAAAATTAAAGTGTGTGAAAGCTCATACAAAAAGATGGAATGTTATTTTGGTGAGTAAAATAATGTATCTTCAAATAGAAAATCAATTTCATTGAAAATCCAAGGGTCTTATCGGGTGGGATTGTTGATCAATTAAAATGGAATTTTCATTATTCCATAACATGTTTTAGGAAACTCCATGAATGCCTATGTCTGGTGTATGTGTTATATAAGTTTATTCCATGATTTTTAGTGGAATGTGATACCAAATGTATACTTTTATGTGTTTGAAATATATTGGATCAAAAAACTAAGGTATTAATTTATTGCGCTTATAGTTTGTATTCTTGTAATGAAGAAAATAGTTTCTACATTAGTGATTTGAATATAAAGATATATGTAAATTTTAAATGAATCTAAAATAAAGGATATATATCTTCATCATATTAATATTATGTGAAAATATATGTTATTTGTCAACAAAAAGTTATTATTAAATACACATAATTATTAACTGAGAACACATGGTTTACGATTAGATATATTCTGAAACATTTTTGAAAGCGATATAATGGAAACTATCTTTATCTAGTTTTTCAAAAATATAAGTGAATTTGATCCCATCAATCATCATTGACATATTTTATAGAATAATATTATTTCCAATAGAATTTTCTAAACATATAGAATACCATATGTGATATAGAAACAATTTTTTTGTTAAATATTTTAGCTAAATGGAAATATTTGTTATTTATTGATATAAAAAAGTTTTTTCTGAATCATAGAAAAATACTTGGAGGCGGATTTAAAGTCTATGAGGCTTGTGAGAGTATGTTTGAACTAAATAAGGTTCAAATTTAATAAATAAATTATTTTACCTATATTATTTAAAATTAATATTCCTATAATATCATAATAAGTTTTGATATGTCACAAAAAAATGTAATTTTTTACATTTAGTTATTAATGGAAAGTGAATACTGATATTTGAAAATGGTTTATGGCATCATATAATGTAAATGTAAATTAATAATAACATATTTTAGGATTCAATGGTTATTGATAATGTAAATAGTTAAAATGATTCCAAGGAAAAATTTATGGTATAGGTTCAATGCATAATGATGATGTAAATATTAGAAAGAATTATTAATGGAAGACATATGATAACATCATAACATTTAGTGTACGAATGTTATAAAATTTCAATAAGTTTTCAATGTTGAACATTAGGAATATGAATCATAAGTCACACCTTGATTCAAAACAGATTACTTTATAGATTGAAATCACTAACTTTTTATTTGGAGTATTTTATAAGGTGGCTATATAGTGGGTTAACAATAATTATATATATATGTAATGAATTGATAAAACATGAAAAATGTACCAAACATAAAGAAAATCTAGTAGTTTATTATTAATGATATGGTAAATAGATAATTATTTATGTTATTATTATTAATGATAAAGATTATAATATATATCATGGATTTATAATAAATTAGATATCAATTTATCATTTATTCATGTGTGCTTCAAATTTACAAGAATAATACCTGATAATTATCCCTTTAAAATACAATTTTAAGTTATCCCAAATTGATTATCCTCGTAAAGTATAATAGGTTTCAATGAAATATAATGAATAACATGAATATAATCTTATACTTTTATGGATGATTGTATAAAATGTATCAATAATATATTCATGAGGTTATATGTGGTGTCATATTACATGGATTGACCATATAAAGTATATATGAAGGGGTTTAATACAATCAAAGATATCATTTGTGGAATATGATAATTATCAATCCATATTTCCTAAGATTGTTGAGATAGATAGTATGAAAACCTTCATACATTTATTATTTACATGTTCAAGTCAAATGTTACTTTTATAGTAAGGGGTTGTTTGGGTATGTTTCTGATCATGTGATTGGTTATAGTACAACCAAGATGTAATTTCCCACTCAAATATTAAGTAAAGACATAAAAAACTTGATATAACCAGACATAAGAAACTTCCTTATAGATACAAGTCACATATGGGGTTTACAACAATGGGGATGAGAACTAGGTGATGTACTCATCTAATATATGAATGATATGTGATGTATTAATTACTAGGTTAGACTTTTTGATGAATCAATATAATATTATTTGGACGATACTAGATTTAAATGCTCTATGACTAGTATTAACTTTATTACATTCAAAAATGGATTTAATATAGTGTATATATTATGTATATGATTAATTTTATATCTTAGATGTTCATATTGAGATATGAGCATGTTTGGTGGAGATTACACCAGACAACTATGTTTTTAGAGTAGAATAATTTTTTTGATAGAGGCCACATTTTTATAGAATATATAAAATATTGAATTTGTATTTTTTTAATACTACTATATACCATAGGGGTACATAGTTATTCATTATGATAATGTAATTCCCCAAAAATCTAATGTTGGAATATTGTATTCCATAGTGTGTGTGATATGAAACACATAGCATTTATGTTAAATAATATCTCCAGTATTTATAATATAATTACTAATTTTAGAAAATTTAGAATGTAATTTGACTTTAAATGAAAACAAAATTGATTTTTGTTGCGTCACAAACAACAACTACTTCTTTTGAAGGCATACATTACACGCAATATCGAGTTTTATAGAACAATAATATATCATTAAATTATATTATTTTAAATTAATATAATAATGATTAACATAACCATAAAATTAGTGGTAATAAATATTATTAACAAACTAAAGAATATATATGGTTTATATGAATATAAAATCAATTAATTTGGAAGCCAATTAATTTTAAATTAATATAAGAACTAATTGAATAAAAAGGGAATATTTTTATTTTTATGCTTACAAAGATGTTTTATAATAATATATTAAATTGAGTACAATTAGTGAGTGGTATAAATTTAATATATATATTATATATTCAATAATTTTTTTTATATTAATCTAATATTTTTTTTGGGCACATGATATGAAAAATCACATTATTACAGAAAAATCCAATAATTTTATTAAGTCTCGTTTATAGTAGTTTAATGTGGAACCTATTATAAATCCATTTTTTATAAATTTATTTGATATTATATTTCAAAATAAACATCATCATTGAAATATAATCATAAAAATTAGGTTATAGTTATTTTTTGGTATTTTTATGTGATGTTTCATTTTTTAATGAATACTAAAAAATAAAGAAATTTAAATCAAAACGGTATTTTCATATAATTATTTATATGGTTAAAATATAATATTAATTAGTTTTCAAGTCTAATTAGAGAAATTTTGTATCATTAATCTAATTTCGGACATTTTAATAAATTTCACAATGAAATTGGATAAAAAACATCTCAAACCTTGGATCATTTTTATTTTAAAAACCCTAATTGTCGTCCCATCTATAGGATTAATTTTATTATAACTTCAGCCAATTTTTTCATTTTAATTTGGAAAAACTGAAAACATATTTTAAATATTCAAAATTTAGATTGATTAATAATTTCAAATTATCTTTTCAAAAAAATTTAGTGAATGTGATTGAAATTAATTAAAATGATTAAGAGAAAAATTAGCTTAACAAATGACTAAACATTTACCTTAAAGGGAAGTGACCTTGAAAAATTTCACAAAAAACATTATATGAACATATTTTAATCATATTATTCCTTTTTTTGAATAGTATCAATTATTTAATCTACTTTAAATTTAAAAACGTGGGTAGAATTCCCTTTTCCAAAATTTAGAAGAGGGACACCCCTCATCAACTATAAAATGCACTCGAGCCTCTAATATACTAACACATCCCAATACACTTTTTCATGACCAATTTATAACAAAATAAATCTTAAAAATACATCTTCTAAACATATTTGTGTCCCATTGGGTATAAATCTATCCATGTAATCTCTTTGGTGCAATCCAAGAGGAGTTACTGGAGTAAGAGGTAACATCCTTCATCATGAACTTTAGTTTTGTTTCTTTCTCCACTCCATAATTATCCTTATTCCATTATTGTGTTGTAAAAAATCCATCCTAGATATATTTATATGTTTTCATTATATGTTTTAAACATTAACTTATAGACACAACCATCTAATGGGTAACAAATATACTATTTATTTAACGACAAACTACTGCCTAAAAAAACGAGATCATTTGTTTTTTCCTTTACCACCTCTCATGGTTTGGAATTATAATAGAAATTATATTCATATATGGTATATATTATTTTTATATAATCTTTATGATTCTTTAATTTTTAATATGTAACATGCCTATATTATTTCAATTTTTTGTAAACACGATAACAACATTTGTGGAACTGTGGACAACTGCCTCCTAAAAGCGATGTAAATCGTTCACAATATACACGGAACTTATAAGAGTTTTTTTAATAAGAATATGTAAAATATATGAGATATATATGATAATTGAAATATAATATACATATTTTATAATATAAATTTTATTTTTTTAATTTAATAATGAAATGAATGTAGAGTTCATTCGTACGTATGACCTACCGTCTCCATTAACGGTTCATTTCATTTCCTATATCCTAATATTTTGAATTATTATAAATAAATATATAGTAAATATATATTATATTTGGAACATGTCTTAAATTTAAGATATGGTGAAACCATGATCTATTTAAGAAGAACGAAATTTAACAAGTCAAAACATACTTGAGAAACTGTGCAATTAACAACCAAAATAGTGAAAATAAAAAATGTTTACAAATAAATATGCAATAACATTTTAAAATAATATAATAAATGATATTATAAATATTATTATGGTTACGGTATTAGTTAGTGACAATTTTAAACCAATTATATCGAATATTAATGGATTTTTACCCAAAAAGGTAATGCAAGGTAAAGAATTTTGTCCCAATTTACATTCCACTAAGACTTATTTGTTGTTATGCACGTAGTTTATTTTATATGGTGTATCTAATACCATTTGACAAGATATATCATGAATATATTTATTCTGATGATATTATATGGTTTATTTATAGTTATTCTTTCACGGATATTATGCTTCAAATGTTTCAAAGTGGTATGTGAAACATTCAAGTGTTTAAATATTAGTCTCTTCAAGAAAATTTTTAATCATTATCTTTGCATTATCACTTCCTTTTGTGATTGTAGACATTATATTAAAGAAATAAATTAATTTTTTTTATGCCTAAATTATTATTTATGGTCCTCATACTGACAAACTGTCATATAATGTCATGATTCATTCATTATTCCTAGTATTTTGAGTTTCAAATTTAATTATTTCATCTAGGGGGATTTGAGTTAAAATTTACCAAGTGGAAAAAAATATCCTAACCCAATTTAATATCATTTAGATATACTAATACCTAATTGTTTTTAATATTCAATGAATATTTGTATATTACATTGATTATCTATTGATCTACTTCAACTTCCTTATCTGGATTTAAAATTGATACAAATATTATACTCATTTATTGATTCTCACTTCCTCATTATAATATTTTAATGTGTTTAATTTATAATCACATTATTTTAGGATTATTTACACCAAAATTTCCATCAAAGATAAATATTTTATAATTTTCTAAAAAAACAAGTCCTTTTATTCTAATCCTGTTATTCCAGAACTTTATCAAATAGTAGTACTATTTTACCACTCTTTGGAAAATAAAGTGTTTTAGAAAATTTTTAAAAGAAAACCCAAATTCATATCTCCCTTTATTCATAGAAAATTTTTTCTTATAAAAATTTTTTTTTCAAAAAAAAATTTAAAATGGATTTTTAACCACTCAAAAATTAGTGATTAAATAAAATTTTACCCTTTTTTCTTTTACTAATGCTTTCAATGTAATCTTCTTGAAATATTATGAATAATGAATATTTTAAAAAAATATACCATTTAAAAGAGGAATTGTTTTTACCTTATGTGGCATGTATGTATTTAAAAACTGTTATTTATTCAATGATTCTATTGTATGTATAAAAAGACACTTTTTAAATAAAATATTTTCCAAATAATATTTCAAAGAAATGGGTTTTCAAAAAAAAAAAAAATTTCCTCAAGAATTTTTTTAAATTTTTTTATAGTATTTATATTAATCATTGACACCAATACTATATTTATATTGCACATGAGATATTTTATATTGATACCATCCTTATTATTATTCTTTATGGTTTGTTATTTATTCATTTAATTAGATTATTCATATTCAGTTCCATGATACCTTTGTTTGTCAACAATAAATGTTCAATTTCCTATGATCATTTGACATTGAAATTACTATAATTTTCCCTATCATTTATCATGGATATGTTAATTTTTGAAACCATATATAATTTTCACATATAGTGTCTAATTAGATAGTTATTTTATTATCTTGGTAAATATTGGTAAATCTATATTATATATTCCATACAGATATTTGATGAGGCATATTATCTATTTTATTATTAAATAGGAGGAATTCATTAGATTGGAAATTATAGGAAGTGCTAAGACATTATATATCTGCTTGATTCATCGACATGTTATGATGAGACAAAATAGTTGAAAAAATTATATAGGTTTCTACTTGTATTTTTAAAGTATAATGTGAAAGGACTTCATTTTATAGGTTTTTATGTTTTTAAGACTTGACATCCAAAAATTAATCATTTCCCTCATTTTGATTAAATTATTATTTATCCCATATATTTTATGTCGTTAAATATATGAATGAATTTGATTATAATTTCATTGATTAAATGGATTGAGTTTTAGTTTCATACATTTCAATATTTATTTTTCTGTATCCACTTATTTGAATGAAATGTGTTTCTATTTATTTACCTTACCTTATTTATTATACACTTACTTCTCATTTTATTAATATAATGGAATATGTGTTAAATTATTCCCACAGAATCCAATAATTATACTAAGAATGATATGCAAGGATAATCTAGATGTAATAAAATTATTATTTATAGAATAAAATTATGTTGTACTTAGTGTATTAATTTTTAATTTAAGACTCATATATATATATAGTTTATGAATAATAAGAAAATATTTGATCCCACTGGGTTTGATTAAATGTAATAATGAAAATTTTATGGTAACAAACACTGACTCTGAGTTTCTGGGGTTCGGTCTATATATTTGGTATCATAGGAAATTTAGTTTCAATCACAGGAAATATATTTAGGAAAACATTGATTAGGAATATTTATCTAAGGAACACTATGAGGATAATTATATAAGAACTTCCTAGAATTCTTGTGTGGTAGATATTATGATGGTATTCCCAGAAATACACACATTTATGGATAATACAAGTAGATGTGGTTCTGTAATAGATGTACTTATGAGTAATAACATTGAGATGGTGTGTCAGGCCAGACTCGGTGTAACCTAGTACAATACAGTATGTCTTAATACACACATAGTTTAACCCTACTTGGGTAATGCTTATGATTAATCACATTTCACCTAAATTTGACCATATTAAATAGAAGGACATATATTGAAAAAAAATAGATTAAGTATTTATGTATTAGGGTTGTATTAAAAACCATAGTAAAAAGTAAATTTAGTGATTGACCTTATTTCAAAGATTCACATCATATTTTTTTGGAATTTATGTTAATATGGTCAAAGAAAAGGAAAAAATCTATTTTAGGTGACAATCCATCAACTCTAGAATATCCATGGGACATGTAATAATGACTAATGTATACTAAGGATTTCATGCTAACCACTAACCTAGTCAATTTACGAGATAATATTTCATTGTTTTTAGTTAAATAATTTTCAGAATAAATTTTAATTAGGAACTAGTAGTGTTAATTTTATTTTTATAGAATATTTTATTTACCATATCGGTATTTATGAGTATTTATAGTCTAATAGTTTGATTTGACAATATTTTATGATCCTTAAGTTCTGGTAGAAGTATATTTTTGTGCTTTGGGCATCAATGTTAATTTTTTCATCTCCATTTCATGATGTAATGGACGAGTTATAAATTTATTGAACAACATAAAAATGATGAACTTATATTAATATAATATATCATGTAATAATATATCCTTATATTATTGGTTAATAAAATAATTCCTCACCATTAGGAAGAGTATTTAAAATAATCTATCCTAGTCAATTAATTTTTATTAAACTGATGGTCCTTTAAATCACTACAGATTTATAGATTTGGGGACCTCAACATTTTATTGTCTATTCACTTAATTGTGATCGATGACCTCAATAACTCCCTATAAATAGTTACACTTTTCCTCCAATTATATATCATTACTTTCAAAAAATGTTTTAATACATAGATACTTAGTTATATGTTATTTAATGTGTCCTTTATACTAACCATTATATCTTTTCTAGAGTATTTATTGGAAACCCTTCTAAGGATTTGGTATTTCAAACATAAGAAATATCAAAGAAAATATCACAATGATTTAGTTTAAATTCCAATTACAAAATTTAAATATTCTTAGGATAATGTAATGTCAATAAAATCTAAAGTTGGAACATTTTATATAATATTGTATATACCACATGATAACAAGAGCATAAGAGAATATAACATGCCTATAAATTAAATATTTAAAATAAATTTATTAAATTTTATAACATTAAATGCCTTCCCCATTGCGTTAAATTGTGTCACACAAAATAAAAAATTCTATGAAATTCTTACATTAAATGGAAGATTGAGTTTTACCAAACATCAATATATGACAAAAATATTATTATTTTATATAACAATAGATAACCTAGCCATTAAAATTATTGGTATAAGTATTATTAAATAAAATATAAAAATATTTGTTTTATGAAAATATAAAATTAAATTATTGGATACAAATTAATTATAAATGAATATAAGAACCACTTGATCCTAAAGGGAATATTTTTTTTATTCTCACAAAGCCATTTTATCCAATTTTATTAAATAATTTACAATTATTGAGTTAAATTAATTTAATATATATATATATGTATTTAAGTATTATCTTCAATCAATTAATATTATTTTCATCTAATATATTTAGTAGACATAATATAAGAACAAACCCAATATTACACATAAAAACAAAATTTTTATTAAGGCACTTTTACCACCTTCTCATTGTGAACCAATTTTCAATCCAATTTTTGGAACTTTTATTGATTTTATAAATAAAAATACACATTATATTTAGAAATAAGAACATAAAAATAAGTTTAATGTGATAATGTTTTATTTTTCTGTGATTTTTCATTTTCTAATGAATGGTGAAAAATAATGAATTTCAATTCCAAATTAGTTTTTTGTCCAAGTTATTTTAAATGATAAAATATAATTTTAATTGGTTTTAAATATTATCTATATAATGTTTTATTAATTTATCCAATTTATCTTGTTGGAATCAATTTTACATTGAAATAGGATACAAAAATCATCTCAAACTTTTGATGGTTTTTACTTTAAAAACTCGCAGTGTCGTCCCGTATGTGGTATTAATTTTAAATTAATTTCGTCAACATATTTAGTTGGAATTGAGAAAATTGGATTATATAATATAAATCGGAGTGATTTATATTTTATAATAATTTCATCTTTGTTTTAGACAAAAATATATTACTAAATGTGATTAATACTAATTACAATGGTTAAGAGAAAAAATAGCATAAAATGGACTAATCCTTAAATATATGATCCAAAATAACCTATAAACATGTAATAAATAATTTTTTTAAAAATATTTCAACCATAGACTACTGTTACATGAATAATTTCCATTATCGAATCCATTTAAATGAAAAAATAATGGGGGGAGATTGATTTTCCAAAATTTTAAATAGTGTCACACCTCTTCTATTATAAAATGGAACTAAAGCCTCCCACTTCCTTGCACCTCTCAAGCCACTTTGTATTAAAAATATCATCCCAAATAGATCGTAAACATACTTACCCAAAATATAGAATAGGGGTCTGGGGCATAAATCCATCCAAGTATGCCTTTTGGTGAAAACGAAAAGGAGCTACCCGAATAAGAAGTAACATCCTTCCTCAATATCATTATTTTTGTTTTTTCTACACTCCTTAAATTATAAATATTCAAATTTCATGTAATAAAATATTAAACCTAATATAATATATTTTTTATTATATGTTTTCTACCTGAAAATACACACACTACGATGTAGTGGGTAACGAACTTACCGTTTATGTCTATGGTGAACTATCGCCACACAAAATAATGTCATTAATTTTTCATTTACCACTTTCCACGGTTGGGAATTACGATGGATATTATTTTTATATATGATATATACAATATATATATATATATATATATATATATATTTATAAGGTATTTATGCTTCATTAATTAATATATATAACATATCTTTATTCTTCAAATTTGGTGTAAGTATGATAAAGTCATTTATGGAAGTGTGGACTATCGCATCTTAATTCGATCTGATTAATTCACACTATAAATGGAACATATAGTGGATGGTTTTAGTAAAAATATGTGAAATATATGACATATATATGATGATAATATTTTAATATACATATATATAATTTAGTTTTCATTCTTTTAATATAACAAAGAAGTTAAAGAAGTGTTCAAGTGTATGTACAACTAACAGTCTCTGTGAAAGACGCTTTTCATTTCCTTTATTAAAATATTAGGAAATATTATAAATTATAATATTATGATTTTTTATAAAATTTAAATAATTGTTTATATTTTTTATAAGTTGAATTAATTACCTATGTATGAATACCAACACGTAAAAAAGACAAAACATTCTTGAGAAACTAGGCAATTAACACCCGAAATAGTGAAAATAATAAATTCGTACTAACAAACGGGTAATAAGATATTATAAGAAGATAATATATGATATTATAATTATGAGTTTGGTTATAGTATTTGTTTTTGACTCATTTAAATCAATTATATAAGATGTTAATTGAAATTCACCAAAAATGGAAATTAAAGGTAAGGGTTTTCATCTCAATTTACATTTCATTGAGACATATATGTTTTTATACACCTAGATTGTTTTATATGGTGTATATAATAACTTATATCATGTTATATATTTAATATATTTAATATAAATTTATTATAAGTTCCATTTAATGTTGTTACTTCATGGTGAATATGACTCAAATGTTTTAATGTGTTATGAGTCACATTGGGGTATGTTTAAATATTATATTTGAAATCTCACATAATTTGGTGATTGTTAATTTTCTCTTGAAACAACCAATTTATTTTTCAGCACGTTATTCCTTATATATGGTTTTCATACTAAATTTTTTTCCTGTAATATCATTGTGTACTAATTCTTCATGGTATTTGGAGTTTTAATTTGAATTATTTCATCTAAGGTGATTTTGATTAAAATTTACCAACTGGAAAATAATTTCATAACCAAGGTTTTTCATTGGGTTATACTAATACCTCATTTTCATTAATATTTTTTTTTTGAGTATTTATATAATGATAGTAAATATAAATTTATTTATTTCTACTTCCTTATGTGTATTTATAGTTGATACACATAATATACTCATTGATTGAATCTAATTTCATCATTGCATCATTTTCAAGTGTTCACATTAAAATATCATTTTTATCATGTGTTTTTAGACCAGAATTTTCTTGAAATATTTTTTTATCATTTTCTAATAAACACTTTTCTTTCCTTATACTATTTTTAGTCACAACCTCTATCAAATAATAATACCATTTTCCTACTCTTTGTAACATAAATTGATTTAGAAATTTTTTTTATGAAACCAGGGTTCATTTTAATCATTATATAGAGAGCTTGTTTTCATATAAAAACATAGTTTTCTCTAAATGATTTTTTAAAATGTTTTTTAACCATAAAAAAATTATTTATTAAATACATGTTTACCCATTTAATCTTCTACAAATATTTTAAAAGGAATCCTCTTATCGCTTTCCGAACCTGGGAATTTTCAAACCTTCTTAGCATAAAAAGAATGTTTTTACCTCATATGACATGTACATATTTACACACCATCATTTAATTAAAGATAAATTTTCATGAATACAAGGTTACTCATAAATGAAAATTTTTTCAAATTTTATTTTTGAAGAATTTTTTTTAAAGGTATTTCAAACAAAAATTATATTTTCATCAAGTTTTTTAAAAGGAATTTTGGTAGAATCATTATTCATCAATGAAAACAACCAATTATTTTATCTCCACTTGGGATATGTTGTATTAATACCATCCTTATTCTTCCTTTGGATGGTTTATGATTTATTTGGACAAAGATAGTATTCACATTAACTTCCTTGATTCCTTTGTTATACCGCTTGAAATATTCAATTTCCTATGATTGTTAGGCATTGAATTTCTATTAATTATCCATATCATTTATCATGGATATGTATATTTCATAAATAATATCTCATTTTCACATATGGTAGTAAGTTTTATTGTTATTTTATTATCTGGGTAAATATTTTTTATTCCAAATTCATTGTTCCATAAGGATATTTGATATGGACTATTTTTTATTTTGATAATTCAATATGAAAAATGACTTGGTCTGGAAATGATGGGTTAGGCTAGAGCATTATATCGCCCCTCGATGCATCATCATGTTCTCAATAGATAAATTACTTGTGCAAAGTAAGCATGTTTCAACTTGTAGTTTGAACCATCTAGTGAAATGTATTGATAGAATAGTTTTCATATAACTCAGGCATGATGTACAAGAATTAAGAACCATCATCATGTTGATTCAATTATTATTTTCCAATGATATTTCTCAGAGGCATATCTATGGATGAATTCCATTATCAGTTAATTGATTAAATATTTTGTCTTTTATTTTATTACATATCCATATTTATTTTTTCATAACTAGTTTATTACTGGCATGTGTTACCATTAATTTAACATACCATATTTATTGTACACTTCCTTCATTTTTTCATCCACTTTATATTATAATTTTTAAGAATTTAAGACCACCCTTTAATTTTTACTTACCCTATGAATCCATGATGTAAATTATGAATGATATGTATAGAAATAATAGATATAATAAAGTTATCATCGAAATAAAAAATTATGTTTTAATTAGAGTATTCTTTTGTAAAACAAGACTCATGTATGTATCTTTATTACTAAAGACTACTAACCTCTTTGATCCCTCAAGGTTAGATTCCCTGAAATCATGTCTATTTAATTGTCATAAATTCTGAATCCAACTTTCTGGGGTTCGGTCACTACTGATAATGAGTATGTTTTTGACAACTTTAATGATCCAAAAGAAAGAGAGTTCAATAAAATCATATCATGAAGGAGTTTTGGATGGATTAAATTTTTTTGTGGTATTTGTGAAGTATTTATAGATTTTAGCAATACTAGGGGGATTATGGATATTCACATGAATATATATATATATATGATATATATGATAAATTTTTGTCACAAAACATTTTAGTCTAAGTGGAAACATTCGGTATGTATCCATTAATTTAGGTTCATGAATCTTCCTATATAGTTTCATTTAATTTAATCCATTATGAATGGATTTCATTCAGTGACTGAATTAAATAAATTGGTTTTAAGGGAATAAATGTATTCAAATATTTTTAATGTGTCTATAATGTTTCATGTATTGAATCTTGTCGAGGATGTATAAATAATGGGATGATATCCCACTTACAGGGTATTATAAATTATATGAAGATGTCCCCATACACTCTTCCTCACAAAAAATATTTTATCTATAGGTAATGGTGTTACACATCTTCTTTGGTTAGATATCTTCATGAAATGTTCTAGGAAACTTTATATGGGTTAATCCCATTATATAAATTTGAATTTTTCATACCACTCTGGTAATCTACATCAAATTTACTATATAAAATATTAAATATAGAGATTACTAATATCCAATTTTACATGTTTAGGTTCTATATTTATTTTAGAAGAATATTTTATCGAGTTTATATCATACACATTTATGTGGTTTCTTCTATTGTATTTATTCATATGATAAACCCCTAAAATCCATCATACCTTCTACTCAACCAATTAATAAGAAATAAGTTAATTCTACTAGATGGTCAAATCACTACGCTAAAATTTTCTAATTTTAGGGATGTTATATCTTGGACTATGATGTCAGTCATAAAAGATCATTTCCACTAGAATATTAAAGTTGCTTAGTATTTCAAATTTAATAGATGAGGGATATTATGATTTAAATTATATACTTTGAGAGATTTAATATTTTTAAATCTATAATTACAATACAATATATAATTAAGATAATAGTACTGATATAATATATTTTATTTTATATAAAAATGTATAGTAATATAAAAATCACTATAACAAATATAATACCACTAGTATGTATGAAATGTAAAAATTTTCCAGGAGTACAATAGGTTGTTTTATACTGTACTATGACATGAATTATAATCTGATGGAGTCATCATTGAATGATAAAGAAACCTTATCTAGAAATTGAGGATGAAATTAATTCTTAAAAGAGACTAATGAATGATACATTTAATATTTTCATCATTGTGTTATCATCAACTTCCAATGATTTTCAAATGTAATGTGAAGACATAGATTCTTACACCATGATATCCTATCTCAAATAAAATTATAATGGGGAAGTGAACAAAGAAAAACAACATTATCATTACAATTAACATTTTTAAGTTGGAATATGGAATCTCAGATAGTAAATTTTTTCATGAGTTGATAGAGTTTATTAATTTATCAGTTGTGTGGAGATTCATGTTGATTAATGATCTATCAATATATATCATTATCTCATATTTATCTACCATTCAATCAAGTATATTTTTGAACTATAAATTTAACCATATGTGTAATTCAATTAAATATATTTTTGATAAGGTTCACCAAGAAGACATAAATATAAGGAAATAAAAATATTTAATCCTCATTTTTATTTAGAAGAAAGGGAATTAAAAACATACATTATAAATTACAACACCAGATGAAGCTTAAAAATTTTATTTCTTATAAGAAACAATAAATAGAGAGTATCAAACATGAGGATATTTTCTTCATGTGTAGAAGGAAATGAAAAAAGAAGAGAAATTAAAATGAATTAATGATGAAACATTATGAATATTATACATTATGTATATTCATCAATGTATGTGATATTTATATTTTAATTCATGAGTGTTAGACGTAAGCTTTTTCTTATATATTTTTCTCTAAATATAGGATCCAAGGATGGTTTGAAATATTTCTAGAGTTGAACAGAATATTTATGCTGATGATGGATCTTGACTCTAATTTTAGCAGTTGAAGATCACTAATACACATGGCCTAGTGGAGAGATTCATGTATTTTAAAATTATTATTATGTAATTTATTACTAAAATATAATCTTAGGGCCATTTTTAGACACAATGAGATTTTATTTCTAGTCATAAATAAATGTTTTTAAAAATAACATACATTAATTGTAGTTTAATAATACTTGAAAATGATAAATACTATATAGAAAATTAATGATGAATATAATGTGGTTCTAAATTTACCATGTTACAAAAATATAATACTAGGTCAATTGCATCAAGAATATAATGTAATGGATAAATCAAGATGGGTATTTAGAATCATGGATCAACAAATTTTTGGTATTTATATACCTTTCTATAAGTAATAATGACTGGGAACCCTTTAGGTATTGAAGGTGAAAAAGACACAAAGCTTCTAAAATTTGTTCAGTGAGAAGTGTTTGAACTATTTCAAGTAGAATCTAGTGGAAAATTGTCATTCTTTATAAGATTACATAATCCAAAAACATTATAAAATTATTTTAGTGACTTGAATGTGAAATATTTCAAGTATAAGATGGAGGTATGTTATCATAGTTCTTAATATTACATTAAGATATTCAAGGAATATAGAAGGGATGTTGTATGGTCCTATCTTATTCTAAGTACAACTCACTTTTTGATTTTCATTTGAGACTTGGTTGTTGAGTATTATTCAGATACCTAGAGCCTTTGTTGGGGAAAGTGACATAAGTTATAAGGATGTATTTCTATTTGAATTAATACATCCTAGGTATAATATTGATACATGGGTTTATGAGGGGTTTTCCATTCTCAAAAGGCTTTGGATGTGTTCAGAAACTTGTGTTGTAAACTTGACAGAGATCTATCCACATTACATTTTCACACCATGTAAATGAATTACCTGATGTGTAAATGTTGCTTGAAAATGGTCTTGAATGGTTATAGGATGTGAAATATTTCACGACATGGATATATTAAACATTGCACATTTAAATTACTAGTCCTGTAATAGTCAATTGAAATATAAAAATAATTCTATGAAATATATTTTTTTGGCATATCTCTATTAAAAATAAATACAAGATATGTAAATGAGTTATATGACATGTGTTTTTCTCAACATGTGGATTTAAATAGTACCACACGAATGATTTTCATTTCACTTTGGGAGAAACATCCTTCTCTCAACCCTAGTCCAGGTTCTTATAGATTTTGGAGTGCCTAAATTATTTTTGGATGTCCTGATTACACATCTAATCCCTAGTAAGTGGTTTCTATTAGTCTTTTTCTTATCTCATGTTTTTCTCCAGCCATTTTACTGTAATGTCCTCACCATGACTATTTTTGGTTTTGATCTAGATATGTTATGATATATAAACCTTCTTGTGATCATCCACACCTTAGTTCTTATGGTGAATACATCTGGAATCATTGATTTGTTATCAGTTAAAGTTAATGGGTCTAGAACATAACCTAATGGTTTGATAATGTTCATCAATGTACAATATAATAATTTATCAAACGAAACATGTTCCTAAATAAATTAAATGATGAAATGGATTATTACATTCACTACCTTTAGATCCAATTGGTTGTCACCCTAGATTTTGGATTCCATTAAGGTGAGCCAAACCCTAATTATAAATTATTTGATTAGTTGATTAATGTATGTTTATCATGACATGGATTTTGCATGATTGATTTTTATAGATTCGGCTTGGGGTAGATTGATTATTGAGATATTTGTAATGTAATTTGTTATGACCAAATTCTAAATAAAATCATCAACTGAAATATAAATGATTATTTCGATTATTACCCATTGATCTTTATGATGTCATATTTTAATAGCCATGTTTCTATGATATGTGTTGTAATTTATATGATTTAATTATTATAAATGGCATTTCCCTTGTTTGATTTTTGAAATAATTATATGGGGTGTTGTCCAGGATTACTTGATTAAATTATTATGTAATGGGATATTTCCTAAGACATGATGAAATGATTATATATGAGCCTATTCCTAGTGATACATGACGAAATTATTTTATACTGGGCTTGTCCATGATACATCCTTCAATTATTATATAACTTTCCTGGTCATAACATATGATGAAATGATTATATTCTATGACCAACCCTAATTGATTGATGAAATGATTATATAGTTGTTTTGGAGCATGATTTTTGTAATTTATACCTTGGTTCAAAGGTTATGGTTGAAATACATTTGAGACATGCTCAGAGACATTCTAGAATGGTGTTGAGGAAGGTTTTGTTTTACCAAGGTTATATGGTATTGAATTGTATGGTTGTGATACATTGTAAAAGATATTATGACATTGAGATGAAGTTGGTTTTTTTGGTATTAATTTAATCATATAATTAATTAATATACCTATTTAGTTCATTATTACATAGACATATTATTAGACTGGAAATTTTTAGACATGGTGGTATCAAACAACTAAGTTATACTCACTACTTATTTGGGCCTCCATTTGGTACATGGTTAGATTACTTATATATAGGGTTTGACAAGGGAAAGGGACCATGCATTTGATTTTTTTGTTGTTAAATGGGCCTATGTTTGGAGACAGAACAACATGGGGGTTGGGACCAGGACTTTTTGTATTTATTGGCATACTAGTATTTTTTTTATTACTTATTAAAATAAATTTAGTTACATTACATTTTGACATTACAGTATCCTTTTATCATTTATTATATTATTGGTTGACATTTATTATTGGTTTTTCACTGTATTGTATTGTTTCTATTATTTTTCAACCCTATGATATGTATTTTTTATTGTTGTTTGATTATTCCCCTATGTTTTCACTCTATAACTAGGTTGTATAGTCTCATAACTATACATGTCACGACCTTTATTCTATTATAAATCCTCTATAGTATAAGGAGTCATGTTTTTGGTCTTGTGACCATCTGGTTTTGACCATGTGAGAGAGTACCTAGCTGGTGTATTTTACAATGTGGTATCATAATATACTATTTATTTTCTATTTCATTACTTTTTGGGAAAGGTGATAAGGATAATAGATTGTTTATGGGAATTTTAATGAGATTGGGTATGGGAGTATCTAACACTTGATTGGGGGGAAATCATATTACGTAGGGGTGGATTATTATTTATACTATTTTCTTTTTACAGGTGAGGTTATTTCACCTTGTGTGATTCACATGTTTTTTGAGGTTATTATTTAATGATGTAATTTTTTCAAGAGATTTATACTCATGGAATGGTATGTCACAAGATGAGTATTTATGAATCTTGATATAAAAACATAGTAATATATTAACATGCATTGTTCATGATATGGACATATATATTGAATGAAATATATACTTTCTTATTAGAAATTTGATATAAGATACCAGTTATGTCTGAGGAATGAAATACATTAAATATTTTTTCATGATAAAACACATATAAACTATGTCTAGAGAGACCATGGGTTAGTGGTTCTTAGTTGTTTTCACATTTTGAGGATGGATATTTTTTATCCACGGTTCTATGGAGTGTGTTTCTCTTATAGAGAAAATGTATCCTCATGATCATCATGTTGAGCGTTAGGGGAGTGAAAATCATCATGGTCCTAATAAAGATAATATAAAATTTATTAATAGATGTAAATTTATCTTCATGAATGTTTTGGAGGCTCATGAGATCTATTTAGAGAGGGACTATAAGCATCGTTCCTTTGAGGATTGAGCTTAAAAAGAGTGTTCCAGTTATTAGATCCACCTATGTTCACTATGTAGGGAGGCCCCATGGGGAGTTGAGTTCTGGATTGAGTGATTCTAGACTATCATGAAGAAACATGATACGCAAACAGATAAGAGGGTGATTATTGTCGTATATGTGATTCGTGGTCCTACCAATCATCTATGGGTCATTCTGGAGTAGGCAGGGTAGAATGAGGAGTTATAATTGATGTAATTTAAGGAAAATTTCATGATCCACTTCTATTAAAATATTTGGAGGGATGATAAGGAATATGATTTCATATACTTGACACATGAGGGTATGTTAGTGATAGTCTACATTGAATTTTTCCCAAACCCAAGTCACTTCATGCCATTTTGTTCATCAAATTACATCCCTGAGGATTGAAATATTCAGGATGTTCTTCACTATTTGATCAGGTTGTTGGTGAACATGTTCTTTCTGAGATGTTTTCTGGACATGATGAATCAAGTAATCATCCCAGAATGGAATATGATAGTGGAACTAATAATTTTCCATTATTTATTATTTGGAAAACTATAAAATATTCCTCTAGTGGAAATAAGAATCTCTTCGATGGGGTTTCCTAAGGAATATGTAGTAATAGTATTTAGGGTAGTGAGAATCCATATTTGGATCATGTTCTATTATATTTTTATCAATGGGAAAAGATGGACCACAAATGGACTCGGTTTTAATACCCCAATTTAGAGTGTCATGGTTAAAGAAGAATGGGACACCTAGAGGGGTTTTATTGGGGCATGCAGTAGTATAGTACTGTAATGGGATCAAGACAAGCACTAGAGGTTGGGATAGACTCTGGTACTCCACAACAGATAGGTGGTCAGAGATCCAATAGATGGTCTATTAATGTAAATGGATGTGGTACACGAGTAAAATAATAGTTGTACTTCATAGAGTTTATATCTTATGGGAGTCGGTCTATAGCCCAGGTTAGAGGGGTTGATCAATTGAATATTATATAGACTACTCCAAAAACTATGGATGTAGAACTGCCTGATATTAGAGTTATAGTTCTTATACCATCTAAAATTACTTTTCTTTTGATGGATAATAGATAATCACATTACATTTTGGGTTCTCTATTTTTTAATGTTTTATGATTGAATAATGAATTTTTACATTTTGTTTTGACCATAGACACACTGTTGGGAGTTTGGTCATATAATATCGAATGTTGAAAGATACATTTTCTTGAGATTAGTGGTTACCATTTTCTTTGGGATCCATCAATGATGGAAATGATAGGCTATGATTTTGTTCTGGAAATCGATTGTTTAGTTCTATAGAAGGATCATTTTGACTGTTACTAGAAGATATTTACATTTTTATCTTTAGGAGTCATTTATTTCCACCATGGAGAGTGGGATCATAGGGCTGGTTATGCAGAATCAATTTATTACAGATCAGATTGTCTTATGGTTTAGATATATTGTCTTTCTCTAGATGATGGTGAAATATCAAAAATTATTTTCCTCAAGTGGTTGACTGTTTTTAGGACATTATTTTTATGAAATCTATGAGTTACCAAGAGATCAAGAGACCATGTTTATGAATGAGTTTGTGACAAGAGGAGATCCAATTTATATTTTTCCTTATTTAGTGGATACAATAAAGCTTCCGAGTATGAAAGTTCAGTTGGAAGATATATTAACTAATGTATTAATATGTCATAGTACATATCCTCTGGGTTCTCTAATTATTTTCTCTATGAAGGATTATTGGACCCTATGATTTTGTGTGGATTATTAATGATTGAACTAGATCACAGTAAAGAGACAATATCCCATTAAATAGATCGATGATATTTTAAATTTTCTATGAGGTGATAAAATCTTTAATAATATCAAATTGATATTTTTATACCACTAGTTGATGGTGATAACATCATACATAATTCAGTGTGCTGTTAGGTGTTGGTATGTCTTATATGTGTTTGTTTTAATTCTATTTGTTTTGACTAGCACACCAGTGGTATTGATGGAAATGATAAATAGTATACTTCATCATTTTATGGACTGGTTTGTGGTCGTTTTTGTTGATGAAATATTAGTGCACTCCCAGTCCATAGATGATTATGCCAAACATCATGAAATCATCTTGAGTACATTGAGATAGAATTGACTTTTTGGCAGGATAACCAACTATAGTTTGTGGTTTGATAAACTACACTTCATGGGCCATGTTACCATAGAGGAATGATTATATGTGGAATGATACAAAGTTATATCTATGATATCTTTGTAGAAGCCCAGTAATGTATTTTAGATTTCATTATTTTTAGGTTTATCTATTTATTGTGAGCACTTTATCTTGGACTTTTCATATTTGATAGCACTGATGTTAGGGTTGAATGAGAAAGGAGTATGTTTGTTTGATCATATGATTAGAATATATCTTTTCATAATATTAAATTAAGGTTGTAATCAACACCTATCCTCACCTTACCTATGATGGGTAAAGCATATTTCATGTATTGTGATGCATACAATGTTGGAATCAGACCAGTTTCGATGCATGAGGATTCAGTGGTTTCTTATGAATCTAGATAGATAATATTGAATGAAAGGAACTAAAATACTCATGATTTGGAGTAAGAATTTGTGGTAAATTCCATGAGATACTGGAGGAATTATCTTTTGGGATAGAGGTTTGGGATATACATGGCCCACATTAGCCTCATGTACTTCTTTTCTAAGTGATACATTAACCTTTGGAAGTGGACGTGGGTCATGTATGTGTTTTCTTTGGAATTATAGTTAGATTAAACCTAGGGGAATGAATTCTTCACTCCTAGTTCCTTGATAAATATGACTCAAACAATGGAATTACAAGAGTATAACGATTAGTGTAGGATGATGGAACTCTTGGGCACATGTATTTAGAAGTTCATGGTAATCAATTTTGTGTAGCTCTGACTTTGAAAAATTTTATACACCTTCTTTTGGATACGATAAATATTGAGCATTTATCAAATTCAATTGTATTATTTTTGAGGGAGAACATATATGGTTGGGAGAAATCATCAAGATGGTATCTCAGCAGCATTAATTCTGTTATTCTTCTTAGCCTAGTATGGGTTCTATCAGGCTTGAATAAGGATCTGATGAAAAAATTTCATGGTTATAGGTGGGTTGTACATCATAGTCTGAAAAATATGTATTATTATTTTCATATATATTACTGATGTTCAAGAATGAAGATGTATATATCATTATTTGTGGCATTAAGTTTCACATGTCATTAGGTAAAAGATAAGCAGTAAAGGCCAGCTGGGTCATTTCAAAATTTCCCCATTCCTATGTGGAAATGGGTTGGTTCACTATGGATTTTGTTATAGTATTACTAATGGAAGTCCATATGAATGATTTCTTATGGGTGATACTCGATCAAATGATGAAGTGATCCCACTTTATTCATACCAGAGAGACCCTCATAGTTGATAATTTGGGTAGTCTTTATGAGCACAAGTTAGTTCAATTTCTGGTGTTCTAAGGTGAATTATTTTATATAGAGATCATTATTTCAAATTTTGGTTTTGGAAGGGTATTAAAAATGATATAGAATTGTAGTATCGTTTATGTGTGACCTCTCATCCTCAGAATAATGGTCAATCATACTATACGTTTCTAGTTCTAGAGGATATGTAATGATCTTGTGTCAAAATGTTATGTTTTTTAATGGGAGAATCATTTAGAACTCTTGTATTTTTCATATAATAACATCTTTAAATATTCTATCCAAATGGAAAATTTAAAGGCCATTTATGGAAGGATTTCCCATTTACATATCTTTTGTTTGAATTTATGTGATTTAATTCCATTTGGTCTCAGTCTTGTGTTTGATATGTCTGAGTTGTTCTAGTTGATTAGAAAATAGTTGTGACAACAATGAGTAGAAAGAAATCATACACTAACCATAATAGAAGACCTATAGTGTTTGGTTTTCTCATTTTGTTTTCCTTAAACTATATCAATTTGGAAATGTTATGTTTCCATTATTGTTGTTTTATGTGTTATGAATTTTTTTTGTTTATTGGGAATTGTTTATGTATATAGGTGGTTCTGTGATAATCCTAGGGTGGGTAAGCCCGATATAGCTCTCCAATTCATTGGGTAAAGTGATGGAGGTAAACGTTAATGTTTCTCCTAAGAGATTTAAGGAATATATTGTGATAGGTAATCCAACATAACTCCCTACGTAGTTGTGATATCTACAATGTAATTATGATATGGATTCAACAAGATACCTTTATGATTTATGATTTATTTATGTCATTCATAAATCTTATGATTTCATGGGGTATGTTATGATTGAAAAGTATGGTTTCATTGATCTGTACTTATTTAGGGGTTAATGTTTCCATTATTTATTCTATAACCCTTACTGAGAATTTTAGGTTCATCCCAAGTTTTGAAATGTTTTTGACAGGAAGTAGAGATGAATAGTTTCAACAATGAGATCATGGAAAATTCATGATGTCTACAACAAGGAACTAGACATGACTCATTTTTTCAAGAGTTTTTATTTTTTGAAAAAATTGAAACTGAGTAGAAGTGTCTACAATGTAATTTTTTTGGGATGTAATTTAATATTTATGGCCAAATTCTCTAAAACATTAAACATGAAAATATCCTCAATGTGAATTATTAGCTTAATTCAAGATTATGTAATGTTTCCAGGATGGGTTTTTATACCCAATGTCCAAAAAACCACAACATAATGTGAGGAATTTAAACATTAGGGGTGTTAAAAACCATATGATATCAACTTATGAAAGGGAAACCTTTACCCTATCACCATGTCATTCCATCTAATTTCAACATATCAAGAGCATATCATTTAAGCCAATACAAAAATAGAGAAGGAACATTTGAAAATTCATACTGTTCCATTCTATGTAAACATAAATAGAAACATATAAATACCTTTACATGATATTTTAAAATAAAAGAAACCACCTAGGGTTTTCTTTCTATTCCTTGAAAATTAAATAACATTTTAAACATTAATATTCTATATGTTTTAAAACAAAACATCATGTATCCCTTTTAAAACAAAATCTCTTGGTAACTTGATTTATCTAGCGGCAGAAAGAAAAAAATTAGAATGTCTTATAAATGTTCCTTTTTATACCATTTAACATTTATTATCATACCATCATTATTTGGAAATTTATAATATAATTTTTTAACATATAAGAAAACTGATGAGGGTCCCATTAAGCCATCCTAGGTTCATCAAAAACTGACCCAACAGTAATTCCAATGTTATAGAAATTAGAAACACCCAAAAGGGTGATCAGATAAGAGACATACCTCTAACTGGCTGTTTTGGTCCATTTTTTCATTTAGAAGGCTATCTAATTTATTTTAGGTATTATTAAATATGTATTACATTATGACCATTTAAAATAAGACATGACTAAGTTTTAATAGCTCGGTGATATGGGCTACCTTTTCCCAATTTGTGAACTGCCCATACACTTCATAAGATGAAAATTGGATCCCATTAATCATAGCCAATCCACTTTAATAATTTAAACTAAATCAACCTTTTTCAATTTAAAATTTCAATATATATTAATATAATATATAACGGTTCATGTAAATGGGTTACCCTTTTCTAAATATAAGGCACCATACACAATATTTCTGAAAACTAGACCATGTTTAAAATGAAAACCAATCCATTAATCCAATGAAATAGACTACATAAAAACAAAAATAGCATGTCATTATCAGTATAAATCATAGATATTTCATGATATTGGAAAAAAACCCTGGAATATTAAAACATAATTATGTTATGTAAGAAAGCATGTTAAATAAAATAAAAACTTGAAATATCACTGAAGGCACTGAACCCAAATCAGTAAGAGGTCTACATATTCTACTAAATGGAAAGGTATAAGCATGGAATGTGAATATCTATGTGCCTAAAAAGATTCATGTAATTTTTCATCGCTACTTTACAAATAAAAGGGTAAAATACCATATTTTTATAAATTGATAAGCAGTAGAAAATAAAAAATTCACTCAAGGTGAAATCACATCAACATTAATAACAAACAAAATTAACATCAATTCAAATCCCTTAACAAATGGGTAATTTCCCATTTATGGGGTGATCAGTCCTAATCATAGTTATTTGTAGGATCTAACACATTATTAATACCCTGTCTACCATCCCAAAATAGTAAGACAAATAAAAATTAACATTGATACCTCTTTGAAATGTCCCAACCTATCTTACCACAAAACCATTAGTCAGACCGGTAACCACATGGCCTCATGAAAATCTCCAAAAATAGAAGAGGTTGTTGAATATCATCAAGGTCCTAGGGCGTGTCTGTGGGGAGACAATTATATAATATATCAGAGTAGTATAGTGTCATAAAAAATAAATAGAAGTGAACGCATAAAAAATAAATAGAAGTGAACAATTAAAGCAGTAATATGTAAATGAACAAATAACATATGGAAAATATTAAAATAACTAATTAAAAGTTGAAACAACAATTTACGACTAATAAATACATGTTCTAAGGATTATAATTATTATAGAACAAATGATATATAACATGATCTGTCACAATAAAACACATGTTTAAATAAATAAAAGGAATTTCCTTTGGATGATCTCGAATAACATCTTGTGGTCTAGCTCATTTCTATTGCCATAACTCCCATTTACACACATACAACAAAAATTAATAAATCCAAGGACCTAAAAACATTTTTTTCTACTCAGGTACCATAGTGAAATGGAGGCCCAAGTTGGATGTGAGACATAAATCATAGTATGTTGCCACCCATAGTGATTAGCCTAATCCAAATAGTGTAATATAAATTAATATAGTGTTCCATATATATTAAATTCAGAGAATGCAATGGAAAAAATAACAACACCTTGGTCTGGGTTTCTATATGAACACCCATCCAATACTACCTGCTTCATCCAAGATAGGTGTCTGAGAGAGGTATATGTTCATGTAACAACATGTATAAAAGTTACAAAAATAAATTATGTTAGGACATTACATATTCATAAGCAAGGTAAATAATAATAATGAAGGATCCCACTAAGGTAATTAAAAAATCAATCCTTCAAATCTATTGGTGGAGTCCCATGCCCATCCAAGTTGATTTAAAAAGAATCCCACATACCACAATGAGAACATCCAGTAATCCAATACCACTGATTCCATGCAATTTTATCCATACAAAGATCCCAAGTACCACTTGAGTGATGGTGACTCTGAGTCTGTCCCGTGTATCTTACATAGGGGCCTGAGTATCACCCAAGGCATTGCGTAGACGTCATGATAATTGATCCATCCAAAATTTCTTCCCCTAAGTAACCTATATTTATCAAGTGTATAATAACCACTCAGTAATCTATTACATTGAATGAAAGATAATCACCCTATTTTATTGGGTCATAACCCAAATGGGAATGGCTAGTACATCCATGAAAGCTTAATATGGAACCCATGTTCTCTACCAAACCCTATAAAGTGATTGATAAAAAAATTACACATAACATTGAAAGGTGTATATATATATAGTATAATTCCATTAATTAAATATATCATAATTAATTATACATTTTTTTTCATAAAAACAATGGTAATAATAATGAACCATAAGAAAAACCAGACAACAAATCCAAAAAAAAAAAAATTTGGTGGAGTATGAGCCCATCCCATATGATCTAAAAAGAATCCAAGGTATCACTACTTTACATATTTTGTAAACCAATACCACCGAGTCTATCCATGGTGATCTAAGGAGTCCATGTTATCAATCAAGTAATGATGACTCTATGTATGTCCTATGTATCACACATAGGGGACATAGTATCACCTGATTCATGGTGTAGCCATCATTACAATGGGTTTTTCCATGATTTCTCCCAAAGGAAACTGGTATCACTCAGAGAATAAAAAACCTCCCAAATTTCCCTTTCCTAAAAAGCTAATGTATCTCCCCTGACGGGTCTGGTCATAACCCACCATTCATGGTGACTTTATCCGTGGACCCTTAATATGAAATCCATGTACTCTCCCTAGCCCATGTCAAGTGAAAAAAGTATTTATGGCACCCCACATTGCATTTATAAAATAATACATATATAAATACCTCTTATGAAATTCCTTATCCATGTTCAAATCCATTAATGTTATTTAATTCACAATTGAATTTCAATTAAACATAACAAAATTCGAAATTTTACTATCCTACATATATATCAATTACTTATATATATAAATTCGAAGAAGCCATGCTTATTAGATTAACTAGATTCTTATTCGTACCACCATATTTCGTTCCATTTCAAACTAACCATTTAATATAGAGGAAAACAAAATCACTATTCAACTAGTAACTAAACTATTACAGTAAATTAAAATTAGTTAACAAAACAAGGGATGTCACCTACCATATATCAAAGGGAACCTTGAGGGTACCACTAACAATTCGGAATTTACATATGTGGGAAAACCCATTCCTTAAGTGAGTTATTCAAATTGCATACCATTTCATGTACTTAAGAGGAAAATTTGGTCAATGAAACATTCGTAAATGAATTGAGAATGTGCTATCATTCCAAATATCGAACACTAACAAAAAGGTATATGAAAAAAATCTAACCATAACCAAGTAGGATGCCAATAACTATCTCCACATTTGAGAATGAAGATAGTGCACTTCCATTTTAGGGGTTTTATTATAAAAATTACACATTTTTAATCAAATAGTTCATTTATTCCTAATTAAATTTTTTAATAGAATCTTGGTCCATAAATATAGATTAATTAAGTTATCAATACGATTTTTTGAATATTGCACACTTTTTTTGGTGGGGTTTATTATAAGAACCTTGATTTTTTTTAGAAAAAAAAAATCAATTATCATGACTAAAAATTTATTATTAATATTTAGAAACACTCTTTAATGTATAAGAAATGTGTGATGGAAATAAATTAATGCATTATTAAATTTGAGGGTAGAGTACTGGGATCCTACCTCAAAGGGGAACCAAGATAAAAACTCATCACATTATGTTTTAAGTGGTAACAAATCAATTCTACTTCTACCCCCTTCAATCATATACACCTTCACATAAATATAAGGACACATACCCCTATTCACATATTATCATGTCCATGAATTTGTGAAATGGAATCCTTACGTAAATTCTTTTATACAGAAAACCATCTCTAGTCACACATATATTCATTTTCATAATATAAATAAGCACACCAAGCCCCATATATATATATAAATATTCACTACCAAATATGAATATATATATATATATAACTGGAGAACATTCACCTGAATATGCCTACTGATGCATACTAGGTTAGTTTATTTTGACTCTATCGACTCTAAATCCCGAGGTATGGACCAAAAACCGAAATATAAATCAATTTGGACTAACAAAAAATAAGGACCGTAAATTATTTACAGAAAGATAAAGAAGTGGGTAAAAACCTCACTAAAATGTGATGACGATGAGACAAAACAAACCAATCCCCTTTTCCTTTGGTGTTTGATGTATGAATACACAAGAAGATTTCTCAAGATGCCTTCTGGACACCCTATAATCGAAAGAAACCCAAAACCAGATTAACCCTTAAAATATGCTGTCATCTGAATGAAATATTGTGACATGGAGAACAAAAATCCACCATGTGATGAAGGGAAATGGAAGACAAGGGATTACCTCAAATATTTAGACAATAATCTTCATGAAATCGGGGATTAAACATTATGGAAGGAGTATCAACTGAGGGGGTTCATACGCCATTGGGAGGTTAGACTGATGGGTGGTTTCTCATGGGTCTGAAAGGGAATGACATGCACCATTTTGAGGAGATGGAAAAAATTGGGAGTGACCTATTTTTTAGGGTTATTCACTTAACCCTAAATAATTATTATTATTATTATTATTATTATTTTAATAATAATTATAATACTATTATCAATAGATCATTTAATTATTTTTATCACATTCTATTACATATCATTTAATTTATTATAATTTTAATTTTAATTTAATAAATTTATTTTATTTTAAAATATCATATAATTGTCTCCAAATTCTAGAAATTACATTCCAATGATCACTTTCAAAAAGTGATCATCCAATGAATGAAAAAAATTAAATTTTATTCGGTTTTTCATTGAGTTAAAAAAACACAATGCTAAATAACATATATATTTTTTTGGTACCTTATTAGAATGATCCATAAGTCATTTTTGATGTGTAGGTTGACGACGATGACACTTGGAGGAAGACACTTAGAGAGTTTCAGCGCCAGAGTCTACCGAAGTACGAGGTATCCGTTTCAGATGCAGTCACAGAAGATTGGTTGGAGGAGATCGAGATAGGCTTCAGTTCGATTCGTGCTCGGAAGGAACACTGGGTGTCCTTGGTTGTGACGATGCTGCATGGAGCAGCGAGGCAGTGGTGGTTCTTGTTCCTCGGTGATCGTGAGGAGTCAGCAATCTCATGGGAGGAGTTTCGAGACAGGTTTAGAGTCGAGTATCTTTCATTGGCTGCGAAGGTATCCAGTCGCCAGGAGCTTCTCACCCTTCGACAGGGGAGATCCAGTGTTCGAGAGTTTGGAATCCGTTTCAGGAACCTTCTACGATATGCTTCATACCTGTTACCAGATGATGAGGCCAGGGCGAGGCATTTCGAGGAGGCTTTGTGTCCAGAGATCCAGTGCCAGGTCACCCCATTTATGCTGAAGACATATCTTGAGGTGATGGCGAGGGAAGAGGTTGTTGAGAGGAATTTGGCCAGGACTGGATCGTTACGAGAGGGGAATCGTCATGATTCCTCACGAAGCAGAGCTGTGGTCCGGGGTTCCCGGTTTTCAGGACAGAAGAGTTTATGTTCACCTGGGGGTAGGTCCCAGCCCTTCCCATCTCGTTTCTCCGGAGGCAGCAACTCTCAGGCCTATGCCAAGGGATCAAGCGCTTGTTTTTCGTGTGGTGGTCATGGTCATCAGCAGCGGGAGTGCCCGACTTTTCAGAGCAGTCATCGTGCACCGGGCTCTCCACTCCAGGTTCCTCCGTTGAGGCAGTTCCAGCCGAAGTAGCAGCAGCATGTTGCACCAGCTTTAGATCACCAGAGGGTAGATGGAGCAGGCAGAGGACAGCCCCATGACGCTCCCCGTCCTCAGAGAGCAGAGCGCGGCCGTGGTGGTGGTCGTCATCAGGGTCAGAGAGGTCGTGGAGGTGGTCGTGGTCAGCTTCATGCTCTAGCGTTGCCAGCCCCAGGCGAGCCAGATGTCGTTCGAGGTACCCTTTGCTTGTTTTCTACCTTGGTGTATGCCTTGTTTGATTCAGGAGCAACACACTCCTTCATATCACCTACCATTTTCCATGCTTTGGGACTTGAGGTAGAGAGGCTTCCAGTGCCCTTGGCGTTGACTACGCCAGTTGGAGGTCGAACTGACTTGTTTGAAGTATGTAGAGACTGTGAGCTAGTGTTGGGTCAACACCGCTCTTGGGGATATTTCCTATGTTTGCGAATACAACCATATGATGTCATACTTGGCATGGATTGGTTGTATTCGGTGCAGGCTATTGTGGATTTCTACAGGAAGAAGGTCATTTTCTTTGATGAAGATGGAGAGAAAGTGGTGTTTGTTGGTGAGAGAGATCCTCGGATGAGTCATAGACGAGTTCCATCCTTATCATCCATGATGGCTGGGATGACGTTGAGTTCTTCAGAGGTTCAACAGCTGGTGTTTCCTAGGGTCGTAGAGGAGTACCCTGACGTCTTTCCAGAAGAGGTTGTATCCTTACCCCCTCGACGAGAGATCGAGTTTGGGATCGAGCTACATCCAGGAGCGTCTCCTATCTCTATGTCTCCGTATAGGATGTCCCCTTCTGAGTTACGAGAGCTACGTATTCAGCTCGACGGTCTGTTGCAGTGTGGTTTTGTTCGGCCAAGTGTGTCACCGTGGGGTGCACCAGTTTTGTTTGTGAAAAAGGCTGATGGTAGTTTGCGGTTGTGCGTCGATTATCGTCGGTTAAACAAAGTGACAATAAAGAACCGCTATCCTCTCCCACGGATTGATGACCTATTCGATCAACTGAAGGGTGTAAGTTGGTTCTCAAAGATAGACTTGCGGTCAGGATATCATCATATGCGTGTAAAGGATGAGGATATCCCGAAGACTTCTTTCCGCTGTCGTCATGGGAATTATGAGTTTGTTGTAATGCCATTCGGTGTGACGAATGCTCCAGCTGTTTTCATGGGGTTGATGAATGTTGTGTTCCGTGAATTCTTGGACAAGTTTGTTGTGCTTTTCATCGAAGACATCCTTGTGTACTCCACATCCAAAGAGGAGCATGCAGAGCATCTACGAGCCGTTTTGGGAGTTCTTCGCCAACATCAGTTGTTTGGGAAATTTTCCAAGTGTGAGTTCTGGGCTCGAGAAGTTCGTTTCTTTGGACATATTGTGTCCCAACAGGGAGAAGCTATGGATCCTTCGAATATAGAAGTAGTGGTGTCTTGGCCAGCCCCCAAGACCGTGTCAGAGGTGAGACGTTTCCTTGGTCTCGCAGGCTATTATAGGAGGTTTGTAGCCAATTTCTCCCGAGTTGCGACTCCTCTGACAGCTTTGACCAGGAAGGATCAAGCGTTCATATGGACTGATCAGTGTCAGACAGCTTTCGAGTATCTAAAGGAGAATTTGGTAAGTGCTCCAGTCCTTTGTATTCCAGCGGAGGGAGTCCAGTTTGATGTTTTCTGTGATGCTTCACATCTGGGGCTAGGCTGTGTTCTCATGCAGCAGAGGTCAGTTGTTTCTTATGGGTATCGGCAGTTGCGTACCCATGAATGCAACTATGCCACCCATGACCTTGAGTTGGCAGCCGTGGTGTTTTCTCTGAAGTTGTGGAGACATTACCTCATTGGTGAGCACTTTGTGGTTTTCACCGATCATAAGAGTTTGAGGTATGTTTTCTCCCAACGTGACTTGAACTTGAGGCAGTGTCGGTGGATGGAGTTCTTGCAGGAATGCGACTTTGAAATATCGTATACACCTGGAAAAGGGAATGTTGTAGCTGACGCACTAAGTAGAAAGATACGTAATGATGTTGTGCATGAATCTGGTGATTCTTGGAGAGTGATGGAAGAGCTATCAGCTTTGCATCTTGATATGGGAGAAGTTGGGGGTAGAGGTTGTCTTTTCTAGATGACGGTGCAGTCATCCCTGATGCAGAAGGTGGAAGAGTCTCAGTTGGGTGACCTAGAGGTGGAAGTTTGGAGAGAAAGAGTTGTATGTGGTGAGGCCCCTGATGGTTTGTCGGAGGATGAACAACACCGAGTGTTGTATCATGGCAGGCTTTTTGTTCCCTTGGCGATGCGCGAGACGGTTCTCCGAGAGTTCCATAGTTCACCCTTGGCGGTACATCCTGGTGTGATGAAGATTTACCGATCCTTGAGGAGTCAGTTTTGGTGGCCTGGGCTGAAGCGTACAGTTGCAGAATGTGTGTCTCGATGTTTAGTCTGCCAGAAGGTGAAGGCCGAACACCGTGTTCCTGGTGGTCTTCTCCAGCACTTAGAGATTCCTCAGTGGAAGTGGGAGGACATCTCAATGGACTTTGTTACAGGTTTACCTCGAGCTCCGAGAGGACATGATGCTATATGGGTGGTAGTGGATCGTTTAACAAAATCATCCCACTTCATAGCGATCAAGGAGTCGAGATCAGTGGAATTTTTGTCGAGGCAATATCTGGAGGAGGTGGGGAGGCTTCACGGAGTTCCTAAGACGATCATTTCTGATCGAGATCCTCGTTTTACCTCCAGGGTGTGGAGAGGTCTCCAGCATGCTTTTTGTTCTCAATTATTCCTTAGCACTGCTTTTCATCCTCAAACGGATGGTCAGACAGAGCGAACCATCCAAACTCTTGAAGACATGTTGCGCTCTTGTGTTCTTCATTTTGGAGGTTCATGGGTGAAGCACTTACCCTTGGTAGAGTTCGCTTACAATAATAGTTTTCACTCTACCATCGGTATGGCGCCGTTTGAAGCCTTGTATGGACGTCTATGCCGTTCTCCGTTGTGCTGGACTGGGGTCGGAGAGTCAGCAATTCTCAGACCAGAACTAGTGCAGAATACAACAGAGATGGTTCAGGTGATTCGTGAGCGGATGAAGATAGCACAGGATCGTCAGAAATCATATGCTGATCAAAGGAGGAGACCCTTAGAGTTTAATGTTGGGGATCATGTGTTTCTAAAGGTGACTCCCCGCTGTGGGCAGCGAAGGTTTGGTCGTGGAAGTAAGCTTTCTCCCAGGTTTGTTGGGCCTTTCGAGGTGTTAGCTCGTGTTAGAGTTGTGGCATATCGAGTAGCACTTCCCCCTCAGATGTGTCGGATACATGATGTTTTCCATGTATCACAGCTCCGTCGTTATCTTCATGATGAATCTCATGTTATCGATTGGGGAGAGATCGATATTGACGATGATGCAACCTTCGAGGAGCGACCTGTGGAGATCCAAGACCGCAAGGAGAAGGTGTTGTGTGGGCGTTCTATTCCTTTAGTTTGTTTCTTGTGGCGACATGGTGGCATGGAGGAGAGTACCTGGGAGCATGAGTCACAGATACGTGCTCAGTACCCAGAGTTGTTTAATGTTTAACTCTTTTCATGTAATGACGTTTCCTTTATGGTTAGACCTTTCATGTTTTATTTATATACCTTTTATGTGATGTTATGTTTGAATTGTTTGGTTATGGATTGTTTGTTTCCATACTCTCGGATGTCGTAGTTTTGTCCCAGCTTTTGAACAACTCATGGTGGTTTTCCCCTGAGAGGTATCTTATGGGGTGGTTGTTCGGACCCCTCTTTTCTTCTGGGTTGGTTTTTAATTCTCGAGGGCGAGAATGTTTTGAGAGGTATCTAATGTAATGGCCCGGACCTCCCTGGTCCATTACTTTGTGAAAATGTGGTGTTGGAGGTGTTCCGGGATGTCAAGGTGACTTATCCCCCAGCCACTGCCTACCGGTAGCTCGGTCTACCGGTAGCTGCTGCCTACCGGTAGCTCGGTCTACCGGTAGCTGCTGATTACCGGTAGCTCGGTCTACCGGTAGCTCGGTCTACCGGTAGCTCGGTCTACCGGTAGCTGCTGCCTACCGGTAGCCGGTCTACCGGAAGCTGCTGATTACCGGTAGCTCGGTCTATCGGTAGCTGCTGCCTACCGGTAGTCGGTCTACCGGTAGCTGCTGATTATCGGGAGCTCGGTCTACCGGTAGCTGCTGCCTACCGGTAGCTCGGTCTACCGGTAGCCGCATCCTACCGGTAGCTGGGTTTACCGGTAGTCGCGGCGTACTGATAGCTCGGTATACTGGTAGCCGCAGTCCAGTAGTAGCTCGGCTAACACTTTGCCAAATTTCTAGTTCTGGGAATAGTGTTTCCAGTTTTATGAACAGTATCGGTAGGTGAACAGTGTTTCTATCGGTGAGGTTCAGTGAACAATGTTTCTATCGGTGGACTTCTATCGGTAGACTTGAACAGTGTTTCTATCGGTGGACTTCTATCGGTAGACTTGAACAGTGTTTCTATCGGTGGACTTCTATCGGTAGACATGAACAGTGTTTCTATCGCTGAGGTTCTATCGGTGGACTTCTATCGGTAGACTTGAACAGTGTTTCTATCGGTGAGGTTCTATCGGTGGACTTCTATCGGTAGACTTGAACAGTGTTTCTATCGGTGAGGTTCTATCGGTGACCTTCTATCGGTGGACTTATACAGTGTTTCCAGACTTCATGAGAGCTACCGATTCCATACTTTGCCAAATTTCACGAATGAACAGTGTTTCCAGACTTCATGAGAGCTACTGATTCCATACTTTTCCAAATTTCACGAATGAACAGTGTTTCCAGACTTCATGAGAGCTACCGATTCCATACTTTGCCAAATTTAACGAATGAACAGTGTTTCCAGACTTCATGAGAGCTACCGATTCCATACTTTGCCAAATTTCACGAATGAACAGTTTTTCCAGACTTCATGAGAGCTACCGATTCCATACTTTGCCAAATTTTGAGTATGTGAACAGTGTTTCCAGCTTCGCAAATTTGATGTTTTCTTTGACGTAAAATACTTTTAAAACCTTATTTTAAGGACTTTAAGGCCCATTCAAAGGCCATAAATCCTATATTAATTATTCCTAAGGTCGAGATGTTTTTACTTGGTCAAACCGCGTGGGTTAATGCGATCCATTTTTAATGGAGAATAAATCGGATCTTAAACCGCCGCCTCTCTAATTTATTTTTTTAAAGGGAACGAGATATCATTCTTCGTTGTTCTTCCTCCTAGTTCTCATCTACGAGATGCTAGAACCTTTCAATCCTTTCTGTAGGAGTTGCACAATCAATCTTTACTCCTAGGATTGGTTCTGCTCTGTTTGATGCAACCAAGCCGTGTCGATCAATCTTCGATATAAGGTATGTTTTATCGTCGTTCTTTTGGGGTTTATCTTCTCCTATCCTCCTTTCCATGATTATACCATGTAATTTCCAAGACACTAATGGGTTTTCTTGGGTTTGGTTGGTACTGTCGTACCGCAGCATCCTCCGGTGGATGCAGTTGTCGCGAGGGGAAGATCGTGACCTGTTGTGTGGATAAAGAATGTGAGGAACTGTTTGAGGTAGGGGATTCATGGCTTCTCTAATGGTTTATGTGCAACTATATAATTTTCATGATTTAACCCTTTGGACCACAATTAAATTGACCTAATTAAATAATTGAATCGGATTAAAATAATTGGTTGATCGCATGTTGTTGCTTTGTACCGCGATAACGGTTTGCCTCATGTTTTCCTAGATAGAGGGATATCTATGATTTTCTTTAATTAGTTGCTCGTTCATGATGGAAATTGATAAAGAACGTAAAGCCAGAATTATTTGTTAAATAATTGGATAAAGATAAAGAGGCATGTTAATGAATCTGTTAATTCAAGATGGATTAAATAACTATTAGTTCGATAATTTCAAAAGGGTTCTGAGTTACCCGCTTACTTTTAAGGCAGAATGCCTTGTGGTTTGGAGCACTGAGTGATCATCTTGTATGAAGGCTGAATGCCTTGTTAAAGGGACGAGAGCCCATTTTTGTGGTCTTTGATTTCCTGCTGCTTGTGATTTGATGTGAGCCTGGATGGCTGTTGTGATATGTGGAGGTATGGGGATTTGTGGCAGCGGATGACGCCTAGTGTGGCGAGATGCATCGGTTTATGCATGTGGGTGTCGGGAAGGACACCAAGGATGATGGTATGAGATGAATGTGATGGTTTGATGTTGGTGGTTTGGTTCGGTTGTTTATCTGCTTTACTTTTCCCCACTGCTCAAGGCAGCTGGTTTTTCTTACCCTCTTTCCGAAGGAGGCGAAGAAACGCAGGGTATGCCACGTGCTTTCCGTGTTTAGCCTCTCGATGGAGGATGGGTCTATGCTCTTGCTATAGGCGGCAAAGACTCGACGGGTAGTATATCTACTCACCGTGTTGATCCCTTTATGTTTAGTAGCATAGGATGTTTTTCTAGAATTCCTGGGAATATGGGGAAGGTAATTCCATAATGAAAGTTTGTTTAAATGGTGATAATCCAAGGGGATGGAGAAACTGAAATTTAATAGTGATGTGAATCCTAAAAAGGAGCAGTTTTTGAATGTGATTCCAATTTAGTTTAATGTGGTAAATTGCTCATAGTTAATTAATGTTTAAAGAATTAATTAACGTACAGTGGAACTAATAAAATGAGAATGGAGTAATCTAATAAATCTCTTCAAATGGTTGTGTTCTTATAGGATACCTAGTCTTAGAAGTAGCATCCTGGAGTCTGAGAGACGTTAGCTGCAGTTGTGCCTATGACTAGGTAATGCCCATAGTGTGGTTGTGAGTTATATATATTCTGAACTTTTTGTGTTTCTATACGCTACTCCACCCTGTCGGTAAGGGCAACTGACACCCCGGGGATTCTGAGCCCTGGGGGGTGTTTTCCCCAAACATTCTGATGGGAGGTTGAATGGCTGACTACCCCCTTTGGCCCCGCTCTCTTCTCTTGGTAGATCTTTGTGCTAGTAGGCACAGTGGTTATTTTTACCCATATATGTGTGTAGAGGGTTGTAATGGCTTGTGGTTATTTCACACACATATATTCTGGATATAGTATCCTATGGACTACTATAGGTGTAACATGTATAGGCTGTGATGGCTTGAGGATCCTTACTCGGCGTATGGGCTGTGATGGATTGAGGTATAATACTCGACCTATGATACACGTTATACGAGCTATGGTGGCTCCCGAAAACTACCTGGTTACTTTGGTTGTTAGGATGATGTGGTTCTTAGCCCAGGTGTTTGCGAGCAATCCTTTGTGGTGCACGTGGTGCAGGTTGTGGAGCTTAGCCCAGGTGTCTGCGGGAAAGCCTTTGGAGAGAGATGCACATGACGTATGTCGTTGGAGAAAAGTGGCAAACCAGTGGGGAAGTAGTAGCGGGGTACCCTTGATATTCTTTACTATATGATATATTCTTGTATGCGTTACTTGGCGAGAGTAGCCATGGTGAGGTTGGGAACTTAGTATACCTGTTTAGGTAATGAGTTAGTTTCACTTGTTGTTCATTGGGTTTTAGCATGCTTTCTTTACTTTTGCACGAGATTCATGTGGAGGATCCTACTGAGTATACTATTATACTCACCCTATGTATATATAAACTATTTTTCAGGTCACTTGGAGCAGGTTGGAGATCAATCTGGTTACTACTATCTTGTGGTTAGAGGAGGAGTTGTTCGGGCCTGTGGTCGCTGTCGTTTTACTTTCTTTTGGGTACTTTTAGTTTCCCCTTTCAGTTATAGTACTTTTGCATGACATTTCATATATGTACTTGGTTTCCTTTTATATCTCAGTTCTAAGTTGGAGTTTATTGGAGTTTATTCTATCTCTCTCTTTTGCATGTGTTCTCTTAGAGGGAAATGCCTCCCATTTGTATGTTTATTATACCCTTGGTGCTAGTCGCCAACCCGGGGCCTACTGGAGGCGGGACTCGGGGGTCATTATCTCCCTTCTCACATTGCCGGCCCAGGAGGGGTACACTTTGTGGGGAGGGGGTCGTGACAATAAATGTGGGAATACATCCATTAAATAGTGAAACTTTTTATTTCCAATAGAAATGGTTGTGTTGACCACTGACTCTAAATGAATAGTTCATTTCATCTTTCACTCTACACTAACGCATTAAAAAAATTCGTTTTTAAGGTGATATTCCATGTCCCACTATCCATGAAGCCATGAATGTCATAAAATTCAAAACATATTTCAGAAGTCCTATAGAAATTCTCAACATTCACTTACTTGGCATCCATTGTGATTCAACCATTGAACTCATTCATCTAGCTACTCCTACTGAACATTCAATGACATAACACCATCAATTGTACATCCATTAAAATGATATTATGAGGCTCCCATTGAAAATTAGTTCAAATTAACATTGATTTATTAGATGAACTCACACATCCACCTCATGAATTTTCTTATGTGACTTCATCTTCATAATTTCATTATTTAATGGTTCTATTTCACTACCTCCATCTATATTCTTCCATGTGTTTATTTCAATAAATAAACTTACACAGATCAGAAACACAATACAGAAAACAATTTGGATAGAAAACCTATCAAAATATCACATGGTAACCATTCTCATGGCTGGAGTCCATTAATCTCCCACTCTAATACCATTATCATTGAAAAAAGAGACGTCCATTCATCTAGCCCCTATTAACCCTCTAACATCAGCAACTACATAGATATCCATGATATTATTCTACCAATTTTTTATTCTACCAAAAAAACATTTAAATATATATGAACTATGATAGTTCAATTTGATTTATCCATAATACTAATTTTCATGACTCCATAGAAATATTCCAAGAAAAATAGAAACCGAGATTCCCACTTTTGACTTTGTAGAAATTATGGTCAAAAAGACACATCATATACCAATTCCATGCCCCTTAACTTCTGGAAATGAAATTACAACACTATCACTGTATCCTAATAAATTAATAGATTATATCACACTATAATTATGGGACAAAAATGGAACAAACTCTATATAGAATATCTCCTTATGGAATGTTTGACATGATCAGTATGATAAAATCCCACTAAAACATCGACTCAATGAAAATGAGGCCTTAACGTTACATTTACCATACAACATCACCTTGTTCTGATCCTTTATGGACCCCATCTCTATTCCAAAGTTACATTTGATTATATAATTATCATCCAAATAAAATAGACAAATGGTCCAAAATATTGTAAATAAATGTGTATTTGGACATTGAGTATGTCCTTTGACTGACTTCAATGTCGTGCAAGTCCACATCTCTAATTGATATAATTATTATAGAACAACTATCCTTCTTATGGGAATATTCTAATCCTCTAAAATTTACCCTATAGAATAATCCATGTTATTTATTTCATGAGATTTTTGATCATCAAACATCAGTCCGAAGTCTATATCCAATGGAACGAAAAACCCAATAGGTGTATCATAATCATCATTATCTAGGATATGAAGCTGCCAATGTTAGATCATAAAACTATCCATAATAATTTTAGTGATCTTCCAACATGATGACAAATGATTCCTAATGAATGGAACAAGCCACATGAATAATAAGTCCATGAATGCATGTGATATCCCAACAAACCACTAGTACCACCACCATCTTATGATAACTGAATATACCACCTAAATAAGGAAAATTATAGTCATTAGAGAATATCCTTCTATATCATTAGAAAATTTCAGGACTATAATTCTCAACACCAATATTCAGATCCCACATGTTGGTATAAAAAAATTGAAACAACATGCCCTTTTATACCACTTGTTGGTAATGAGGGTGAAAAAAATGATCATCAGTAGTTTTAACTAATAGTTCTCCATCACAATAGAAATTTAAAAAATAGTAAAAAAATATATTCTGGTATTTTATTCCTCGTATATTTGAAAAAAAGAATTTGGATGAACTCACACCCCAACAACCACATAATTTTATCCATTATCTTGTATTACTACTATAATGAACACTTCTTGGTCATCATTTTTATACACATACATGAGATCAAGAACATGACAAACAAAAAAACAAAAATGTAAGATCAATGTAAAAAAAACATTAAAATCTAGGGATTAAATGGTTCATAAATTCTTTCAACATCTACGGGAGAATAAAAAAATATCTTTTATTCCAACAGATTAACATTAGAGTAATATTGGATACTCAACTTTAGAAAAAACTACACAAATCATTGAATGAGGTCTCAAAAATTCCATCTACAATTACATATTCTATTTCACTACTTCATGTTCTTCAACATATTACATGTTATCCCCTTGTACCAAGATACAAACACGTGTGATCCTTCTTGAGCCACCTCATCATTCGAGTCTATCTGTGTCATCTTATTTTCATCTTTATACATTAATCATAATATCAATGTCATATAATGTCTCTATTATTGAGATTCACAACTAGATATCCAGTCAAGACCTCCATTTTTTAGAATATGGTATCCCTTTTTTTTACTGTGAAACCTCTTATTTAATATATCAATGAATACAATGATTGTTGGATCCATGTGAATAGTAAATTTAATCATCCACCCCACATTGATGCCCTAGAGAACATTTCTTTTACATGGAAAATAGGTAGACCCTTCTATCAGTGACTTGACTCAAGTAAAAAATATTTTAACATGATTCAGCTATCATCCAAACTTCTATTTGGCTATTATTAGCTTCCCCTACCATTCACCACACAACAACCTCTGAATCCATGATTGTCTCCCTATGTATTTCTATAGATAAATGTTCTTCCTCAGAATTATCATACTCAATCTCCAATTTACTCCACCCTCTAAACTCATCCATGTAGCATACATCTATTTTATGATATTCCAGGGATCCTGTCGAAAACTCATTCAATCTAATGATGCTATATTTTATGAACTCACTCATCCATTTCCTATATTTCCAGTGAAGTGACTTTAGATTCCTGGAAAAGGGAATCTATGTTTCTAGTTTATTACCTCCATATTGATTCGTCTAAGATTTTATACAAACGAACAAACTTAAGGAGAATTGAAACCGGACCCAAAATATAATTTTCACACAAAACCTCTATGTTACTTATTTTAAAGAATGAGATTAATATTATTATTTATTAGTGTAAATATTTCTTAAGTTTCATGATGTAAAATAATAACATTTTAAATTAAATATATTACATTAAATATTTATTTTTTCACTTAGTAAATAAATATTTTTATCAATTAAATTATTTAAAAACATTTATTTTGTTCTTATATAATGATAAAGCTTCAAATTTTTCAGTTTTGGAAAAAATTGTATTTTCAATATTCACTTAAATACAAACTAATTTAGTAAAATTTAAAAAAAATTACCCTATGATAGTTTTTACATTATGAATTCAAAATGACCTTTATTTGGTCCAATTAAAATTATTAAATTTGAGAATTTATATTTTAAAAAGAAATATAAAAAATATAGAAAATATTATTTTCATAAAAAATGATTTTTTTAAAATATTAAATATTATCGTTTTTATTTCAAATACATTTATAATTAAATTATTTTTAATATATTTTCCATATAAAAATATTATTTTATCAATACATTATTCATTTTTTCAAAATAAAGGTCTAAAAAAATATAATTTTACAAAAAATACATTTTGTGGATAAAATTATTTTATTAGTTAGCAAACTATACTCATTGAATTTATTACTAAATTTTTTATTAAAATAACATTTTTCATCATACTGTAATTATTTCAAAAAGTGGTTACTTCTATTTATAGTCACACATTAAAAAAATTTACTATAACATTCTCCTTTAATACATATAATATCATCTTACAATAGGGTATCACTATTTCATTTCAGTATAAGGATACAAGTAAAATAATAAATTTAACATTGTATTTATTGACAAGAGAAGTATATATCGTAATCTTATGTTATTTAATTATCAACCCTTAAAAAATTACAACATCAAAATTTATTTTAGTAATTTCTAATAAAAATAGTTAAGTTTGTCGAGAAGATAGAAAAAAATAAATATATAATTGTTAATGAGATATCAACTACACTAAATTGGTTAAAAAATTAAACTCATATATTTATTTTCAATAATTATATTATTAATATTTTATTTCTATCCAAACATTTTAGATAAGATCCTATTGTTATTCGTTATAAAAAAACTATATGATAAAAGAAATTTCTATAGAAACATCATACTCAATATTGCTTGATGAAAATGGATATTTTTAAAACATATTTCTAGATTTACCAATATAAAAATTCATACGATCAATTTTCAATGGAAGACAATATATTCCAAATATCCCACAAAATTAAATCAAGTGGGAAATAATAAGATTCATATTCCTACAAACTCAAACTTTGGGAAAAGTAGTCATACGACTAGAAGTTTTCATTGAAAATAAAATCATTGGGTCCATTATTTAATGTGCTTAAAAAATTTCATAGACATATTGGGGTTTATAGAATAAATATAAAATAAAACAAAAAATACAGTACATGATAGGTGTAATGTAACTATTTCAATCAACTTTAGTGCTAGTCATTACTTGGGATCCACCATGTTATAATGGAAGTGGAGGTAGAAGAAGTATATTATCCATAATAGTCCTCCGGTTAAGGAACTAACTAGTATAATTTCTATGTTCCAAAAAATGAAAGACATTGAACTATTAGTTGTACCATTGAATGAATAATAATTACCTTCACTACAACAACCAAACCTTTCTATTCCCATGGACTTTTTCCTCTCAATATCATCATTTCTCACTCCTGAAGTGTCTTTTAGTTATTTTATCACATAATTAATTCTTGATATGTAGAAAAATGAATATTCATTCCTTCACAATCATTTTCACTCAAACATCCATGAGAATCCCTCCTTCTCTTATTTGGTGTTTTATATAATTCTATTATCTTCACATTGTTAAACTAGATTCATTATAGCTATATTTGAATAATAATAAAATTCATTATGCTGACTTCTATATATTTCAATTTCTCATTATGGAAATAACCTCCAGTCTTATAATAACCAATTTATTTTTTATCCCTCTTCTAGACATCACATAGATAATGGATAGCTAATGATTTTGAAAATTTATAATCTTCTAATATGGAACCTTAAACATATATGAAGTGATTAATAAATTTCATGCATAAATTGACTTATAAAAATATTTCTTTCAATATATCATATCCATGGTAATTCCCTATAAGGTTATATAAACAAAATATATTAAAACCCATCATAATTTTTAATAATCTGGTTGTAAATTTTCAAATAATAACACCCATCAATGTCTACATTTGTGTGTATCATTAGCCCCACTCATAGTACATAAAATAATTAATGATTTGATACACAGTTAACCTTTTTACGGTTGATAATCTTAATGGGCATCTGTATGACAACTAGATCCACTTTCTAGTATCATGAAAAGGATGTAATTTCAAGGAGAACCACAAAATCTATAATTTAAAAAAATGGTATTTTCCTATAAAAATAATTATTCCTAGTATTTTAACTAACATTCTCTAAACCCGATTTACAAAGAACATAAAATATTTATTATTTCCTAAACGGACCTAAAGGGTTATTTATAACTTTGAAACTATGATCTATAATAACATATCAACACTTGATGACATTTATCTCTATTAACTTATACACAACCAATAAAATCCCAATATATAATTTTATATGAACACTAATTTGATACGTACTACTACTGTTTAGATATAACTATTCCATAATTACAATATTTATATAACATATTGAATTACAGACAATCCCATGACATTTTTTTGGAGATATAGATAATTAGTATAGAACATTAAATAATAAAAATCGTGTACTTATAATTTCTTGTACAATTCTATCAATACATTATGAACTAGTTTATCCATAAATAGTCTTTCACATCATCCATAAATTCACCACACATGCTATTATTATAGAAATATCATGTGTAATATTTTATTAATAACTTACAGAAATGGAATCAAAATAAGGGAAGTAAAAAACACTTAGTAAGGGAAAGTGTATACCAGAATATTTCATAGAATAAATAAGTAATCAATAATATATAAACAAGTAAATAGTAATAAAATAATTACATATAACTTGTCACATAATAATTAAATAATTCATTGGATGAAATAATAATATAAATAATCTCATGGATAACAATAACATGTTCCTTAATATTTCAATTCATTATAATGGACATTTTAAGGCATTTTTTATGAGACATTACATGACATCAAAACCCTGTTCAATGTCATTTACTTTTTTTAAGGCTATTACCATGTATTTTGAATAAAAGGGAAGAAAAACACAACATACACGGGCTTGTTTGTCTCATAATACATAAATTGCATTAAGTACATAAATTAAGTCCAATTAATTCACCATATGAATTAATAAATAAAATATAAAATAGGTTACGATCATTATAGTGTACTAAATTAATATCTATACTGAAAATATAGCTATATGGGTTGTAAATTTTTATATAATAAATAAATGAAATAACTATCAACGTAATAATCACTCAAAATGAAAACATATAGTGTAAAACTATATATTTATTATAATAATTTTTCCAATAAATAAATTAAATCATATGATCATAATAAATCCAATAAAAGAGGAATCATTGGTAAAAACACATATCTTATTGTTCCTTCTATATCATTATGCATAATCATAGATAAGTAGTCAATAGATATCTAAATAGAAATAGTTGAAATAAAAATTATCAATATTTTCCCATTCAATGGAATAACACAGATAAGTAGGAGAATATCCACTAATGAAAATATTCAGAATAAAATTTAAATTTCCCTTATCAAAGAAAATACGATGAGGTAGTAGTGAAGAATAATTTCATGGAGTAAAAATGGTAATAGGAAATGATGATTCAACATGAGTTCATGAGATGGAAATTTAAATCAATTGAAATGAAACTAGAAATTATATTTTAGAAAATTATAGGATAAACTAATTCAACTTAGATGAATGGGTTTCATGCTAAATTATTATAACTCTATTGGTAATTTATTTGGGAAAACCCTAATAAACATCATATTTTGAGGAAAGAATAATTTTAAATATAATTAATATAAACGAAAGTAAAATCCATTAAAAAAATAAGAATTTAATAATAAAAAATTAATAAATAAGAATGTACCCAAATTATAAGAATATTTAAAAAAAAGAAGAATCAAAACCTAATGGTTGAAATTTATGTTAACAAAAACCATTACATTTAATCCTACATAGTTTAACATTCTCTAACCACATGTATAATGAAAATAGATAACTTAATATCAGATTTATGAAAATTATTCATACATATAGCTATTTATGAACAAAATTTATATTTATATATTATAAATATATTAGATAAATGTATCTTATTTTCTTCATAAAATTTCATTAGCATCAATATCTGATTTAGTACATGTTTTTTACGGTGTGGGTGGATTGTAGTTTAAAGATAACAATTTTTTAATTCTGATATTATTTTATGTAATGTAATAATAGTTTTATAATTATTTATAATGTTAAACTAAATTTCATAGTCATTTTATTTATGAATCGTCATGATCATTTTGGGGAAAATATTGTTTTGGAAATTTTTAAAAAAAATGACTGGTTTAATAATAATAAGAAAAATATTAATATAAGCTATATAGAAACATAAACCAAAAAATATTTTTTGTTTAATTTCTAATAAAACCAGTTGTTATATATCCATATTAATCAATGATGTAGTTTTATATCATTGTTCAAGTGGGTAGTTAAAGTAATCCAATCAAGAACAATCTATAATCTATGTGTGAGTATGGTTAATAATATGATTATATTATCATAATATCAGCATTACTACATCATAAATATATTATTTTTATGTTTTAATGTGTTAAATCATATATTATGATATTTTGGTAATTAATAAAAGAGTATATGAAAAAAGAAATATATAACTTTTTTAGAAGACGTAGTTCACACATACACACAAGTGACACAATAATTTTCCATAGTTTTGGAGAAATACATTAAATATTTTATAAATGAATAATATTAATAATATTATAAATATAAATTTATTGTTTTAAATTTTATTTTTTAACCACCCATGTAATATGATAATGAAATATAAAGAACATTATTCATGGAGATAGTGGTTCATATGTGCACATGACATCATCTTCAGTTTTTGAATGGTTTTAGAGAAAGTCGAAAAATGGATATCCTGCAACTGTAAAAAAAATTGACAACTTTAATTAATTTAATTTTATCATATTTTAATGGATATAATACGTTTTAAGGGGTCTTAAAATGAAAATTAAGAGAGCTCTATTGAGAAAATTACCTTATCCATTGTATGTTTTCTATTATATTACACCTTCTTGAAACAAAGCATCATATTTTGGAAAGACGAAGGATTCAAGGAAATGTGGATAGAGTTGATGAGATAAAAAATATTGGTTTTTCTCAAGATAATTATGAAAAAATGATTGGAAAAATTGAGCAGAGGTGAGCACCTTTTCTAGGTTATGGAAATGTATTTTTTGTAAATATAAATATTTAATATAAAGATAGAACATGTTTCACATGGAATATGGATGAAAAATGAAAAAATGGGATCGTAGATGATACATTAATGATAATATTTCAAACATTAATTTTGAATCATCTTTTAAACATATTTTTAAGACATTAACTCTTATATTGTTCATTTTTACCATTTTTTTCATGGTAACTAATTTTTACCTTATTAATTTAATATAAATGAACAAAAATTATAGGGGAATTATTAAATAACTTTGGAATAGTAATTAAAAATATTAAATCAATTTTATCAAATAAAATCTATGTGTATGAAAAAATAAATTTTATATTAGTGCATATAACACCTAAGAAATAATTTTTAGAAAAACTATATATTTTTCTTATAAATTTTGATTAAGATAAAATTAAAAAAAATTATATTTTATGAATTTGATTATTTTATTATTAAAAAAGTAATAGCTATTTAGATTTTAAAAAAATTCAAAATTAAATTCCACAATTTCAATAATTAGTTGAAATAAACATACCAAAAATAGTTTATAATACAATAAATATTACTAAACCTTTCAATATTTTAAATTTCATTTTTATAAATTCAACATATAATTTATATAAATAATAACTAAACATATTCAATATATATTTTACCATATAAAATATTTTATAAATTTATATGACTTTTATATAATGTTTGTATTTTAAATTTACTATTTTGTTATATACTATAATTCTTAGAATTCATCAAAAAAGAAACAACTTCAAAATATTCTCGTAAATTACTACTTGGATAATTCCAATTTGATGGAATAGAAAAATATATTGATTTTGGTTAAACTGAAATTAATTTTTTTTTTGAATTTAACTTTTAAATATAATTGTAAAAATATAATGAAAACTTTTTTCCTAAATATTAAATTTAAAAATATTTATCATTGCTATTATCGTTTCCAATCAATTAATAATAAACTTGGTGTTTATATATTATTCATAAAAAAATAATTATTATATGTAATATATTTAGTTTCTCAAAATAAATCCTATTAAAATCCAATTTTAGAAAAACAAATTATCATAAAATGATATTATTAGTCAGTAAGCGGTTTTAGATGAATATATCCTTTAATTGGTATTAGAAAAATTATTATTTTTTTTCAATATAGATTTTTAAAATGTAAATACATCTATTCACACCTTCCAATTCAATGTCTATGTGATCATAACCACTTTTAGTACAAATAATATCATCTCTATTAAGGGTTTCACTGTTTCATTTCAGTTCAGTGTCGCCTATGAAACATACCAGAAATCATACTATTTTTAAATTAGAATTTCATATTAGAATCTCAAGGTTTCACATTCTCCCAAATTTAAATAAGCCGCATCGTCCAAATTTTCATTATTAATTACTAATGAAAATATTGAAGGGTGTATATAAGATATAATTTAAAATGAGATATTAGCTACACTAATTTGGGTAAGACTAGTAAACTCGTCTATTCCTTATTAAGAGGTATATTCAAAATACTGTAATTCAATCCAACTGTTTGATTTAAAAATACCTCACTATTTTTTATCAGGAAGTATATAATAAAATTAATTTTTATATTATTTTCATAGTCAATATTGATATATGATTATGGATTGATTTTGGACATGTATAGAGATTTCCCAAAATAAAAATTGATTTGATGCCTTTTCAATGAGAGATAATCCATTCCCAAGTCACATCAAAATTAATTTATAGGAGGAATGACGAGAATCATATTCCCTAAAAATTCATCTCGGGATGCAAAAATCTAATAATTATATGTTCTCTATTATAATAAAATCATTGGGATAATTATTTAATACTTTTAGAAAATATCATATATATACCCAGGTTATTATAATTAAAACCCAAATATAATCCACAAATTTTGAGTGGAGGATAAATGTATCAAAATTTTCTTGACTTTCTTTTGTGGTATTCCTTGAAAAGGTTATAACATGTTCCCATGGCCGTGGAGGTTGAATATTTTTATTATCTTTTTTATTCTTTATGTTAAAGCACTCACATTGAAAACTTAAAGGTGGCCCCCATTTGATACATTGAAATATTAATGGTATAATAGTATGAACAACAATTATCTTCATTACCAGAACAAAAATATTTATTTATCCTTTGAAATTAGTGAATCAATATCCTTATTTTCCAAAAATTATTCATCTTCTTAATTTTTGAAGATGTTTCCCAAATTTTAACATGTATAAAATTGAATTTTATTTCCTTCACCATCTTTATCACTTGAACATCCATGAGACTCATCCTTATATTCTATGGTGTGTTATTTAATTTAACTATATTAACATTACTAATCATAATTCATGGTATATACTTTTGGATAATGAAATGATTCATCACTCTAAATCCTATCACATTTGGTTGATTATTGAAAGAATCACCACATCTCCCATCACAACCATTCTTAAATAGGTTTTTGTTTCTAATAGCCACTGCATAAATAAAATAATGCGTTGGTATGAAAAAATTAATTATTTTTACAAAAGGAAACTAATATTGTATAAAAACTAATTTTTAAATGGTTTTTAGAACATATTTTTTTAATTTATAATTATCAAGATAGGTTATCAATTGAAATTCATTATTAGTTTTTATAGAATAAAATATATTAAAATTCATCATAATGTTTTATAAAGATCATGTGAATTTTTAATTCACATCCACAAGGAGTTTTTTGTGAGGTTTGTGGTGTTAGAACCACTCATCATGCACTATGATAAGATCATGTTGATACTCAAACTAATTTTTTTTAGAGTGCTTACCCCTAAGTTAATCTATTCCATTGACACATCAACTTTACAATATCTAGAAAGGTATATAGTTTCCCTGAGAACCATAAAATCTACACATTATATGAATTTTATGATGTTTTCATATACATAAACTTATTATAAGGTATTTCACTAAATTTATATCATCCTAATTCCAAAACAATATAAAATATTCAATATTAATCTATGTAATATAATTTATTTTCATTAACTCTTAAATGGTGATCACAAATAACTTTTCATCCCTTGATGTCATTTTTAAATAATAATTATTGAAATAAAATAATGTAGTACCTTGACCATAGTAATACTGATATCAATGTCTACTGCCTTTACATTGGCATGATTAATGGGAATAAAACCACGAAGTAATGAAGAGTTTTGGTAGCGATGGTAAACAAGGAACACAAAAGATTCCTTTTTTTACAATGGAATAAAATAATTATAATATAATTAGTTTTTAATTATAGGATTATTACTCTATTACATCTGTAATATCCTTTCATAACCTTTTTAGTACACTTTTAGTAATATTAGAGAAATGAAACATTATATGTGTGAGCTCAAATACTTAGAAAGGGTAATGTAATTTTAAATCAATAATGAATCAATGAGAATAATAAATATTGAAAGTTGATAACTGAAGACACATTTCATATAATCAATAAACAAACCAATAAGTTTTTAAATAATATAGGAAGGTAAATAATTAAAAACACATTCTATTTAAATATCTAGATAAGTAATAATCAATATGGAAATGAAAATAATTGAAATACATTACATTAATTAATTAAATGATAATGAAATGACTTAATAGATCAGTTTATTTAAAATATCATCGAAAAAAAATATTAGGGATGGAAATTGTGAATTATTTGATTACATGTTTCCAAGGTAAACGGTACCTTTACCGTCAAGACCTTCCATATGATGGTTTCATATATTATCAAAAACCCATCTAATTCTAGGAAACTAACTCATCTCATGAGACTTCGGATGCATCGATGGGCTATATAGAACCATAACCCACTTATTTCGTACCTACCCAAAGCATTCATTATATATAAAAAAAATATATTTAAAAATTTACCTTATAAAATATCCTTATGGAGTAGAATATACATATTTATCAATATTTACTATGTGGAGGATAACTAAAAATAGTGGTTATTGACATTGATGAATAAAGATCCCATTGAAAGATAATTATGAAATTTTCGAGTAAAATAATATGTAAACATTCCAAAGTGTCCCTTACTTCACTGAAGTATCTGAATCAAAATTTCCCTTGAATAAAATGGAACATAAACTTTCATGAGAATAAAGAGATCTATAACATAATATGTCAATGTAAACACCGCATGTAAAAATGATATACAGTTTTGGAAATAAATATATCGATGATAAATTATCTGGGTTGTTTGGGTAAATTCTATGTATAATGATCATATGAAATAGAATATTTATAAGTGACTAAATGGAATCAAGTTAGTGAATGAAAATAATATTATTTTTCATTTTAATAATAAACCTTCAAGAGATAGAATAATGATGGAATCAATATAGCAGATCCCAAGTGGAGTAGAAATACAAGGTTTTTTTCATTTATTAATGGAAATTTTATAAACAGATCATTAAAAACATTCTTCTAGAAAATATCATTTTAATTTAGAAAAGAATTTATAAAATACATTTATTTAAATATAAATTTTAAAAAATCGTTTTCTTTATTATGTAAAATTTTAAATAAGGAAATGAATATTAATAGAAATCAAGGAAGGTAAATTTGAATATAGCATACAAGGTAAAGAGAATAACCCTCAGGCATTGAAAAAATGTTATAAAAAATCCTTCATTAGAATTTGAAAATAAAATAACATTGAAAAAATATATAAATGACAAAAAGAGTAAAAAACGTTATGAAATAATTTTGTAATGGTTAAAAATATTTTTAAATACTTTTTTATTAAATACAGGTTTTAAAAAAAGACTTGTTCCCTGAGTTATGTGATAAATAATGTCAAGTTATATTAAAAACATTTTATAAAATATTTAGGTAACAATGACTGTAATAATGGTACAATTACATGAAATGGACATTTATAACAAGATGGTAGTAAAATATATGTGTTTCTTAGAAAATGTTCAACAAGTTTCCTCTAATTGAAATTTAATTGTGAACAATCACAAAAAAAAGAAATATGATTGTGATGTAAACCCTTGAAAAGATTATAAAATTTATATGTGAATTAATCAATGATTAGATTGTGTGTATAAATTTTAAATCCAAAAAATGATGTGAAAAACATAAATATATAGTCAATTTCATTATACACATAAACATTGAATATTAACAACATTGACGAAGTAGTATAATAGAATGAAAAGGATTCATGTTATGAAATTCATTTTCCACAAAGTTATTTTATCTCAAATCTATATAGAAGAATAATACTATATGGAACAGAAAATTACATGAAGATAAATCAATATATGATATAATATAGAATAATTGGTAGTATATACAACACACATAATAAGTGGTTAATATGAAATTTCTCTCACATATGTAATGAGTGAGATGAAAATCCATTACCGTGTGCTTTCTTTTTGGATGAACAAACAATAAACCCATGTATAGTTTTATTAAACAAGTATATAAATTATACCATAATTAAAATCATATTTATGACATCATATATTAACTTCATAAAATCCCTTATTACTAAATTATTTTTTAATAATCCCTTATTTTTACAATTTCAGGTGTTAACTGCCTAGTGTGTTAAGTATATTTTTCACTTGTTACTTATTGTTATTATTAATTAGAACATGGTTTCAAAATATAAAAATATTTAATCCCTTATTTATGTATATTATATTTTCATTATTTATGTATTTATAATAATCCATAATGATTGGAGAGAGGAAATTAAATTCCACATTCATGGATATAGTAGTCCATATAAACACTTGAGTGCTATATTCATTTCCATGACGCATTTTAAAATAATTAAAATTAAATGATATATAATTATATGTAAGTTATAATTAATACATCATATTTATGTCATATATTTTATATAGGTTTATTAAAATCATCCTTTATACATACCATGCATAGTGTGTATGAATCACATCACTTTGACGAGGTGCTAGTCCACCCATCCACAAACGAAGTTGTCTTATTTATGTAATATGGAAATAATAAATGTATTACATATATATAAATTAAATAAACATAAATACATTTTAATTGTATTATATATCATATATAAGTACCATGATCATCATATTTCTCAACCCTCATTGTCATTAAAGGAAAAAAGAACAATCATCGTTTCATGAGGCGGTAATTTTCCGTACACAAAATTAAAGGTTTGTTAACCATATGTTGGATGTGTGTATATGTGATGGTTGAAAAACTAACATAAAAACATACTAGTATATTTATAATAATGATTTTATTATATAATATTGGAATAATAATATTTCAGGTTGTGGTAGAGAATATAAAACTAAAGAGCTTGAGGAATGTTGTTACCTCTACTTTGGTTATCATTTTTTGGTTCCCACAAATGGGATTCCTGGGATGGGTTTATTACAAAGGTGAGGATTTTAGGTTGAGGGTATTTATTTTAATGTGTTATTTTGCTGAGCATTTAAGAGTCAATGTGGCTTGAGAGGTGTCATAAGTAGTATGAGTAAGTGCATTTTTATAGTGGAGGAGTGGCATTATTCTAATATTAGAAAAAGGAAATTTCAACACTGTTTTTATATTAAAAATTGGAACCTATAATGAAAAAAATTCCTTTAAATGAAATATAATGAAATAAAAATAATTGAAAAAAATTCCATTTAATCAATGAAATGAAGATAAAATTCATCTATAGTACCATCGATACAAAATCTCATTGATGAATAATAAATTAATCTAAAGGAGGTAAATGCTTAATTATTAGAAGACATGTTTCCAAGGTACACGGTACCTTTAGGATTAATCCCTTTCAAAAGACTATGTAACATATTGATTGAAAACCCATCTATGGCTAGACGATGAACTCAATTTATGAGACTACCAATGCATTAAGAGAATATCTATAACTAGGTCTCACCAATGTTGTACATTTCCAACAGATTCATCATATATAGAATAATAAATTTAACAATTTTCATCAGCAAATATCTGAATAAAGTAGAAGAAACTAATTTATCAATATTTTCTTAACAGAGTATAACTAACAACAAGGGATGTTAACGTTGATTGATGGAGATACCATTGAAATATCATTAAGAAATTCTTGAGGAAAATAATTTGTATACATTGTAATGTGTCCCATACAACTTTTAAACATCTGTATAATATTTCAACATGAATTAAATGAAACTTTTAATATCACGAGAATAATAATATTCATGCTATGAAATTTAAAATTAAACATCATATGTAAAAATGGTATACGGTTTAGTAATAAAAATATCCATGATAAATGATATGTAAAATTAAGTGAAATTCATTATCAAAAGAACTTAAGATATTATTTATTTCAAAGGGAAGAAAAGGAATCAAGGTACTGACTTCCAAAAGTATGTTTATTCATATAAATCCTATTCCATATAGAAACATAATAAGGATGGTATCAATACAGAATATCATGAGTGGAGTTAAAATAAAGAATTATTGTTGATAATGAATAGAAATATTATAAAAAATAATTTAAAAATTTTATTGAGGAAAATATCCTATTTATTTTGAAAAATAGATCTTTAAATTTTTGTATATAAATTAAATTTTAAAAATTATAAAAAATAATCCCTTTAAATAAGCAAAGGATTATTTAATGAAATGATGGGAGGTATATCTGTATAATCCAAAAAAGGTTAAAAAACACTCCTTTATCACAATAAATTGTATAGAAAAATTCCTTCTTCAAAAATACAAATGAAGATGAATTTTAACACACTTATAAAAAGATAGGCTAAAAATAAAGTAACTAAATAATGTTATCAATTGTAAAAAAAAATTGAACTCTTTTTACCAAGAAAGGAACATGACCAGGCATAAATCTGGATCCTTCAAAAGTATTAATACAATAAATGATGTAGAATTGAAAACAGTGGAATGAAAAGATCATAGAATTGATAAAGTGTAGTTACATGTCAAAGTAATCCAAATTTTCACCAAAAGAATAATCAGAGGCTGCACCAGCCTCAACTGATTCCCAATCAAATTTCAAATTGTAATGTTTGAAAAGAGTTATATATGTCTCCCTACGTTTTAACTGCTCTTATGTGAGTTGATGTTTGGTGGATTTCTTGCTAGTACACCCACACTTGGAATCAGGAACAATCTTCTTTACTGCTTTATAATTGGACCTAGTTACCACAGTTCTTTTCATGTTGGAGTAGTCCTTCTAGGGTCTTCTCTTTGGTTGAGCAGAGGTGGTTTCCAAGTTTTCATTCACCGTATTTCCTCCACTCATGACAATATAAATGAATGAGACCTTTCCACAACTCACCTCCTTTGCATCAGAACTAAAATTATCTTTATCAGCGTATGAGACATTCCCCATTTTAGTTGAGGTGTGCACATTCTGAAAACCATCATCATACTCTTCATCACTTGGTGTTACAAAAGGCATGCCCATCTTCACTAACTGCACAAATCCATTACTCATCAACAGAGCATATCAATTAAGATCAATCAAAGGCCACAATTGATGACATTTCCCATCATCATTGTAATTAAATACTTCTTTGTACTCAATACTATCGACAAGTCGGGTAGAAACTGACACCTACACACTCATGTACCTACCATTTATAGTTTGACTTCTATGTGATCCAGTCTCCACAACTTGCGGAGACACATGTTTATCCGAAGGTGTATCTTCAATTTTCTGCACTCCAAACTAGTTTCTAGTCTGTACCATGGCTGAAGTCATTTCTTTCCCAACTGAGGTTCCCTTTCCATCAGAACCACCTATACACAGAATCTCTACACCACCATCATGTTCCACTAACTCAAAGGTATCCTCCTTCTACACATTATAATCAACTTCGTATTTCAATATAGAGGGAGGGATTTCCAAACAATTAACAACCAGAGAGATAACCCCATCTTCTTGAGGACCAACCATCACTAAGATATCAACAATCAAATATTCATCACCTTTTCCCTTAGAGTTCTATCATCCCAAACTTTAATTACATTATCATCCATAGAAGTGCCAATCTCTAGATCCAACTTAATTCTATCAAACACCCCATGGACCCTTAGCTAAGGAGGCACCACCAGACTAGGTTTTAACCCACCTCTCTTTCCAAGCTCTCAACTATCTAGTACAACCACTACCTGATCTTTAGAGTTCAAATTAGGTTCCCCTTGGAGATGGTTATCTGTAACTTACTTATCATTCAAATATATACATTCCGATGTAGTATCATGGGCAACAGAATCATCAAGAACTCTCTTTTTCACCTTCCCGCTCGACGGTCTACTATGACATACCCACTCATGGTGACCCATTATATAGCAGGAGCTATAGAAAATAAACCATAACTAAAAAGATGGATTTCCTCCACTATAACTCTTGATTGTTAGTAATCTAGTCCCAATAAACTTGAGGTTTGGATACATCATCATCCACACCTATGCGAGGAAAAATGGGGTGACACACCACTTCACTTCTACTATTAGAACATAGCTAGTGACCAAACATATTCCCAATGATACACAAAATAGAAGGACTTTGAAATGAAAGAGGAAGACTAGGGAGATGTACCCAAATCATCATACTTGGATTATCCCATTGCAAGTGGAAATAAAAATTCTACCAAAGGAGAAATAAAGAAGTACCATCACATCTCCACGGGGCTTTGAAAAGATTATAACATTGATGTGTGAATTAATGAATGAGTAGATTACATGTATCAAATATAAATTCAAATAAATAAGTTTAAATACATCAATTTATTTTCAAATTTAATAATCACATAATTATGTAATGTTAACAACAAAGAGTAAGTAGTATAACCCAATGAAAATGGGTCTAGTTAGGAAAATAATTTCATACTTTGTAACATTTAACTCATTTCTCTTTATAAGAAAAAATCAATTTTATATGAAATATACCATGAATATAAATAAATTAATTATATAATATATTAAAATGGGATGTATATACACAACAAAATATAAGTAAGGGGTGAATTAGAAATTTATCTGAAGGGTGTAAAAGGTTAGATAAAAATCCATTACTACGCATTTCATTTTTCAGGTGAAAAAACTTTAACCTCTTATATAATTATTTAAAACATGTAAACAAATTATAATAAAACCATAATAATAATTATAATATAAAACATTAAATTATTATAATTACTAATTACCGCGTTGTAAGAAATCATTCAGCAGTTTCACTTTTTCAAGTGTTAATTGCGTAGTTTGTTGAGAATGTTTTAAGTTGTCACTTATTTTTGTTATTAATTATATCATTGTTTCACAATATCCTTAATTTAATAAATGATTTAAATGTAATTTATATTAACTATATATATAAATAGAATAATCCATAATTTTTGGAGACATGAAATGTAATTCATTGTTCATTGAGAGGGTAGGACATACGTATGCATAAAAACTATATTCATTTCATTAATGTATTTTAAAGGAATTAAAAGTGTATCAGATATTTGTATATGTATATTATAAGTCCAGTATCATATGTATTTCATACATGTTAATTTGGTTTTTAAAACCATCAATTATATATTCCCTTCATCGTATAAACCAATCAAATACCTTTGAAGAGGCGGTTTCCCACACTTCCATAAACAATGATATCATACTAACATAAGATGGAAATCATAAAGGAATGATCTATATATAAAAATTACATGATAATAAAGACATTATAAATATAATATATATCATATATATATGCTTTTTCCATCATAATTACAAACCATGAGAGTCAGTAATTAAAAAATTCAGAATCAATATTTTGTTTGGCAGTAGTTCAACACATACATAAATAGTAGGTTAATTACAAATTAGATTGACCTGTGTGTAAGTGAAAGTCAACCCATTAACATAAAAAAAATACTATTATTTTTATGATACTTATTTAATTATATAAATGTGTATTTTGACGATTTGAGAGGGTGGAGAATGAAAATAAAACTAAAGATGTTGAGGAAGGATGTTACCACTTCTTTGAGTAACTCATTCTGGTTTCCACCAAAGGGATCCTTTGGATAGATTTATTGAAAAGTTTAGGATTCTTGGTTTAGGCCAAGGATAATGTGGATCTATTTGGGTGTATTTTTTTCAATAAAATGTTTCTTGAGAGGTTTGAATAAGTGATAGTGGTGAGTGCCTTTTTAAAATGGGGGGAAAGTGAAATTCTTGTAAATTTTGGAAAAAGGAATTCTCCCCACATTTTTTCTATGAAATATGGGACAAATAATTAAAAATTATAGATAAAAGGGAATATATGTTCTATATATGGACATCAAATTACTTTTTTGCATGTTTTTAGGACATTTTGGACCTTATGCTTAAGGTTTAGTAACTTGTTAAGTTAATTTTTCTCATAATCATTGTAATTTATATTAATTACATTCACTAATAGATTTGAAAAAAACTATGTCAAACCAATTATGCATAATAAATGATTCTTATTGAAATTATATAATCCATTTTTTTAATTTATAATCACAAATTTGGAATAAATTATTAAAAACTAATCCCATAGACATGATGACATTAGAGGTTTGTAAAGTAAAAATGTTCAAAATTTTACAATGTTTTTATATCTATCTCGAATGTGAAATTTATTAAAATGATCTAAATACAATTAATTAAAAAAATAATCAATATAAAGATGAAAACCAATTAATAATATAATTTTATCATAAAAAAATTAGCTAGAAATGATGTTTTTAATTAAAACTCAGTATGTTTCACACTTTATTAAAAAAAGACTATTGTGATAAAAATAAAAAAAAATCACCATATATTAATTTTTATGTTATTATTTAAATGATGATTCTTATTTAACATATAAAATCAATAAAATCTCAAAAAATGGATTTAAAATTGGATCTATATTAAGAGGTTGTAAAACTACCTTCATACAAATATATGTTTTTATTTATAAAGTTGGGTTTGTACTTACTTTATGCCTATAAAATATTTTAGTTGAATATTTAATATTTTTTTGTTGAATATATTATATATATATATTAAATTAATATCACTAACTAATTACTATTAATTTAATTTATTAGGGTAAAAAATCATTGTGGGTATAAAACATATTTTTCTATAAAAACATTTCGTTTTATTCCATTGGTTCTTATATTATTTTCTAATTAATTTTTAACCAATGAATTTATATTATATTTTTATAAAACATATATATTCATAAGTATGTAAATAATTTTAATATACGCTTATTTGATGGCTAGGTTATCTCTATTTATATTAAATAATAATGTTCTATTAATATATTGTTTTCTAATAAAACTCGGTTTTGCGTGTAACACAAGTCATCAAAGCAACTTGTTGTTGTGTGAGTAACATGATAAATTAGTATAGTTATAATTGGATGCTATATCAAATGTAAATTTAATTAAAAAAATAAATATATTTTAATTTATTGGGATATAATATTCCCTTATTCATTGGGTGTTGTGATTCGTACACGTTGTTGAATACAATGTTCATAAATTTGAATTTTGGGGCCATTACAAATAACATACAAATCTCTATAGATATATAAATACTAATATTATACCTAATATGATATCCTAGATTTAAATATCCCTTAATTAAATGATTTATAAAAAAATTGTGTTACATACAATACCGTAGCCTTTAAGGTTTATATATTTAGATATAAAATATTTATCTAATAAATCCCATATCATTCTTAAATAACTGAAAACATGATCACTACATCATGATCTAGTTAATCTATAATTCATATTAAATATATATCATTAGTTTTCCACACATACATTTCTATTCATGAAATATCATGTTCAATAATTTCATTTTAAATGAGGGAAATTAAAATATAAGAATGGTGATATGAAATTATCATTAATGGAATGAATAAAACAGAATCTATCATAAAAGAAACAAGGATTGAATAATTTTAAATTAATTAATTTATAATTAAATAATTCTATATAACTACTCACATGAGTTATAAATAAATCAATGTATTAAATAATAATATAAACAATAACATGTATAAAAATAACTAGTTTCATAGTGATATAATGCATAATTTTGTATTTGTCAAGGGCTTGGGCCCAAACATTATATACCATAATGTTCCTGTTCCATGAAATTAACTTATTATAAATTTCATAACCAAGACATCTAAATAAATTGATATGAATACACCAAATAACTAGGCTATTTTGTCTCATGGTATCTTTTATGCAATGAGGGGGCTATTATAGTGGTCTTGTGTCACTAATTATGTGTATCAAATTCATAATACAAAGGAATGAATAAATCATAAAATACCTAACCCACATTACTCAGTAATAAATATAAACCCATTTTCAAAATACATGTATATGAATTGTTATTATTTCCCAAATAAATAAATGGAATAACTCATTATGTATGCACCCATCTATATAACACCATATAAAGTAATGTTGTATAGTTAATTCTGTCATTTAAAATAAAATATATGATCATAATAAATCCATAGAAATAAGGGATATGGATAAATATAACATATCATTTTGTAACCTAACAATACTCATACATCATAGGGTCTAAATGGTAAATAGTTTTATATATAGAAATAATAGATATGTAAAATATCAGTATTTTCCTATAAAATGAAATAATTTGGAAAACTAGGGGAATATCTAAAAATATTAATATTCAAAATTAAATGTAAAATACCATTATTAAAAGAAGGATAAATATGTAATATTGACAAGTACATCCATGACGTAAGGTTATTAATAAATAATAATCCTTATAAAATCATTTCATGGGGATTAAATTTAAATCCATATAAATGAATGTGGAAATATTATTTTAAACAATCCTAGGATGAAATAATTAAACTTATAAGAATGGGTTTCATGAATAATTAATATATATAAAATAAAATAAATTTAACTATAAAAACCCCTTAATTTTTTTTATTTTTATGGAAGATTCGTTTTTGATGGATTTTAAAAGAAAGAATTGTAAATACCTCAAAAATATACAACCTAATAAAATTATAGGGATGAAATATTGGGAATATTTATCAATTTAACTATGGACTATAGGGGGTTGAATAGTCATTTTAAACACTTTAAAAATGATTAATAAAAAATCAGAGTGTTATTTATATAAAAAAATATTCGATGAATGTGAGTGCATATGTTCAAATAGATATGTGGTGGGAAAACCTAAATATAAATAACACCATTATTTTGAAATTATTTCAGTTCACAATGACCTTAACTACTCTTAAATCCCTATTATCTCAGTTTGAGGACTAGTACTCAAAAAAAGAGATATGAAGTATTTTACAAGTGTAGAGTCAAACAAATCTATTATATGATAAAATATACATTTCATAATATTTTTTGTAGAGGAAGAACCCAGTTTACTCTATGGATATATAAACAGTTTCCTATATTTTTCAAGATTATTTGTATCCCAGACTCTTCTAAGGATAGTTCAAACCTACCATTTATTTTTTGAAAGGGGAAATCATAACATATGTGATCTTGATTTTTTTCTAGTAAGAATAAAAAAACAACAATTTAAATTCATTAATAACCCAATTTTAACTATGAATTAAATACTAATCCACATAAATATATAACAAACAAGAAAAATTAGAATATGTCAAAGATGAAAAAAGATTTGGAATAGTAATAAATGTTTAATTCACAATAAAAACTGATAAAAATTTATTTAGATTCTAAAATTACCTCAAAAAATATACATTGTGAAATTTTATAATGAAATGTGTCACTTTTTCTTATTTATTCACTACATTTCATCAAATTTTATTTATAAAAATACTCTAATGAATACATTCCTTCAAAATAAATAACATGAATCTTATTCAGGTGTATGTTTCCAATTTTCTCAACACATATTAAAAACTAAAGGATAGAAATAAAGGAAGGAACATATTACCATTACCTTCATTATAATGTATCAGGCTAAATTTCTACAATTAACCCATACTCCTCATTCCTAGAATCATTTAATCGAGGAACTAGTATATCTAGAATATGAAAGATACTCTAACCATCAAGTAGTATTATGTAAAGATAATTTCATAAAAATCATTTGGGTAAACTTAATTTTTTCACAGGCTATATAAGGGTATGATACTTGTTTTGTAAAGGTAATTATATAGATCATATATGGATAATATTGAAATTTAATAGTTTCCATAATGGTAACTTGGAAATTGTAAAACATATATAACGGTAACAATTAAAATATACAAGTTATATAAAGTTAAGAAGTATTTGTTTAAATATTATATGCATTTATAAAAAAATTTGAAAGTGTAATTACTAGCTATGAATAAAGGTAACCTCTCATTTCTAAATGATATATATGGGTAAACATTTATTTTTTTCTATTATGTAAAGGTAAATGAAATTACCTTTATGTGGATGGCAATAACCATGTAAAGGTATTCAATAATCCTATTGCATAAGAGTAAATAACTAGTTATATAAGGGTTAACTATGTAAGGGTAATGGTGAATTTACATTACATATGTAAAAGTCATCTGAGATTACAAAAGGTTAAATAGAAACCCCTTAATTGTGTATAAGGGAATTACAGAATTCACGTAAAGATAAAGAGGAAAAAGACACATGATATAAAATCACAAACCAAATTACATTGGATAAAAAATGGTACTTCCAAGATTATGTAAATATAAGGAATATAATAATAAAACTATGTAACGGTAGAAAAATAGATCTGTAAGAGAATAATAAATTTTCTATATTATACATAAAGGTAAAACAAACATATAAAAGGGTAATGAATAGAATGTAAAACTCATGTAAGTGTAGTATTGAAAATATAAGCCTTGAATAATTTTACATTAATTAATACGTAAGGGTAATAGTAAAATTTTATTGCTTTATTAATTACTAGAAAAAATAATTATAAAATTATATTTTTACATGATTTGAACAGAAATAATTATAATGAATAATAAGAATAATGGCAGAAAATGATGTACAATTAAAGATCTATTAAATTGGTTATATTCATTTAAAATAATAAAACCATTTGATTATTTTTAGAATAAAAAAATAAAACAATTAAGGATAATAATGTATTTTAAACAAATATAATCAGAAAAGACATTAAAATTTATTAAATACAAATCAATTTAATCTCAATGATACAATTCATCAAATTTAGATTCATCAGTCAAATTTTCCTTTAAATTTAATTTCATTAAAGGAATAATATTTGTAATAAAACAATTAAATTGATTGATATAAAATTAGTAAAAGCTTAAATTTAGTTCCCAAAATTAAATTTAATAATATTCAGTAGAAATTAAACAACAAAATGAGAGGAGGTTTTCAATTTATCAGAAAAAATCAATATCATTTTACAAAAAACTCCATGTATCAAAACACTAAAAATATTAACCTATATAAAAATAGAATAAATTAAATATTAATTCATATATTCAAAAAAAAATTTCCCCTTTTTTCAAATTTATATAAAAGAACTTATTTTAAAAAAACCCTCGATTTGAAATTAAAATCCACTTCTAATAAAGAATTAATTATTGTTGAATACTGAAAAAGAATGATTATTATTCACATAACTTATGTTAAATATATTATAAGAAATGATATAATCATATTAAGAAATAGAAACCAAAAATTATTAGAAATATATATTCATACAAAAAAGGATAAAAATCCCTTCTTAAACAAGAATAGAGGATCAAAAATCTAAATACCAAACTACATCAACACATAATTAATTAGAGAGATAAAACAAATTATCGAAAACTAAAATTAAAACTTATACAATAAATATATTTTTCAAATAGTATCAAAGTGTTAAATAAATTCACAGTCAAGGAAGGCTACCCCTGAATTTACAATTCCCTATATTAAAGGAGTATAATAATAATAAATAATTTAATCATATATGAATACCTGGAATTGATTAATCACTTTAAAAATTATTCAAAAAAAATTAAATGGATTTTTAACTAAATTAAAAATTAAAAATTTAGGAAAATACTAGTAAACCATCACATAAAAAATTAGAACATGATTAATAGAAATAGAGAAAATAAGTTGGTTGATGCATTCCATCATACCATATTTTAGAACAATGATTTAAAATGTATGTTGGATAAAAAAATTACATACTTAGGTATGTGGACCATCTTATAATGTCTTGCTCCTCCTAATTGGGTTGATAAGGTATAAGAATATTACATGTACTTAAGTAACATCACCAAGGCACCAAAGGATATAAATAAATTCAAATGGATTCATTAAAATATGAGGGATTATATTACCTTGGAACATAAAATAACACAGCCAAACATAACATAATAAAGGGCCATTACTTGATTCCGGATAACAATGTAAAAAATCATTACAATACCATTAATATGAAAGGAAAACTATAACACAATACCATAGTGGAAGACAAATAACATCAATGTACATGATGAAATTCAAAACTTACAAAACCCAAATACTCTAAAGACATAGATCCATAACTCCGAACATTATATACAAATTAAATAAAACAAAAAACCCATGTTTCATAAAGCCCCAATACGGTTGTGTAAAAAATTACCTTTTCCAATTTCCTGATAAATGATATCTGAAATAGAACCAAAGTTCTAAAGTAGGCATGAGTAATGATGTTTAGAAGGACTTACCCAACTGACATCCCTACTCATGCCAATAGGAAATGATACGTGACCATATTTATTTTAAAAAATTTATATAAAACCGATTCAAAACCATTCCAAAATTTGTAACAAATCATAAAAATTCAATACCAAAATAGTTTTATAAAAATAAATCAACTTCTAAGGAAAGAAACAAAAAAATCATTTACACATTTATCAATTTCCATATTTTTCTAACTCAATCTGTTTTATATAAGCATTCAAACACACACACACACACCTAACCACACAACTACATAAGCTTGGTGTTACCAATTATAGTGGAACTTTAATGTCAATAAACCATCCATTTCATTGTGGTATATTCCCATCCATTATACATACCATTTAATTTATGATTAACAATTTAAACCAACCAAATTCCAACACAATCATGTCTGAACCAATTCAATAATTTTAATAAAATTTTACTTTTATTGAAAACTATAACATCAAACCATTTCAATAAATCTAACCATTTTATTAAAAATAATTTTCCAAACAAACACTCTAAAAATCCAACCATTTATTGAAAACGAATTTCCATGAATCCAAACCCAATAACCATTTTGAAATCATGTTATAAAAACTACTTTTTTCCAAAACACCCAGATTTTTAATATACCATAAATTATCGCCAATGAAGGATTACATAAATAGATTGAATGAAAATTCAAAAATAATTCAATAAAAATAATTAATTTGAAATTTTCCTTACTTTTTTCATCATGTGAAGTCAAGATTGAATCCTTCACCCTCATAAATTATAAAGAAGATGAATAATGGCCCAAAAATTCCCACAACACTTGGTTGAATCTCCATAAAACCACTATTAATCACATCCCCTATAATTAAAAAGGCCAAATATTACTACAATTTTTATAAACCACCTTAAATATATATATATATATATAAGATTGGATCAATGAAATTGAGAGAGATATGTATATCTATGAAAACTCACCAAAACACTATTATAAATGATGACCTACTTGGGGAATCTTAATTTAATGAATAATGAAACTCTTCTGTATCACTTACAAATAGATATAGAAGGGATCTGAAGTCTTTGGGTGGAAGAATATTCATGTTAGGCCCTACATGTATCCAACAAGAGGGGTTAAAGGTTAATCTAGACCAAGATCCACTTTTTTGGATCTTTATTTTAAACCATGAATGGTTAGTCACATGGTTAGGAAAACCATGTAGTAATATTGTGCTATAATCTTCCTCATTGAGGAAATCAAATGGTTGGATCACATAGTTAGACAAACCATGCACCAACCCAAAAAATACCACTATCTCACTTTGCACAGTTACATTTTTTTAGATGTAGGGTTTTGGACAAACATTTCCACTTTCCCTTATCCAATGTCTCGTTGTGCATGGTTTCCTACAGTAGTTTCACACTTTCCAAAAACTGTGATTAGTATTTTAATGTTTAGAAAAGCAACAAAATAGTCCCAGTGTTTTCCAAACCACCCTAATCATTACACCAGCAAATTAAATACTTGAAAATCATAAAGAAATGATTACTTGAAACCTGGGGTGCTACATTATCCTATCCATTGGATTTTCCATACCCAGAATGTAGAAAAACAAAAATATTCTAGAATAGATTTAGCAATTTCTCTTTCATTTCCTTCTCCAATTCCAACGTTTCCTCATGAATATTACCATGTTTCCAAAAATATCGGTAATATATCAGTAATTATCCCACACAAGTCATTCCCTTTAATTTCCATAATTTGTACTCGTATGTGCAATAATGAATTATTTGACTATAGGTCAACATGATCCCATCCAATCACATGGTCAAGATTAGGCTGATAAAAATTCAACTGAGATATATAAAATGTATTATATAATGCATAGAAATTTGGTGAAAATTCAAATCAATATGTCACCTAAAAACCTATTGATGTATCTCAATGATAAATGTATCGAGGAGATATATTTCCATGCATCCAAAAATATTGATATCCAAGACATAGATAGATCTTGATGAACACTTGATCACTCACCTCAAATAAGAAATGTCCATCAATGATAATTCACATACTATTTCTGAAGACTATATGTCATCTCCATCTTTTTCTAATCACCTAAATATTTTTAATTATATCTTTGACAAGGATCATACCTACTAGTTTAGTCTCACCTATTTCCACCAATCAAATAGGATAATGACAAGGACACCCATACAATGCTTCAAAAGGATCCATATGTATGGAGTCTTGATAATGGTTTTTATATGAGAACTCAACTAAAGACCTATGCTCCTCCTACTAGCCACCAAAATACCTTACAAAATCCCATTGAATGTCTTCTAATGTTTTTATATTTCTTTTAAATGTACAATCCATCTATAAATGATATGTCATACTCATAGTCAACTCATTCCCAAGGAATTTCTATAAGGATTTCAATAAAAGAAATGTAAAACATAGATATATTTATGACATTATCAAAACTAGTACACCATGTCTCTTTACCAATTCCCAGATATAGATTTTGGAAGATTCCTCCACCATATAAGATTCATAAAGAGGGATGATATGAGCCAAATATGTTAGCCGATCCAATATCACCCATATGTCAGTAGGTTTCTGAATCGTTCATAGGTTACCAATTAAGAAATACATGGCTACCTTCTCCCATTTATAATTATGAATAGATAAATACTGCAACATATATGATGGTCGTAGATACCTTTCTTTAACCTACTGACAAGTTTTTCATCACAAAACGAACATATCCACATTCTTTTTCATACTAACCCAAAAATATTTGCTTTCAACATCTTGTACATATTTTTTATTATAGGATAAACTATCCATATCGAATGGATCTATGAATAATGATTTTTTTTCATAGCTACTGATTGAAATAAAAAACTTATTTTAAACCACAACAATGAAGTCCAATCCATCCTTTATCCCTCTATGGCCTCCCCACCTTTGAGTTTCGACCTCATAGAAGTGCATTCTAAATCATATGTATGTGCTTCATTAACCATCTTTATAAAATAAGGAACCATCCAAAATAGAATGAAAATTTCTATATTCTTTCAGTCTTCATAATACATGTTTATGTTGTCTATGACCAACATCAACTACCACTCATCTAAATCATCTTTATACAACTGATCATATGTCATTCTACTTAAAGAATCTTCCACTGTATTGACTTTACCTTATGTATTAATTAAGTCAAATTCAAACATTTGGAGATAATACATCCATATTATTTTTTTCAGTTCAAATCCCTATGTGAGAAAATATATTTCTAATTTTATGATCAACAAAAACATTAAATTTCTACCCAATCATTAATGAAACCATGTCTTCAAAGCATTGAATATGACAACAAAATCATAATCATGTTTTGGGGAACTATTCTTATGAAACCATAATAGAATTGATCCATAAGAATCAACATGATTTCCTTACATGAGAACGCATCCCAACCCAGATCACGAAGCATCACAATACCCCACATACCCTTTTCATGATTCTAGCAATATCAAGATAGGTGATGATGTTAGTAAAACATTATACTCTTTAATAGACTTTTGAAATTTCTCACTTCATTGGAATCAAACATTATTATTTTAAAAATATGTCTTAGGTGAGGAGAATAAATAAAATTCATGAAAAAATCATTGGTAGTATCTAGATCGACCATAGAAATTGCATATATCAAAGACATTCTTTAGACGTTTCCCAGAGATAAAAACTTCTATCTTTTATGGATCTACAAAAAAACCATTTTTAGAGATTACATAGCCATGTAAACTTATATAATATATCCAAAAAACACATATTTATATTTTGGAATATAACTGATAATCCATCAAGATTCCCAACACTATCAGTAAATTTTGCTCATGCTCCAACCTTGTCTTTGAATAGACCAATATATTTTCCATAAAAAACACCACAAAATAATCTAAATATCTCTAAAATAACTGATTCATCAATTCCATAATGACAATTGGTGTATTTATGAGACCAAAAGAAATTACTACATACTCAAAATGGTTATATCTGCTTCTGAAAGATGTATTTGGAATATCCTCCTTCCAAACATGAAATTGGTTATATCCTAACAACAATTCAATTTTGTAGAACCACTAATCTCCCTCCATTGATTGAATGGTTCATCAATGAATAGAATTTGTTACTGATTATTTTTCATAACTTTGATAATATCATGATAATCTATGCATATGTGAAGTGTTCCATCATAGTATTTGAAATAGAAGACTACTGCTACCCACAGAGATGTATTGTGCTGAATGAAACCCTTGTATTCCAGATCTTCCAAATGAACATTCATCTCCCTTAATTCAATTGGTGGTATCCAATACGATATAAGGGATATATAAATGGTCCATAGTAGTATATCAATTATAATATCCACTTCTCATTTAGGTGTAAACCATGAGAAATTATTTTTAAAGACATCCAAAAATTGGTTGACACCCATTGGAAAATAGTTATCTTCATTATATTACATCGATTCCATGTTAAAATACACCCACTTGAATAAGACCATTCCCACTGTTGGTTCCAACAAGCAAGTTTCACCCACCATTATGATCAATTTTTCTCTAATGGGATGATCTATACCATCCTAAATAAAAAACTATCATTTCTTGTGTAACAATTGATGTTGTCTTTTAAAATTTTCCACCAATCCATACCAAGGATTATCTCATTGAAATATATATCACTCATAGACAAGTCCCATAATATCACAGTTCCTTCACTTGTTATTGAATATTATTTATACATAGAGGATCAAAATTCCCTTTGATCAAGAAGATTTTGAAATTTTAACATTGAAGGAATCATCTAAACTTTTAAAACCAAAAAATAAACATTGTGAAGAGAATTAAAGAATAAGAAGAACCCATATCCAATATAAATTGCATAAGGGTTAAAATAAAAATAATCCCACCTCACACCATTGATGATATGGATGGATCATTCATAATAACCTACTAAACTAAATTTAATTACTTTATCTCTACACTCGGTTCCATATTTCTCTATTTATATAGACATTATAAGGGAGTCTGGTTTTTTTGGAGTCATCATGGATAGATTTGTTCATATGATGAGATTTACATGTTTCCCTCATCTTGTCAAAGTAAACTACATTTGTGGAACCACAAAAGTATCTAAAACACCAAACCTCATAGTACTATAATAATTGTGATGAAGATTCCCCATATATTTTCAATTACGGCATGTTGTAGGTGGTTATGTACACTCTAGGTTCATATGACAAAGAGAACCAAATTGGAATCATCATATAATTCTCTTCGGCCTTGGGGGAGGATTCACTGATCTAGCTACCGGGTTTTGAGTCATGCTCCAAACTTAAAAATAAGTTCCCCTCTTTCTTGTGTTTATTTTATTAGAGTTCCTTCAATTTCCCACAGGTATCAACATAATTCATCCCCTTGTTGATCTGGAGATGTCACTTTATTCCATAGAAACTCTATTAACCATATATGTATAGTATTTTATATAGAATACAAAAACCATTGAGGGTATTTCCTACCTCATCCTTGATTCGAAGATGAATGCCTCCAAGGATTCACTAGTAGAAACTTCAAGTGAATTGTAGATTAAATTCATCAATGTATCCATATAAACTATCTTTTGGGGGATCTCCTACTTCAATCAGAATAAATATGTCCTTTTATCAATATTGAACATATGAGAACCTAATTTTTTTCAGAACAATTAACCCCCCCCCCCATGACATTCCATGATTCAATTAATCTTATTTAGCAACACATATTCCTTCTATGGTTCCAAATCACCAAGAAAGATGGGTTGATTCTACATTCTAAACTATACATAATGATCCACTTTCCTCTGTTAATCTATATTGTTACCTCTTTCCAAAGACTGAATAACATGGAATATACTCTAAATCATCTATTTGTTCACATGTGGTGTAGGTGAAACTACATTCTCAGCAGCTTCCTCTTGTTAGTTTCTACAACTCCTACTAGGTTCCATTTTCTAAAAAGTGAACAAAAGTAATTAGTCTCACTCATTAGAAACATATGACTTAACATTTATAAATTCCACCACATCATACTATCACAAAATTACATTAAAAAATTCATCATTTCATTATGCAACCATTTTTTACAAATTCACTATACTTTTTAAAATCAAACCATTTTAAAAATAACTATTTCAAGCCTTTTAAAAATTTCTTATTTGAAAAAAACATTATCAGTTTCTAAAAATCAATAATTTTGCACCAAATCATATATCATTACTCAAAATTATATATTAACTCCTATTTGGAAGTCATTTTACATTGCATGTCTTAATCATCTCATTGGTTAAACAAATGGAAACATGATTTCAATTTTGATAAAAATATTCGAAACTATTATGTACCCAAATCACTGGTAACATGACATTTTGCCTAAAAAGGGTAGCTAAATATTTTTACAATCTATATTTCATGTCCCAATAATCCTACTCTTTTTACCACCAAATCTAATGGAATTACCATAAATAATTTCAACACCATGATCGATGGAACAGATGACCACTTGTTATTCAAGGAACAAAAAGGCTTGTACAAATTATTCGACCATGCGATTTGAAAGGATGAAGAATAATCCCACTTATAAAGTTCCTATAACCATCATTTTCTTGAGAATATGTAAGGACATTACATTACCTTAGGTGACATCCCCAAGGCCCCAAAGGATGATAATAAATGTTAAGGGATTCATTAATATAAGGGTGACGATTTTACCTTTGAAGGTAAGAAACCAACATAACATACTATAATAAAGGAAAACTATATGATGCATGATAAAAATATAAAAAAACTCAATGTAATACCCCTGATATCAGATATCATACCAAAAAAATGTAACCCAGCAGAAGAAAAATAATAAAATAGTACACAACAAAGGAAAAAACAAAAACAAATACCCAAAGGTAATATATCCATAACACCAATCATGCTCCATGACCCAATACTACAAAACAACCCATGTATCACAAAGAACCACTAGAGAGGCATGATACTTTACCTTTTAATACATCTTGATAAATGATATCACCAAAAAGAACTAATTCTCCAAATAAGTGGTGAGTGAGGAAACATAGTAGTATTTTTGTAAATGAAATCCTTACTAACACCAATTGGATATAACATGTTTGAAAAATTATATACAACAATATATAAAGAAACCGTTAAAATTGTTCAAAAATTTATAAAAAATACATGAAATTCTATAGAAAAAAAGTTTTCTCAAAATAAAAAAAATTTATAGGGATATAAACATAACAATTTAGTTACCAATTTATCAATTTAAATGTTGAAATAAACCAATATATTTCACATAATAACTCTCACAGACACACTTAACCACACAACCATGCATGCTTTATGTTACCATTGATGGTACAACATTCGTGTCTAGAACTCATCCCATTAATAGTGGTACTTACATGAACATTATCCATACTATCACATTCATTATGAATCATTATATACAACCACATGCTAATACAACTTTTTCAAAACCAATTCAACCATTTCAATAAAATAACACTTTAATTAAAAACCATAATAATTTACCATTTCAATAAAACTAAACATTTTATTGAAAACACTTTTCCAAAAAACCATTTCAATAAAAACAACCATTTATTTAAAACACTTTTCCTTCTATAAAAAAATACCTCTGTAAAATCATCATTTTAAAATCGTATTATCCAAATCAACTTTTTCAAAACACCTAAAATTTCACAATTTCAAAATCCTTCACCAAATAAGGATTCCATCAATCAATTTCATGATAATTTGACAAAAAAGTTCAAAAAATTAAATCAACTTGAAATTAAAAATTCTAGTTATAGAAATAAGAATTGTGAGTGAAACCACCTACCTCACGAATTATGATGAAAATTAATAATGGAAAAAATAAATGGACAAAAAACAAGGTTGAATCTCCCAAAACGCAGCTCCGATCTCTTCCCCTATCATTAAAAAAATCCAAATATGGCCATGATTATTATAAACCCCCTTAGATCAATCCGAGGTTGACTACATATATGAATCTAAGAGAGTAATATAGAGACATATAGGGATGTAAATATAAGAAAACCCACCAAAAACTACCATAAATGATGACCTACCAAAAAAATATGGCTTGAACAAAATAAGAAATACCTATGGATTGCTTCAAAATTAATGGGGAAGAGTTCCAAGTCCCATGGGTGGAATAATTTTAGATTTATTGTCAAAATGGGGAAAATATGTGTTAATGTCTTATATCGACCAAGATCCACTTTTTTATCTTATTTTTAAACCATCCATGGTATGTTGCACGATTAGAAAAACTATGCGCTAACCGTGCACCGGCCTATAATATAGGGTAAAGCACGCACAGTTGGATCACATTATTTGAAAAAACATGTGCCATTCGTGAAAATTCCCATTGTCCCACTTTTCACCATTTCTAATTGGTGGGAACATAGTTTGGTCAAACTGTATACCTACCCATTTACCTTAACTTTATCCCTTGTCTCACTGTACACAGTTTCAAATAAGATTTTCATGGTTTCCACAAACTATTTTTCAAATGGTGCCCCATTAGAAAATCACCAAAAATCATCCAAAAAGTATTCTAAACCTTCCTAAACATAACCAAAATAATTTACGTACTTAAAATAGATAAAGAGAGTGTTATATATGTGAAATAGGGGCTGATAAAAATTTGAGACCTATTATATAAGAATATTATCCTTCGCTAATACATGATATATTTGTGTTTTTTATCTAAAAATTGAAATAAATTTTTGTAAGAAACTCTTTCTTGTTTCTTAATGATTGAACCTGCTATAGAGAGAAATCTGAAGAATAGTTTCAAAATTTTTTACACATAAAATAAATAACATATAAACCATTTAAATTAGTACTCCGAAAAAACACAACATTAAATATATATATATCAGTAATGATCCGGTTATAAAAAAAATACTTATTTTTTGTTATTTATTCTATTTATTGACATTATTTTTTTAAACTATTGTTTCCTTTTAATAAATATAGATATTTCATATCAAATAGATCATTTCATTGTTTTCATTCTATTTTTTATCATTTTCTAAATTTTTCCAATCTTTTATAATTAGTGAGTGAATAAGATTTAATTAGTTTTTGATTTTATGCATTAATCTTCATTAATTATTTCTCATCATTATAAATTTAATCTAAAACCAATTTTAATATCCTTTCTTTATATTTAGATTTTTTAGGAATAAAATCATATTTTCTTTAATCTTTAATTATGAAGTTATAATTTTATTTTTGATGATTTTTTATATAGTTACAATTAGAACAAGAGGCAAAATTTATATACTTTTATTAAATTCACTTTAAAAACTTTTATTTTACTTTTTCAAATTAAAAAATTTATGATTATGTTTTTCTAACAATTATATTTCTTATTGAGAACCCTCTTAGAATCATACATTCTTATTTCTATAAATTACATATAACCAAAACATTATTATTCTATTTCTTCAGATGAAGATTAATTTGATCATAATTTTTTTTCATAATGATAATTTATAGTAACACAAATAATCTTAAATAATGGTGAAAAGAATGATTGATGTACCCAACATGTGTATCCATTAAAAAACATTACCTATATTCTTTACATTTTTTTCCACAATACATAAATTAGACTCCAATGTATAAGTCCAAATTTAATTATAATCTTACTTTATTTCATTCATGTATTCTTCATCTGTCCCTTCCTCTATTAATTTAGGACAATTACATTTTATGTGTAAAATATTTATTTATTAATAACATGTTATTTATGAATCATATATTTCTTTACATCACATGTATTCCCTTTTTAATCCCTAATTATAGTTATTTAACTTTATTTCATTTGAAATTTGTTCCTTATTCACAATATATTTCAAATATTTAGAAATTTGAATCAACTCATTTCCTTTATCAGAATTAGAGGATCTTATTCATTCATTACATGAGTCATAAGATGTATACTTGTAATATATATAAGTGTTAGACTATAAATTTTATCAATATATTCAATATAGTTACACTTAGAATACATCTTATATTAAAGAAGATATCTAATCAACTCATATATATAATATTCATTGAGAACCTTTATTTCTTCAATTTCAACCATATTTATGTGACACTTCATATGCAATGATTGAAGTATTTTATCAATAATCACTTCATTATGCATTGAATTCTTGAGACTAACCATTACATCATTAAATTTGTAAATTAGTTGTTTATATCAATAATTTTATCATGATTAAACATTCTAAATTCCTAAAATTTTATACGATACAGTCCTAATTTGGTTGTCTATAATTTATCTATACCATGATAAGTGACTTTTATATTCCTCTAAATTTAATTTTAATTTTTTCATGATGATTTATGAAGATAAATTTTTCTACTTAAAGTATAATAATGTAAGTAAATGACTTTATAATTTAACACATACTTGGCAACATCATTTTTAGTTAGTGTATCCAAATCTATATGAGGCTGTTTTTAAGGATCATTCATAACAATCAATATTTCAATTCCAATTATCATAAAAAATAACATTGTGCAACCCTTCCAATATGCATAGTCAATTCTATTGAAGTGATGTGGCACGAGATTTTTTAATTATGAATCATATTTTTATTTACATGACTTACCATTCCTTATTAATCCCTTTTTATACTTCTTTTACCTTCCTTCCAATGAACTTTTTTCCTTCATAAAATATATTTTAAACATTTATCAAATATATTCAACCCATTTTCTTTTAGAAGTACTATATGATACTTAAAATTCATTAGATGATTCATAATAAATACACCTAAAATATTTAAGTGCTACTCCATTATGTTTTTAATAAACATCACTATCAATTATATTCAACTCTAGATCATATTGAGGAATAGATCCAATCAATTCGTGTATATTATATAGAGTGTAATAATTTATTTATTCAATTTAAAAATTCTTTGACTTCCACTCATTAGGTAATTCTTGAAGTCATCACACAATAAGTACATAATTATTTATAATATCCCTGAGAGTAAACATTTCAATCAAAATCATCAAAAATTAGTTATAAATCTCCCTAATATTCTCATCATTATAAATTATGATTTCCATAAATTATTTATGATTTATTCCAAATTGGTTTATTTTAAAGATCTATGAAAAATGATTGCTTATTTCTAATTTAAGGACCCCAAACCTTGTATACAATAGTTTTTTGAGTATTCATTACAATGGTATTAAATAAAAATAAATTCATCCCAATAGACTAAATAGTTTATTTGTCCTAGAAAACATGATACATTCTAGAATATTATATGATAATTGCAAATAATAAATACAAAATAGTATTTCCTTTTAGGAATACATTATTCTCTTAGCATATCCTTGTATATACATCATAATAATATTCATCAAATCATTGGAAAAAATAAACATAAGAAAATGTGTGATCTTATATTCTCATAAAGGGTATTTTCATAGAAGAAGATAAATAAGGAATAAATAATATGATAGAAAATAAATGTAAATCAAATAATTCCATAACCAAATAAGATAAAATTTAAACCATGGATATCATAGATAGTCAAATAATAAAATAAAAATAAATAAATAATCATGTATTAGGGTATATTAATAATGTCATACATCATAAACATATCACTAAGTGCTCGTTCTAGTATATCTTTTCAAAATGGGTATCACTTATTCCAATCTCCAACCTATTTTCTCTCATTAGACCTACCAATGCATCTAGGGGATACAACAGACCATTAACATCACATACTAAGTACAAAAAATTCATCATATGAAAGGGTTGAAACAAAATCTATATTAATTTATTTATTGTGGATATTATTCAAAATTTTAATAATTTCCACAATAAATAAAAAAATCATAAACCATTAAATGTAATATGGTGAATGATATCAAAAGTTTACATCCCCAGTCAAATAAATCATAAAAACTCTTGAGAAATATTAAGTTTTGTATCATAAAAACATATACTTTTTCAATCATAAGTAAAATAAGGTTTTTTTCATCGATTAAAATAAATACCATACAATTTTCATTAAAAAAATATTGAGGAAAATACCCATTTCAATTTGAAAAAGACTAATTTGTCGAAAAAAACACAATTAAGAAGGAAAAAAAATTCGTAAAGAGAGCCGTGAAACTGTTAAAGGAATATTAAATATTAATATTAATCATACATTTATTAAAATCAAATCATTTTGTATATATAAAAAAACACTGTTCCACACTTTTTTTGAAAATATCAAATACTACCTTTTTAGGAAAACAATAAGAAGTTCCCTTTAAAACAATTTTTTAAGAACTAAAAAAGGTATAAAAATGTATTTAAAAAATAATATGAGAGTATTTGAAATATTAAATAAATAATATTATTAATAATATTGATAAGGATGAAAAATAATCTCCAACAGATACAACAAAAGATATATAACATTAAATATTGATGAGATTGTGAATTAAAACCTCACATATGGTCCAAATTACTTCTAATACGATAAAAATCCAATAAAATAAATATATATTTACTATAAAAATATTAAATTACCATAGTAGTATATATAATTAATTTTATGACATACTTATAAATATTTATCACCCTTTCTTAATAGTTTTTTTAAAAAATCATTATTTCTCGTAATGTCGACTTTGTTTTTCAAGTTTGTTTTGGATAAGTAGATTTATTTTTTATACATTCATAAAGATTATATAATAAAAATAATTTTAGTAATGAATGTTAAATCATATATATTTATTATGTATGTGTTCAAATTTATCCATTAAATTTTGAGATATGAAAATATTCTACAGCATTCAATGAGATGGTAGGTCGCACATACGCATGAACACTATTTTCATTATTCAACATATGCAACATAAGAAAGTAAAATCATAATAAATGTTTGTAGAATCATAATTATGTCATATAAATCATATATAGTCAAAAAAATCTTTATTAGTATCTAATTAATATATAATTAAAAAAAAGTCACTTTACTTTGTGGAGGTGGTAGTGCACATAAACGCATGATCAATATTATCATTTACCAATAATTCAGAAAGTAAGAAGGTAGATATGATATTATTATTTAAGAAGTATAATTATCTTATACATATAATATATAATTATAAAATCTATCATAGTTTCTATCCATAATATAATGTTATAAAAAATGAATTGTATCGCTATGTGGTGATGGTAAGCCATACATACAAGTAAGTCATACTTTCAATATCAATTTAATAATAAAGAGGGTGTGTGGTGGTGTAATCATATTAAAAATAATATTTTAGTATATTTAGGATAATTAATTTATTATTTTATGATAACCTCTTGAAATATTTAATAGGTATAAGAGGGAATAAATTTAAATGGGTCCAGTAAGACAATTACTTCTTATGTGGGATACCGTCTTATAACATTTCTTTCGAGATATAAGGTTGGTATTTGTGGTATACTATAATCTTAATAACCTCTATAATTATATTAATCATTTAAATGGGTAGGTGTTAGTCATGATATATGGATCAATGTGGAGTTAGTGTGTGACGGAGGAGGCACCCTTTTATTATTGATTTGAAGGAAACTTTTAGAATTTCTTTATAGATTAAATTAAAATTAATCAATTGTCATAAAAAATTACTAAAAATTGGAAGGTATTGGAAGATCGGGTTAGATAAGGCTGTAATTCTACCAACTAGTATAATTTATATGAGTTTTGGTTTCATTTTAAATATTATCATTTTGATTAACCCTTAGTTAATCAATTTTAATTTTTATTATGGTAATAACTTTTTCCATATTAAATACTTGGAATTTTTTACTTATAATGTTAAAATTGGCACATAAGTGGAAGAGTTATAAAATATTTGACCACCACTTTTCCAAAATTTCTAATTAAAATATTAAATTTATTTTAAATAAAATAATAAATAATTATTTTGATAAAATATAAATTTTATAAATTTTTACAATATTAATTTAGTTTGACTTCACATAAATCAAGATATGGGTCTAATTCTAATAAATTGAATTATAACCACCATAATATTTCATATAGACCATGGAAATAATTTAACACTTTAAATAAATCTAATAATATCAATATTAATATTTTTAAAATCATTTATTTTATTCAAATGTTAATTAAATTAATATTGTATTAGCCTTGAATAAAAATTTAAAGAATTAATAAAGTTTATAAAAATTAAAAAAATAATCATATAATTAATATAATTTCATTAATCTCAAAATTTACATTTATTTTCACTCATATTTGGATTTTTACCTATATGTACCTATAAGGGATCTTAAAAGTATTGAGATGATATTTTAAGATAATCATTTATTTATATAATATATTATTCATTTTCAAGGAAATTATTTCAATAAAATTATATTAAGATCCTAAGGTGTTATGACCAAAATAGAATTCATCCAATAAAAATTAGGATGAAAAATATGGTCTTATCAATTATTTTTAATGTATATTTTACTTGTTTACTTATTAAGAAGGTGATAAATTTTCCATGGTTACAGTTCATAATGTTTAAAAATAAAAGGCACCAATTAACTATATTTGGGACTCATGATTCTAACAATGGAATTTTTTTAATCAAATTAAATATCTATAAGTATCATAAAATTATTTTTAAAAAATCTAACAAAACATAATAAAAATTTATTTTAGAAAATTATGTTTTTAAGAATAAAACTAGATTTAGAATTATCCCATGCATAATAAAATATTATATAAATAGTAAAAAGAATTCATAATAAATTATATAAATATATACATATTTCATTAAAGTCATTAAAAATAGTGAATAATTAAATATATTATGTTATAAATATATTATGTCAGAAAAATATTGTTCAATAAAAATAGTTATTTTAATTTTCTAAATTTTTATTAATAATCAATTGATAACCAATAAATTTATTCTATAAATATAGAAACCATATATACTATCTAAATTTATTTAGTCCTATTTCTAACCAATGATTCAATGGCTAGGATAAAATAATCTTATAGAAATTTATTTTGGTTTGTTTGAACATGGGGTCGTGTGAAATGCAAGCAATCAGAGAGATTTTATTTATTTTGAAAGAGAAATACCATAAAATCATGGGTTGTAAATTCTTCCCTCTATCAGCAAAATACATCATAAATATTTATCGAATGTAACCCCATAAATATATTTGGGTACATTTTGGTCATAACTTCTAGACATTCCTACATATCTTCATATATCTTATGACTTTTTTCACTACACCTTTCATAGTCAAGTCATCTGGTTCCTCAACATTTGTTGCCTATTTTATAGAACATAGATTGGATATTCACAGTAATAAAAATAAGCTTCTAATTCTATTTCATTATAATTGATAACATAAATCTGGTGTGTAATGTACATCCTCAACAAATAGATATGGAATACATAGTGTACTTTTGAATGTCAAGGTGGAATTACTAAATGATAAGTCACATATTGAATTCCTTCAAGGATTACAAAAGGTCTGATGTACTATTGGAATTGTTATCCTTTCTTACTGAATCATATAACTCCCTCCTATGGAGATACCTTCAAGAGAATGGGATTACCTACATGAAATATAAATTTTTCTAATTTGTTAGTGATAAAACTCTGGTTCTTATTTTGAGATGATTTGATATGAGTTAGAATAATCTTTACATTTTTCATTGTTTTCTCCATAAGTTCTTGTCCTAGAAGAATCCATTTAATAAATTCATCCCAACAAGTCGGTGTATGAAATATCATTCCATATAATGATTCATACATCACCATTTCAAAACATGTATGATTTTTTTGTTATATTAAAATTATACCAATGGGAAATACTGATGCAAAATACATTGAATGTAATGTGAGAAGGACCTCAAATTTTTATTATAATGTCTATATTGTCTTTTATGAATGCATGTTAGTTTTATGGTGATAATAATTTCTCAAATGAAGTTCGTAATAAAGAGACATCATAATTTGTATTTAAAATTTAGATCATAATCACAAATAATTGAATGTTGTGCACTATGAAGTCTATGAATTCATTAATTTAGAGTCATGAAAGTTAGTTTAGTGTAAAATCATTTCTCATAGTTAGTATATGATCAAATTTGGTAATTTTATCAACCCTATCCCATACTAGATCATTAATTATTTGAGTCTTTGGTAATCTAGTAAAAAATTAAATTACAATATAATTATATTTCCACATAGGAATAGGTAGTGGTTTCAGGACTACTAAAGGATGTTTTCTCCCAGCCATCACTTGTTGATAAATAAACAGCTTAACAAACAAGAATTAACATCCTACTTCATATTATCACACCAAATTTTTTTTTATAAATATATTTACAACATGGTGCTAATAGTGTTAATAGAGAAATTAAAGCTATGAACATCAGCAAATAATTCTAGTTTTATCTTATGTATAAAGGGAGTACAAATCCTTTTTCCAAATTATAGAATTAAATCTCTATATTTTAAGTCTCTCAATTCCTCATTATTCTTAACTTTAATTTTATTCCTAAAATTCTCATAATTAGGCTTATATTTTTTGTTCCAATATTGATGTATAGGAAAAAAATTTAAAAAATAGTGATGTTTTCCCATCATTAATAATCCCCATATCTATATTTACCAGATCCATGAAAACAAAATTCCAAAGAATCCACATATTGTTTATATATCCATGATCTATAACGATTAATGAAATTTCTACCTTTTATTCCTTCCATGGGTGGTTGTGTGTTGAGAAATCATAATCCTTGAGTAACTTGAGCCATATCCTTTGCCTCATGTTGAGTTATTTTTCTGAAATGATGAATTTCATACCCTTCTAATATGTATGTATATCACATCATTCACCTTAGAGATTATGTATCCATATATTAAAAGAAATTATTATGGATTCTAACTCATATTCATTAGCTAGATTGTTTGGGTAATGAGTTTTTATCTACATTGATGAATATGTAACCCCACTATTTAAACCATTCCTCATATTATTCTATACAAATAAACATGGATATATAAACAATATGTGGATACATAATCTCAAATAATCCACTCTTCAATTATTTAATCCATTCCTCATATTAATATGTATAAATAAACAAAACCTATTTACGAGTAATTTTGATTAACATGTTACCAAATCATGAAAATTCTAGGAAAAATAACCCATAATAACTTTCCAAAGTAAGGAAACTACATTCATTGGTTATTTTCATTAGTATTGGATATTCTTTTACTGATTTTGTCTTCATAGTATCAACTAAAATTATATCCATCTAGAAAACATTAAAAATAAATGATGCTTTTTAAATCCATAATTCACGCGTGCTAAATTTCCATAATAACTATTTTCTTTTAAGAATATAAAGAGTGATCCACATGTGTTTTTCAAGGTCCTCATAGTTCGTGGAATACACCCAGATATCATCAATAAATACCATAATAAAATTTTATTATATTCCTTGAATAATATGATCATTAGATACATATAAACTACATGTATATTAGTCTATCAAAATTGAATTTATATAAACATATAATGTATGTACCACATTCCAAACACTTTATTTAGAATTTATTCATTCTTTAATCACAATTGATGATATATATAATTTACGTATATCTTTGAGAAATATTTATCTCCATGAATTTTTTTAATAAGTCAGCAATGCGAGGTAGTGGATACTGATTATTTATCATAATGGCATTGATTTATTTATAATCAATTCACACCCCCACGGACTAATCATTACTCTTAAAAAAAGGGTCTCCCCAAGTTGAAATAGTATATAATATAAAACCCTTTACCATTAAAATACCATAGTTGTTTTTATCTCTACTAAATACCTAGTTCACATTCTATAGGGAGTCATTGATATGGGTCCTGCATCTAAGATTAAATCAATGTATTAATCAACTTCCTTCTCGGGTTGATATCCAAGTGATTAATTGGGAAACACATAAATGTATTCTTGTACAATCGGTATATACTCACTTTTAAGGTCACATTTTGCATCTATAAGTTGTTTCTATTATTCTTCACCAAGAATAACATTCACAAGGGGTACTATAGGAGGACCAAAACATGGATCACAAGATGAATTCTATTTTTTAAATTAAGTAATTCCACATCTTCATCATGAATCAAAATTTAATTTTTTTTGTAATTATTTTTTCATTATATTTTGAATTTCAATCCAAACCATTGATTATATAAAATTCAACCATAGGTATGATAATAGAATCATCTAATAGATCTTTTTTATTTTTCATAATTTAAACTACTTGTCACATCATTTTTTAGAAAGTTTTCAACTAGGAGTTTTAATAGATGAATCCCTTATTAAGGTGAATGGGAAATGAATATTTTATTTGGAAAACGGGGAAGATATAAAAAAGTGTAATTATACATAATAAAATAAACCGTTAACTAAATTTTAGGATATTATTAAATTACCTAAAACTAAATCATTAAGAACTTCAACCCCAGTTGTTGTGATCGCAAAATCTTGGCATTTATCCCCTGTCCTTTTCTAGTAAATGATTCCATTACTTCTAGGAAAATATTTTTCATATTCTACCATATCCTTATATATTGAGAATTACACATTTATAGCTTCATTAATTCCCTTTAAATCATGGTCATGGTGGCCTTTTTTTCTCCAAACATTTATAAAAATACCATTCTCATTAAGCATGTTCCATGATTATTCTTTCCAAAAATATTTTAGGTTGTAAATTACACCTTTACCTTTTACCCTTTTACTTATATTATTTTATGAAATACTTGATATCCCAATTATAATAATACTTACCATTGAATCCATACGACTTACAGATTTATTTTTCATCATTGATATAAAATGATACTATGTACTCACATGATGATAATGTTTAAGAGACTAGTTCCAATTGAATAATTAGATTAATCCAATAAAAGAAATTATCAATCTTTCTCATATGTATTAAATACAATTTCATCAATTTTTTTTATAAACATTGTATGGTTGGTTCATACTTTAACACATTCATACACTCCTTTTGTATCCATTTCAATAATTATATCTCTATATCTTCTCATTATCCATGAAAAAAATTATTTTTTCTAGAAACATTCATTAAAATACCTAAATTCCATTTGTCTATTCATATATCCTCCATAAAATTTTCAATCAATTAAAACCATTGATCCATATCTGATAATATTAAGAAAACATCCATATAAAACTTATCCATTTCATTACCTCCCAAAGTGAGAAATATCTTATACAATGATTTTTTCCATTACATAGCTGTAGAAGTATTTTTATTCTCATTGTATATTGGAGTTTGCTGATACATGAAGTGGTATAACATGGTTACCCAACATTATATATCATCATGATACTCAATATAGAGATGGTTATTGATTATAACCTGAGTATGTAGTCCCAATATATTTATTATTTGTCATTATACAACAACATTTTCTTCTGTATGAGGGAAATACCTACATAGATTATATTCATTGATATAATTCCAATTCCTCTTGTTATGAACCAATTCAAAATAATTTAATACAACATATTATATCATAATGTAAAATTTAAAAAATAATGAATCAATTAATATAAATTGAAAATTTATGTAAAACTAATATCAAAATAATATGTTTTCTTTCTTTAGAAATATTATCTATATCCGTTATAGGGTTAAGATTCCCTAATACAGGATTTTTGGAATCTAGTTCTGATTGTTTCTACATGACATTATTTCATAGAAACTATAATGACCCCAACCTTAGTAGCCCATATTAGGTGGTTACATGATTATATTTCCATTATATAAAAATAATTACATCCCAAAGGAACACACAGTTTATCAATCCTGGAAACAAGATACATAATTTAATAAAACAATATAATTGAAAATTTAAAACACAATATTGATTTCCTTTGAAAAGGAAATTTCTCTCCTAGATTATCCTTAAATATAAATCATAATATTTTTATTGGAATCTACTGAAAAATTAAACATAACAATTTATTCCCCATATGAAATAATATATAGTGAGTCAGTAAAATCATTTTTATTGAAATTATAATATGAAATTTTAATAGTTTTTTCTGATCAGTAATCATAATCATAAAAGATCTAATGTAATATGGTGAATAGTTCTAAAATAGTACATCCACAATAAAATAGATCATAAGACATAAAATGAAATAATAATTATAGAATAGCCATAACATATCCTCAGTGGAGCATAATTTAAAAATGGTCTTTTTTTCATTGTTGAATAGAAATACAATAAAATTTCATCAAATTTTGTTCTTGAAAATACACATTTCACTATAAAAATCACTCATTTTAAAAGGTTTTGAAATAATGAAAGAGAAATTATACAATAAATTGAAATATGAATATATTTAAGAAAATAATAAAATATAATATAATGCATGAATTTAGGAAAATCCATTCATTCAATATATGTTAAAAAAATCCTTCGGCAATTTTTTCAGAAAAGACGAAAATTACTTTGTTTAGATAAGGACATGAATACTCCTTTTAAAACATTTTTTAAGAGGAATAAAATGTGTAAAATGACTTTAAAATACATAAGAGAGTATTAAAAAATTGAAATCTTATTTTGATAATATAGAAATTTAAGAATAAAAATTCCCCAACATATATATAAACATAAATAATCTTAAATATTGGTGTGATTTTGAAATAAATCTTTACCAAAGGTCTGACTTCCACCGTAAGTTTTTAGAACTCTTGTATATTTAATAAATATTTTTTATTAATATATTAGTGAACCATAATTATATATAACATACAATTTATGACATATAATATTTTATCACCCATTTTTAAAAATCATTTTGCTAAAATCACTGTTTCGGTTAATAAGTCATGGTTTCATCATGTATATTTTTTGTTTGACTGTTTCATGAATTATAATTTGATCAAGGTTTAAAAATATATAGAATGTTAATAATTATATTAATATCAAATATGTTCATTATATATTTCATTAATTTAATCTATTTAACTTAGTGATTGAAAAATACATTAGACTATTCTTTGAGATGATAGGCTTTACAAACACATGAACGGTGTTTTTATTATTCTATGATTAAAATTAAATAAAGAAAAATATTATTTTTCATTTATATAGTAATTATTATATCATATAAATAATATATATATTTTCAAATCCATTCTTATTACCATCTATTTAAAATATAAATTAAAAACAAATCCCATCACACCGTTGTTGTCATAATTCACATGTATGCATCAAGGTCTTTTTCATTTACCAATACTTTAAAAGGTAATATGGTAAATATTATATTAATATTTAAAAAGTTGATTTATTTTTTGAATATCTTATAAATTTGAATTAGATGGTGTATATGGAAAATTTAAAATTTTCCAATAAGAATTATAAAGAAAAATTAAGGCCTTATAATGTAGTATTAATATAAATTAACCTAATTTACCCTTTACCGAGCTGATAGAATATACAATGTTTACAATTATAAATATCTATAAAAATGGAATATTTAATAAATTTAGGTTTATTGATTAAAAATTTGTAACACATTTAATCAAATAAAATACCAATAATTAGTATAAATTAATTTTAAAATAATATCACAAGACGCAATAAAAATCGAATTTTAGAAAATATTGTTTTTAAAATAAAACATTACTAATTCTTATATCATAAATAGTAAAAATTCTACATAAATTTTTTAAAATTAATAGAATATGTAAGATTTAATTTTAATGAAGATAATTCACCTATAGATTCTAATTAAATTTATTATGATATGAATATATTCTATTAAAAAAAATTACTGAAAAACACTTCTTTTAATTGATTTAAATTTTTATTTATAATCAATGGATAACCAAAAGAATTTATTTTCAAAATAAATAAATCCTGTATATTTTAAAAACATTGTTAACCCAAATTTTTTCCCAAAATTTAATTGATTGTTTATTTTAGTAATATTATTATAGAATACAGTTTATTACAACTCGGTGTTGCGTACAACCGAAGATATCAAAGAGATTAAATTTATTTAAAACGTGACAAACCATAAAATATCCTGGTGTTGTATTTAAGGTCCTCCAAATTTCATTAGTATATTTTTATGATAAAATATGAATATAAATATTTCTTCAGAAATCAATGTAAAGGAAAATCAAGAGATTATATCAATTAATAATTAATAAATTCTTCATAGCCTCCCCAAGAGTAAACATGCCACTGACAATCCTAGTAAATCAGTTTCATATATCACTAATGTTATCTTGACCGTAAATTCTAAATTAATGATATTCTAAATGAATTTCCTATTTTTATTTTATAAAACTTATTATTATCGTGATGAGTAACTTTTAAATTACTCTAATTATAATAAGAATTTTTTCAAGAAAAAATATTATTGTACTTGTTTCTATATAATGAAAATTAATTTAAATTCTTCAAATTATAATTTAACACATACTTGGTATCATCATTCTCCATTTAGGTAAACCAAATATACATATATTAGTTTATAAGTTTAAATTATAGTATTCCAATATTAAATTCAAATATTCATGAAAAATACATATTAAGGATCCATCTAATGTGCGTAATAACTTCCATTAAGGTGAGATACACTAAGAGGATGTGTGACTTTAGTTACTAGAAATTCAATTGAAAAAAATGATATTTACTTATACAATTAGGTCTATTATATTTTTAGAACTATAAGAATGATAAAATTAGAACACAATCTATCAAAATATATAGAGAGTATTGCGATTAACAATAGTGAATAAACTATACTTTAAGGAACCTACTCTGATACTAGTTTTTTTGGAAGAGTTTTCATGGAACAGATGGACATGAGGGGGCTGAATAGGATATTTAAAATTAATAAAATATATTAAAATTTATCTAAGTGATATGTTCAAGAACAAAATAAAAAATGAATGTGAGGGAAGTGTTCAAACAGATATGCACATAAATAAATGTAACTAACAATAACAAAATTATTTTTGTAGTAGATGAATTTATAATGATCCAACTCAACTCTTAAAAGTCATGTAACACATAAAAAAAATATTGACTAAAAAAGAGAGAATAATTATTTTACTTGTGAGTACTCAACATATTCTCTTATATGACATACCCAACCATTCCTTCCATCCATGGGAATAAGAATAACCTGGTCCATTCCTAGTATATAAAAAACATTTCCTACCTTTTTAGAAATCTATAAGGACCCAGTCTCTCCTAATTAAATGTTAAACCAATCAATATCATTAAAAAAGAGGCATTAACAATCAATGAAATAATAAATTCTGACCTGGTGATCATAACCAGTGAGTACATTTAAAATAGAGGAATAATAATGTGTGAAAAATGAATTTCAAAAACTTCCATGTAAAAATAAATCTAACATGGAAACATAACATATTTGGATGCACAATGCTGTTGTAAAAAAATGATCTTCAAACCATATAGAATTTATTAAAATTCAATATATCAATAGAAAATGAAAAATCTTCAGAAAATTATTAGCATCAAATTTTTAAAAAGGTGTCAAAATTATCTCTTATTTCATTAATTTTTCTTGACCATTATTTTTAAAAATAAAACCCTAAGGATTATCATCATTCAAAAGAAATCCCATAAATCATCTCTAATAATATGTTTCTTATTTATTAGACATATATTGAAAATCAAAAATTATAAACAAATATAGAAACATATTATAGTAGCCAATATTTTGATGTAACGCATGCAACTTCAACAATTATTATTTGTTATTCATTTAAGGTACAATTGCATCATGGACATGTTATAACTATAACATTATAGATGAGTCTATGATGAATATGTATTATGAAAATATACTTATAAAACATTATTAAGCATAATTGTTTTTCATTTTATGCATAAGGGGAAGATGTTCTCTGGGTAAAGGTACTTATTTATCTCACATAAGCGTATCCTTGAAATGTAACACATTTCATGAGGGTAACTTGTAATTTTTAAACCTGATGTAAAGGTTACTTAAAAAATATAAAGGTTAAATAATGTTAAGTTTAGTTTTTGTAAAAATTTTAAATATTTTATATAGATCATATAATGATAATTAGAATCCATATATCAATGTAAAATTTTTTTACAAAGTTTTTGCAAGGGTAATAGTCGATTTCAGTCATTACATAAATGTAAAAGAAAATACATTTATGCATAAGGAGGTCACAACATAAAATTATCATTGAATCATATTACATGGGGTTAAATACATATTCATAGAGGGGATATTTTTCTAAGCGAAAATGTGAATTCATGTTACATACATATATTCCATCTACACTAACATAAAATAAAATTTAAAAACATTATGATTGCATAAGGGTATAATAGAATTCTTCTAAAGGTAAAGAGAAAAAAAATAATTATTCTGGAAATATAAAAACAAAATAACATAATATATGTAAGGTTATTTAAAATCTCACATAAATGGATTGAACAAAACAAAAACACTATGTAATGGTAGGAAAACAGTTACTTAAGGGATTACTAAATTTTTTTTATTTTTTTCATAATGGTTGAAAATCGTTATATAAGGGGAAATTATATATTACAGAACTAACATGATTATATGGTATAATTTATAATCATTCTATAAGGGTACATGTAAGATTATACATGGGTAATAAAACAATTAAAAAGCATATGTAAAGATAAATAAAATAGTAAGAAAATTTATTTTTCACAAGATTAAACCGAATTTTTTTAAGGAATACTAGGAACAACAAGTGTATGTGAGGAAAAATTAGAGAAAAATTAAATTAAACAAATATTATTAAAAAATAATAAAATACTTGATGAATTGAACCACTTAATGAATTGACCAATTGAAATAAAGTTGTGACTTTAAATCATCATATCAAATAACACATTAAAAAATAATAAAATTAAATCTATTTAATATCAATGTTACAATTAAACCAATTTCAATTGATAAAAAAAATTAATTTTTATGTGATTCAATTAAAAATATAAAATTAATAATTAAACAAATAAAGATATGAATATTACAATTAGTAATGGATAAACATTAATTACAAGAATAATAAACAATATTCAAGAGAAAATTAATAATAAAATAAAAGGATTTTTAAATTTATCAAATGAAACGTCAATTAAAAAAATTTGTGTCTTAACATGAACAAGAACAAAACTAAATTATATGAATACGGTTTAAATAGAAGAAAATAACCGAATGAATGAAAATTGGGTTAACATAAATCGTTAAATTTAATCCCACTTAGACAAATGTTCTATATTCTCTTCCATAGAAAAAACTACTTTAATAATCAATAATATGATGAAATTATTTATAAATTAATAAAATTAATTCATAACAATGTAATATAAATAAATTTTAGTCGTATTTAATTTACATAATCAGATGATTTTAAATTCGATTGTTTGTTTTTCAATAGTTTCATAATTGAAGTGTCATTTATTATTTATAAATTCATAATTCTTTATTAAAATACTATTATAGGTTCTATAATTTATGTTTTATCATTATTTATAATGTAATAATAGAATTTACAAAGTATTTTAGTTATGATTCATGATGATAAATTTTGATGATAAGCTTGTTTCAGTAATTTTTAACTAACAAAAGTGTGGTTCAAAAAGAGAATGTTATATATTAATATAACATTTACAAGAATATAATAAATTTATATATTTTTTAATTTCTAAAGAAACATTATTTTTGTTTATATATTTATCTTGGATGTATATTTATAACATTGTTCAAGTTGGTGGTTCAACCAACTGAAATGAGAACAAGAAATAGGATATGGCTGAGTATTTTTATTGAAGAGGTTATTTTAGAATTTTATAATTATTTTAAAATAATAAATAAATTATTTATATTTAATTACGGTGGTGAATAATATTTAATGAGGGTTTTAAGAATAATAAAAATAATGGATGGGATGGAAAATTAACCACTTTCTTATAGGGGTAGTTTTCATATTTCTACTAGAGAGACATTCATTTGTCAAAGATTAGAAGTATGATAGTGAATGTTTAATAATTTAGAAATATTAGTTAGTTTATAAATATAATATTAATAAAATAAATATATTAAAAACATTCATGTAAGGCCATTATGATAAAGCAATCATGTCGCTTACGATACTAGTAGTCTGCACACACTCTGAATGACCTATGAATTTTTCGATGGTTTTGGAGGAGGATATAAAATTGAAATTATTTTAGTATAATAACATTTATTAATATTGTAATATTTTTGTTATAATTATTTCGTGATTATAATATATTTTATGGGTAAAAGATTAAAATAAATAAGAGAGATATGTTCAGAACCTTACCTTAGCCTTTGGATGTTCTCCCTTGGGATACACCTTAAGCCTCAATAGTAGAGTACTTTTTAAAAATAATATTCTATCCCTTGGAGAGATAGTTAAGGAGTGAATCGATATAATTTTTTACAATGATATAATTTTTAACAAAATTATAAATTTGATAGAGGTGAAATCCTTTTATAGGCCATGAAAATGGTTTTTTTAAATATATCACCTTAATATAAACATGAAACATGTTTCACAACGAAGGTAGAGAAAACGTGGAAAATAATGATTTGGTTAGTGAGATAAATAAATATTATACATTAAAACTTCATTTTTAAAAAAAATTAAACATTTATTTTGGTCATTTACTTATAGATTTACCAATTTTAGTATTTTCTGTTTTATAGAGCTAACTAATTTTTAACATATAAATTTAATTTTAAAGCCTAAAAATAAAATGAAAAGAACTAAATAATTTCTCAAAAATGATTAAAAATACTTAATTAATTTTATAATATAAAATTTCCATGTTTTAGAAAACTAATTTTCACATTTTTTTCATTTAACACCAATAATCCCATTTTTAGAAAAACATTATTCATATGCATAAAATTAATGATTAAGAAAAAATTATAAATGTTATTGATTTATATGAAATTAATGTTTTTATTACCAACAATATAATATTTATTTGTCTTTAAAAAGATCAAAACTAAATTCCACCATGCTGATACTTAGTAAAATTAATTAGACAAATATTTTTTTTATTAAAGTAATTATTACTTTTCTTTCAAAATGTAAAAGAATAATTTTATAAATTCAACATAGTATCTTCTAAATATATATTTATAAATAATAAATATGTATTTGACAAATTAAAAGTATCTATAATCTTATATCCATTTCATATATGATGTTATTTTCATAAAATTTATTTATTTGGTAAAAAGTGGATTTTCACTTTTAACAAAAAAATCGACTACTTAGAAATATATGAGAAATTGACATTAAATAATGTTGAATGGTTTATGAAAAAACTAAATTAATTTTTAAAATTGAAAATATAAAATTTTATAATTTAACTTTTAAATATAAAAATAAAAATCTAATGAACATTATTTCGATCGGAAATGACAAATTTTAAAATATTAATTTTTCTCATTATTATTTATTATTAATTACGGATTAAAATGGTATTAATATATTATTAATAAGAAAATTATTTTTTAACTATTATATATTTTTTCCACAAAATAAAACACATAAAATTAAAATTTTAAAAAATATATTTTTCATATAGAATGATCTTAACAGTTAGATTGCGATAGTAATTGAATTTATCATTCAATTATCTTAAAAATAAACTATTCTGTTTTTTATACATTGAATCCAAAATATAGTTACTTCTATTTATACCTGTGAATTCAAAAGAAACATTATAATGCCCATTTTTTGTAATTATAATATCATATTCCTAAAATGTATCAAAATTTCATTTTGGTTTGCTGTTTTACATGAAAAAATCTATTCAATGGAGTATTTATTTAATGGGAAATAATATATTAGAATCATACGGTGTTACACCTATGATTCACAGTGAAAATTATTGCATCAAAAATACTATAATAAGTATTGATATCATAATGGTGAAGATGTAAGGATAATGGGATGTTTTGTTAAGACTAAAGATATGTGGGATGACGTAAGGAAGAGAAATAATAATCTTGCATCATAAGTTGAAAAAGGGGAAATCCATTTAAAGAATATTAATTTTTAGAATAAATGGAGGTATGTACCTTCTATGAATAAATAAAATAGTTATTTCTCTAAAGAATGGAAGAAAATAATAGACAATGGAGTGACTTGAATGATTATTAAAAAAATTACATAACATACAACTATGTAGAATAGTTAAAAATATGAGTAATCATTTAAATATTGGACTAGGAGTTTGATTATAAAATCTAAGGTTTGAGCTTAAAAATATACTTTAAAATTAATTACTAAAAGATAATATTTTTGAGAAAATCTAAAATTAGTTTACTCTAAAAACAAATTCTTCTTCACATTGTAAGAAATACATTATACTTTTGACATATCAATCAAATTAATTTGTGCCAAAAATATAACCTTTTTACTCAATGTTTCATACATGAGGACTTTGAAGAAATTATTATTCTTTGAATAGGGTTTAATCTTTCAAAAGAACCCTTTCCTTTAACTTTAAATAATTTAATACTTAGAATAATCAAAATAAAAAACAAATATTGGTTACACAAGTTCTTTTTGAATAAATTTCGTTATATGAGATGATTTATATACGATATACATAAATCCAAAGGCTTGAATTCACTATGTATATGTGACCAAATACAAATTATTGATACATAGTAACTATATCCTTATGTTTTCAAAGACAACATTTCTGATGATTTTAACCATTTGTATGTTTTATATTTTCATTCTTTCATTTTACCTTATAAAATCTCTTATGAAGGGTGATTTTCCATTTTTTTGTAAAAAGAATAAAATTAAAAAAAATGGAAATTTTCACTGAATTATATGATAGAATTTACATTGACTCATCTTTAACAGAACATGATCAATTTGGTTCATTAGATGATAACTTCTACATAATTATATCTTTTTCTTTCAAAACATAATGATTTTTAGGATCCCTTAGATTTAGAAAAAAAATATTTTTCTAATAATTATATTTATATTATTTTGAAAATTTCAATTATATGTTTCCAAAAATAGGGTTTAAGAAATTGTAAAATTATTTATTTCAAGAGAAACATTGACATATGATTTTTTGGGAAATAATCTAGATCATCTAAAAATATATTTTAAATATTTTCTCTCAAATAGTTATTAAACCTATATATTTATGTTAGACCTATGATTGGTTCAAAATTTTATTTCTCAAGGAGTTTCTAATTTTGTGATCAGATTTTCGGATTAATTTTCATTTACCATTTGTCGAATAAAATCATATAGAGAAATTACTTGAGAAAGATTATTGGAAAAGGATGATTGATCCATATCTATTTTCACGGCACCATTAGATGTTTAAAAATATTATTATGTCATAATGATGGGTTATAATAGATATTTCACGATAATTATACAATTTTTTATCATTATTTTAATTAAATATTTCTATTATTTTTCAATATTTATTAAATCTTCTGTTGAGATATAGAAAGCTATAATATGTTTTGATCATAATTTTACTTTTATTCTAGAATGATTTCAACAGTTTATTGAACATCCTATTGAGGGGGAATCAAATTTTATATCTCAAATGTTTTCATATACTCATGATTAATTTCTAAAGGGTTTAGTTGACGAAAAAATTATTTTTTGAAAAATAGAAATTTTAAAAAATAAATCATCTTTATTTGGAATCAAGAATCCCACAGCAATGGGAATAATTGTTTTTTCTACCTAGAAAATGAGAAAATTTTAAAATAAAATCTAGGTTGTTTATCTATTTCTTTTCACAGTTAATTAAAATAATTTATACTTATCATGTTTTTTTAATCCCCTAAAAGATATATTAACAATAGTGGTGATGTTAAAATTTTTATGATACACTCTGATGATAAAAAATCCCATGTGGAGATGTTAGTAGTTTAAACCATTTTTATTGAATCCCATATTGAATGAATGAAAGAAAATCCCTTTAATTCTAATACATAAGTATAATGTGATTAGTTTATGATTATAAAGAGAACATGGTTTTAGATAATTCATCTATTTTTTATTTAATAGGTATTTAGAAATTAACGAAAAAATTGGATATAAAATTAATTGAATTTGAACTAGTATATTCTTCAAAATAACCTCAATAGAGTGAAAATAATAGTGGATAAGTTAAAGTTCATTAGAAAAAAAATCCATAAAATCAATATTTTTACCAAATTAAGTGTTTTGTATGTTTATGGCATAAAAAATTGATATTTAACATAAAATTTCATATAATCAAGGATGATGAAATAAGATAGTCACTAGAATTTAGAGGAAGAAAAAAGTGATATAGTTTAAAGTGAACGAAATATTTTAGGGATTGAATTATTTTAGATACATGTTCAATAAATGATCTAGTAGTTTAGGAATAGTATACAAAAAATAAATTATACTTTACATCAAATGGAAAAGGTTAGTGAATTAAATTCCTAAAAATCCATTGTCTACTTATTCTCACCATTTTAATAAAAGATAAGTTATTTTAGTAGTTAATGAAAATCCATTGAATCAAACTACTCTTTTTTTCTTCTAAAAAGGTGATTCCATTTTTAGTAACACCATAAGAGGTTCTATCTCTTGATTTTGTTTTAATAAAAAAGATATTGTTCATTGAAAAAATGGAGAAGTTAATAATAAATCTCATGTTCATAAAGAAGTTGAGAAATATGTTTCTTTATATTATTCGTTCATTTATTCTTTATAATTAGACACTATATACCATAAAGTTTTTTAAAAAAATTTGAAACTTCATTAGAGTTAATTTATAATTCAAGTTCATCTTCCTCTAATTATATAAAAACCAAACAATAGATACCATTAGATTTTGATAATGGTCATATTGAATTTGATATAATATAATTTAATGAATCTTTTAATGTCATCTATGTATATTAAAAAAAATGTTTAATAGACTAAATTAATGTCTAAAATATAGATTCTTATAGTAAAAAATAGTTACCTAAATTTCATTATAATTATTACCGAAATCAAAATTATTGATAATTGAACACAATTAGAAACTGAAAAATATATAGTTGATTAAATTTAATTGTATAGTAGAAATATTACTAGAGATCAATTCCAAAGTAAATCTAATTCAAGGTGTTTTTGTTAATTTTAATTAATCAAGAGGCTAAAGAAAATTGTAGTCACTGTGGCTTAAATTCATATAAATTATAAAAATAAATAAGGATATGGTGATGTTCTTTATTTAAATATGATAAAATTTTCATATAATATAAAATCTATAGATAATAGAATTAAATTAAGTAATTAATTTATCTTCAGAGATATCTTGAATAGTTATAAAAAAGTAATGAAGAATATAATGAATTTATTAATAGTTAAGGTTAAAATTTAGATTATTCAGTTCAATCAATTGAGAAAAAATGAACTCTTGTTTTTTCGAAGTAATCTAATGCATTAGTAATTTTATAATATAATTCTCAAAAAAATATTATTGAGGAATAATAGGAAACGTTTGATAATCAGTTAAGGTAGATAAAAAGCTAAAATAGTTGATGGTAAAACTCACAAAACGGAGTAAATATTCAATTCTGAGGCATTATACTTATTCAAACATGTAATGATTGTTTTTTTAAAACTTTCGATAGTTGAAATTGATATAACTAAAGCTTTTTGATGATTATTAGTGACATATAGTAATTTAATTATGATAAATTTATTTTAAAAAATAAAAATATTTCGATTTCATTAATAATTATTATTTGTAATTATATTAATGTTTCATCGATATTTTATACATGAGTAGCTCTAATGTTTATGATTCTATTACAAACATATATTTTATCTACTAATTTTTATTTTTTTACTATGAACAACCCAATATGATACAATTTTATTCATTTCTTACTTTAGTATCATATATTGGGATCATAAGAGGGAGAGGATCCTTTAATATTATATCTCTTCAATAAGTGAGATTCTATTAAAAAATTTAACGGATTCTACTAATCATGATAATTTATATCTTCACTTTGAAAATAAAAAAGGATGAGAAATTTTGTTTATATTTTATTTCATAAAACAATTTAAATATTTAAATAATTTGAAATATTTTATTCATCTTATTTCATATTTCATAAAATATGGACCAAAAATTATAACATAAAATGGACGAAATCATGTATTATTTTTTTTCAAAAGATTAAGAAATTTTTTTAGTTAACTAATAAAGTGGGACAATTTACATTTTTATTTTATGTTTGTTATTTTAAAAAATGTGGATATTACTTCATCAATATATTCCCTTATCATTATTTCTAAAAATAAAAAAAAACATTCTTAATTTATATTCATATAAATTTATTGTATCTTTCGTTGTGAATTTTTAATTCTACAATATGCAATTCCTTTAACCTTAATTACTAAGGGAAAAAATATGATGTTTTCAATTCTCAATTTCTGTTAAATTAAGTAAATTTAGAAGTATTATAGTCGTTCAAGAGTTAGTTCATTAAAATATTCAAAGTTCAATTAAATTCATCAGATGATGGTTATGATGATTTTGATGTAGTTAAAATTGATCTTGATGATCACGGAATATGATTATTGAAGGATTTATTAAAATGAGGACCATATATTTGAGGACTAAGAGAAAGAAAAAGGAAATAATCTTTTGTGCGTGTAATTTCTTGATGTCAACAACAGCTTGTTCTCATATAAATGATTCTGATTGTATTTTAATTTTGAAGGTTTCTACTAGGATTATGATTTATAGGATTCTGTTGTTAAAATTTTAACATTTATTGTAGTATTAATTTAGTTTCACATACTTTGATATTAAGGGTGTTTAAGAAAGAATATATTGTAGTATCTAATATTCTAAGATTACTATATTTTAGTTTCTGTATGAATATATGTTATCAATTGGGATGATCAATGTATTCCATTATAAATTCATAGGTGTGCATCCAATTTTTAGATGAAGGTTCCAAGTGTAGAAAAATCTCATGTTTGGTGAATAACAATAATGGTTCATGTTGAATTTCATGTTGAATTCTCCAAATTTATAATATGTAAATAGCATGACCAAAGACATTTGTTTATTGAATGTTTACATAGGAATTTAAAAACTCATATTGGATCTTTTCCATGAAAAGTTAATAAAAAAGTTAAATATAACTAAAAAACAATACCATGTCTAAGGATGAGAGGAGGGGGAGTCAAGATATAAATTTGATGAGTGAAAAGACTTTCAATTCAGGATTAACCCAACAAAATATATATATTAATATATTTATAGAGTTAGTGTATAGTTTAAAATATATTTAATTACCCAATAGACATTAAATAATATACAAAATATCATATGACTATAATCCATGTAATAATAATAATAATATTTTAAGGAATGCTCTAACTACGACAAGTATAAATATTATTTTTCTAGCTTGTAAATTAATATTCATCACATGAGACAATAATTGTTTATTTATCCTCCTCACTACATATCAAACTATCAAATAAATATTGTATTAGTAAATTAATTTCTATTCACATTATTGAAAATAAATATTTATTAAATACAAGAAAATAATTAAATTTAATATTTTTTATAGTCTGGTGAAAGAATAATTTTTTAACATTTTTCGATAAAAAACATGAATAAAATTATTCCATGATCTTGAGAATAATATATATTCTTAAAATTAATTTCAAATATAACTTAATTTTGGTTAACAGAAACACATATTGTTTAACCCTATAGGTCTCTTTTTCATTGTAATTAAGAGGTCTTGCCTAATTTCCAAGATGATAGTCTAGAAATATTCTATTGAATTCAAGAGAAAGATGTTAATGTCACAACATTTTCAACAAAATATGAGTTCATTTTGTGGGTTACAATATATTTTTCCTGATATATCATCGTGATGGTTTCATATACATGCAATCATCCTATATGCATTCTATGTCCTTCATTGAAAATCTGAAATAAACATGTCTTTACAACACATCCATGAAATCTAATGAGGATGTTGAATCTCAATAAAAGGGATAAGATATCAGCATCCATTAATATTGAAGGGAAAAAATCCTTCCATGAACTATTCATTTTTTACTCATCATTTGTGATACACCCAACAACCCCTACTTCTTGTAAACTCATTACAAATGATTTTTGGTCAATTAATCTACATTCATCAGTGAATTAATAATAATATTAAATTCTAATGACCTTTACACATTCTTGAAGATTATAATTTCCATTGACATGTACCCATAATGAATTCTTACTAGTGGGTCTATTCCCATAATCTTATATCTTGAAGATTACCAATTGTGAAATTTATAATAAAAATCCTCATCCTCTTAGGAGTTCTCAAACCTAATATTAAATAAAATACTTTCCTCATTATAGAATGCAATCTGACTATATAACTACATTTAATAATATAATCATGGAATTTCAAGGTTCTTAAAATAGCGGTGAACTAACACAACATTATTGATGTAAATAATGCTCGAAGACAATATTATATTAAAGTAAAAAAGAATAATAAAAAATATAAAATAATACATTTCATTTATATTCACATATATAAATTTATATAGAAAATAATGTTCATAAAGATGGTTCTATAACACCAACTCCAATAGAATCCAACTTGGACTTGATCCAACTACCAAGGACATTCAGTCAACTTTATTTCACATGATGATCATTTTTTGTTTTTTAAATGCTATAGTCAAGGGTTCCTACAAATCTTATTCTATTGATATTCACCTCATTATAATATGAAATCATTACAAAAAATCCTACTATAGATGGTACTTCTAATGTATGTTCTTTATCCACTAATGTGACGTGGGGCACTGATGCAGTATTATCACAATGTGTGATATGATCATTATTACTAGGTACCACATAAATTCACAAGATGAATATTATTATCAAAATATATTCTTTAGTTAATTTAGAAGGAAAAATACACTTATACTCCATTATATAATATGCATCCATATATTTAATTGAGATCTTTTTTGTAATAAAAAAACCATTTTTAGTGAAGATGGATTCTGACTATGATTTTAGACAATCTTGATCCTTTATGAAACTATAATTGGAATATCCACTGATTATTATTTCCTCATATCCTCAATATAATAGGAACATATATTTTGTAAACCTCAGATACATAAGTATAGTCTTGAGATCTATCTTAGGGAGTTCATCTGGTTCAGGTTGATTTTTTTATAATGTACTAAGGTAATATGAAAACAACTAATATAGTGTATAACCTAACACACATAAATGAATTAATCATATATTGATATGTAATAATTTTCATAATACGTCATTCCTCATCAATCTAAAGACACGGTTTCTTAGAAATATGAATGCAATGTGAAAATAGAATCAATACCCTCACAGATAGATCAATATTGAATCTCTTTATTACATTTTTTATATATGCAAATTGATTTAATATAAGTATCCTCCTAGGTATATTGTATTGCATACTGATCCCAAGAGTATATCCTACTTCATATACGTCCTTTGGGATTAATATTTTGTTTATCATGGCTTTAACAGATAGAATTACTGCATCTCATTTCCAATAAGTAGTTTGTCACCAACATCAAATATTAAGAAAATAACCACCCTCACAGTAAAAATATTTTAAAAACCAAGCTAACATTAGTTTATTTTGAACCCAAATTATATTATAACTTCATAATTATAAATGTTCTATTACTCAGACTCTTAAAATAATCCATAAATGTATCTTTTTAATTTTCATACACTGTTGCATTCATTTGGATTCACAATCTCTTAAGGTTATGTAATACATAAACATTGTTGAAGTGGCATGTTAAATAATGTTAGGTTGAAATCCATTCATCATTTCTCATAGTAATTGTAGGATTCTTTTGAATGTATAATTTTGATGGATTTTAACCTAGAAAGTTGTTAAAATATGTCATATGATTCCATGGAATGATGTTCAAAAACCCTTATAATACAATTCATTCCATATATATACTGAATTTTCCATTCACGGTCAGTTTCTTTTAGAATAACATTTTCTATGGACATGTTTTACCTAAAAAATAGAATATACCAAAATCCATAATTTTTTTCATATGGATTCCATTTAAATATTTGTAGTTTATTTCCACTATGAAAAATTTGTACCACTCACATATTCTTTATATGTTTGAAGATAATTATTAATATCTAATAACCTATCACAATTCACTATGAAAAAAATCAATAAAATTCTCGTTATCTAACATCCCTTGTAATCCAATGTAGTGCTTGTGTCTTTGGAACTTCTCCTTTCATGGGGATTTTGAAAAAATATTCTTATTCCAACTCTTTTGTACCATGGGTATGCACATTATCAATCTTTATCTCACCTCAATATCTATTTTTACTATGTTTTCCATATTAAGTAATATAACATGTATTTCCAGGATTTTATTTTTGGATAGGGTTTATATGTAGTATCCTTTTGCTTCTATGGGGAATCCTATAAAGATACACATCATTCCATAGGGTGAATTTTTATTTCCTAAATATAAATTAACAAATGCTTCACAACACCACACATGAAACTAGTATAAAATGTTTTGTTTATATTCCATTATTGGTATGGAATATCATCATCTACATTAGTTATAATGCATATTAGTATTTATGATTTTTATTATAATGTGTATCCACAAAATGATGATAGAAGATTAAAATGAACCATCATTTATATCAGCATGGATAATAATGTGTTGTTCTTTAATTCAGTTTCACCATTCTACTGAGTATTATAAGGATGATTGAGTTGAGAAAGAATCCCAAAATACCATACAAAATCAATGAAGTATTGATTATTATATTTTCCACCATGGCTTGAGTAGAGATTCTTAATCCTCATACCAATATACCTATCAACATAATTATTGAGTTCCCTAAATCTATAAAAGTAATTCAGCATATAAAACATTAATTAGACATATCCATATCCACTAAAATCATCTGTAATATTTATGAAGTATGAGAACCCACCTATTTCTTCAAAATTAATTTTCCCTAACAAACCATTATAAACTAATTCAAAATGTTTTTTTACTAATATACCTTTCTATGAAATGGGTATTTTTTTAAATTTTCCTTGTAATCATGCATCAAATTCACAAGGAGGTTTTAGTTCAAATGAATTTAAATGTCCTTCTTATTGTAATTTAAGGGAAAAAATTCATTACATGACCCAACCGGTCACTCAATCAGTTGGGGTATTTTTATTTATGTGAAGTATTTTTTTTATCGATTTCAATTACATAGGTAATGTAATCTAACAAAAAATAGCATTTTTTAGATTTTCATTACCCAAAACTTTTATACTTATAAATGAAGAAATATTTATACATATATTTTAAAATAAATCCATATATATCAAGTATGAATATATAAATAATGGATTTCAAATATAATCTAACATTATAAAAATATTTTAAAATCAAGACTATTCTCATCCAAAACAAAAGGTTCTAGTCATCAATATCCACAATAGTAAGGATGTCTCTACTGGTTGTTCAAAGATCAACCTCCCTCAGTTAATATTCTTGAATAAACAAGATTTTTGTATTTGAATAAATTTTTTTGAACAACATGATATATCTCATAGCTAATTTTTAAATAAATATAGATTTCACTTAATAACAAACACACCTAAGGCTTCTTATTGCTTATTTTATTGGGAAAAATGTTTCCTCCAGTGGCCCTTATTACCAGATATGAAATAGATAGCACAATGTACCTTTGCATTCCCTTTGATATTTCTCTTCTTGGAAGGGAACTCTGAATAAGATATGGATTTAGAGCTCTGCAGCTATACATTATCTTTTTCACTTTAAGGATAAATTGAATTTCACACTTAGTCTCTTTACAAATTTCTAAAAGAAATTTTACAAGATTGAGAAAAGACTTCTCTATGTTATTCATATAAAAATTAGCAATAAGTCTTGATAAGATCTAATGATTCCTATAAACAATGATACCAATATACAATTATTTTGTTATTTTAAAAACTATAACCTGTATTTGGTCAATATACCCAATTAGTTTGATTATGTGAGGCCCAACTAGCACACCCTCTCTAATATTATGATTAAAGGGGGCCTTTGATATCTCAAATCATTTCAATATTTTCTCTCATTATATGGACTATATTCATGTTACGATATAATATAAGAATCCACGTCTTTAGAAGACATCATGAGTTCAGTATACATAGATGAAATAATCAAACACAAAATTTGGACCTTATCTTTAAAATATATATCATAGATACAAAACTCATCATCAATCACCTCATTAGAAGTTGGATCAGGGAGTGAGGATTCTATCTTATAATATTTACATTTATGGCGCAACAAAACCTATAGGCTTCTGCACCATTACTAGATATAACTTCTAGTAAGGAGATGATTTTTACCTAATATTGATTATATGGATAATTTGGATGACTAATTTTCCATTATTATACAACTATAAATGGAAGATCATTAGTAATTCAATTTATGATGATTTATGTAAGAAAAAATGAATTATTTTTTTAATTATCCCACTATGTTATAAAATCCTACCATCCCTCTCCATTTCAATCATTATTTCTAGCTTCTGGAATATTTATTTGGTAATGATCCATATGACTCATATTTTAACCCATTAATAATATTGGTTAAATACTCAATGACATTTTGGTTGGAAGGTGTTTTCAAAATCTGATCATAAAAAACCTTGATCCATTGAGTGAAATCCCCAATCCAAAAATACTAAATCATATTTCCTTAATAAATTCATCTATGTTACATCAAGTATATTGTTGGTCACTCATATTGAAGTCAGTTGGTTAATTCAAAACAAAGCATTCATAAGAACTACCTAATAAAATTATGTGTCACAACGTTGTCCAGTCTATTTTTATCGATTTAATTCCTAATGATGTAATGGAGGTAATTATTGTAATTAATATTTTGTTCATAGATTTAATTTTTAATTTTTAATGATTTAATATTTTATCCCTTAAAATACTTGTTAGTGTGCAGAGGATTTTACATAATTGATTAACCATGTTTTGTTAAAATGTTTAAACAAAATACATTTGTTAAGGTTTTATATTTCTATATTAAACCATTTAGTTTTATGGTCTTGGTCAATCATAAATAAAATAAATAATTCCTATGATAAAAATAAATAATTTAATAAGTAAGTGAGCCAATCATGAGAATATATTGTAGTTTATTTGTTGAGTGAACAATAAATACACTTATGACTCAAGGGAAAAATCATTTTTCTAGTCTTGGAATGAGTTACAGAATTCCACCTATCCACCTATGTTTTACCAGGGATGTTATAATCTATGTTCAATCTTAAATTTTCTACAGTCACCTTAGGATACTCTTTTTATTAGATGTTTTGGAACTCAGAAGATAGTTAGGGGAACCAATTGATTGGTTAAGGGTAATTATATAAACTACCATGGAAAATATTTCCTACATAATAAAAGTTGGAAGGTTGAAATGAATTCCATCATAATAAATTTAATATTAAATAATTGAAAATTATGAAATATATTAAATTAAATTAAGTCAATATATACACTAGCCTTGGTTGATCTCATGATCCGCCATCAACATGTATCAAAAATGAAAAAGTACACTAACTTGAAATCAATTTAAATTTTTACCTTTATTAATAAAATAAAACCAATTATAATATTTATTTATTTATTTAATTATATTTAACTAAATGACCATATGAAGTATCTTGGAGACACCCATCCTAAATACAGTCATGGAAAATAAAATTGCACGACCAATAAATACAGATAATTACAATGCCTTTGTTTACAATTTATTAATTCTTTTAAACCATTATTGCATAATGAAGATCATATAGTTCCTATAGTTTAATTTGGGTTTAATAATAAAAATAAATATATTTAATTTAATTAAATTATGGAATTTATTGGGAGACTTCATAGTGTGTACTACTGAGATACATGTTTTGTTCCTCACATGCTATGTATTTTCAATAAATTCCAATGGATTCCGCATTTACTTCAGTCACATTTTATGGCGTGTACTAATGAGATACGCATCATGAGGTATGGTTTTCTTATTCCTGGGTAAATTATTAGGTATTTAATGTGTATCTTGTCTCGATGGAATGCCTTGTACTCATGATAAATACGACATGTTATATGCATGTCATTGTTCATGTAACCCACAAATTGACTCAATTTTGATCATTTTACAAGATAATTATTGTATAGCATGACTTATACACTAGATACATGTTGTATAACTCATTAATATTTTTCAATTTCATTATTAACTGGTTATAACCATGTTGTTTAACGAACGGTTAGCATGAATTTAACAACTAAACCATGTTGACTACATGACATGTCTACCATCTACATGTTCTATAATCCGAAAAACCATATCCCATGCTAGCCTGACTAACCAATTGTGTGTAATAAATATATAGCATGTAATATCTAATCCATGTTCAATGTATCCTTTGACATAACTAGGTTTAGTTAAATTGATTATAAAAAGTTTTCCCAAACTACACGTTGTGTAACAAAATTATATGGATAGAAAAATTTGGCACTACTTGATGGAATTAACAATAATTGTTTCTGTTCTTGGTCCTTAATAAACAGTAATCATGAATGTTGGAATTAAAATTTCGATTGAATTTTAATTACGGTACTTATTAAAAAATAAATATTATGGAAATTAAATGTCAAAAAAATATTACACATAATCAATCTTCCATCAAATAAATAATTTTAAATTTGAAAAGTGACTAATCTGATACCACTTGATGGTTCCAAGTGTAGTAGAAGAACCTGGTGATTGAATAACCATAAAGTTTTTTTTGTATATGATGGATCATTCACCAATAGTTAAATATATGAACATCATGACTAATGGAATTTTTTGACTAATTGTTGATATAGGAAGCCCAAAACTCAACGATAACATTTTTCATATAAAATTAATAGTTATTTAAATATATCTAAATAAAAATGCATCATATTTTTATATTTAATCATTGATTTTGTTGATGATTTCAAAACCATTTTCATATTAAAATTGTTGATATTTTTTATCCATGTGTATAATCCCTCCAAAATTTATCCAATCATGATCCTTTGATCTTCGAACAAATCTTATAGAATGTTGATTTTGTTTATGGAGGATCTATCACCTTTAATAGTTCATCACGATTTCATTGAGTCCCTTTAGTATTAGAGACTACTCTCATTCTTGAGAGGATGTTAGAAGGAGGAATCAAGAGATATATCCATTCTCTGAAATGATAATAAATTGTAACATCTTGGTTCTGGGTGCTGCCCCAATGTGCCCAGTACCTGCTTGTTCACATGTCTTCAAACGCCTTTCCCCAAACTCTTGAGGCTACCGAATAGAAGTCAGGGAATTGGGTCTGATAGTGGGGAAACTATTCCCTCATTAGCATGGTATGCACAATGGAATAAAAAATAATATACAGTATCAAAAGAAATAATATAATAAAACAAGTAAACAAAGTAAGAATAAAGGTAAATAACCAACTGGAGTATATATATAAATGATTCATGTCCCATATGTCTAGGAAAACATCCAAACAAGTCAAAATGCTCAAAATTTAGTACTAAAACAAGGTAAAAAAGGAAACAAATTAACACCAACATTATCGCAAACCTCGGCTTGGTCCCATGCTCTATAACTCCATAGAAATAAAGTACCCGATGACGAAGGGCTCTTTCCCTTTTCTATACCTATAACCATATAATTGGTTTGATCTCAAAATAATGACACAAACAGGGTGTGAATCGAATCCCATTAGACAGCCACCCAAATATTTGTGCCCTAATGTCAGTGAATATATATAGAAGGTAATATGAAAAATGGTGTAATAGACAAAGAAGTAATAAAAAGTAAACAATCCTACAATTCAAATCACATTCATTTAACTTTATTAATTATTCAACCAATCATTCACAAGCAACCCTCTGGGAAAGTTCTCAAAGTCTAACCCCTCATGTTTCACAAAGACAAATACTCTCTATAGAAGAAATGAAATTCCATTAACCATGTGCTATGTAACACTATACTATAAATACTTTGAGACAGAACTCAAAGTTTATCCCCCCCCCCAATGTCCTCACAATGTGAAAAGTATAACAGAAACTCTGGGGAAGCCCTCAACGTCAATTCCCCTATGGTCTAACTACACCAGGTTATCACATCCCTATGTAATAAAATCATGCACAAACAATATCTTGAGGCCAATTTAATCTCAACTACTATAAGGAACATAATATAAAATGCATATTATAAGAATGTCATACAATATCAACTCCATCCTAACATCACTACACTTGGAAAACAAAATAGCCTAACTGCCGGTTCTAGACCCAACAACTGAAAATATAAAAAATGGTATAACCCATCCACAAGAAAGGTAATAAAACTTATTCATAATCCAAACCCCTTTCACATAAAAAACCATAGCCAATATCAACATGGTTAAATTTCTGAAACACACAATACCCTAAACTTGGGTATTTGGTACTTTTTTCATATAAAATCCAAATACAACTAAATAAAGTTACAATCCACATACATAGACGTAGTATGATCAATATAGTTGACCCTAAAACATTGAATTGAACAATAACATCATCGATCTACAAAAAAGGTCAAAAACATTCGACCTTGAATAACTAATGAATGAGGAGAAAATAAGAGGAGAGGCTCTAGAAAAAGGAAAAACACCCTGAGGCGATTCCAATGCAATCGACAGTGTTTGATCCAGGGAACGAATGATGGGTTAGTGGCTCAGAAGAAGAATCATCACCCTTGGTCTCTCCAAGATGATACTGGTTTAGAAGAAGATGTTTTTGAGTATAAGATGTGACCTTGCTGTGATTTATCAAATAATGAAAATGTACATGACAAGCTCATTTAATGTACATGTTGTGTACATGCCTCAATCGGCCCTCCCTTTAGGAGGTCTTTAGGTCACCCCATATGAACATGTACTGCATGTCACATGGTTGATACATGGTTACCCACGATAATAGAGTACATGATGTGTACTACCAAGTACATGGTGTGTACTCATAAATTTTCCAAATTCTTCCATTTTTCTCAAAAAAACCAGGAAAAAACATGTATTCTCAAAAAATAAGTACCCGTTTCTTACAAACTTCCCCCCTTAAAGAAATTCATCCCCGAATTTCCTTAACAAGGTGGTTCAGAAGAAACCACGAACGGATCTGTCCACTACAATTGCAAGTTAGTCTCTGTCTCCTATGTCTCATCACATACTCGCTTGGGATTCCACAACATCCATACCATAGGAATAGACCTTCCATGAAGAACCTCCACACTCCGATCAAAAATATGGATAGGATGCTCATCGAATGACGTGTCCACCTCTAACATAACCTCCTCAGGTTAAAATCATGAAATGGGTATGGGATGTAATTCCACATCTAAGAAATGTAGATGATGTCATTCATATCCCAATACCTCTAAGGTAACTTCAACTAATATGAAAAAGACCTGACTCTCTCAAAATACTCAATCAGCCCGGCATATCTAGTTTAAAGGTTTCCTTATCTCCTAATCCTCTTATGTACCATCATCAGTGTGACTGGTAGGGAAACCTGATATATAACATCGAACTCCCGAGGTCATCTTGATTGATCAACATAATATTTTTTTCATGACTATGCAGTATCCATCCTCTTTTGAATCAGCTCCACCTCCTCTGTGGTCTCTTAGAAAATATGGGGTCCCAGCATAAATTTCTCTCCTACCTTCATCCCAAATAGGGTTGATCGGCACAGCCTACCATATAAATTCTCATAATGATCCATCTGAATAGTCACTCGAAAACTGATATTGTATGAAAAATCTACTAGAGGCATGTGCTTATCTCATGAACCTCAAAAATCTAGGATGTATGATCGAAACATTCCCTCCAACACATGAATCATGTGCTCGGACTGACAATCTTTCTGGGGAAGGTATGTTGTACTCAGAAGTACATGTGTACCCACAACCCTCTGTATTCCCTGCCAGACACATGATGTAAATCATATGTCCCTATCTAAAACGATAGAGTGTAGAACCCCATGAAACCATAAAACCTATTGGATGTACACCCTTCCAAACTCATCAACACTGATGGTATCCATGATTGGTAAAAATTGTGAAACCTTCGTGAGTCTATCAATGAAAACCCAAACTGCATCATTCCCTCGAGGTGACCTCGGAAAACCTATAACAATATCCACCACAAAATCATGACACTTCCACTTGGGAATCAGTAACTGCTGTAAAATCCCTACTGGTCACTGATTCTCTACCCTCACCTTCTAATAGGTGGAAAACCTCATTACAAAACCAGCAACATCCCTCTTCATTATTGGCCACCAATACTGATGGTGTAAATCTCGATACATCTTGTTGACACAAGGATGAACTACCCAAACTGAGGAGTGAAAATCCCACATCAGCTCCTTGAATATGCCTCCAGACACCCATATGTGTCCATGAATATGCAAGACATCATCCCAACCTATGGTTCATCTTGGAGTAGGGTCCTCTCCGGAAACGCTCTCCCATAAAACAATCCCTTCAGAATCTGATAACTTTATTATTCTCACTCGATCAAGTAGAGTAGAGTTAATAGTTAAAGAAGAAAGTAACATATTCCCTTGTCTATCATGTACCTTTAAATGCATCTCATAGAATAGAACCATAAACTACCACTCACTACTGGCCTCCTGAACTACCTGTATATAAGTCCTCCTGCTCAACAAATCAGCCACTGCGCTGCCTTTACCAAGCGAGTAGGAAAGCTAAAACTCAACAGACTAAAGGTACTCAACCCACCATCGCTATCTCCAATTCAGTTCACATTACGTAATGATGTGCTTGATACTCTTGTGGTCAGTGTAGACGATAAAATGCTCTCACAGAAGGTAATGTCCCCAATAGTGTAAGGCATGAACAACTGCATCCAAAATGGGGTCGTGCATCGTGTAATTATTCTTGTGTGGCCTTAATGATTGAAACCCATACGCAACGACTCCTTCCCCTACCTAATCACTACTCCCAGCCCAATACCCGATGCATCATAGTAGATGGTGTAACTCTGCCCTAACATTGGACAAACTAGTATCGGTGCTGAACTTAACATCCATTTCAGCTCCATAAAGGATTAATCACATGAATCTATCCACAAGTACATTTCACCTTCTTAGTCAAACACGACAGTGGAAATTCTATGTGTGAAAATTACTTTATAAAATGTTTGTAGTAACTAGCCATCCCTAGAAAACTCCACACCTCAAAGTCTTTCTTTGGATTATTTGAGGAAACTACTTCCCTCGCTTTCTATGGGTCTACAAATACACCTATATCACATATAACATGACACAATAAGTAAATCTGGTCCATCAAAAAGTGAAATTTTGGGATCTTAGCATAAAATCGATGCTCCCTCAGTGTACTCAAAATGATTTCAAGATGTGTGGAGTGGTCATGTCGAGTGTGAGAGTACACCATGATGTCATCCATGAAGACAACCATGAATGATTCAATGAATGGAAGGAATACATGGTTCATCAATGTCATAAAATCTACAAGTGCATTCATGAGATGGAAAAACATAACAATATACTTGTATAAACCATACATGGTATGAAAATCTATAAGAGGTATATATGATGGTCTAACACACAACTGATGATAACCGGATCTCAATTCAATCTTCGAGAACACCCATTCTCTTCAAATCTAATTAAAGATATCATCATTATTCAGTAAGGGATATTGGTTCATGAACATCAACGGATTCATCTTTGGATAATCCACACAATGTCTAAGGGAACCATCCGACTTCTTTGCAAAAAAGGCTGGTGGACCCCAAAGAGAAGTACTTGGTCGGATAAAACCTTTTTCCAGTAACTCCTCTAACTATTCCTTGAGCTCTTATAACTCTAGGTTATCTATCCTATAAGGAGTAATGGACATTGGTTTTCCTCCTAGCACAAGCTCAATAGATAAATCTACATCTCTCTCTAGTGGTAAACCTAAAAACTAATCTAGGAAGACATCCATAAAACGATCAACCACTGGAGGAAGGTCCATCTGTGAAGTCCCTAGGTCATCCATATATAATCTAGAAATTTGGGTCTTAACTCCTCCAAAATAATGATGCTCAAGTCCTACTCTGCTCTCCTGGACATCCCATTCACCCTTGTGTAGGAACAATCCACCCTCTAGTGATGTGAAACTCAACCTACAACGATAGAATTCAACAATAGCCTAAATGGGAACTAACCAGTCCTTTTTTAGAATGATTTAATAACTCGTCATCTCTAAGACATAATGGTCCCATAAGAAGAGATACCCACCGAACTCAAGAGAGCACTCCTTTTATTGATATACACTATCCATTCTAATCCCCAACGGAGTGTCCAGCATAATGATATCAATAGAAGTTAAGATACGGATCCCAATGATCTCCACAACAGGAACAAATACAAATCTATGCAAATCCTCTATATCGAAATGAGAAGAAGAAAAAAATGAGAAATCCAAGATTGTACCTCTAACTGTAAAGTGTCTGGGATCATTCTCTTACTGGATCTGTTCCAGCGTAAAAACATAACATGCACCACGGCCCTGTGAAGTTGTCTGAGATCCATGAGCTGATCTACCCTACAACTGTTGAAAACCATGTGTAGGACCACTATATACATGACGACCACATTGACCTAAATGGAATGAATAACTCCTCCCCCCAGTCTGATGTGGGACTGGTGGTCCTGCTTCGGTATGAGGAGTCGAAACAGAACCCATATCACCAGTAGCTGGTGTGAAAAAATAACAGAAATGCTTAAGATGACCCATATTGCTACATGATCGGCACTAAACTGGGTATCTCAGGTAATGTGGAATCTTATTCCTTCTCTTCCCGTGCAGTTATCATGTCGCATTTCCTCCTAAAGGACAATCCTTCCTACTCAGTTCTCGACACATATACTCCCTTCGGCACTTCCAGATTTCAGTTAAAATGGTACCATCTATGGAAGCTGAACTGCCCTGGGTCAAAACTCTAGAATACCTCAGGTTATGCTCAGTGATTAGCATCAGGTTGACAATAGATGATTTAGAATTCATCCTGATGGTGTTCACCTGAGATTGAATGTCATTCCTAAGACCATCCTCAATCATTATCACAAAAAATAACACATCATCCCCTAGAATGGATGAGAATAACTGTGTCACTATGAAGTGAGAGGAATGCACTATGACTGAAAGTGTACCCTGATACAAAATCATGAAATCTCGGGCTCGGTCAAACCTCAATGTCTCTGGGTAGATGTTGTCTTAGAAGGTATGCAGGAGATCATCCAAAACCATAATCTTCTTGTGTCCCACCAGTTATATTACATCCCACCATCTCTTTGCGGAATCCCAAAGCATACAAGTAGTGAGATTCACCCTCTAATCTAGAGGTTTCTTGATATGATAGAAGATAGATAGACTAGATTCTAATAATGGCTCTATATCATGAGGTCCTCCATACCTAGAGAAACTGGAAAGATGATGCTGCTATAAAACACGCATTAATTCTTCCATACACAGGGCAGGATGTAGTGCTCCCCATGAGGTCTGCATGATCATCATGAAGACTTCTTCGAACTGTGCATCATCACCTGTATCTGGAATGACAACTGGTGCCGTGATGGGAACAACATGAGGATCTTCAAGTAGTCCGTTATCTACCATATTCGGTGTCTGATCATTGCCCAGTATCTGGAGTAAAACTAAAGGATGTCTCGGTGGCTTGTCTCTATAAGGTCATGTGCTCACCTTAGTTCAGGAATATAAATGACTTAAGCATAGAGGAGTAAAAAAGGAACAATAGAATGAAAACATTCAATTTTTTTTCTAAACATAGATACAAGGCATGTATGACCCATACACGGTGTGTTCGCTTAAATATTACATGGGTGTGTTATTCTACCATCACTGTTCATGTAACACCCCTACACACAATGTGTTCTCCTTGAGAAAAGGATTGTACTTGAATAATCTTCCCCTATCTGAGTTCTTACACACGACTAAAACATTGTTCTTTCCTAGGTGACACTACACGGCATGTTCACCATACACAAGGCATGTAACTCTTATTTTTCATCCATCCATGTCGTTGGACACATGACTGGATACACGGTCCATACAACACAGTGTGTATATTCCACACATGGCGTGTACTATATGGATTTAACTGAACTGTGTCATTAGTCGCACGACCGAATACATGGTCACAATAACACAACATGTACTACTATTACATGGCGTGTTCCACAAAACAATTCCCAACTCCATGTCTCTTCCCAAACAGTCAATCACATAGTCAATGAATACACAGCTTGTACATATAGTAAATGACCTTTACATAAGAATAAAATTTCCTTCCTAAAAAGAAGGATACATGGAGTGTATTCATCATCAAATATAGTGAATTCTGGGTTTTTCTAGATAGTAAGCCTTAGAAACTACTATGAAACCCCATAAAAACTGAAAACAACATAAAAGATCCAAATTCAGATTCATGGGGGCCAATACTCTATGAGAATCCAATCTTGACATCATATTATGGTCATATCACTGCAGAATTTAGTTACATTTCAGTATGATCCACCAAATTCTGATCCAAGAGGGCCCATAACACCTCAAAAACCACAATTTGGCATCCATAACATTACAGCATTACACAATCCAATACCCTATCAAATATAAGGTAATATGTCAAGGAATTTATCACAAAAACATGAATATCTAACACAACATCTATCAAAATAACATGAAATCAGTAATGCACCCAAAATTGAAATGACAAGAATACATGAAATTTGATCTCTAGTAGGTTCCTATATGATGAATGATATAGAATACCCTCATCTCATTAGGTTTCAACAGAAATATAACCTCAATAAGATCAATAATAAAATAAAAAAACATGTGAATCAACCGACGATGAAATCAAATCAACTGTAATAATTTCAAGACATGAAAATTGCAATATTTTAGGCATATTCAATTTTCCCTGTACACGGGTTAGCTAATATTGAGCATATCATATTTCCAACTACCTATTTCTTCATATCCTTATCTATAGGCTCCAAAAATTATGTCGGAAAAGAAAATAATTACTCTGATACCACATTGTAACGTCCTGGTTCTAGGTGTCGCCCAAAGGTGCCCTATACTCGGTTGGTCACATGGCCTCAAGAGTATTTCCCTGAATGCCGGAGGATGCTGACAAGTAGGGAGGGACTTTAGTATGATAATAGGGAGACTATGCCCTCATTGGCCGATAATACATAGAAAAATAACATATAATAAATAGTAGAGGATACAATAATATAATACAATAAGTAAACAGTGGAAGACTGAAGGTAAATAACCAACTGGAGAACATATATAATTGATGCATGTCACATATATTTCAGAAAAATCCAAAAAGGTCACAATGATTGAAATGTAGTTCTAAACCAAGGTACAAAAGAAAACAAATAAACTCCAAAAACATCATTGGCCTTGACTTTTTCCCATGATATCCATCTCCATAATAATCAACTACCTAATGACAAAGGGTGATTTGCCTTATCTATACCATCAATAGTATATTCTTTTTGGGCACAAAATAATGACCAAAACAAGGTGTGGGATGAATCCCAGTAGGGAAACACCCAACGATTTATTCCTAAAAATCAGTGACAATATAACAAGTAATATAGAAAATGAAGTAATAAACAAGGAAGTACTCAATAGTAAACCATCCTATAATTCAAATCACATTCATTTACATTTATTAATAATTCATAAAATCATTCAAAAGAACCCCTTTGGGAATTTTTTCATGGTTTAAACCCTCGGGTTTCACAAAGACAAATACTCTATAAGGAAGCACTCACCATCAATTCCTCTTGTGGTCAATTAATGGTATACTAAAGACTCTTTGAGGAATCACTCAATTCCCATTCCCCCTATGGTTTCATAACGATATACTATAGACAATATAAGGGAGCACTCAATATCCATTCCCCCTATGGTATCAATACATTAAAAGTATAACAATCATTCTGGGGAAGCCCTCAATGTTAATTCCCCATGTGGTCTAACTACACTAGGTTCTCACATCCCTGTGTAATAAAATTATGCATAAATGATATCTATCAGCCTATGTAAACTCAACTACTACAAGGTTAGGCCTCTAAAGTGAAAATAACAAGCATGTCATATAATATCAACTACATCCTAACAACAGTATGCATGCAAAACAAAACATCCTAACTAGAAGTTCTAGACCAAATGACCAAAATCAAATAAAAATGGGAAACCATATCCACAAGAATGGGAATAAATATTATTCATAATGAAAACCCCTTTCTCAAGTAAAAAAACCATTGCAGGTATCAATATTGTTAAACTTCCAAAATACAAAATATCCTAAACTAGGTTATTCCTCACATTTTTCATATAAAATGTAAAGACAACTTTGGAAAAGAACAAACCGCATAACTCGATTTTGTACGATTGATATAGTTGATTATCAGCCTTTGAATAGAAATAGAACTTAATAGATCTAAAAAAACATAAAAAATGGTCAACCTCTAATAACTCACAAAAAAGGGAAAACAAGAGGAGAGTATCTAGAAGAAGGAAGAACTCATCAAGGAGATTCCAATGCAATAGACAATGTTTGATTTAGAGAATGGATGACGGGTCGGTGGATCAGAGAAGAATCGTCACCCTAGATTGCTCCTGGACAAGATGGGGTTAGAAGAATACATTTCTAGGTATGATACATAGCCCCAATCCAATTTATCAAATAATAGAAAAAGTAAATTGCATGTTTATTTAATTTACACGTCGTGTACATGCCCAAAACGGCCACCACATTAGGCTGTCTCCAGTTCACCCCACATGGACATGTACTAGACATTACACGGTTGAAACACGGATACCCACGAAAACTGGGTACATGGCATCTAATCCCAAGTACACAGTGTGTACTCATAAATTTTCCAAATTCTACCATTTTTCTCAAAAACACCAGAAAAAACATCCATACCTAAAAAGAAGATCCAGGTTCTTACACAATTCTCAATTAACCCTATAAAATAAACATAAAACAATATATATAATGAATGAGTATTGGATAAAATATATTTTATTTAAAAATGGACCTTAAATAATATAACAAACCTCATCTAACCTCATTCCATATAACAAAAAAAATATTATTATTTTCTGTCTTGCTCAAAATAGACGAATGATAAATATTCATCAATCAAAAAAATATGAATAAAATTATTCCTCATACATAGAAAATAAAATTTACCCTAACAATTAAATTCAAATGGTATTCAATCGATATCAAAAAAACAATTAGTGTATGACCCTCTAGGGTAACATATATTTGGAATTATTCAGGGGGGCCAAAATTCCAAGATTACAATCTAATAATGAGTCAATGTACAAATTAAAAAGAATTTTCATTCATAAATTTAACAAAAAAATATGATACCTCACCATGTATTATAATTAGAACGACCCAGCCATAAAAAGTACATATTCCCATTTCTTTAGAAAAGTACTAATTTTTATAGAATTCCTTACGAACTTTTAGTTCTAGTGTTTTATATAGTTCATTCATAACCCATAAATAAATAAGTATTACATTCATTTACACCATCAAAATAATAATTGAAAATATCAAAAAGGAAGTAATACCTTAATATGGGTATTAGATTCCCCTAAAGGCAAAGGAAAAAGTAACCAAGACCTACGGATTTCATGAACCTCCATGGGACTCATGATTGACTGACCATTTTAAGGTCATGCAATGGCACCATGTGCAACACATAACCTGCATTAGATCCAATGTAGCCCCATTTGATGATTCTTCCTTCTCATACAAAGGATCTTCATACACTAGGTAGTTGTATGGTAAAAACCAAATGAGTCTCCCCATGTCACATTGTTTCCCATTGGAATGTTCCTCACAAACCATCTAGAATTACATTGAAAATAAGAGTAAAATATTAAAAAGAGGGGGTCCTATTATGGTCAGAAAATATCAACTAACACGTCACTGATGGGAAGGATAGTTATCTGAAAACATTCAAGATAACTCACAATACCCTGAGTGTTTGTAAAATAAAAAAATAAATAAAAGGAGAGTAGGTGGGAGATATTATTTGTCACTGAAGGACATTTGACACACTCCTCACAGTCTGCAAGCCATTGTGATTTCCTGCTGACATGCCTGCCTCTATTTTCAGAACCCTATCCACATGTCATGACCTTTAAAAAAAAGGCCTTAGGTGAATCAAGGTAGCCACAAAAATCCATTTTCTCCCCAAATATAAACCATGTGAGTTTATCAATGAAATTCTAACGTACTCCCATATGACCCATATTAGTCAAGAGAAACATCACAAAAAAATAGAGAAAATTTCATCAACAACACCCTTTTAGACTCTCATAATCCATGAACATTCTAAAATATTACAAAGGAGTTACAAATAGAAGAGAGAGATCTTGCATATAAGAAAGTGCTTGCGAAAAACTAAGTATACATGCAGAATGGTCTTGCACAACTCATCGACAAGACCAAAAATACATTGAGCATCTTGTGGACGCCTCTCACATGGGACCTTGGTTTCATGGAAATAATTGGTAAATTTTAATATGAAAAAATGGATGTCATTAAACATGAATTCATGTGTCAACAAAGTTCCCAAAAAATGGGCATAAAGAAATAATGGGAATGTTCACCGGAGGACCTGTTGTCAGTGAAAATCAGGAGGTTCCCTTAGAATGATAAACAAAAATGACTAGTGAAAAATCATGGAACTAGGGCCCTTTTATGAATCCTTCCTAAATATATGCTAGATATGCCCTAAAAACCAGAGAAAAATTGGGGTCAAATGGACTATAAATTCCCCACCCCAATCTTAATGAAATAGTTGAAACTCTTGATCACAAAAAGTTATAAATATAGTCATTTACCAAAGATAATTTTTTAGATAAATTGATCCTGAGACCTTCAAGTCTTCAAAAAAGTATAATACCAACGAGCATCTAGTGTAATCATGTTCCAGGATTAAAGAACATCGTGTGATTATTTATAGAATAGGTGAATGAACTCTGGTATGATATGAAAAAAACATCCCACACAAATCACTAAATCATGAAATAATTAAAATAATCTAACATCAAATATATCTAATACATTCAATATGTTAGAAAATACCTAATGATAGTATCCTTACACAAAAAACTTTTTCTACATCCCTCACGCGCTTCATGACAATTGATGAAGACATGAAACAACACCAGGACATGATGCCCATATCTCATGATGCCACTTCAGCATGTTTTTTGGTTTATGAGAAACTTCACATCATATCAGAGTGATTCATATGGTCTTCCCTTAAATATCACATTATTATTATGAAATCCCCCATGTAATTTTCTACCAAGCCTTGAAACATCGTTCAAAAACATTTCCTAACTCATATTACAGTGCTTGATCATGTTATCTAAGTCTCACGGCTATGCCTAGCTATATCAAGGAATCTATCGTGGCATCTTCTGAGTGATCCAGATATGAATTACAATGTGCCAAACATTTTTGTTTAGACTTTTGTTTCCCTCCAGGATTGTTAACAAAGAAATTTTAAACCCTCTAAGATAAGTTATTCTAACTCTAACGATGACCTACAGAATCACCTCCTTACTCACATAATAGTGCCTGATCATGTCATCCTAGCCTTATAGATGCATCCAAGCATGATAAAATATCTCTCAAGAAACCCAATGGGTGTTTCATTTGAGGCCCACAATTCTCCTTGAACATATCAATTGGGACTCATGTTTCAATCTAGGGATGCCGGAAAAAACATTAGACACTATTTAGACAAGCCAACTAGGTCATTCAATGGATTCTAGGACACACTATTTGGGATATGAGATATCATATGGATGGATGTAATGGGTCATGTGATACCCTTTACACAAGAAAACCATTTCAACAAGGAACCCTAGGACTAGATTACCTTTTACACCATCAGTGTGGGAGATCTGATTAAAAGAGAAACCTCATATTGTAAGCCCCAACCCAGGGAAGTACAATAACTATGATTCCTGTAATAACCAGGATACATAAGAAACCTCCACGAGACCCTTGTTCAAGTCAAATCTTCATAGCGTCATTATAATATGTAAGTACCAAATTAATAATGCTATGAAATTGATCAATTTTATCCATTTTTCTCACATGGATCATAGCTCTTCTGGGATTTGGGAGTTTCAATAATCGTATCATTTTCATTATAATCCTCCAAAAAGGAAAGGGAAATTTAAGTGTTTATATTCTAACTAGTGGCATAATATGATAGGCCCCGACCAATGGGAAACATCAGTATGTACACCCCATTTGATGAAACTATTAGAACATTTATTCCTGCTACAACAAAGATACATTGGATTATTTCCTAATGTCATGAGCTAAAAAAATCATATCGATAGAAGCCACAGGTATTAGATATTTCAAACTTAAGGAACTAATCATTCCCATAGTATGATCACTCTAACTCATCCCTTGGTGGACTAAGGAATCAATTGAACTATGATGACCTTGATTCATTATATTCTCAGGATATGTTTTATTCCTTATCAATTCATGATAATTATATCAAATACCCAAAGAACTATCCCTTTAGACAAGTCCAATATCTCTACACCATATGGATAATCATTTGTCGCCCATTGTTTCTCACTCCAAGAATAGATCACATGGGATTAAGGTGTCACAGTAAACACCTCTTTGTCATCATGAATATACACTATTTAGGGAAATCATAGTATGTAATCCCCAATGAGTGGCATGATATGAAAAACCTTCATAGAAGGGAATCAACATTGGGGCCAATCCCTTGCGCATGATTGAACTATGATAACTCTTATTTCTTTTAAAACCAAGATATGTAGTGTGTATCCTTGAGACTCATGCTCAAATATTTGTTTTCTCAGTACCCACACATATGTCCTCTCTCAATGATGTCAAATTTCATGTTATTAATAGACTATGTGGGTTTGGATTCTTTTAAAAATCAGGATACATAGGATACCTCATAATGGATCAGTACCCTCCTTAGAATCTAAATTACATTCCTATATAAAAACATATTATGGAGCATCTAGTTATAAATATTAAACACATAAAGAATCTATCCACTGTTGTGGAAATGGATGCAAAACCTCAAAAACATAGAAATAGATTCATTAATGATACCTCACATTCATTTGTTCATCAATGTGATATCATTTTTATAATTATAAAGAGAATTAACTTACAATGGTTTTTTCAGGGTAACTAGTCCCATATTAGGATTAGGATGATATTTTTGAACATAAAATTAATATATGAGAGATTCCTAGTATTGGAAATAATTTCCCTCAAAATGGTGGGATGAACCCAACCTCCCATCCTCTCGACTAACGCTAGTCCCCAAGAGTTGTCGGTCCTCAAAAACCTATATGACCATCTAACATTTGAAAGGAGGTATGTACCTAGCTATAGATGGGTAAACCATTGGGAGTTTCTGGGAAAATAGATAATGGTTTCTTGACATTAATGATTTTCCACAACATATCCCCACACAAAAAACAACATCACGATAAACCCATTCCTTGCCTTAAAAAATGATGATAAAATAGTAAACCCAACATGATTCTCTCTAATAACAAAAGGATTGGTTATTGACTATTTCCCCATTCAATTTCTCCCATATGAAAACAGAAATGGATACCTACATGAAATCTTGAATAAAAGAAAGAATAGTGAATCATTCATCAGTCCATTTTGTTTTGAAAATCATATTCATATAAAAAAATATCTCTAGCCAGAACTTAAAAATAATCATCTATTAACATGGATCTCACAAGTCCATCCTGCTTTTATTATGTCCAAATGAGAGAAATTGATGAATCAAGAATAAAATAACAGTTTAGTTACCCATGAATATATTATTGAGAATCCTATTACAATGATATTAAACTAACTAGTTAACTTTTTCTTTGATATATATTTAATTAAAGATACTACACCCAACCACCGGATTCGAGACAATGCCTTCATCATCTAGAATTATCTCTAATAAATCAACTACAAATGCAACCCCTTGTGGGTCACAAACCCACCTCTCATGATAGAAAACTCCAATGAAATGTGGGAAACATGATAGTTAAGGGGTAAAAAAAATTTTGGTTCAATCCTAGCCATAGATATTGCTCATGAAGTTCACTATGCACCGAAAATGGTGATTCTTCATTGAATTAGAAAAGATGAGACTAATCTACTTTACCTTATCATGACAACCAATAGATTCGGGAGATAATCCCTAGAGTGCCTCACCCTCCATCTACCATATTTGATGACTATGGACCAGTAGATAAATACAGACCCCTTATGGTTCATGAGCTTCCCATAAGGGCTCCTATTTATCATTTTCACTAGCATCGTCCCACTGGTACCAAACAATCACCTTCAAAAGGTACAAACTGATGAAAAATCTCCCCTGACGCCCATGAAAGTGAAAAAAGGAAAGCTTATAGAGGAAGGATGGTGCTAGATATCCAGGATAGGGCTTATATACCCACTCATATGGATGATGACTTCCATCATATTCAGACTGGAAATAGAATGCATGATCAAATCATAGCTCATTTGGAACAAGTATGTGGGCATATTACCGAAGCTTCCATGGGAGAGGCACATTTTCTAACCCCTATTCGCGAATCCAATATGCATATTCCAGTGTCACATTGTGGATTGATGTGAGAACATATTCCTACATCAATCTAACACATCCAAATGTATATAATGGAGGTGGAAAATGTGAATGCTCATATTCCAGCACACACATTCTTAAAAATACAAAATATTTTAGAAATAAATGAATAACTCCTCTGGAATATTCTATCACTATTGTTCATAAAGGGACATACATATACACTTATCCCTATAGTGAAAATAGTTCAACGCCCTGATCATCATGAACAGATTGTTGTACCAACGAAAGTACACATTCTTTATCCCTATTATGAGTATTATCTACATATTTCTATAAATATTGAAGTGTTATACCAGGATCATATTTTTATTCCAACTGGGGATCACAAGGTGAGAGAGGTACATACCTCAAGAGAGGGTCACATGCATGTCTATGAAGTCCTAAGACATATTATAAAGACCCATTATTAGTCTCATATCTCTATTCTTGCTGAGGATCCCCACATGAGGGGGGAACACCCCTTCAAATATTCTCATATTCCAATCAAATATTTCTAGACACATAGTCAAAACTCCCTAGATAGAGAGTATATACCAATTCATGATAGGGATAACCATGTAACAATGTAACAAGCATCGGGATAGGCTCAGATTCCTGTCAGTTAATATTTATGGAATATTCCATTAGATCATGGAATCCATGCACAAATTTCTACTTCCACCAATGAATGACTATGCAGAATCATTCCAAGGAAGTACAAGAGGAGGATAATATTTCTTCTCTCATTTTTGAGTTTTTTTATCATATTATAGTACGTAATACATATTCAAATCAAAATCATTTTTTAAATCCAAACCGAGGCCACCAAGTGAGAGCACAACACGCCTCGGGGAAGGCTCATATTCCAACCATGAAATTCTAGCGGCATATTCAGAAGGCTCATTAATAGGATCATATTCCCCTCTATACTGAGGATCAATATGTGAGAATGGAATATTCCTCGAGATAGGATCTTATTTATTCTAATAATGAGATAACTCATCGTAATGTTCTTGCATCTTCTCAGTAGCATGATCATATTCTCATTACACAAAAATTTTATATACAAGTTCTGACATCCATCGAACAACATGCTCATAACCCTAAAAATCCTATATTTAATGTAGAAATATTCAGACCATGATTCATAATTTTTAATTTGTTCACAATTTGGTCAATTATAGTATCTTTGATGTTATTCGAGACACATTTTCAATACCACATGGTTATGTCAACTCATATATTTTTGTGTAAGTAGAAGGAATTCATGGCCCTGATAGTACTCCTCGTGGTAGTGTAGAGATGGATTGAATGGGACATACTCCTAAAATCCAGTATGGTCAACCCCCCCATGGATATGTCTCCCATGGTTAAGAAAATCCTCCCATTTCATAGACACCTCCGTATAGTGAGGTGACCAACGTACTGATACGTTATTATAGAGAGGTGCTTGAAACATATAGGTTAATAGAATAAATCTCCTCATAAACCACTAGTAGCACTCCTCTCCTACCAATAGGTGACATTTAGAATAATATTTTATCATTTGACCAGATGGAGTCATATATGTTTGATGAAGAGGATTTCATTATCGACATATAGAGAGAGTAATCTAGAATCAACATCCCCATCTTATTTTATCCCCTCAAAACATCATTCTTTGAGATCTTAGATGAGATAGAAAAGGCGTTTAGGCCATTTATATGAAAAAATATCCGCATTTTAAATAGTGGATGAAGGATAGAAACCACCCTTATCTAGGTCATGGAGGTCACCTTCAGACCATCCGAATAATTTTTTGTCATTTAGAACTGGCTTTTATCTCCCTAGCATGGGATCCAAAACCCAAAAAGAACAATGCAAATCTACAACACAATTTCCACCATTGCATTAAAACACTTCAACAACTAATATCTTAATCCATGTCATGGATCTGTATTAAAGGATGGGGAAATTATAGAGAGTAACACTTTGTCTCTCCCATGTAATAGAATAACCCCTCAACTTTTACGTTCTTTATTGTTATAGCCTCCTATGAGATCAAGGGACCCGGTAATGATCTGTCCAACTGGTCAGTACAACGAAGTACCTCTACAAAAATTTTTCCCATAGATTAGATATTGAGAGAGATATTAGGTAGGAGGATTTCAAACTAATCCCTTAGAAGAAATAGAAATTCATTTCATACATGGATACCAAATATGTGATAACATGGGAACCCTTGTAAAGAATAGATATCCTCATGGGCTATCAATTCACCTAGACCCTATATGAACACAATTGCGCCACATAAAAAGGGTCATTATTATAGATTCCATAACTATTGTCTATGTATATACTCTACCCACCTGGAAAAAAGGAATATTTTACACTTCCTCAACAACTCATATTGTCAATTTCTAAGAGGATTTGGGACACATAGACAAGTGTTGTAAGAAAAAAAATCCACTATGATGGGAGAGTTTATATCTCAATCCCCATCACAAGGTTCATCATCACCTAAGAGGACCTTAGAGATATTATTGGTGATTCAAGATCAACCCCACCCCACTGGGTTAAAGTTATTTATACATACATGTATATCCTGGGAGTTGTCAAATCCCCAAATGGAGCCATTAGACCCTAAACAATTGGACCAATAAATGAAAATTACAACCCCCATTGTCCCCCACTCAACAAATCTAAGTGAATTTTCATCATCATCATCACCATATATTTAATTCTTTTCCTAAGGGATAAAAGGAATCAATCAATGGATGACATTCCACCAGCTACTCCAAATGCAAGAAAAACCACTGTTGTTCAGGGAATATTTGGAAAAAATGACCATAAACACCATAACAGTCAATATTCATATAGAAAAATGGTAGCAATGAATGGTGAATAAAACAATAACCCACTAGGGTCACAAACCAAAAAACCCAATATGGCCAAGGGTTTGAATAATTACTATAAAAATGATCGCTTAGACTCTTCCTAATGTGTTGAAAGTAATGGCATGAACACCCTTTCCTAACATGCCTATGTAATTTTAATCATTGCTAACAAGATATTTTTTGTGTAAAAAGGAACCCATTAATGGGATGCAACATAGAAAACATATCCCAAGAATAGGGTTATTTGGATGCTCCAAATGAGGATGCATGCACCTGGAACCAAAAACCGCTTCAAAACCTGTTACCTCCAAATATAGTGTTGGAACCTCCATGATAGAATACTGCCAACGGAAAGAAGAAGGATGTGACTAAATCCTTATTTCCACCTAAAATAGTTGAGGTTGCTTCCTCATAAGTGTAGAGACCCGAAGCCTGACGTACATAGACTTTACATTACTTTTGCGGAATACTTAGTACATAACAAAAACACACACACACAAGGATCGTAATAGTTTAGTGTCTTTGGAAACTCGGATCATAATATTCTAATCGTGGTGAAAGATCTTCAAAATCTCCCATAAAGATCTTCCTTTTTTTTTACCTAAAACCTTTCTTTATATCCTGGGGAAAAGAAAACAAAAAAGGGTGATCTCAAATGCTCAGTAAGGGTAAACAAAAGAAATATCAATCACATCATATGCATAAGCACATAACTTTTGGAAATCTTAACCTGCAAAAGAGATCATAATTTCATAACATGGGGTAAATCATGGTAGTGAAATGTAATCACAATAATCATAACTTAAAACATGAAACTTTGTAGCATTCACACATAATCATAGAGAATCATTTCTTGTTAGTCAAGACTCATTGCCAAGACTATCTTAGTGGACAAAGTCCCTTTCTGAATCGAGTAACCCTCGTTTCAGTCCTGTTTCACTGAACCGGTATAACCTACCGTTCTAGCCCTGTCTATCTCATGAGATATAAAATCTTTACCCAATGCATTGGAGGGAGATATAGGTCCCACCCATCTTATAATGAATCCTTTCTTATGTGTGCCACATAATCATAAACCATACATCATAGCGTAATCCACGTAATAAAAATGGGATTCTTAATCAACATGACATCATAAAACAATTCATATAAGATAAAGGAATTCATAAAAATGTTTCCATCACAACATAATCAAATCCATGTAATAATAGGGATAAAAACAGAACCCTTTATTATCTTATATGGAAAATAATTTTGATAAAACACTTGAACTTCATTCTTGAGGAAAATATCCTTTCTACTTCAAAAACATTTTTTTCCTTTCATAACATGTCATACGATTTTAAAATAAAAGAATTTGATTAAAAATAAACTTTAAAACTTGTAAAGGAATCTTCTTTGAAATAATGTTTTAAAAATCCATTCATGCCGTATAAGTTAAAAAAACATTCTTCGTACTTTTGTCAAAAAAGTCAAAAAGTACCTCGTACGAAAAACGACAAAAGATTCCTTTCATACATATTACTAAAAACTCACTGAAGGGTAAAAATGGATTTAAACAATTGTAGGTGGATGGAAATAATATTACATATTGATGAAACATGGATGTGGATAATAAAATACACCCCAGTAAATACTTACGAATAAACAATCTCGGATAAAAATGAGATTGTGATATTTCCCTTACCTTAGGTCTGATTTGCTTTGTATGTGTCCTAATCTCCTGTATAATGGTTTAAATAATGTTATTGACTTGTTCCAGAATCATACATATTGATATTATATCATATATGGTCATATTATTAGCTTCTTGTTAGTAATATTTCATTGTTACTTGTTACTCGGGTCTTTATTGCCTTTTGTTCTTATGCGTGTTTTGCCGAATACATTCTTATTCTTCTTTTAAGGTTATAGATACCTTATATACAGAATGGTATTAGTGTAACATATACCATATTTATTCATTCAATTCATTTATATAATTACTATGTAATGATGATCATGTAGAACGAGTCGCATCAAATCGTGGAGACGGTATTCCGTACGTACGCACGAGTGATGATATCGTTCCTATGATCGTGGAACTATATTGGAGTATATATATATATTATTTCAGTATCAATATTACTTTATAATAATCATAAATAGTTACTCATTACACCATTATACTCATCCTTGTAAAGTAATGGTGGAAAAATAGATTACACCACGGCGTGGAGACGGTATTCCGTACGTACGCACGCGCGGTGATTTCATTTTTTTTCCGTAGGATGGATAGAAGGTAAATTAGGGTTGTTTCATATTTATAATAACATATCAGTATGTAAGTAATACTGATGTTATTACTTTATCATGAAACAACTAAAGAAGAAGAAGTTGAAGAAGAAAGAAATTGAAAAGATCGGTAATGGATATTACCTCTTCTTTGAAACGCCTCTTTGAATCCTCCACTTAGGGAACTAAGATTGGTCTTTGAAGAATACCAGGACCTCTAGGATTATTCTAGGGAAGTGTATAAGGGATTTTGGCAGGGGTTGTCCGAGCTTGAGTGCTCAAATTGGTGTGAGGAGGAGGGGGAGGAGGTACCCTTTTATAAGGGAGGAGAGGGGCACCTTAGGAATATCTCAAAATATTATTTTATATTAAAGTCAAAATCGGTTTATAATGGTTCCAAAGGGTCTTATTTCGAAGCTAAAGTGGGGATGGGTCGAAATACTATCATCCAATAGGATTTATACAAGTTTAGGGTATTATTTTAACCTTATCAATTAGATTTAACTCTAAGTTAAATAATTTAACTTTTACCGTGTCTTTTTGTTTTCTTTCACTATATGGTTAATACACTTACTATAACATGCCAAACGAACCCCAAATTGTTTATTATTAATATATATATCCTTATCTAAGTCATTTGGCCGAACCTTTAGATTTTTAGAAATAAAATAACAATTAATAATATAATATTTGATTTAAAAACTATTTTGTGTCAATTTTGACACTATTTGATATATGATTTTTGTGAAAGTCATAACATAATTATATATTCGAACAAAGTTGATTAAATCAACACTAATATATCATAGTAACCTAGAAAATTAGTTGAATTCATAAAAAGTCTCAAATTACATTCATTTGAGCATTTATAACATCAATTATGTTAATATTTCCTTAAAAGGGTAATTACTGCATCATCGTTGTGTCATAAATAAATTAATTTATTTAAAGTCTAAAAATTATAAATAAAATATCATTATGTAGGAAATCTTTTTATCTTTCTAATGAATATTTATAGTCTAATTTATCTTATGTATAACCACATATTAAAAATGATTTACTTATTAAACTTTGATTTTAACTATTTTAACCCTTCTTTAAATAAATTAATAATAAATGTCCAAATCTAACCCAAGTGGGCCTAAATGGTCATATTTTATTCCTAAGTTTGTTTTTGGTCGAATTAAACTTATCCAATAGAATTAGGACATGTGTCAGGGTAATAGTAATATCATTTTTACCCTTAGTTACCCTATTTACTATTAACCGCGGTAAAAAAAGTAAAAAGTTACTATTCACCAAAAAATTATTTTTATCTCATTGAACCACATTTTACTTACTGATATCAACCGTGTCTGTAGGATTTTCGAAATTCCATTCACAGAAGCGGTAAAATTATGTTTTATGCAAAATTCAGTTTTTAACCTACCACTTAGTGGTTTCACTATTCATCAAAAATTGAAAGTTTTCAAAAAAATACCAAAATTTCACCCTAGGCTAATTTCGGTATTCCGAATCCAAAAATGAAGTCCATTTTGAGAGCTAAAATTTCTAAAATTTAAAAAGTGGTTATTATTATTCATAACGTCTAGTTTTAATAATATGTTAATAGAATATCGTTGTTTAGTGAAACTCAGTATTGCGTACTACACACGCTATCGAGGAAGGTTGCGATTGCGTGTAATGCAAGGCAAGTCAAGGATGCGTGTTGTGCAAGCTCCTTTTGGTGTAGCGTACAACACAAGACATTAGTGAAATTAAAAAGAATATTTTTCATAAAATCTCAGGCTGTTACATTCTACCCCCCTTAAAATGAATTTCGCCCTCGAAATTATTCGGGGTTATATATGGTTTACTATTCGAAAGTTTCATTAATAGAAACCCACATCGTAAAAAGGAATACCAAAACATGACTTTAGAAACTAAAGTATGAAATGTAATGATTACCCAAATAAACTAATCACTAGGTTTCCACATAGGTGAAAATATGGATATGGAAGAAAAATCTAACCATCATGTTCTAATGGAGAGTGGTAGAGAACATGGCTATGGAAAAGCCAACAATCACAAATCCATAAATTTGTGACGATCTAAGGTACCATCCGATTCATCAGGTATAAGATCACTAGGACAACATTTTTGGCTTTCAATATCATTTCCCTAAAGTTGAAAATTTGAATTAGAATAAATAATTTCTTTATTTTGGTACAATCTCACTGTTGTTCATGCCTTGAAAAATTTCCACTTTATCTCTTAAATAAATGAAGTTGAATTTGTTATTCGTGAAGTGTTAGCAGATCATGTGATAGAATGACGGGTCATTCCATCTGTCTCAAACAAAAGGTTAGCAAAAAATTATATACATAAGTCGATCTATAGTGAGATTAATCACATATGGTTCCTAAAATGGACTTATACTTCATATATCATACTGCTTAATATAATAAAACTAGTTTCTACTAAACAGGGACTTCCTGTAGGCCAGTGGTAGGCGATAAAGGTCAGTCGCACTTCGGTTGTGGGTTCGATTCCCATAGCCTTGTCTGAAGCGATGGGTTGTCGCCCGTCCTGCAGGTTTTCCTTTTTCTAAAACTACATTACTATAACATCCCATCAATAATATTGAAAAAAAACTTCTATCCTTAAACAATACTCACTTATGTCCAACATAATCCATTTCAATCTTTAAGCTTATCCATAATACTGCAGTCCACTCTCATAACATAGTGAAAACGATTACCAGAGATTTAATACCATCGTTGATCCCCATATATCATAAGATATGTTTTTTTGGTCACATTCCAAACATTCAAAGTCCTTAATAATGTATTCTCTTGAATACCTTAGTGAAAACATGAATGCAGTTTAAAGTTAACACTTTACACATACCAAAATCCTCAAAATTCTATATACTCAAACCATGATATCACTTAGTCCTTATATCAATCATGAGCTCATGAATACTATTAAACATTTCATTTTCTCGTTTTCCCTTCATTATGCGCATATCATCTTATTTCCAAAAAATATCTCAATCACTTTGAATACCACATCAATAAATATTGCAATACTCAATAATACAACATTATTTTGGAATCCCATTACATAAACACTTAATCATTCCACCACATTGTTGCCATATTCAACATTGTCAATAGTGATCGCATGTGACTTCCCTTTGTCCTTTGCCTTCAGTGGTTGCTCATGTTGATCATCACTAACCCTTGGATTAGGGCATTTATTAGCATAATGCCCCATTTCCTTGCACTTGAAGCATTGAAGTGTTGGTGGTGCGTTCTCTGTAGTGTTTGCTTTATTCGCATCATTAGAAACCCTGTTTCCATTACTTCGACACTCAGCTGCTCGATGACCTTCTTTTCCACACTTAAAACATTTTCTAGTCCCTTTAAGACAATCTCCACCATGCTTCTTTCCACACTTTGTGCATAAGGAATCATTCATCTTCTTTTCACCATTATTCTGAGATTTCTCCTTGAACTCCATCTTTCGTTTCTTGTCAAAACCATGAGATTGATATGTAACACCAACTTCCATTTCAACCTTGATAGCACAACGCACAATTTTTTCATAGCTACTGAAGTCTCTTATAGCTAATGCCCTTCGAAGACTTGGTTTTAAGCCACTGAAAAATCGATCAACTTTACTTTCAGGTTGGATGATAATGCCAGATGCATACCTTGCAAGTCTTGTAAAATTCGCTTCGTATATACCAACAGATTCATCATCCTTTTTCTTTAGTTCAAGAAACTCCTTCTCCATCTTTGTTCGAAGAATACGAGGGAAGTACTTATTGAAAAATAAGTTCTTGAAGTCGTCCCATTCCATGGACTCAATTTCATCTCTTTGCCTTGTACTCTTGATAAGATTCCACCATTGATCAGCTTCACCTTCCAAACGATATACTGCTAAGATGACTTTATCATGTTCAGAACATTGAAGAATTGAAAATATCTTTTTAGTGGTACTGATCCATTGTTCAGCAACAAGTGGATCAGAAGACCCACTGAAAGAAGGTGGACGTTGCCTCATGAAGGACTCAATAGAATATTGTTCCCTTCTCTGCTCATTTGGAAGTCCAGAATGATTCATAGATTTTGTAAGTATAGAAATAAGATTTTGCACTCCATCTCCCATAACATTTGTCTGTTCAAGAGGACAATCATTGCATTGTCCATTGCATTGATCAACACGGTTCCTTCGGGTTCCAGCCATCGTCTAAAACCCAAAAAGAATAGTGTGAGAGGCAAAAATCATGCTAGGGAAAACAACATAATAAAGGGGGAGTACCTTCAATATCTAACATCTTAGGTTTAATTCTATGATCGTTAGCGTAGTTCTAGTACTATAACCTATACGTATACTTAACCTTAGGGACATCCCTAGACATACCGTAGAAATATCTCTAGGGATCTCACTAACGTTTTCGCATCCTAGTTTCCAAAGGTTGACTAAACCTTTCCTCTGATACCAACTGTAGAGACCCGAAGCCTGACGTACATAGACTTTACATTACTTTTGCGGAATACTTAGTACATAACAAAAACACACACACACAAGGATCGTAATAGTTTAGTGTCTTTGGAAACTCGGATCGTAATCTTCTAATCGTGGTGAAAGATCTTCAAAATCTCCCATAAAGATCTTCCTTTTTTTTACCTAAAACCTTTCTTTATATCCTGGGGAAAAAAACAAAAAAGGGTGAGCTCAAATGCTCAGTAAGGGTAAACAAAAGAAATATCAATCACATCATATGCATAAGCACATAACTTTCGGAAATCTTAACCTGCAAAAGAGATCATAATTTCATAACATGGGGTAAATCATGGTAGTGAAATGTAATCACAATAATCATAACATAAAACATGAAACTTTGTGGCATTCACACATAATCATAGAGAATCATTTCTTGTTAGTCAAGACTCATTGCCAAGACTATCTTAGTGGACAAAGTCCCTTTCTGAATCGAGTAACCCTCGTTTCAGTCCTGTTTCACTGAACCGGTATAACCTACCGTTCCAGCCCTGTCTATCTCATGAGATATAAAATATTTACCCAATGCATTGGAGGGAGATATAGGTCCCACCCATCTTATAATGAATCCTTTCTTATGTGTGCCACATAATCATAAACCATACATCATAGCGTAATCCACGTAATAAAAATGGGATTCTTAATCAACATGACATCATAAAACAATTCATATAAGATAAAGGAATTCATAAAAATGTTTCCATCACAACATAATCAAATCCATGTAATAATAGGGATAAAAACATAACCCTTTATTATCTTAGATGGAAAATAATTTTGATAAAACACTTGAACTTCATTCTTGAGGAAAATATCCTTTCTACTTCAAAAACATTTTTTTCCTTTCATAACATGTCATACGATTTTAAAATAAAATAATTTGATTAAAAATAAACTTGAAAACTTGTAAAGGAAGCTTCTTTGAAATAATGTTTTAAAAATCCATTCATGCCGTATAAGTTAAAAAAACATTCTTCGTACTTTTGTCGAAAAAGTCAAAAAGTACCTCGTACGAAAAACGACAAAAGATTCCTTTCATACATATTACTAAAAACTCACTGAAGGGTAAAAATGGATTTAAACAATTGTAGGTGGATGTAAATAATATTACATATTGATGAAACATGGATGTGGATAATAAAATACACCCCAGTAAATACTTACGAATAAACAATCTCGGATAAAAATGAGATTGTGATATTTCCCTTACCTTAGGTCCGATTTGCTTTGTACGTGTCCGAAGCTCCTGTATAATGGTTTAAATAATGTTATTGAATTGTTCCAGAATCATACATATTGATATGATATCATATATGGTCATATTCTTATCTTCTTGTTAGTAATATTTCATTGTTACTTGTTACTCGGGTCTTTATTGCCTTTTGTTCTTATGCGTGTTTTGCCGAATACATTCTTATTCTTCTTTTAAGGTTATAGATACCTTATATCCAGAATGGTATTAGTGTAACATATATCATATTTATTCATTCAATTCATTTATATAATTACTATGTAATGATGATCATGTAGAACGAGTCGCATCACATCGTGGAGACGGTATTCCGTACGTACGCACAAGTGATGATATCATTCCTATGATCGTGGAACTATATTGGAGTATATATATATATTATTTCAGTATCAATATTAATTTATAATAATCATAAATAGTTACTCATTACACCATTATACCCATCCTTGTAAAGTGATGGTGGAAAAATAGATTACACCACGGCGTGGAGACGGTATTCCGTACGTACGCACGCGCGGTGATTTCATTTTTTTTTCGTAGGATGGATAGAAGGTAAATTAGGTTTGTTTCATATTTATAATAACATATCAGTATGTAAGTAATACTTATGTTATTACTTTATCATGAAACAACTAAAGAAGAAGAAGTTGAAGAAGAAAGAAATTGAAAAGATCGGTAATGGATATTACCTCTTCTTTGAAACGCCTCTTTAAATCCTCCACTTAGGGAACTAAGATTGGTCTTTGAAGAAGACCAGGACCTCTAGGATTATTCTAGGGAAGTGGAGAAGGGATTTTGGCAGGGGTTGTCCGAGCTTGAGAGCTCAAATTGGTGTGAGGAGGTGGGGGAGGAGGTACCCTTTTATAAGGGAGGAGAGGGGCACCTTAGGAATATCTCAAAATATTATTTTATATTAAAGTCAAAATCGGTTTATAATGGTTCCAAATGGTCTTATTTCGAAGCTAAAGTGGGGATGGGTCGAAATACTATCATCAAATATGATTTAGACAAGTTTAGGGTATTATTTTAACCTTATCAATTAGATTTAACTCTAAGTTAAATAATTTATCTTTTACCGTGTCTTTTTGTTTTCATTCACTATATGGTTAATACACTTACTATAACATGCCAAAAGAACCCCAAATTGTTTATTATTAATATATATATCCTTAGCTAAGTCATTTGGCCGAACCTTTAGATTTTTAGGAATAAAATAACAATAAAAAATATAATATTTGATTTAAAAACTATTTTGTGTCAATTTTGACACTATTTGATATATGATTTTTGTGAAAGTCATAACAGAATTATATGTTCGAAAAAAGTTGATTAAATCAACACTAATATATCATAGTAACCTAGAAAATTAGTTGAATTCATAAAAAGTCTCAAATTATATTCATTTGAGCATTTATAACATCAATTATGTTAATATTTCCTTAAAAGGGTGATTACTGCATCATTGTTGTGTCATAAATAAATTAATTTATTTAAAGTCAAAAAATTATAAATAAAATATCATTATGTAGGAAATATTTTTCCCTTTCTAATGAATATTTATAGTCGAATTTATCTTATGTATAACCACATATTAAAAATGATTTACTTATTAAACTTTGATTTTACCTATTTTAACCCTTCTTTAAATAAATTGATAATAAATGTCCTAATCTAACCCAAGTGGGCCTAAATGGTCATATTTTATTCCTGAGTTTGTTTTTGGTCGAATTAAACTTATCCAATAGAATTAGGACATGTGTCAGGGTAATAGTAATATCATTTTTACCCTTAGTTACCCTATTTACTATTAATCGCGGTAAAAAAAGTAAAAAGTTATTATTCACCAAAAAGTTATTTTTATCTTATTGAACCACATTTTACTTACTGATATCAACCGTGTCTGTCGTATTTTCGAAATTCCATTCACAGAAGCGGTAAAATTATGTTTTATGCAAAATTCAGTTTTTAACCTACCACTTAGTGGTTTCACTATTCATCAAAAATTGAAAGTTTTCAGAAAAATACCAAAATTTCACCCTAGGCTAATTTCGGTATTCCGAATCCAAAAATGAAGTCCATTTTGAGAGATAAAATTTCTAAAATTTAAAAAGTGGTTATTACTATTCATAACGGCTAGTTTTAATAATATTTTAATAGAATATCGTTGTTTAGTGAAACTCAGTATTGCGTACTACACAAGCTATCGAGGAAGGTTGCGATTGCGTGTAATGCAAGGCAAGTCAAGGATGCATGTTGTGCAAGCTCCTTTTGGTGTAGCGTACAACACAAGACATTAGTGAAATTAAAAAGAATATTTTTCATAAAATCTCGGGCTGTTACAATAAGAATATATATAATAATAAGATAGTAAGATACAATCTCTCAAATAGCTCAATGAGGATCTACTCTAGGGAAATATTCATAATATGTATTATCTTTCAGAGAAGATGAATATTATTACTCCCATAGATAGTCTAGTAGAAAGAGTGGAATCTAGGAATTAGATTAGATTATAATCTACGAATATGGTCTATATGAATACAGAAGTTAAAAATGATCATCACTTCCCTCTATTGCGGCGGAAACCTTTCCCTAATTTGGATAACCATTCAATCTTGGGAGGATTTGAAGATTTGATAGAGATAAAATTAGGTCCACCAAGTCATCCCCATACCTCTCCATATAGATGGATTAAGGATCAGTAAATTGTTCCACTAGATGCACTTAACATCATCACATCCATGAATACATGAATAGAATCCATGGAAGGGAGACACACATCATTAACGCCCTAGAGAAATACATATCCTGATTGGGTGAATGAAAATTTTCCTCAAACCAATTACATAATTTATACCTTCACTAACATTGATGGTATGTGTGACCCAAAAAAACATCTCAGACTCTTTGTTTCCAAATGTTGTCTGATGATGGACCCTTGAGAATAAAAGTTCGCAACCAAGCTGAGGAGTTTTTTATAGAATTTAAAAGGGCTATACTTTGTTTGGTATAACAGTATTCAAGAAGGATCCATTTTAGTATGGGAATAAAATCATCATAAATTAATTAATCAATTCATTTTTATACTTAGGGATACAATGATCATATATCTAGAGAACTGTAGAAAATGTGAATATTATACATTTTTTGAATTCATAGAAAGGTGGAATGGTTAAACTCCTCACTCAACATACCTATATCGTAAAAGAAACATCTTGAACTCTATGGTAAATATATTAGGTATGAGTTGAAGATGACTCTAATTATATTGAAATATCTAGGTGGATTCTATGAGATTTTTTAAACAACCTAATTCTAGTATGAAGCTATTTAATGGACTCGATTGAAAACTCAACTAATTCCCACAGCACCCAAAAAAAGATCAAAAAAAGAAGAAGCTACAACTATCACACTCAAGTAAACATCACATCCCATCAGAACACATAAGTAGGCCCATAAACACCATGAACCTTTTTTCGAGAGGTGAAACCCATAGAATACCTCTTTTTCCAAATCATAGAGAAATTAGGTTCCCCCAAAATGTGATGAATGGATGAATAAGTCATACTCCTTATGGAATAAGCACATAAAAAATCATTTTTTGTAATCCATGGACAACAAAATACTCATGCTCCTGCAACCTAGGAATTCCAATGAGGTCAACCCCACCGACTGTCCAAATAACTACCTTTTCCATAGATGGTTGTGACATAATATCCAAAACGACATCATCTTCAAATATATCCTTGAATGCATGATTGATTATGAACAAGTGGTGTTACATTACTACCCATAGATTGTTTCATGGATAACCATGATCCAATCAGATGAATAGGTCTATTGGAAGAAGGACTTGACCAGGTATTCCTGAAAATTCAACAAATGGATCACTCAAAAGATAGTTGATATTGCCCATTCTTATTTGAAAACATAGTTTCACAGAACAAAAATAGCCTCACCAATAAATGTGGGAGCATAAAATACATATACCAAAGGAGGGGACGAAAACATGATGTAGGATGAAATATATGAGTAAGAAACATATTCATCTCCAAATGAATCTGAATATCTCATCAGTTTATTCTATACTACATATAAAACATGGACATCACCCCACTAAATGGATTCCACATCAGATGAGGAGATCGTATTAGGTTTTTTTCAATACGATAAACTTGTAAAATCCCATATATGATGACGATTTTATCCTAGTTAATGAGTTTACCACACATAAATGGGGAACGAGAGGCTGCATGCAAAGGAACTGAGGTGATTAGGTGCATCAAGGATGTTCCTGGACCCAATGTTATTATCATATACCCATGGTGAATATATATATATAGCTAATAATAATGGTAAATAACTTAATAATTCCCAATGGAGGCTGGGAGGTTTTCCAAAACCCTCTAGTAGTTTCTCGAGCCCAATTGTCTTACATGGTCGTGCAACAGGTGTTTAATAATACAATAATCCTAGAAAAAACAGAGAGCTAACATGATCCATGGTACTGGTAATAGATTCTCCCACAACCCCTAAAAAAGCACTAGGTTCTTCAACCCCATGTTTTTTATCTCCTTAGCTACATGTCCAAGTGAAACCCCTTATCATGAAGCACCTAACTCTTGAACAAAATTACGATGTTCTGAAATAGATGATAGAAATACCATTCTAACTGTCATTCCTCGATGCGCTCCATCATTCAAAAACAATTCATTTTTAGAACTTGTTGATTCCTTCCAAATCCCACAACTCTTTTAGATATAAATTTTTTAAGCTGAGGTTAACTGAGTGGATACCATGTCATTGGAAATTATTGGCTCCATATCATTAGGGATATATAGAAGGCGATTATTATCTCAATATGATAACCATACAAGGGTATGATAAACATGGAAAAAGATATCTCATGAATATCAAGCTAGATGCCCAGTTTATAGATCATACATAAGATACTGAGTTTATAGTAATCTAGCGAGACATCACATACAATGTTAATATCAGAAGGACCTGTATTGACAGCCACTAGGATATACTTTCAATATTCCCTCACTATCTAACGTATCCAATTAATAGAAAATTTGGTATATGATATGGTGATAGAGCCCCCTTTGATACATGTGGGGACACATATACTGACGCATATTTCGATAAAAAGTGATCCAAAAAACCCCTTGAATGATGATGATTTATAGTTTGTACCTCCCAATTACTTGGGGATCTACCCTATGAGTTTATATAGTATGATCAACAATGACAATGTACTCTCTATAAACATGGAAGAGGTCATAGATATAATCCTAGAGGTCCAATCCCCTTCTGTACCTAGTGAATCATCAAAGACTATCAGCTCTAGCATCTCTATATAATAACTCTGTCAATAAGGGATTATAAGGACTCTTCTCATAGCCTATCTCAATTTTATAATGTCAGATAATTCCCCATATTTCCACGTATATCTAGAAATGTATCCATTGGATCAGATATGAAAGAAGATGAGGATGACCTTAGAAACACTTCTCCCGTATTCAAGGAAGGTGTCTCCACCACCCTCAATGAACTCAATCAGATAAATCTGGGAATAGATAAAGACCAGTAGCCTATAATTATTGGTTAATTGATGCCCCTTGTTGAGTAATAAATGTACATCGCTTTTTTAAAGCAGCACTGATATGTATTTTCTTGGAACTACACCTAAATTCCTAGACTGAATTTAGATGTTTCTATGCACCATCTCGGGCTACCAGATGAGTATCCAGATTTCTTGGAGGCTTCTAAGAGGATTCATCCATCTTCTTCAACCAATATAGAGGTAAAGGTTAATAATTTGATCCATGAAATCATTTTCAGAGAAGTGAAATACCTAATATGGCTTGACAACATTGACATTTTCAATTAGAAGAAAGGGATGATTCAATTATTCATTGTATTTAGACTCCATAATAGATTTTCCAAATGATTAATTTCCATTTCATTTCATAGTGATCTTTATCAATTTGATTTCTAGCTTTGAATACCTTTCTTTTATCGATGGGTACTCGTGGTTCAATTAGATAAAGGTGTACCTTTAGGATGAAGAAGCCACTTGCTTTAGAGTTCCTTAGGGGATCTTTTTGTATCAGGTCATTCCCTTTGTTTTGAATAATTCTAGACCCACACATCCATTCCCTATGAATCATACCATTAATCCATTTCTGTGAAAGATAGTCAAATATTCACTCAACGTGCAGGTGGTTAAATCCCAACAGATATGTGATCACATCAATGACCATAAAAAAATTATAAGATCTATAAAATTATAATCTGAATATGAATTATCTGAAATACACTTTTGGTGTAACATCATAGGCATTATTCACTTTGTGGAACACCATAATGGAAACGAGGTCGTACTAGAGAAGGCAGGTGTTATCTTTGAAACATCACCCACTATAAATAACAATGAAATCTGGGGAAATCCAATGAAATATTTCTTACATTAAATTATTCATTACCTACATGGCTAGAAAATATATCCCCTTCACTAGGATAATTAACAAGGAAATCACCTATTAATAGGATCATTTATACCATGAATCCTAAGAGAGTATCAAGAAGTACCTCCTTCACCCACCAGTTTTGATTTATTTTGTGGAATGGAGGGAAAAAAACTTCTATATGTCCACCATGGAATGATACTTAGGTTACCTCCTTACACTAAGGAATTATGTGGGAATCAAGAATAGTTTATATTACCATAGTCAAACTTTGCAAGCAACTAAGACCCGATACTCAGATGTTGAGATAAACTGCCTTACACTTATCTCTGTAGTGGAGAATTTGAGTCATTAATTATAGCACCATGAAGTCCAAATAGTCTCTCATATTGATCTGATCAAGTACATTAATGGTTATCTAATGCTGACTAGGTGTTTGGCCTGATTTTTAGTCATCCATTAGATTACAACATTCAATTTGTGTCACAGAAGTTAGTGATCAGAAAATCCATGGCTGATTTCCTTGCCAAACAACCTATAATGGAAGATACACCAGAAGACACTGAGCTTCTAGATAAAGAGGTCTCTTATGCCCCAGACACACCCAAGAAATGGGAGATGTATTTTTTGTGGAACCACATGAAGTCATATCGATACATAGATGGAAAACTATAGTTCATCTTGGTTATCTTAGGGGTCATATTTGTCGATCCAAACAAATTAGTTTTCCCTACAATTTATCACCCTCAAAAGGCTGGACAAATAATGTGGAAGAGTACCATGCCTTCATTTCAGTGTTAGAACCATCCCTACAATAGCAAATACCTTTCATGAAAATCAAAGGTGATTCCGAGTAAGTGATAAATTTGATCAATGGTGAATATTCAATAGAAAGGAATAAATGGATACATTAGGAGACTAATAGAGTAGTTCCCTTTTTATCTCACGTGGCATCATGTTCCTCGATCATAGAATTCTAGTGCATAAGCATTAGAAAATATTTCCACCATCTTGGATAACAGTAATTAAGAAGAAGGAATATAATATATAAAAAATCAAAGAATGGTCTCAATGATCATTGTCGGTAGTATGAAAGATAGCAATTAGGTTAACAACACCCCAATGTGTGATGCACCAATGATCACCGCTGGACAAATGAATTCCATAATAAGTTATCTACATAATGGGACTCTCCAAACATATAGAGCTGGAACGGAAAAAATTGGCACCATGTAATGAACTTTACTCTATAGAATATCTTGAATGATAATAAAACCATTTATAAGTAATCATTTGATGAGATCCTCTTCAAATTCATAGAAAAAAGGGAGATTTTAATCTTTATTGAATAAGTCTAAGCGGTCTATTGTGGTGCCCTTAAATTTGAGACCAGGATCTCCCACAAAATCCTAATATTAGGATATTATCAAAATATCATGATATTAGACTATGAGGAATTACCAAATAAACATCATGCATGAAAAATCCATGAAAACATCATTCATCAACCCCTAGAAATGTTACATACAACTAAATATTACTTGAAATTTATTATTTTCAGGATGGATGTCATTTGGCCATATCCCTTATCCCTAGATAAGTAGTTCATGTACATCCTTACTACAACTGACTTATTTTAATAATGGAATAAGGAAATACCCATCAAGTAATTATAGAAAAATAACATCAACAACTTCATAATGTACCATACCATCATTATGTTTAGGGTCTCTCACACAATATTGTCAAAAAAAAAGAACTAAAATCTATTCTATAGAGTTGAAAAAAATCTAACAGGAGTACAATATTAAGTCCAATCATCTATATCATAACCATGTAGTAACAAATTGATATATATATATATATATATATATATATATATATATAGTTATAGGACTGAAATAACACTCTACCAAATATAATCCAAAAGATGGTGAATAAGGATATGAAATCTTGGCCATAAAAACTATTCCATGCTATATGGGACTATCATACCACCACACATACTACTATGTAGGAAATTCCATACTCACTGGTATATGGTACCAAGGTAGTGTAACCCCTACAAGTACAATTTCTCTCTCACTAAATAACCATTTGATTAAAATATCATATGATGAGTAATTGAAAAGGTGGATGGATGAATTGGAAGACTAAATGATAAAAGGTTATGTACACTACAAATCATTGAGGTCCTCCAAAATTGGATAAAAAGATATTTGAATAAAATTGTTCACCTCTACTCATTCCTTCCAAGGGAATGGTTATTGGTCCTCATAGCCCTAGTGATACCAAGTTAGAATCCCCCAAATATAGAACTCAAATTGGGGAGACCTTACATCATACATAAGTTCAATCACAAAGGGGATTATATATTGGTCACAGTGGATTGTGATCATGTCACACCACCCACCAATGAATTTTTTTTTCAACAAATACACTGCATAACTATCATCACAATGTCATATACATCAGTTTATGTCCCACCAGTCATTATGGTTACATGACATTAAACATTATAAAATCGTCTTTACTGAATGAAATTAAAATTCAACAGAATATTTCATGGTTGTATGATGTTAAACTACACGGTTTTTCAAGAACAATATAAGGATTCATTGTCATCAACACATGATATGCATTGAAGCCTAAACCTTTAGTTTTAGGTCCATCCATAATGATCTTTCATGTAATGAGACTCTTTTCTTTACCGCATGACAATACACTACACTGATCCATAACATCCCTATTCATTCATGTCGAGTCACCCTTGTCCTAACCACATGATGTTAAACTGCAGGACCCTTCATGAACTACATATGTATTAATTCCCATTTCCAAAATGATATGTAGGGATTCTTTAATCCTATATCATGTTCCATCCACTACATGATTTCAAATTCCCTAGTTTTACTATAATCTATCTCATAATTTTAGGGAAATATTTACCTTTCCTTATTTCTCAAACAAATAATAACTCAAATGAACATAGAAATTTTGGTGAGAGATTACCCTAATGACTATTGAACAACCCTATACAAATGGTCCATCATGGTCCTAAATTCAAGATCATAAATGGAACATCATGAGTTCTCAACGCTTGATGTTAAACTACACTGTTAATGTCCATACTACATGACATTAAACTGCACAATTCATTAAGAAATAAGTGTGCTTTTATTCTCATTATCATGAGATAAATAGTGATGCCCAAAATCCATATATGGTCCCAATTGTTATATTTTTATTTATTCATGTCTATTTTCCTTCATCCCCACCTCATGAATTTAAAATTCACGGAACATTAAGAACTACGTGTACCTTGATTCTTTCCATCACAAGATACATAGTGACACCTAGATCTACAAACCTAGGCCCATATTTAATGGAAAATGAAAATAATGACAACCTTTAAATAAAGTTTCGGCCGACATAGTGTATTTCCCACTCAAGAACTGTGAGTGATTTTATTCCTTCCATCACAGGATATGTAGTGATTCCTTGCTTTCCCAATCTAATCCATGTCACACAAAAAATATAAAAATGCCCCATTCATGCATATGATACATAAATACATAAGATACATCATTTACAACTACTTTTTTTATTCTCATCCTCATGAGATACATAGTGATTCCCATTCCTCCATCATTGGTCTCAACTGTAACATTTCTAAATTGTCACATTGATTCATATATGTCCTTACTACATGATACTAAACTGCATGGGATTCCAATAACATCATGTGGAATGATTAATATTGACACATGATACATTGTGATGGATGGATTTTAATCCATGGGTTCATACACTACTCCCCTTTTCACATCACTTCCCACATCCTTACTGCATGGTGTTAAACTGCATGGATGTGCATCCCTACAGCATACTGATAAACGTCATGAGAGTATGTCTATACCATAATATGGTATACACTAGGGAGTAAATTAAATCCCAAATACATTTTGTTAAACTGGTAACACCATCACTTATAATAATTTCTTATCCATAGACAACAATATCCTTACATCTATCAATAAGATAATAAGGTGCTTCCATCATCTTTTTAAGAACCTCAATCCATTCCCCACACATCATGACTTGAGATCCTTGGATCTTCACAAACCTTTCATATACATTGAATGAGAATATATATCACTTTTCTTAACCATGATACTAATACAGAAGGCCTTAGACCCACTAACTAGACACATCATGGCCCATTATAACAGTCAATCTATTTATCATGAGCCTAGTGTCACCATGTAAGAACCAGGAACCCCATTGTGTTTTAGGATATCCTTATATTGATATTACCATATCATCACTCATGACTTGAGAACCTTGATCCTTCATTTTGAATATTTTCACCTCTAACCCATAATTATGTTGGAGTAATTTTGACGTTGGGCATTTCAATTAGACTCTTATGTAACATCTCCCATATTATTTCCATAAGTTTCATGACCATAAAAATCCCACACATTGGATAAACTATAAGACCATAAACTATATCCTATAATGGTCCAAATCATAATACCATAAACCGCTACAAAAAGAGGCACAAACATATTAGGTTGAAAACCTACAAACGGATTCCTATGAAAGATTATTCTATAGGTTGCTAAAATCTTCCTTTCTAGAGTTTCTGAAAAAAAATAGGGCACTCATAGAATGCATAAATCTCATGGGGTCTACATTGTAACACTAATAAAAGATAATAAGTGCTCCATAGAGCCCATAATATATTAAAAAGATAGAGAAATTATTTTTCACATTTTATCTCTATGAGAATTTATTTTCTAGGTGGTTGAATAGATTTTAGGCTTCTTAAAACATAATGGGATTTTACCCCTTCAAGAAATATTACTTCATGATTTAGGTTAACTCATACCAATATAAACCTTCTATGGACCTTGGAAAAGATATCTAGCTTCAAGGGACCATTTTCTTAACTATGAATGTATGCCTATGGATCCTACATATGCACCTATGGTCATTAACCAAATGTGTCACTTTGAAAAAGGGAATTCCAATCCTTGTGAGCCCTGAAATCATTGTGGCAGCACACAACACCTCATCATGTCTCAATTACTCCTAGTATGACTATCCCATATCACCCTCATGGTCCATGTTCTTTGGACAATGAATTACAAGTCTCCATACAAAACAATACAAGATGGTATGACATTATCAACATTTGGTCACTATATCTTGTACATTTTCTCATATACAGAATGACACACTTCATTCTCAAACCATTGATGGCCCACACCTCAGCATTCAATACAACTCGGGATAGGGTTTGAACATGTCAATTAGAGAAAACATTCCCTAGGGTTCCAGAACATATTCTGGATAAACTTCATTCCATACCTATGTTCATCATTTAGACGATTGAGTATTCATAAATTTATCATTGATCCTAGAAAAGAAAAAATATATATCTCTCAGTTCATGCATTCTACTAACACATAGGGGTACAGAACCACCGACAAGAAGCAACTGGGACCAGTATAAATTTTATCACAATACTTTTGATCCCCAACAACATTATGGATAAACATAACATATTAGAGTTTTATGGGATATACCTATAATGTTTAACCCATCCCATCTTCACACACTCAAGATTTTGGGTACGAATTACATCACCCACACCCCAACTATCTCGGAGGACCTAGCTTCATTAATATTTCTCCCTTGACCAATTTACCTCTATAAATCATTCATAGCCCTTGGAAAGGATTTGTGACCTTTTCTTCCGGGCCGTACTACTGACACATATAGTATTTGACCTACCAACCAATGGTATATCCCCCTTCTAAGAAAATTACACTAATCCTCATGAGTCTGAGCAACAACAAGATGAAAATTTTTACCCTATAATGTTTCGAGTCATCCCTGGTATGCCAGCACCATATTTCATAAGGTATGAGCTCAAAGACCCTAAAACTAAAAAACATATCAGGTCTGAGCTAAAATTCCATAATCTAAGGAAATAGTAGGTACGGCATAAAATACACTAAACTAAAATAATATTAGGTTCAATATAAAGGAAAATAAATTAATGAAACATTAATGTTGAGCAAAAATACCCAAAACTAATGAAAAATTATTTCTAAGCTAAAATAACCTAAACTAATGACACCTTAGGTATGAACTAAAATACCAGAAACTAAATAAAAATATGTCTGATTTAAATATACCCTAAAAAAATATTATCTCTGAGCTAAAATTCCCTAAAATAAAGAAATATTAGGTCCCAGATAAGAGACCCTAATCTAAAGCATTATTACGTCAGAGCTAAAAGACCCATAACTAAAGAATGAAAACTATTAAGTCTGTATGATTTGTATGGATTTCCATACAACAGTAGAAAAGTAAATACATTATCACCAACACTATAAGATTTAGTATACAATATAGTACTCTCCCTCTAAGACATTTATTAAACTAATTTATACTAATACAAAACGGGTAATCTCCAGATAACTAGAATTGATTTATTAGTCAGGGATGACATGTTTGTGGTCATTCACGAGCACTTCCTCAAACAAATCCCAAGATCTATAAATTCATCTTTCATTAGTTTTAAAAAAAGTGTGGGTATCATTGTTGGTTCACAAAAAATCAATGAAATGGGATGATTTAAATATCATAGATGAAGTGAAACTGGATTAAAAAGTAAAAGGTTCAAAAAATTCATTTACATTGGATATGAAAGGGGACGGAATCTGCACATTGTGGAGTATCACTAAATTCTCGACAAAAATGAGATTTGTTATGAAGGTCAAACAATGAAAAAAGTAAATCAGATAAATCAAAAGGTCCATAATGACACTTATGATAAGCATCAATAATGTGACAGAGTGATAATCAAACAATCTCGTCCATTTCCACTCTAAGATGAATATTCTCAGCCGAGGAAGTCAAATATTCAACCATATTCTAAGCATCACCCAATGTTGAAGATGATGTTGAATGATCATACTTGAAATGGTAAATTATCTCCTCACATCTCCATATTTTTATTTTCTAGGTTTTCATCTGCTTTGATAGTTTAGATATTATCTAATGACCCTCCTCTAGTACCTCTGATTTCACCCTCATCTACTCAGAAAGGGAAGATTCATCCACATTGTCACCCAAATATCATTCACAAGTATCTAGATCTTACTGAATCAATATAATATTTGTTATATATACATATAGAGGGTATCAGTCAAAACATTATGCCCCCAAGTCATGAAATAATTGGTGAAGGAGGTACCCTACATCGGAAAATAATTACCAATGTGTCATAGTGATCATATCATGAATCTATTTCCACATCCTCCATTATTTCTCATGATACTCTACAACCAACAGGTTTCTAATGGAAGATGGAGGTATAATTAGCTGAACTAATGCAAAATCAAGAGAAGAAACCTCATAATCCCTTTTAACAAAACATGTATCATCTGTAACCAGTGATATAAATTTGATACCCTTAATGTAATTTAGTTTCCTGTTATAGTAACAGTCATTGGATCAAGGTATATTCCTTGATGCATCACTTAGGTCGTCAATAAATTCCATCGATGTAATAGAAACAGGTATCATTGACATGAAAGGCCTATCCACATGATGAACTAGATTCCAAACACACCATCTGAATATGATGTTACCCAAGACTGTTCATAATCCTAGTTAAGGAAAACAGAATCATCATTAGGTGAATGTATGATCTTAGATTCGGTATCTTCACATGAATTTATCTTTTATAATTGATGAATGACTCTGGGATATTATTCACAAGAATTATAACCAAATGTGAATGGGATACTCGTTGATTGAAAAAAACTATTGTAAAAATATATATGGTGTGTATGAATCACAGATGACCAGATCATCCACCATTTCTGCGAGAACACCATCTTTAAGGGATGTCATATGAGATATTTTATCAAGAGAACCCCTAGAATAATCAATAATTGGCCTAGTATATGCCCAATAGTTGGTGATGTCAAAGATATAAATCTGAAATAGTGTATATTTAACCACAATAGAGCTCAATAAAATATAAACAACCTCAAAGATGTTCAAAATACTAGGATGAGATATAGCATCTAGGATTCATGAGGAATTGTAGTATTCATAACAATGGATGTGCTCCCCTATGCAAACAAACATGAAATGGAGAAGACCACTGATCCTGTAAGGTGTGTTGCCCTATTAAATATGGCTCAATATTTAGAAGAGGCATTCAAGGACTGGTACTTTCAGGTTGAGGGGTGTCCCTTATGAATGTTGTACCACCATCACCAATGTGCTAACTCAGATCCCTAATCATACACCCACTTCTAGGAAAATTTAGCCCTTTAAAAACCTAAATATAAACACTACCAACTTTATATCATAAGATACCTCTCGGTTCTTCTAGAATACTCAACAGGTGTAATCTACCACTTTTTGAATGGACCAATATGAGCCAACACTTTCGCAGAATTATTTGGTAGGCATCGACATATATGAATTGTAGTCGGTCAAACCCCACTTACATGGAGAAAAATATTGATCCAATACATGAATGAAATAATCCATTGCACCATATTTTCATTCTCAAATATCTCCTTCATGATAATGGACATCTCGCTCACAAAAATTAGGGTCTGCATGGGGGTTATCCAAAACATCTTCAACAAGAAGTATGTCATAACACATCTCTCGATGTAGAGGGATACAACCCAGTTGTTGAATATCCCATAAGATGATACATACCTCACTGTGTGGTAGATATAATTTATAAGTCCAAGGTCACAAATGTATAATCATTTCACAATGAAGAGAAGATTGTCCATAAATGATGAATTGAGAGATCCACAAGGATTTGTAATGTTGAACCCTATACATATCATTATCAGAATCCATACAACATTGCCTTGCCCAAAATAGCCAGGACAATTCATCTGAAAATATTTAATCAGGAGGGAGATACCATTTTTAGTAATATCCAAAACAAGAGGTATTTATAGAAGAAGATAGAATACTCAAATAACATTGACCAGTAGGATGTTGTTCAATGTCCAGAAATTTTGGACCCAGAGAAGTGTTTTTCAATAGTTATGAAAAACCCAAGTATTCTAATGTATGTAGATGACCAACCTCCAAATTTTTTGTTTAAATGTAAGAAATGGAATTGGAAACCCAATGAGATCGGTGATTAATGTTTGCGGGAACTATGAAAGAATCATATAGAAAACAAAAACCATATAGAATAAGTTTATGAGATTAGGTATAGTCCCAAAACCCAATTGAGAGGAACCTATTCAGACTATCATTATTAGTATACAAATGATATAAAGGATCAAAATCATGGTTTTTAGTGATGACCACCAATTAATTGGTCATATATGAGGAACCTCAATAAGAAACAGAAGCCATCTGAAAATAAGTAACTAGATAATATTGGATATAAAAAATAAAAAACATTTTAAAATAAATGACATGAACCAACTGCACCATACACATCATATGAATCATCATGGGGTGACAAAATATAGAAGTAGATTATGTGTCTCCTTAACTCTATAGGATTCATGGGTCACACAACCATCAGAAGGAATCACAAGAATGGTGTGACCAAAATAGAGACTTGTGATTGGATTACCTAAAAATGGTCTTGTGAATCCCATTAATCATACAATCAATATTTTAAATCATGTAAAATCATCACAGAAAATCACGATCAATGATCGAGTAATTACAAAGTATATGATTTTGGTTGGGTAGGATTGGAACCTAAACAAGGAACAATCTTATGAAATACATCTTGTGAAACAGACATAAGGCACAAGCACACAAATAAATATCATGATCAGCGTTCTAGGAATAGTCTTACGAAAGATGTATGTAATGGATATAAAGACGATATCACTCTAAAGAAGGGGTGGATGTTGTAATGAATTTATCTCCCCCTACATATACGTCATCTCACATAATAAAAAATATATCCTAATTAAAAAACATCACCCATTCACCAATTCAAGAAACCATCGAATAATAACGTAGTCACATGATTTCCTAAAAAAATTAGCCCTTTTAATGAAGGGAATATTACTTTAGGGGTGTCATTTTATGATGTCTTACGAATAATAATAGGAAAATTCACAAAGGAAGAAATACCAAAATACGATTATTACATTAACCCCAAGACCAATGACATGAGAATGTATCCAAGACCTGTCGACGCACAAGCCGCCATGGGACTCGTTATGGCCTCACCATTTTATGTTCATGAGAATAATCCATGTGCATCATATAACCGGAAGTGGATCCCACACATCATCCTTCGACGAGTCTACTTTCATTAAAGATTCTCTCTAGGAAACTAGTGGATGCGTGGTGAAGACCAAATGAGTTCCCCCCAGGTCACATGGTTTTTTATTGGCATGTTTTTGACAAACCATACAAAATTACTTCTTAAATAAGTAGAAAGTTACCAAATAGAGGATGCCTCTTATAGTTTTAAAATATTAAGATACACATCACTGTTGGGGAGGATAATTATACTTGACGACACACATTCCCACACGGGGGACAACTGAGCGTTCATAAAATAATATAATGGAAATAAAAGGGCCGTAGGGGGGAGATAATCACAGTCACTAAAAGACATGTGACACACCCTTAAAAGACCACAAGACACCACGTGTTCCTAATTACATGCCCAAATCACCTCGTAGAATCCCATCAACTTGTCACTCGCATTGTGTAGAAGGCCTTCCGTGTGTCTCAATAGCCACATAAAATCCATTGAGATCTTCAAGGAAAAATATATTATTTTATTCTTTAAATGTTAATAAACCCTTAAATGACCTAGATTGGTCTTGTGATGCATCACAATAAATATGGGAAATTTCATCAACAACACCCATGAAAACTCTCATAATACCATGAACTTTGTAAAATAAATCCATAGGGAAAAAAGAGGGATTTGAGAGATATTGTGGTTTTAATGCCCATGTGACATGCAAAGGAAATCTACAACATTGTCCTGGAAGACTCCTAGGTAATCCAATAATGGCATCAAGCCTCTAATGGATGCCTCTTAGTGGGTGCCTTGACTTTAGGGAAGGACTTTGGACATATCAATATGAAAAAATGGAAGTACTTTGGCACCCTTTCTTGAGTCAAAAAATTATTCATTAATTATCCATTATCCAATAATGGAATGTTGATTGAAGGGACTTGATGTCTACAATGATTAGGTGACACCCTCATAATGATTCATGATAATTAGTCATATAGTGCCAGAGCCCTTTACTGACTCTAGATTGGATCCACACCAAATATTCCGCAAAAACTTGCTAAAGATCATGGTGGTGATACCTATAAATTCCCCACCCCAAACTCAATGTATGGGATAAAATTCATGAGCAAAAAATGATTGATATACACCAAAGCGCCTAGGATAATTTCAGCGAAAAATTGATCACGCAACTAAAAAGTATTCAATCAGGTAATATATATGTGACTAGCTATAGTAATCATGAACCAAACATAAAGGACGTCACATGATCAATCATATACCACATTAAAGATCTCTAGTAGGATAATAGATCACTATCACAGACACCTACTAGATTACGTGTGACTCAAAATAAACTGACACTAAATGAATATAAGGATTTCACAATATATTAACAAAGAGTAATATTAATAGAATTAAAACTAAAAAATGATATACAACCCTTGTACACTTCATGATAATTGTCCAAGAAACTCAACAACACCATGACATGTCACTGATATCTAATGTTGCCCCTTCGGTATGTTATTTAGGTTATATGAAATCTTTTAGACATATCAGAGTGGGTCCTATAGTCCTCACAGACATACCACCTTAGTCTCACGAATGATCCCATAGAATTTTCATTGGAGCCTTTTGACATCCTTTAAAAACATTTATTGACTCATATAAGGGAAATCGATCATTTCATCCATGTCTCACACTGGCACATGGACATGTCATGGTAGCACTCAAGAGGTCTTCTAAGAATGATATCTATGACTCGTGATTCCCTAAATATATGTTTTTTGAGATCTGTGATGCTTTATATAGATTTCATCTAAGACATACGACAACCACTGAGACAGGTCATTCTAAATCTCATGATGACCTTTAGATTCACCAACTAACTCACATAATGACACCTGGTCATGTCATCAATGCCTCACAGATGCATCTAGGAATGAAAAAATAGCTATTGTGAGACACTTCAGGTGAGTCAAAAAAGACATGTGATGGTCTATAGACATATCAACTGACACTAATGATTCCATCGAAGGATTTTAGATAAAACAATCAACACTACCTATAGAATCCAACCAGGTACTGTGATGGATAAAAGTACAAATGGTCCAGGTCTTGAAATGTTTTATGGATGGGTCAATTGGGTCATGTGACACCCTTTAGACAATATTATTAAGAAAATAGAGAATCCTTGGGCTAGATAACCTTTTCCACCATTGGAGTGTAATCCTCGATCAACAGTGCAACCACATAGTTTATACCCCAGTCAAGGGAACTATGATAAATCTGATTCCTGCAATAACCAGGATATTTAAGAAACATATTAAGGCCCAATTTCCTTTTCCAGTCATCATAATATCACTCTAATATGTATTTCCCACATTCATAATTAAATTATATTTAGTGTTTTTATCCATTATTTCTCACACTAATCATAGATCACGTGGGCTTAAAGAGTTGTAATAATAATACTAGTTGCATTATATTCCTCCATAAAGGCAAGTGAAATGTTAGTGTGTATGTTCTTAGAAGTGGAATAATATGATAATCCCCAAGAAAAGTGAAACATTAGTATGTAAGCACTAATAAATTGAACTATGAGAACTATGATTCCTGATATAACAAATATATGTTGGAAGCCTTCCTAATGTCATGATTTCAAAGAAACATCTATATCACTGGAAACCCAATGTCATGAATATTTCAATCATCATGACCTAATAATTCCCATGGGAGGATCAATCTTCCTCATCCCCAAGTGGACATGGAAATAAACTGAACTATGAGGGCTTTGAATCATTCCATACACAGAATATGTAAGACACCATCTAAGGCCCGAGTTCTATATCGAACACCCTAAAGGATTTTCCCAATACAAAAGTCCCATATCTATATGAAATAAGAATGATCATTTATTACCCCTTATTTCCCACACCATGAATAGATCATGTGGCCTTAGGTATCATAGTAAAAACCTCAATGATATAATGAATCTCCACCAGCTGATGAAATCCTAGTATGTATTCCCTGATGAGTGACATGATATTAAAAAACCACATATAAGGGAATATACTTTGATACCAGTCCTAAGGGCATGATCAAAGTATGATAACTATGATTCCTTCCATAACCAAGGTATGTGTGATGTCCCCTTAAAACCAAATTTCAAATACTATGTCTCTGTTCCCACACATATGTCCTCTCATGATGATGTTAAATTATACTAAGTTAAAAAACTATGTGGGTTTTGATTCATGCCATAATCAGGATACGTAAGATGCCTTGTACTGGATCAATCCCCTCCTTACAATATAAGTCACCTCCATGTGTGGCAGCATATTCTAAAGCATCTAGATCTATGTCTTCATCATATAAAAAAGATATCCACTGTTATAGAATTGGATGAAGTACCTCGAATAGATACATAAGAATTCATTAATGGTACCATACATTCTTATTTTCATTGATTATATATCCTTTAGTTTTTTAAAAGGATAATTAACCTACAATCATTTTGGTAGGATAACTAGTCTTATATCAGGATTAAAAATTTATTTGTTATCATATCTTAATTATATAATAGATTCCCATAGTATGAAATATTTACGCTCAAAAGGGTGTGATGAGCCTAACCTCCCATCCTCTTGACCAATGAGATACCCCAGGACTCGTTGAGCCCAAAAACCCAGATGACCACCATCCATTCGAAAGAATGTCTCAACCTAGGTATAGATTGGGTAACCATTGGGAGCATTTGGGAAAAGATACAATGGTATACCGACATTGATTATTGTGCACAACATATCTCACCACAATCCAAACATTAAAAGAAACCCATTCTATGCAATAAAATCCAAAGAAACAACATCACTGAGTGGACATTTCAACCAAGTGTCTATTTTTCTCACAAAACACAAAATTTAATATATAATAATTTTCCACTCATTACACATATTCAAAATTTCATCACGACCTCATCTTTTTTCCTACTCATCCTTAAAACCATATGAAATATTTTTTTAAATAAAACCTGAGAACACAAATCTCAATAAGGGATTAAAATAAATAAATAAAACCATTACTCAATGAATAATCATAAAAAAAATTTATTTCAAAAGAAACATTGAGATCAAAAAAAATTCATTCCCAAAAATCGACCTCACTACTGAAATATTTTAATAAATTATTTCATAATAATTATTAATGTCAAAATAAAAATCATAATGGTTTCTTTAAAATAAAAAATATATAGGAATTTTTTAAAAAATTTCTTCTTTTTAATTATAAGAATTAAAAAATAATTATAATTAAACATAATCTCCTTATTTTACATTAATAACTCATATTATTTTTGTAAAAACCAAAATAAGAATAAATAAATAATGTAGTTAACTGGAGTAATAATTTTTATATATGTTTTATTAGATAGAGTATCTATAATTATTAAAAACTGGGAACCCATAGGGTTACACATATAATAACAAACACTGTTAAACTTGGAATAACCTTCATGGTCACAATTATAAAAACCATCACTGTTACACTTGGACTGGCCTTCATAATTACCCTCAGAATAACCACTATAGTAAACTTATAACATAAGTCTTACCCAATCAATTAGAGGTATATAAAACCCCAAATGTCTTGGGAAATAATGGAACCACCCTTCATCTTAAATAATTCCCACGAACCATACATTATCATAACACCTAAAATCATATAACATAAGATATTAACTATAACCCATAAGAAATAATTTTTATAAATTGACACATCCCTTTTCTTTAAAACCCATATTCATTTCCTAAATTCCAAGAATAAAGGAAGGTTTGTTTTTATCTAAAAAATGGATTCTGATAAATTAATTTAAAAATCATATAATGGTTACAATGGTGGGAAAATACATTGTAACTGTATATGCTAAAATTTAACTTTCCATTTTTCTTTTGTAAAGAAATTAAAAATAATCTGTTTAAAATATTTAAATAGATTCCTTAAAAATTATTTTAAATAATATAAAATGAGACATAAAATTTCCTTTAAAATTCATTTATGTCAATATAGATACATCCATTAAATAACATTGAAAATATGGACATTGAAGAATAAATTTTTTAAAGAATATTTAAAAGAGGATTTTTGAAATGAATTTTCATTACATTGAGTTTTAATCATCATGTAAATTATCAATAATATGAAATAATATAAATATGATAATTATTTTAATTTTTAATAACTTTTTTGAGTTTATTATACCTTTTTAATATTTATAATCCATTACATTATCTACTAATCTAAAATCAACCATTTTAGAGATATTTAGTTTATATTACCAAATTGGCATTGGTAAGTAAACTATGGTCGAATAGGTAATTAATCAAAAATATAATGAATAATAATCATGAAATAATAATCATTTTTATAAATAATTTATAATTCTAAGGAAAACCAAGAATTATGGTAATGAAAAATGAACTATGTTATAGTAAAAAAGAATGTAGGCCACACATACATATGAGTAACGCATCAATTTATCAATGATCATTATGGAAAAAGATAACAAATATTTTATATTAAATGAATTATAAATATATCATGAAAATAATTTTAATTATTTAAATATAATTATATACATCATCTATTTTATGTGGGGATGAAAAATGTGTCACGTCACTTAATGGGGGTTATAGTCTATATGTATGCAAGAATGACACTATCATTTTTTAGAAAATGGAACGGTAAAAAAATTAATGGCAAATTATCATTTAATAATGATAAATAAATCATTAATATCATATATATATAATGATTCAATCAATAAAACCCATCATTGGAGATGGTTATGACATATCAATTACATCGGTTCACAAAGCGGTAATTAGTCGTACACATGAAGTGTGGATTTGATTCCTATTTGATTGAAGAGAAGATGGATATAGGTTGTGAAATTTACAAAATAACATATAATAATATGGAATATAATGATTTTATTATTTCATCATGCTTTAATAATATTATACCCAGGTTTAATAAGAAATAAAAATAAAACATTTGGCAAAAAACTATACGTATTCTTTGGAAAATCTTTTTTTATTTCACCATAATAAATTTAGAAATGGTATTATTCATAATATATATATATATATATATTTAGTTTGGGGATTCAAGTAAGGTATTTAGGAAAGTATTTTATGGAAAAAAAAGATGTTGAAGTGTGAATAAAATATTTGATGACCTGCCATTTTATTAGCAGATAGATGGGAACATTTGAAATTTCTAAAATTATAAAATTAATGAAAATTATTTCTCATGTATGGATGGATAAAAATCACATAATTAAAATAAATTATGAGGATAGGTATCAATACTTTCATCCAATTATATTTGGATTGGTTTTGGTTTTGTTTTTACCATTATATTTTTTATTTTATGCCCTCACTAACCCTTTTGACGATTAACATGATAAAAATGATTATTACTATTTAGAGGTCGATATAGTTACTATAAAAAGGCAAATGTCACAAAATGAGAAAATTATTACATAACAAACCATGTAAGATTTAATTGGATGAATATAATATTTTTAGGAATTTTAAATCATTAATAAAGTATTATTTATTATAAAATATCATTATATGGTTTTTAATAATACTAATTTAATATTATATAAAATCATAATGAAAAATATTTATTTGAATATAATATTGTCACAAACCCAATATAAGTTATAATTATTTAAAATATTTTTGGGATATTATAATTAAACCAAATTAATATTTTCTTTAGAGTCTTTATATCATTTTAATGAATTTTTACAACTTGTACAAGAACAATGTAAGTGTTACATAAGAACTTCAGGTAATTATTTAACTAATAAAATTTATTAATAAATTACCACGTTGAAAAAATTAATTTATATTACAAATTAATATTTAAAACTAAATATATCATATGGTTTTCTTTATGTAATAAATTTATATCAATCAAAAGAAAGAGAACGATATTTTGGACATATCATTACAGAATCGAATATAATGGTTAAAATCAAGGAAAATGGAAAAAATGAACTATATTTTACTTTTTATGGATTATAGATTATATATAATTATAAAAATAAATTAGTTTAAGTGCTTGGGAAATTTTATAGTCCATATAATTTTATTTTTTATATTTATTTCCCAATTTACATTTTACAATGGTACAAAAATTACCAAGGAGTCTATTCATAATATCCAAAATTAAATTAGAACTATTTAAAAAATATAAACCATAAAATTAAAAATAATGAAGGAAATTTTAATGTTTTAAAACATATAAGGGATATAATATAATTTTATATTAAACCGAAAAATGCAGTGAAAAGTATTTTCTCCAAAAATTGTAATTTTTAATTATAAAATGTTTTTATACTAAATTATAGTACAAATTTCATTTCAAATGGGAGAAATGGATTAATATAATTCAAAAGAAACTAATTAAAATTTTAAAATAATATAAAATATACTCTCAAATTGAAAATAATTTAAAATAAAAAACTATTTAAAAAAATAATTATATTTAGCATTCACAGAATAATTCAGCATTCCAGAAAATACTAAAAATTTCACAATAAGATAACTCTGATATTATGAATTCAAAAGATAAGTTAATTTCATCAAATAAATTTTGAAAAATTTAATATCTGTAAGTTCATTTTATTAATAAATTTTAATTATCCATGTCCTTTTAATATATTTAATAATTTGTTTAATCAAATTAACAATAATGAAATCAATAGATCGATTTTAATAGGCATATTTAAATATTAATATTTCAAGGTTCTATTTAGCTCAATTTTTTTGTGTTGTACATGATATCAAACATAATGTAATTTTATTTAAAGTCATGTTGTGTTACAATATCCCCAAATTTAAAAATCACATCGTCAAATTTATAACATGAGCTCTGAAATCAATGTATTGGCATATGATAATGCCTCTTTTGAAATCACACATTGAAGAAAGGTTTAAAAAAGTCTTTTTTAGGAAAATAAGGAATGGTAATTAAAATGATAATATGAAATAACACATAACTAGGTTATAAATAGAAAAACATTATTTTGGGAAGTAAAAATATGAAATGGAATTAAAGCATAATGTCCAACTAATGAGGATGAGTGACATTGATCAATGACCACAAGAAAATAAAGGATAATGAAAAATTAAATGACTAAAAAAATAAAAAAAACCAAATAGGTTCGAATTTATAAATTTAGGTTCTTATAGAATAATGTTTTTTGTTGTAAAATTAAATAGTTAAATTCAATATAACTATGTAAATAAATTCTTCAAAATAAAATTTATGTTGTATTATTGAAATAAATTCTTATTCTAAAATTTTAAAAATCAATTTAATTATGTGAATTCCATTATTGAATTATGAAATTTAAAATAATCTTATAATTATTATTGAAAATTTAGTAACAATATTTATTTTTAATGAATACTTAAATATAATCGTTTTATGTAGAAAATTTTATTATATTTATTAGATAAGATTATGTTTTACATTATTTATATAATTTTATTAGTTCATTTTAATTTAATTTAACCAATTTTTTTAAAAAAATTGGATTTCTTCTTAAATTAATTATAAATACATTTTATATTTAAAAATGGTCTTTTCTAAGAAACATGATTTCCTTGCATTTTTCATGTATAATTTTTAATTAATTTCTACCACTTCTCTATTTTAATTTTTAATATCTGTATTCAATAGTTACAATAATAAGGTACAAAATTATTAAATACAACCCTTTTATTTTCGGATAATAGGTATAATACACAAAGTAATATTTATTACTATTGTGAAGGGTAAATCGAGCAATTAAATATAAAAATAATATTTTAAGGATCATTAAATTACACTAAGACATGTCCATATCTTTTTGGATGAGTAATGTTTTTTCGAAACCATCCCTCAGTAAAACTAATAACACATTGGTTTCTATTGGTTAACATTGAGAACCTTTGAGTATTTTATATTAAGAAAAGTAAAACAATAGAAAACAATGTTTTAAATAAGTATAATTTTTTTAATATATAGTCTTATAGAGGATGTGTTCAACAATAAATAATATTTTAAAAGATAAATTATTTATTTTCATTATTTTAATTTTTTGTTAATTTATAACGATTAAATAATTTTCTAAATAGCTTTCATAATAATGATGTAATAATTATTAAATTAATAGAAAAATCAAATAAATGATATTAAAGATATTAAAATAATTACAATTTTTAATAATTAATGTAACACATGAATTTTAAAGATGATATATTTATTATTATGATGTAATGAAATATTTTTTTAATTATAATAATTTTTTTTGTTTTTAATGTCAATGTTATGAATAATACCTACTTTGAAAATAATGATATTTTATAGAATTAATATTTTATTAAATTATTTATATATAATAAAAATAAATAAATAAATAAATAAATAGGGGATAATATATGATAACAAAATTCATACCTTGTTCATTTATTGGACATTTTTATGTCATTAAATCTTTAATGGTCTTAATATATTTGATTCTTTTGAGAAATTCAAGGAGTTCCCCTCCCCTCTCTTTTAAAAGTGAACCTCTTCTTCTCAATCACTCAACCAACATATTATTTTTGTTTTCCCATGATATACCCATATACCTTCCTAAAATCGATCCCCTCATTTTAGTAGCCTTATTTATGGCATAAAATTATCCTTTGTGGTCATAAGGTGTTAAAAAGTGTGTATGCTTGAGGAAGAGTTATCATTTTTAATCAAGAATTTATATTTTATTTATCCTTCCACATCCATTAAATCTTATTAAACATAAAAAAAATATTAAATAATGTTTCCTAACTATAGTTATTTGTTATTATTTTTGTTTAATTACCTATTTCCAAATCCACTTCATTAAAATGGGTAAAAAATTAATCCTTCATGTGTACATCAGACTACGACCTCATGATGCAAGATAACTCAGTTTACACCAGCTTCACCTAAGAGTGGTTATAAAGATTGAATTATTATTTATATATTAGACTGGTGAAATATTTATCAATTTTTTGAAAAATAAATTATCACTTCAATTCTTACAATCCCTTGTACTAAAAATGATAACATTATTCGTGCATATATGCGAACTATCACCTACACGAAGTGATATGATTATGTTTTCATAAAAATATCACATTAGTGATATATATAACTATATTTAAAGAAATAATATTATATATATGATATTATTACCATTATGTAAATATAATATTATATTGACCTTCTTTCCAACATGATCATTGAAAAATGAAAATGTTACTCATGTGTACGTACGACTTAATATCTCCTTGATTATAATGTTTTCCATTATTCATGACCATAATTAATGGTTTTATTTAAATGTATAAATGATTTCTAAAAAGATAATAATTTCAGAAATATTATTCTATCGATTATGTAATGATGAACTCAATGATTATAGGTAATGGAACGAAGTCATTTTGGACTTAATAACCACGTTTCCTAAAAATGTATGATGAGAACAAAAATAATAAATAATTTTTGTATAAAATGGTAATAAGTGAAAGTAAAATTTAAAAGGGTCTTAACCATGTATAAATTAAATAGTTTTTACTATTTGGGATCATAAATATTGTATGTGATGAATCAGACTCAATGAATGGGACATTATTTTAATAGAACCTACTTTAATGCTCCTTTTTCAAATGTAAAAAATAAATGTTTTTAAATATATACCACATGAACATATTCTTATACATTGATTCTGAATTAATGAATTGATATTTACTCTTCATTTTTACAAGTTTATTTTCCAATAAAATTTCATAAATTTTATGTGAAAAATTTTTAGAAAAGAAATGTGTTTTCAAAGTTTGACTGTTAATTTCCCCTAAAAAGATGTTTTATAAAATAATTATTTTTCATGGGTATGTAATGTTTGTGGGGATTTGTTATGTGGATATATAGTTTCATTAAAAACCAAGTGTGTGTGATCCTTTTATATCTCTTTAATTAATTGGGTAAATATGTAGAGTTAAAATATTAGGTTTCTTCAAATAGATTATGGAATATACTACAATGGTAATTTCAAATGTAAATGTGATGATTACTCCTGGTATAACCTCCAGATCTAACAAATATGTAATAATGTTATGAAAACGATTCCATAAGTTAAATTTATGATTTATGTATTCTTTTAATGGTATTTATATGAATATTTTAGTTTCTGAAGGTTAACTAAACTATTATGATTTATTGCTGAATATTATAACTATGTGAAAAGTTTTAATAAAAAAATTATGAGTTTTTATTTTTTTATATGGTCCCATATGATGCATTTTTTGGAATTTTTTAGGTAGGAATTATGGTTTCTTAGGTAATAAAATATTTTTCATTGAAGAAGTAAATTTTTATAATTATTTATTGAATAACTATTTATTTCGTTTTTATGTATGTTACTAATATATTGTGTTAGTCCGAAGTTTTAATATATTTTTTTCATTCTGATTAAGGGATTTTAAGAATAATGATTTTTTCATTGTGAATATATATCCTGGAAATAAATCATTTTTTATTCTAATGGATTGTTTTTTTGTAAAAATTAGATACCTTATAGAGGTTTTCACAAGTAATTTATGTTAGTTTTTCTTAATTTTCTAAAACAAAATAAATAAAATATTTTTTGGAAAGAAAAAAAATGATTCTAGAAAAAATTCACCAGAATATTTAATGATTAAGGATAGGTATTTAAAGTGAAAAGTACCACCAATTCATAAAAAAATATGTTTATAGGATTTCATTTTCATTTGAAAATTTGTTTCCTAGTGTTGAGGAATTACATTACCATATACAATGAAAATGTTAAGAAATATATTGACTTGACAAGTATACATTCATCCTTTAATGAATTTACCCAATAATATCTTATTTTTCTTTAAATTATTATTATTCAAGATGATTTTTTTCGATAGAACTAAAATAAACTTCTATCAGATCATTAAGGTCCAAAAAAAGAAAACATTATATTCCTACTATCATTAGGCGTTAACCATAATTAAAATAGTGATAATAGGGGTTGATAATTTCAAAAATGATTAAAAAATTATGTGATGATATAATATATTAATCTCCAAAATTCAACAGCAATTCCCAAAGTTAAAAAAATAAATATAATAATAGTTATCCTTAAATTTCATCAATATATCCGAGAAAAATATTGAAACCCAATGATTATAATGATTTGATGACATATTCTATAAACATTTTATCCAAAAGATGTCAATCAATATTAATGTGTCATACCCAAAATGAATATTCCTTGATCATATTTTAATGTCTCGGACCTCTCTGGTCCATTCCTATGTGAAAATATGGTTTTAGAGGTGTTTTGGAAGGTCATGGTTACTTAGGGGTGCATTTGGGTGGACTTTTAAGGAAAGCTAAAGGGAAATAGCTTTCGCACGGTTGGCACACGGTTTTCCTAAACTATGTGGGAAAACCATGCAAGTTTGGTGTTGGAGGTAGTGGCTCACGCACGGTTAGCGTACGGTTTGTCTAACTATGCGGACTAACCGTACGAGGAGTTTTTGGCGAGGCATAAGCTAACACATGGTTAGCACACGATTTGTTAAACCGTGCATACAAACTGTGCGGGCACTTAAAGTTAGATCCTAAAATTGTGGATCTAACTCGTTTTTTCTTTAATCACCTCGTTTAAGCCCCTAAGTGGCCATAACTCGGGATTACTCTCCCTTGAAGGTTAGAAAACCTATCCCAGGCGTTTTAGAGGTGATCTGGAGGCTTCTCTTCATGAATCGAAGCTGTTTTCTTGAGGTATGTGATCATTCTTGGTTGGTTTCTTAGATCTACTCCTCTTCTTCTCTCGGTTTCTTAGATCTATTCCCATTATGGGTAGATCTAAGTGTGTGGATTCCAAATATGATTATCTTTGGTCTTGATCTTGCTAGGAGGAGAGATCTAAGGCGCAGTTTTGGAGAATCAACCTGGGTTCCTTGAGTGTTCCTCGGTTGTTGTGGTTTTCATCAAAAACCTTTGAGGTAGGGGATTCGTGGCTTCTCTAATTATTTATGTGTAATCGTAGAGTTAGCATGATTTATCCCTTTTGGATCACAATGAAATTGACCTAATTAAATACATGAATTGGATTAAAATAATTGGTTTGATCGCATGTTTTTGCTTTGTACCATGATAACGGTTTGACTCTTGATTTACTAAATAATGTGATATCTATGCCTTTCTTGTTAGCATGTTGTTCTTGATGAAACTGATAAAGAACTTAAAGCCGGAATTAATTGATAATTAATTGGATAAAGATAAAGAGGTATGTAAACAAATCTAGTTGTTGTTGTGGTTTTTGTTCCCATTTGATGTTAATCAAATTGATGCTGATGTACGTGTTTAATTCAGTTGGTTGGTAAACCTGAAATCTATTGGTAATTGTTTTTTTAAGGATGGATGCCTTATAAAAGGGCCAAGAGACCAATTTGATGTGATGTTTGTTTTTCCTACTTCTTGTGCTGTAATGTGACTCTGGATGGGTGTTGTGATATGTGGAGGCATAGAGGCCTTTTTGGTTATGGCAGCGGATGATGCCTAGAGTGGCGAGATGCATCTGTTTATGCATGTGAGTGTCGGGGAGGACACTAGGGATGATGAAATGGGATGGATGTGATTGTTTCATGTGTGTTGATTCTTGGTTGTTTATCTACTTTACTTTTCCCCACTTCTCAAGGTAGTTGGCCTTGCTTACCCTTCTTCCGAAGGAGGTGAAGACACGCGGGGTATGTCACGTGCTTTCTGTCATTAGACTCTCAAGGGATAATGGGTTTATGATCTTGCTATAGGCGGCAAAGAATCAACAGGTAGCAGATCTACTCACCGTGTTGAGCCCCCTTGTGTTTTGTAGCATAGGATGCTTTTCTAGAATGCCTGGGAATATAGGAAAATAATTAAAAAATGAATGTTTGATTAAATGATGTTAACCCATGGCGTTGGAGTTTATTGAAACTAAATGATGAGGTTGAGAAATTTTGAATGGACAGTGGAATTTTTGGATGTGGTGTTAATGGAATTTAATGTGGAATTGTTCTTGGTTAATTAATGTTTGAAGAATTAATTAATGTACAGTGTAATTGATAAAAAGGGAATAAAGTAATCTAATAAAGACCCTAAATGGTTGTTTGCTGATATGATACCTAGTCTTAGAAGTGGCAACCCTGAGTCTGAGAGGCGTTAGCTGTAGTTGTGTCTAAGACTAGTTTATGCGCATAGTGTGGTTGTGAGTTATAGCATATTCTATACTTTTTGTGTTTCTATACGCTACTCCACCCTGTCAGTAAGGGAAACTAACACCCCGGGGATCTTAATCCCTGGGGGGATGTTTTCCCCAACATTCTTGTGGGAGGATGAATGGCTGATTACCCCCTTTGACTCCGCTCTCTTCTCTTGGTAGATACTAGTTCCATTAGGCACAGCGGTTAGTTTTCCCCATATATGTGTGTAGAGGGCTATAATGTCTTGTGGTTATTCACACACATATATTCTGGATATAGTATTCTCTGGACTACTATAGGTGTAACGTGTATAGGTTGTGATGGATTGAGGATCCTTACTTGGTGTATGTGCTGTAATGGCTTGAGGTATAATACCATATGTATGATACATGTTATGCGAGCTGTAGTGGCTCTCAAAAACTACCTAGTTACTTTTTGTTGTGAGGATGGTGTGGTGCTTCGCCTAGGTGTCTGAGGGAAAGCCTTTGTGGTGCACATGGTGCAGATTTTGGAGCTTTGCCTAGGTGTCTACGGGCAAGAATTTGGAGAGAGATGCACATGACGTATGTTGTTGGGGAAAATAAAAAAACCAGTGGGGAAGTAGTAGCGGGGTACCCTTGATATTCTTTATTATATGCTATATTCTTGTATTTGTTACATGGTGAGAGTATCCATGGTGAGGTTGGGAACTTAGTAAACATGTTTAGGTGATGAGTTAGTTTCAATTGTTGTTCACTGTGCTTTAGCATGCTTTCTTTAACATTGCATGAGAGGCTTTGGGGAGGATCCTACTGAGTATACTGTTATAATCACCCAACATATATATAAACTATTTTTCAGGTCACTTAAAGAAGGTTGGAGATCAAGATAGTTTCTACTAGCTTGGGGTTGCAGGAGCTGTTCCGGCTTGTGGTTGCAACTGTTTTTACTTCTTTTGGGTACTTGCAGTTTTCCCTTTTAGTTGTAGTACTTTTTCATGACATTACATATGTGCCCTTGGGTTTTCTTTTATACTTCAGTTCTGAGTTGGAGTTGGTTGGTGTCTATCTTATCTCTCTCTTCCGCATGTGTTCTCTTAGAGGGTAATGCCTCCCATTTGTGTGTTATTATACCCTCGGAGCTATTCGCCATGCCAGGGCCTACTGAAGGTGTAACACCCCAAGCTTCCACGGTACGTTTCCCTTCGAATAATGCAATAGCGTGTGTTGTACGCAACCTCGAGCTCTAACATACACCACAACTAATTAAACTAGCCGTTGTGAATAGTAATACCTACTTTTTGAAATTTTATAAATTTTATTTATCAAAATAGACTTCATATTTGGATTTGGAATATCGAAATTAGCCTATGTTGAATTTTTGGTATTTTTCTGAGAACTTCGAATTTTTTATGAATAGTGAAAAATACTTAAAAACAAATTTTTAAATCAAAATAATGTATAGTGAAAAATTATACTATTTAGTGGTTTTAAAGTATAATTAGAATATATTTTTACCATTTTATCCAATGGTGGTCATTAGAATTAGTTTAACATTGAAATCGGACATAAACAAATGCCAATCTTTTGATATAAATTGTTTCTTAGAAACACGCCATTTTTTGTAACAGCGGGAATTAATTATAAAATTAATTAATGCAACTTATATGTTTGGAATTTTGTAAAATAAACATCATTTTTGAATTCGGAATATCAATTATAGCTTAGGGTGAAATTTTGGCTTTGTTCTGAAAAACTTCAATTTTTGATAAATAGTGAAACCACTAAGTGGTAGTTAAATAACTGATTTTTCATTTAAATGAAATATTACCACTTCTGTAATTTTATTTTCAAAAATCCGACATACATGGTTGTCATTAAGAAGTAAAATGTGGTTCAATGAGATTAAAATAAATTTTTGGTGAATAGTAACTTTTAAGTTCTTAATCGCGATTAGAGGTAATTAGTGTAGTTTAAGGTACAAATAAGGTTTTAATAATATGAGATGAGCATGACACTTGTCCTACTCCTATTGGATGAGTCATGTCCGACCAAGACAACCCATGGGTCAACTTGGGGACCCCATGGAGCCACTTTAGTTGGAAAATGACATTAATATATATTTATTTAATGTTAAAAGTAAATTGACACAAACATGAGTTGTCTTAATAAAAAAGTTTTTTAGTGGGGTTACACAAGTCCAAATTTTGATTATAAATATTCATTAGAAAGCTAAAAAGATTTACTACATCATAGTATTTTTTTTATAATTTTTAGACATTAAATAAATTAAATTATTTATGACATCATTATGATGCGGCGATGACCTCATTATTTAACCATTTAAATAAAATGAGAAGATAATGAAAAATCCAAGGCTTACACTTGTCAAAATCCTATTGGATGAAGATATTTCGAACCCTTATCACCTTATCCACTAATTATATAAGTGTGGGACCTTTAGAATCCGAAAATCATGGTATAATAATGTAACATTTCAATCTTTCCAAAAGAGCCCCTCCTCTCCTCTTATAAAAGGCCCCCACCTCTATCACCTTATTCACACTTTCAAGCCTTTTGGTTCGGCCAACCTCTGCCCAAATACTCTCCCAACATTTCTCCCTTCATCCTAGAAGCTTTACTTTAGTCAGAAAGCCATCCTAAGGAGTCCTTTTGATCAAATCAAAAGGAAGAACCCGAAGAAGAGGTAACATTTTCATCACCCTCTTTCATGTTTCCTTCTTCTTCCACTCCCTCGTTGTCTATTATTTCAATTCTAAAATTATAACTCTAGTATCTTCTATATACTGTGATGTTATTATAAATATGGAACAACCATATTCAGTATTCTACCCATCATTTGAATGACATGTCACCATTCGTGCGTACGTACGGCTTACCGTCTCCACGTCGTGGTGTAATTGTTATTCAATATATTATTATTTAGATGGGTATAATAATGATATGTAATTCATGTAAATAATAAATATAACATGATAATGATGCTGTATATATGATATACTATCCAATTATATATTATTTTAATATCAAAATAATGATATTGTCGCTCGTGCGTACGTACGGACTACCGTCTCCACGAACGCGATGAGATTCATTCTCCGTCGTATCCATTCAAGTATAATTATCATTTTATAATTTAAAAATAATGTTTAAGGACATGATATCATTCTGGATATGAATAATATACAACCTATCCATGAAAAACATGACTTACGTAACAAAACATATAAGAAAACGAGTAAGTTAACACCCGAAACAACGATAAATCTAAAATATTGTTAACAAAGCAACGTTAAAAGATCATATATGATATCATATGAATGTATATGATTCTCGTATAATTTAATAACAATTATTTCACCATTATACAGGAGGTTAACCTACCCCAACCAAGGAAAAGTACAAGGTAAGGGTTTACTTCACAACCTCTTCATTATCCAAGGTTGTTTATACATAATTATCTACTGGGACCTCGTTATCATCCACATCCATGTTTCTTCAAAATGTATTTCAAAACATTTTTATTATTTACAAGAATATGGGTTAAAGTCATTTATACCCTTTTTGACTTTTTATAAGAGGAATCTTTCCGTCGTTTTCAAAACAAGGTCCTTTTTAACCTTTTCGACGGAATTGAGGTAAGAATTTTTTTTTAACTTATACGGCGGGTGCGGTTATTTTCCGCCGTTATAAAATCTTCAAAGCTTTCCTTACAAGCTTAAAATAATATTTTCAATAAAATGTTTTGTTTTATATGGCTCTTAAATTATTTCAAAAATAGAAAGAGATATTTCTCTAAAAAGTGTTTTGATTTCATCTATGTCAACATCCTTTGATGGATTTTACGCTTATTTGAAGTTGATTTATTATAATACAAAACATCTATATTGTATTGATGGTTTTTGTGATATGTTTGACTGTAGATGTGCTATTTTATACCATTCATAGTTTATGGTGAAATTATTGACATTTCGTATGCTAGTTTTAATACGAATGTTTATGTTATGTTTAAACCTTTTCATATGGGAATGCATTGGACTTAATATGTGACGGGTGGAGCCTGCTATAGCTCCTCGATGCATCGGTAGGTCTCATGAGACAAACTAGTGTCTTGGCACAAGGCCTTGACAAAATCTTATTTGTAGTCTTGGCACGAGGCCTTGGCTATGTGGTTATGATAGTCTGGCATTATGCATTCCAACATTATGAAAGTGGTTACTGATTTTTCATGTGATTATTCGATTTGTAGAATATCCATGTGAATGAGTAAATAGCGTTATTTCATTTTACTTTTTCCATATTATGTTGATATTCAAGTTTAAAAGGCTTTTGTTTTAGTTATACATTGCCTTAAATGTTTATTCTTATTTATGAAAGTTTCCGCTATATTGTTATCCTTACTGGGCATTTGAGCTCACCCCTTTTCTATGTTTTATTTTTCCCAGGAAGTGAAGAAGTAAATTATGAATGACCTGCAGGGATATTATGAGGGGATAATAGTGTGTACTGTGGAGACATTATGTTGTTGTAGTAGTTTTTCATTTTATGATGTAATGTAAAACTTATGAATGTATCTAGTATTTCCAAGGCTACTAAACTAATCGGTCTTTCGAGACTTGATCTTTTGTGATCATGCCAATGTTACGAAGTAATGCACCGGCTCTGGGTAGCTGGGGTCGGGGCGTTACAGTTGGTATCAGAGGAAGTTTAGTACAAACCTTGGAAGCTAGATTTAGATAAACTCTGATTAGAGCACATAGACCTAAGATGAACTTTGAGGATTAGTATAGAAGAACTTCCTAGAATTTTGGTATTGTAGAGATTTTGTGAGTTTTCCGAGAAATACATCCCTGTCTGGATACGAGCAGGTAGAGGCGGCTCTGGCACAGATGTTCCTAGGGGTAAAACTCGAAAACACCGCTTTGAGCTAGACTCGAACGGGAACTGGTGCACGACAACGGGCCTTGCTGCACTCTTGGTTACGACACTCCCAGGGGATATGCTTAGGATAACTCTCATTTTCTCTACAAATCATTATGAAGGGTTTATGAGTACATACTTCCTCAAAGAAAACATTTTTATGATTATGGATTATATCCATAAATAGTTCAATTTATGTTAAGTGTTTTATAAGTATAGGATTATGTATTTTGATTCATAAACTGATCTAGTTTATGCCATTGTTTAGAAATGGCGCCTAGTGGAAGAAATGGAAACTGTATCAATGAACGCACTCCATGTAGGGATTTCCCTCCTGCTCAAGATAATTATAGTGGGGCTGGTGATGCAACTGGTGCCGATCAACTTATTTCCATACTGGGACAACTCACTCAGGTTATGAATAATAACCTTACTCGTATGGAGCACCCTGATCCGCAACGTGGAGGATCAATGCTAGAACGTTTCATGAGGCAACAACCACCAACCTTCAATGGGAGTACAAATCCTATAGTAGCTGAGCAATGGATAAATTCCTTAGAGAAAATATTCAATGCCTTGGGGAGTAGTGAAAGGGAGAAGGTTGTCATGGCAGTTTACCGCCTCACGGGAGATGCCGATCAATGGTGGTCACTAATTCAAAATACAAAGGAAGATGATGAATTAACAAACATGGAATGGCAGGAGTTCAAAGAGTTGTTCTTAGAAAAATACTTTCCTCGAGACCATCGAGCGGATATGGAAAGGCAATTTCTGAGTCTGAGGCAGAAGGAGGATGAGAATGTCGCAAATTATGAGGCTAACTTTACAAGGTTAGCAAGGTATGCTGCAGATTACATACGTAACCCAAGAAGTAATACTGATCGTTTCTTTGATGGGTTGAAACCATTTCTCCGTCGAGCTTTAGTATCACAAACCTTCTCTTCATACGAAGTTATTGTCTCGTGCGCTATCAAGACGGAAAAGGAATTCTCTAAGTCTTATGACTTTAAAGCGAAGCAAGAGAAGAAGAGACCTGCTGATCAATCTGGGAATGGAAATAAAGGGAAGAAGGGAAAGGTTGAATATCCATCTTGTGGTAAATGCGGGAAGAAACATCCTGGTACTTGCTTGAAGGTAATGGGAGTCCGTTACAAGTGTGGTGAAAAAGGCCACCAAGCTCATGATTGCAAGGAGAAGAAGGAAGCTACCAACGTTCAGTGCTACAATTGCAGGGAGATGGGGCATTATGTAAATGAATGTCCTAAGCGTCAGGAGAACTTACCTCAGAAAATGCCAAGGGATCAAGGCCAGGCTTATGCTATCACTACTGCTGAGGTAGAAGCTCCGAAAGACGTGGTGGCAGGTAATTTAATGGTTTCTTCAAGATTAGAAAATGCATTATTTGATTCTAGATCATCGCATTGTTTCATATCTTCCCAGTTTTCTAAGAAAATTAGATATTTCCAATTTGATTTAACAAGGGAGTTTTCGGTCAAAACCCCTAAGGGAAGTATTATTGCAACAAAGTTTTGTCGATTAGTTCCCATTAGAGCACCTAAATGTTCTTTACCTTCTGATCTCATCGTCATACCCATGATTGAATTTGATATAATCCTCGGTATGGATTGGCTTTCGGACCATGAAGCAAAAATTTATTGTAAGAGGAAAGGGGTTACGATTCTTGATAATGATGATAAGGAACACCTTATCTTTAGAGACGAATCGTCGCCACATAATTCTTATCTAGATCCACCCCCAGTAGCTCAACTAAATTCAATTATTGGGGAGGAAGAGAAGGAAATTACTGAGGGTGAGGAAAGGAAGATTCAAATAGAGGATGTACCTATTGTGAGAGAATATGTTGATGTGTTTCCGGAAGATTTACCTGGACATCCTCCAGAACGAGAAGTTAAGTTTTCCATTGATTTAATTCCTGGATCAAGGCCCATATCGAAGACCCCTTATAGAATGGCCACTGTGGAATTAGTTGAACTAAAGAAACAACTAGAGGAATTGAGTAATAAGGGATTTATTCGCCCTAGTGTTTCTCCTTGGGGAGCCCCTGTTCTTTTTGTTAAGAAGAAAGATGGATCTATGAGGTTGTGCATTGACTATAGGGAGATCAATGCTATAACAATAAAGAACAAGTATCCCCTACCTCGCATTGATGATTTGTTTGACCAACTGCATGGAGTTCAATACTTTTCAAAGATTGACCTTCGGTCTGGATACCATCAGTTGTGTGTGAAGAAGGAAGACGTTCCAAAGACAGCATTTCGAACAAGGTACGGGCATTACGAGTTTACAGTAATGCCTTTTGGATTGACTAATGCACCCTCTGTTTTCATGGATCTGATGAATAGAGTTTTCAAGGAATATCTTGATGACTTTGTAGTGGTATTTATTGATGATATCTTGGTATACTCCAAAAGCCACGAAGATCATGAAAATCACTTACGCATTATCCTGAAGACTCTTAGAAGACATGAATTATATGGTAAATTTAGCAAGTGTGAATTCCGGCTTCATGAGATTTCTTTTCTTGGCCATATTGTCTCTAAGGATGGAATTTCCGTTGATCCTTCTAAAACCAAGGCAATCCAAGAATGGCCAGCACCGACAAGTATAACTGAGGTACGCAGTTTTATTGGTTTACCAGGTTATTATCGACGTTTCGTCCAGAATTTTGCCAGATTGGCTTACCCATTGACAAAGCTCACACGTAAAGGGATTAAATTTGTCTGGACAAAAGAGTGTGAAGAATGTTTTTAAGAACTAAAGAGAAGATTAGTCAATGCCCCTGTATTGAATCTACCATTGGGGAATGATGGGTTTGTTATTTATAGTGATGCATCGAAGAAAGGACTTGGTTGTGCCCTTATGCAGAATGATAAGGTCATTGCCTATGCATCACGACAGCTAAAAATTCATGAGAAAAACTATCCTACTCATGATCTTGAGTTAGCAGCTGTGATCTTTGCTTTAAATATATGGAGACATTATCTCTATGGTGAAAAATGTGAGATTTATACTGATCACAAGAGTTTGAAGTATATTTTCACACAAAAAGAACTCAACATGAGGCAAAGGCGATGGCTTGAACTACTCAAGGATTATGATTGCACGATACATTACCACCCGGGAAAGGAAAACAAGGTGGAAGATGCTTTGAGTAGAAAAGACCATGGAGTTTTGAATGTGATGAGAATTGAAAGGGATCCAATTTTCTTGGATCTAGTGAAGATGGACATGGGAATAACTAGGGAAGGTGAAACATCAATGCTTTTTCAAATGGTTGCCAAACCATCATTACTAGAAAGTATTAAGAGTTCTCAGACCAATGATGAAGAATTTCAGAAGAAGATTAAAGATGTGAATGATGGAAGATTGAGGGACTTTGTGTATAAGGATGGAATTTTGAAATTCAGGAAGAGACTTTGTGTTCCCGATATAACGGATCTAAAAAGGGAATTGCTGGATGATGCTCATAGTTCCAATTTCTCTATACACCCTGGGAGCACAAAAATGTATAGAGATTTGAAGGAACATTTTTGGTGGGACAATATGAAGAGGGAGATTGCTGATTTTGTGTCGAGGTGTATGGTTTGTCAACAAGTGAAAGCTGGAAGGAAACATCCTGGTGGAGTATTGCAACCTCTTCCCATACCTGAGTGGAAATGGGATAATATTATGATGGACTTTGTCATGGGACTACCAAAGACTCCTAGAAGGAATGATGCAATATGGGTCATTGTTGATCGTCTTACTAAGTCAGCACATTTTCTGGCTATACGGGAGGATCTACCACTTGAACGTCTAGCAAGATTATATATTAATGAAGTTGTAAGACTTCATAGAGTACCCCTATCGATTGTTTCTGATCGTGATCCTCGTTTTACTTCAAGATTCTGGAAAAGTCTTCAAAAGGCCTTGGATACTGAACTTTGTTTGAGAACTGCCTATCACCCTCAAACAGATGGACAATCAGAACGGACTATTCAAACCTTAGAAGACATGTTGAGATCATGCTCTCTTGACTTTCAGGGTATGTGGGATCAATACTTACCACTGGTATAATTTTCCTATAACAATAGCTTCCATTCAAGCATTCAGATGGCACATTATGAAGCGTTATATGGAAAGAGATGTCGTGCACCAACCTGTTGGGATGACGTTGGTGAAATAAAACTTGTGGGACCAGAACTGGTGGAAGAAACAATGGAAAAGGTGAAGGTAATCCAAAATCACATCAAATCAGCTCAAAGTAGGCAGAAGAGCTATGCCGATAACAGAAGAAAGGTTTTGGAATTTCAGGTGGGAGATCATGTTTTCCTAAAGGTATCTCCATGGAAGGGAGTTATACGTTTTGGTAAGAAGGGTAAGTTGAGTCCCAGGTACATCGGACCTTTCGAAATTCTAGATCGTATTGGGGCTGTAGCTTATCGTTTGGCGATGCCCCCAAATCTCTCCAAAGTTCACGATGTTTTCCACGTATCTCTGTTGAGGAAATACATGCCTGACCCAACGCATGTACTCACCTATGAGGAATTAGAACTGGAACCCGATATTTCCTATTGTGAAGAGCCCGTCAGGATTCTTGATGTGAGGGAGCAGGTGCTGAGAAACCGGACGACTCGTCTGGTAAAGGTTTTGTGGAGAAATCATAAAATGGAAGAGGCAACGTGGGAACCTGAGGAACTTATGATGAAGAACCACCCGAGTCTTTTTATACCCTAGAAATTGCGAGGACGCAATTATTTGAAGGAGGTGAGAATGTAACACCCCAAGCTTCCACGGTATGTTTCCCTTCGAATAATGCAATAGCGTGTGTTGTACGCAACCTCGAGCTCTAACACACACCACAACTAATTAAACTAGCCGTTGTGAATAGTAATACCTACTTTTTGAAATTTTATAAATTTTATTTATCAAAATAGACTTCATCTTTGGATTCGGAATATCGAAATTAGCCTATGTTGAATTTTTGGTATTTTTCTGAGAACTTCGAATTTTTTATGAATAGTGAAAAATACTTAAAAACAACTTTTTAAATAAAAATAATGTATAGTGAAAAATTATACTATTTAGTAGTTTTAAAGTATAATTAGAATATATTTTTACCATTTTATCCAATGGTGGTCATTAGAATTAATTTAACACTGAAATCGGACATAAACAAATGCCAATATTTTGATATAAATTGTTTCTTAGAAACACGACATTTTTTGTAAGAGTGGGAATTAATTATAAAATTAATTAATGCAACTTATATGTTTGGAATTTTGTAAAATAGACATCATTTTTGAATTCGGAATATCAATTATAGCTTAGGGTGAAATTTTGGCTTTGTTCTGAAAAACTTCAATTTTTGATGAATAGTGAAACAACTAAGTGGTAGTTAAATAACTGATTTTTCATTTAAATGAAATATTACCACTTCTGTGATTTTATTTTCAAAAATCAGACATACATGGTTGTCATTAAGAAGTAAAATGTGGTTCAATGAGATTAAAATAAATTTTTGGTGAATAGTAACTTTTAAGTTCTTAATCGTGATTAGAGGTAATTAGTGTAGTTTAAGGTACAAATAATGTTTTAATAATATGAGATGAGAATGAAACTTGTCCTACTCCTATTGGATGAGTCATGGCCGACCAAGACAACCCATGGGTCAACTTGGGGACCCCATGGAGCCACTTTAGTTGGAAAATGACATTAATATATATTTATTTAATGTTAAAAGTAAATTGACACAAACATGAGTTGTCTTAATAAAATAGTTTTTTAGTGGGGTTACACAAGTCCAAATTTTGATTATAAATATTCATTAGAAATCTAAAAATATTTCCTACATCATAGTATTTTTTTATAATTTTTAGACATTAAATAAATTAAATTACTTATGACATCATTATGATGCGGCGATGACCTCATTATTTAACCATTTAAATAAAATGAGAAGATAATGCAAAATCCAAGGCTTACACTTGTCCAAATCCTATTGGATGAAGATATTTCGAACCCTTATCACCTTAGCGACGAATTATATAAGTGTGGGACCTTTAGAATCCGAAAATCATGGTATAATAATGTAACATTTCAATCTTTCCAAAAGAGCCCCTCCTCTCCTCTTATAAAAGGCCCCCACCTCTATCACCTTATTCACACTTTCAAGCCTTTTGGTTCGGCCAACCTCTGCCCAAATACTCTCCCAACATTTCTCCCTTCATCCTAGAAGCTTTACTTTAGTCAGAAAGCTATCCTAATGAGTCCTTTTGATCAAATCAAAAGGAAGAACCCGAAGAAGAGGTAACATTTTCATCACCCTCTTTCATGTTTCCTTCTTCTTCCACTCCCTCTTTGTCTATTATTTAAATTATAAAATTATAACTCCAGTATATTCTATATACTGTGATGTTATTATAAATATGTAACAACCATATTCAGTATTCTACCCATCATTTGAATGACATGTCACCATACGTGCGTACGTACGGCTTACCGTCTCCACGTCGTGGTGTAATTGTTATTCAATATATTATTATTTAGATGGGTATAATAATGATATGTAATTCATGTAAATAATAAATATAACATGATAATGATTCTGTATATATGATATACTATCCAATTATATATTATTTTAATATCAAAATAATGATATTGTCGCTCGTGCGTACGTACGGACTACCGTCTCCACGAACGCGATGAGATTCATTCTCCGTCGTATCCATTCAAGTATAATTATCATTTGATAATTTAAAAATAATTTTTAAGGACATGATATCATTCTGGATATGAATAAGATACAACCTATCCATGAAAAACATGACTTACATAACAAAACATATAAGAAAAAGAGTAAGTTAACACTCGAAACAACGATAAATCTAAAATATTGTTAACAAAGCAACGTTAAAAGATCATATATGATATCATATGAATTTAAATGATTCTCGTATAATTTAATAACAATTATTTCACCATTATACAGGATGTTAACCTACCCCAACCAAGGAAAAGTACAAGGTAAGGGTTTACTTCACAACCTCTTCATTATCCAAGGTTGTTTATACATAATTATCTACTGGGACCTCGTTATCATCCACATCCATGTTTCTTCAAAATGTATTTCAAAACATTTTTATTATTTACAAGAATATGGGTTAAAGTCATTTATACCCTTTTTGACTTTTTATAAGAGGAATATTTCCGTTGTTTTCAAAACAAGGTCCTTTTTAACCTTTTCGACGGAATTGAGGTAAGAATATTTTTTTAACTTATACGGCGGGTGCGGTTATTTTCCGCCGTTATAAAATCTTCAAAGCTTTCCTTACAAGATTATAATAATATTTTCAAGAAAATGTTTTTTTTTATATGGCTCTTAAATGATTTCAAAAATAGAAATAGATATTTCTCTAAAAAGTGTTTTTATTTCATCTATGTCAACATCCTTTGATGGATTTTACGCTTATTTGAAGTTGATTTATTATAATACAAAACTTCTATATTGTATTGAAGGTTTTTGTGATATGTTTGACTGTGGATGTGCTATTTTATACCATTCAAAGTTTATGGTGAAATTATTGACATTTCGTATGCTAGTTTTAATACGAATGTTTATGTTATGTTTAAACCTTTTCATATGGGAATACATTGGACTTAATATGTGACGGGTGGAGCCCGCTATAGCTCCTCGATGCATCGGTAGGTCTCATGAGACAAACTAGTGTCTTGGCACAAGGCCTTGACAAAATCTTATTTGTATTCTTGGCACGAGGCCTTGGCTATGTGGTTATGATAGTCTGGCATTATGCATTCCAACATTATGAAAGTGGTTAGTGATTTTGCATGTGATTATTCGATTAGTAGAATATCCATGTGAATGAGTAAATGGCGTTATTTCATTTTACTTTTTCCATATTATGTTGATATTCAAGTTTAAAAGGCTTTTGTTTTAGTTATACATTGCCTTAAATGTTTATTTTTATTTATGAAAGTTTCCGCTATATTGTTATCCTTACTGGGCATTTGAGCTCACCCCTTTTCTATGTTTTATTTTTCCCAGGAAGTGAAGAAGTAAATTATGAATGACCTGCATGGATATTATGAGGGGATAATAGTGTGGACTGTGGAGACATTATGTTGTTGTAGTAGTTTTTCATTTTATGATGTAATGTAAAACTTATGAATGTATCTAGTATTTCCAAGGCTACTAAACTAATCGGTCTTTCGAGACTTGATCTTTTGTGATCATGCCAATGTTACGAAGTAATGCACCGGCTCTGGGTAGCTGGGGTCGGGGCGTTACAGAAGGCGGGACTCGGGGGTCATTATCTCCCTTCTCACATTGTCGGCCCAGGAGGGGTACACTTTGTGGGGAGGGGGTCATGATAGAGTGGTATCAGAGGCTTTGGATGAGAGATAGGATGGAGTTTGGAGTTTGGAAAAGGTGAGGTTGCATGGGTTGGTAGGGCAACGGTGACATTCATGCTTGGAAAGTGAGGTAAACACTGAAGACTAGCTGAGACATGGGCGTTTAGGGCCTTGTATGATCTGATGTACAGACCTTTACGTTTATAGTGGCTACTAAACAAGGTGATACTTGTTGTAGGGTAGATACCCAGGAAAGGATCATGCATCATTCGTCTTTGTGCCTGTGTTTGAATGGGTAGACCTTGGGATTGGTTATCCTAAAATGAATAAAAGAAAACAATTAATTAATTAATGTTGAGTCTTCCATATTCCAGGTTTAGGATCTCTAAGTGTTTTTTTATTTTGTAGGTATGGCCCCAGGTCGACGTCCTCATCAGGATCGCATAGAATATGTACATGGGGCTATTCCAGAAGTTCGACGTAGGGTAGAGGTTGACGATGAAGACACATAGAAGAATACACTCCGAGAATTTTAGTTCCAGAGTCTGCAGAAGTACGAGAGCTCCATTTTAGATGCAGTCATGGAAGACTGGTTGGAGGAGGTAGAGATAGGATTCAGTTCGATCCGTTCTTGGAAAGAGCACTCGGTGTCCTTAGCTGTGACGATGCTGCATGGAGTAGCAAGGCAGTTGTGGTTCTTGTTTTTCTGGGATCATTGGGGGTCAGCGATCTCATGGGAGGAGTTCTGAGACAAGTTTAGAGTCGAGTTCCTTTCCTCGACTGCGAAGGTGTCCAGTTTCCAGGAGCTTCTTACCCTTTTACAGGGGAGCTCTACTATTCGAGAGTTTGGAATCTGTTTCTGGAACCTTTTACGGTATGCTTCAGACCTGTTACCAGATGAGGAGGCCAGGGCGAGGCATTTCGAGGAGGCTTTGCATGTATAGATCCAGCGCCAGGTCACCCCATTTATGCTGAAGACATATCTTGAGGTGCTGGTGAGGGTAGAGGTTGTCGAGAGTACTTTGGACAGGACATGATCATCACGAGAGGGGGATCATCATGATCCCTCACAAAGTAAGGCTGTGGTCCGGGGTTCCCGATTTTCAGGGCAGAAGAGTTTTTGTTCAGCAAGGGGTAGGTCCCAGCCCTTCACATCTCGTTTCACTAGAGGTAGAAAATCTCAGGCCTATGTCAAGGGATCAGGCACTTGTTTTTCTTGTGGTGGTCATGGCCATCAGCAGCAGGAGTGCCCGACCTTTCCGAGTGGTCATCGTGCACTGGGCGCTACGCTTCAGGTTCCTCCGTTGAGTCAGTTCCAGCCGAGGCAGCAACAGCCAGTTGCACCAACTTTAGATTAGTAGAGGGTAGATGTGGAAGTCATAGGACATCCCCATGATTCTCCCCATCCTCAGAGAGCAGATCTCGGCCGTGGTGGTGGTCGTCATCAGGGTTAGAGAGGCTGTGGAGGAGGTCGTGGTCAGCTTCATGCTCTAGGGTTGCCCGCACCAGACAAGCCAGATGTCGTTCGAGGTACCCTTTTCTTGTTTTCTACCTTGGTGTATTCCTTGTTTGATTCAGGAGTGACACACTCCTTCATATCACCTACCCTTTTCTATGCTTTGGGACTTGAGGTGGAGATTCTTCCAGTTCCCTTGACGTTTACTATGCCAGTAAGAGGTCGAGCTAGCTTGTTTGAAGTATGTAGAGACTGTGATCTAGTGTTGGGGCAACACCGCTCTTGGGGAGAATTCCTATGTTTACGGATAGAACTATATGATGTCATCCTCGGCATGGATTGGTTGTATTCGGTGAAGGATATCATGGATTGCTTCAGGAAGAAGGTCGTTTTGTTTGGTGTGGATGGAGATCAAGTGGTGTTTGTTGGTGATCAATATCCTCGAATGGGTGATAGGCACGTTCCATCCTTATCGTCCATAATGGCCGAGATGATGCTAAGTTATTTAGAGGTTCAGCCGTTAGCATTTCCTCAGATCGTAGAGGAGTACCCTGATGTCTTTCAAGAAGAGGTTGTAGACTTACCCCCTCGATGAGAGATCTAATTCGGGATTGAGCTATATCTAGGAGTGCCTCCTATCTATATGTCTCCCTATATGATGACCCCTTTTGAGTTGCTAGAGCTATGTATAAAACTTGATGGTCTGTTGCAGTGCGGTTTTATTCGTCCAAGTGTGTCACCATGGGGTGCACCAATTTTGTTTATGAAGAAGGCCGATGACAGTTTGCAGTTATGTGTCGATTATCATTGCTTAAAAAAAGTGACAGTAAAGAATCCCTATCATCTTCTGCGGATTTATGACTTATTCGATCAACTAAAGGGTTCATGTTGGTTCTCAAGGATCGACTTGCGGTCAGGATATCATCATATGCGTGTGAAGGATGAGGATATTCTTAAGACTGTTTTCCATTGTCGTCATGGGCATTATGAGTTCGTTGTAATGCCATTTGGCATGACAAATTCTCTAGATGTGTTCATGGTAATGATGAATGTTGTGTTCCGTGAGTTCCTAGAAAAGTTCGTGGTAGTTTTCATCAAAGACATCCTCGTGTACTCCACGTCTGAGGAGGAGCATGTAGAGAATCTACAAGCTATTTTGGGAGTTCTTTGTCGACATCAGTTGTTCAGGAAGTTGTTGAAGTGTGAGTTTTGGGCTTGAGAAGTCTGTTTCTTGGGGCATGTTGTGTCCCAATAGGGAGTAGTTGTCGATCCATCGAAGATTGAAGTAGTTGTGTCTTGGGAAGCCCCCAATATAGTGTCAGAGGTGTGAAGTTTCCTTGGTCTTGCAGGATACTAAAGAAGATTCGTAGAAAATTTCTCACGAGTTGCAACTCCTCTAACAGATTTAACTAGGAAGGTTCTGGCATTCATATGGACCAATCAGTGTCAGGAAACTTTCGAGTATCTAAAAGAAAAGCTAGTAAGTGCTCTAGTCTTTTGTCTTCCAACTGAGAGAGTTCAGTTTGATGTTTTATGTGATGCTTCACATCTGGGGTTAGGTTGTGTTCTCATGCATCAGAGATCAGTTGTTTCTTATGGGTCTCATCAGTTGCGTCCCCATGAACGCAACTATGCCACCAATGATCTTGAGTTTGGTACTCGTGGTGTTTTCTCTGAAGTTGTGGAGACATTACCTCATTGGTGAGCACTTCATGGTTTTACCGATCATAAGAGTTTGAGGTATGTTTTCTCCCAGCATGAATTGAACTTGCGACAGTGTTGGTGGATGGAGTTCTTATAGGAATAATACTTTGAAATATCATATACACCTAGAAAAGGAAACTTTGTAGATGATGCGCTGAGCAGAAAGTCACGTAGTGATGCTGTGTGTGAATATGATGATTCATGGAGAGTACTGGAAGAATAGTTAGCTTTTAATCTTAATATGGAATAAGTTGGAGGTAGAGGTTTTCTTTTCCAAATGATGGTGTAGTCATCCCTAATGGAGAAGGTGGAAGAGTCCCAGTTGGGTGATCTAGAGGTGGAAGTCAAGAGAGACCGAGCTGTTTGTTGTGAGGCCCCTGATGGTTGTACTGAAGATGAACAACACTGAGTGTTGTATCATGGTAGGCATGTTGTCCCTTTTTCAATGCGCAAGACGGTTCTCAGAGAGTTCCATAGTTCACTTTTAGTAGTACATCCTGGGGTGACAAATATGTACCGATCCTTGAGGATCCAATTTTGGTGGCTTGGGTTGAAGCGTGCGGTTGCAGAGTTTGTGTCTCGATGTTTAGTCTTCCAGAAGGTGAAGGCTGAACGCCATATTCTTGGTGCTCTTCTCCATCCATTAGAGATTCCTCAGTGGAAGTGGGAGGACATCTCAATGAACTTTTTTACTAGATAACCTCAAGATCCGGGAGGATATGATGCTATTTGGGTGGTAGTGGATCATTTAACAAATTCGGCCCACTTCATAGCGATCAAGGAGTCGAGCTCAGTGGAAGTTTTGTCGAGACAGTATCTGGAGGTGGTGGTGAGACTTCTCAGAGTCCCTAGGATGATCATTTCTGATTGGAATCCTCATTTTACCTCCAGGGTGTTGAGAGGTCTCCAACATGCTTTTGGTTCTCAATTATTCCTTAGCAATGCTTTTCATCTTCAAACAGATGGTCAGATAGAGCGAACCATCCAGACTCTTGAAGACATGTTACGCTATTGTGTTATCGATTTTAGAGTTTCATGGATGAGGAACTTACCCTTGGTGGAATTCTCATATAATAATATTTTTCACTGCACCATCATTATAGCGTCGTTTGAAGCCTTGTATAGCTGGCCTTACCGTTCTCCATTGTGCTGGACTGGGGTCGGAGAGTCAGAAATTCTCGGACCGGAACTAGTGCAGAATACAACAGAGATGGATCAGGTGATTCATGAGAGGATGAAGACAGCGCAAGATCGTCAGAAATAATATGCCGATCAAAGAAGGATACCCTTAGAGTTTAATGTTGGGGATCATGTGTTTCTGAAGGCGACTCCCCATTATGGGCAGTGAAGGGTTGGTCATGGGAGTAAGCTTTCTCTCCGGTTTGTTGGGCCTTTCGAGGTGTTATCTCATATTGGGGTTGTGGCGTATCGAGTAGCACTTCCCCTAAAAATGAGTCAGATACATGATGTTTTCCACGTATCGCAGCTCCGTTGTTATCTTCATGATGACTCTCACATCATTGATTGGGGAGAGATCGATGTCGACGATGATGCAACCTTTGAGGAGTGACCTGTGGAGATCCAAGACCGCAGGGATAAGGTGTTGTGCAGGCGTTCTATTCCCTTATTTCATGTCTTGTGGCGACACGGTGGCTTGCAGGAGAGTACCTGGGAACGTGAGTCATAGATGTGTGTCCATTACCCAGATTTTTTTGATGTTTGACTCTCTTCATGTATTTTTGTAACTTTTGTGGTTGTGGAACTTTCATGTTTATGAGATGGCACCCTTTGTTGCTTTGGTGGCTTTCTCTCCTTTAAGAGGTATCTTGATGGGCAGTTGTTCAGACCCTACTTCGTTTTCTCTTTAGGTGGGGTTTGGATTCTCGAGGATGAGAATGTTTTGAGAGGAATCTAATGTGATGGATCGGACCTCTCCGGTCCATTCCTTTGTGAAAATGTGGTGTTAGAGGTGTTTTGGAAGGTCAAGGTGAATTGGGGGTGCGTTTGGGTGGACTTTTAAGGAAAGCTAAAGTGAAATAGATTTCACACGGTTGGTGCATAGTTTTCCTAAACTGTGTGGCCAAACCGTGCAAGGTTAGTGTTGGAGACAGTGGCTAACGCACAGTTAGTGCATGGTTTGTCTAACCGTGCGGACTAACCGTGCGAGGAGTGTTTGGAGAGGCAGAAGCTAACGCACAGTTAGCGCACGGTTTGTTATACCGTGTGGACTAACCTTGTGGGCACTTAAAGTTAGATCCTAAAATTGTGGATCTAACTCGTTTTGACTTTAATCACCTCATTTAAGCCCTTAAGGGGATATAACTCGGGATTAATCTCCCTTGAAGGTTAGAAAACCTCTCTCAAGAGTTTTGGAGGCGATCTGGTGGCTTCTCTTCACGAATAGAAGCCGCTTTCTTGAGGTATGTGATCATTCTTGGTTGGTTTCTTAGATCTACTCCTCCTCTTCTCTCAGTTTCTTAGATCTACGCCCATTAGGGGTAGATCTAAGTGTGTGGATGCCAAATATGATGAGCTTTGTTCTTGATCTTTCTAGGAGGAGAGATCCACTACAATAGAATCACCATTTAGCGGTGGTTTTTTTTTTGCGTTTAGTAGTGGTTTAAACTGCTGCTAATTTGTTTGGCGGCGGTTTACAGAAACCAACGCGTAATAGGGAGTCACCAATCTATTAGCGGCGGTTATTTGCGTTTAGCGGCGGTTTTAGGAAAGCATCGTCGCTGCCTCATTTCGTGGCAGTTTTTCTGAATTTAGCGGCGGTTTTACGAGCCCCGGATATCACTTTATTCGCGGTGGTTATAACCGCCGCGAATAAACTCAAATTCCAGCAGTCATAAAACCACCGCTAAAGTCACAGTTACCACTGCGGAATAAGGCAGCCACGATGCTTCTATTTAGCGGCAGTTATAACTGCTGCTAAATGTAAATTTTATTTTACGTTTAGCGGCAGATTTCACTATTTAGCAGCGGTGTAAACCGCCGCTAAACCACTGCGAATATGCATGTAGCGGCGGTTAAAATCGCCGCGAAAAGTTGCCCAGAATAAAAAAAATACTTTTTTGCTTCTGCTCCACCACTGCCCTGAAAAAAAAATAAAACCAGAAATCAAAAAAAACAATATGGTGGTAAATGACGGTTGGGTGTGTATAGAAATCACAAAAAACAATATGTTCATATACATATAGATAATCAAACAGTATCCCAACCTATAGGTTTCAACCAAATAATGAACAACCCAATAGTAACACTTTTGTTGCTACCGCTATATACAAACCCACACAACAGATACTTCCAAAGAATAATCTAGTCACTTTTTATTTAACCACGTTCTATTCATTTATTCAAGGGATTCACAGTATATATTCTATTACTAACAAAAAATAAAATCTCTAACCAACTCAAAAATGAATTAAAACCATTCATGTAGTCCCACTGCACAACACCACCAATGCCACATTGCAGACCCCATACAGAAGCATGTCTGATGGACATAGTACAACCAAAGTTAGTTCAACTGCCTACAAGTTCTTCCATTCAAAAATCAATCCCACAAACATAGATAGAATTGTCGCTTCAATTCACAAACATTCCACATAAACCATAAAACCCAACCATAACACACATTACATGACCACACCCATCAAACAGGGGTAAATTCAGATTTAGCCAACAATGTTCTTGAATTACATTTTTTTACTAGGGTATCACATAATGGTTCTTATTCCTCGAGAATCCATTTAATTAACCATGTGTACATGATTAATCAATTTCCACATTACAAAATTTTCCCCCAACATTATAACCAATAAAAATATTAATAGTTTGTAAGAAAAGACCACCAATTGCCATGATTTTTATAAGGCGCACATCCAAAACAAGTCAGAACAATAAAAAAGATAACAAGTAGAAATAGTAAATGTACTATAACCCCTACTAAGGAGGAAGGACTCTTTCCACACCTTGGGAGAAGGAAAAGAATCCACTGGAAATTAGTGGCTCTTGGCTTAAGAATGAGTTAGATCCTAATAACAAGTGATATAATTTCAATGTGCTGGATAAAACAGATCATGGATTGACCATGCTATTTGAATATCTCAAATCTCCGAGGACATTAGGAAATTAAATATATAAAAAATATCCTTCAAAAAACTCTTTAAAACACCCAAACATAGCATCAAACTCGGTTTTTTGAAAACATATAACTATAAAATTAGAGAGGTGACTTCAAAATACTTGAAATACGTGTTGTGGTCAACACCACGTATCATTAATTTAATTTCTCAAAATTTACGGGTGATTTCGGTTTCGAGAAACAATAATTCTCCTTGAATGAAGTGGAAAAAGATTTAAGCAAAGTCAAACTCAATAGGTAACATATTTTTTGTTAAAAGAAAATCATAAGGGAGAGACTGGGATGTCTGGGGAAAACATTAAATGACTCACTGATGGGTGTCTCATTGATACCCTATCCCTGATGCCATGACATTGTCACCCTAGAACCAACACCCTAGCATCGATGCCCTAGAACTGATTCCATGTGAGCAACACCCTTGTACCGATGCCCCGAAACTGACACCATGGCACTGACACTGACGCCCATGACTCATCGACACTGACACCCTTGACTCACCGACACCAAATCACTGAGTCACTGATAGGATAAGTCACTGAAAACCTGACTCATTGACAGGCTGACTCATGGATAGTTAAAAACTGTATTTTTGAAAAACTCCTAGAATGAGTGAAAAACATCCCCTAGAACACCCTAATCACTGAAGTTTCACAATGTAATTAATCTAAGAGGTTTACTCCATTACATCATATAGCTCTCAAAACAGCCTCAACCTATAGAATGAAAAACTACCCAAGAAGAGAGCGGTCTGAACAACCACCCTGTAACATAACTATCAGGTATAAACCACCATGATTTGTTCTAAAGATGGAATGAAAACCTCGACATCCCAAAACCCCCCTTCAATAGTTATCTTTCTCCAAAACAATTGTGTAATCCCCAAGGCCCCACACTACACCTAACAACCATGTAATAACATATGGTCACACCATCTAGACACATGGATTAGAGAGATCCTTCCTCCATTTCAAGATACAGAATATCTTATTTCAAAACAAGGTCAGATATCACTTCAATGAAAATTAAAAAATTAAAACATCAATGTAATTCTCAGAACATCAACTCAATACAGATTAGTGTACTAGGAATGCATATTCGCTTCTCACTCCCTAGTACTCTCCTCGTGGAAAACATTCCTCCAAAACACGTGATCCAAATGAATCATCCCTCCACAGAGCACTTTATCCTTACGATCCTCGATTATTAATAGTTTTTCAATGAACATTTCATCATTATCAACATCCGGATCTCCCAAGTATCAGACGTGAGAGGTATCATGTAGATACTGATAGATCTGGGTGTCTTGGAAAACATCATGGATCCTCCCCAAATGAGTTGTAAATTCCAGCTGATATTCCACCACACCGACTCACCCAAACACTTAGAAAGGTATAATGAACATGAAAGAGTTATTTCTCTCCTTACTAAACATTTTATACCCAGAGCTGCATTCATCATATCTTGCATGATATCAAAATTCTCTGTTGTGCTCTGCACTAAATCTGGGCCAAGAACACCTGTCTTCCCAATGCCTATCTAGAACAATGCTTAACAACACGACCTTCCATAGAAGTCATAAAATGGCCATTCTAATGGTATAGTGATAACTATTGTTGTATAAAACTCTACTACATGCAACTGTTTCTCCCACATCAACAATGGGTTTAACTCCTAGTCATCCGAAATCTCGACTACCAATTCAAACATAGACCCAAATGGAAAGATATATACCACACTTGAGAAATAAAGACATAAAAAGATACATAAAAAATCAATAAAATGCATAAAAAGAAACATGAGAAATCAAGGAAATTTTAGGACATGAAAATGTGTGGTGGAAAATATGTGCCAAAAATGTTACATATACAAACCAACTGTTTCCATTTTTGTTTAACACATCAACAATACAACTACTCAGGGTCCGATGATGCATCCTCACCCTCTCCACCTTCATTTCTACTTTGTGTTATCACCTGTAAGAACATTATATTGAAAATTAAATACGGTTACATATTTATATTAAAACTTAAAACCAATAAAAGTTAGAAAACTAAATGATTTTTATTTTTTTTTTGATTTACCTGCATACCACCAATCAATGCACTCCCACTGAGGGAATATCTGCTCATCTACTGACGTATTTCAGTCAACTCTTTCTTCAATGTAGATATCTGATCCCCCTACTGGTGAACTGTGTTTCGTAAAGAAACAATCTCTTTCTTAGCATCTCCGGGTATGGGCTGACTAAAGTCAGGAGTATATGCAGCAGATATCCCTGGTGTCCTGTTAAAAACCTTAGATGGCATGGGTCCCAAACCCATCCCACACACTCTCCCAGGATGCTCCTTCCTAAGGACTTTAGCAACCGGGTCATCCTGGGAGACAGAGTAGGAATGCGTAGGATTGGCATCCCATAGTTCTTTAATTTTGACCTATAAATCAAATATCAATATATATTAACACTGTAAAAACTGATAATAAGTTATTATGATAAAAAATTGACTTCATACCCCAACTTCTTTAGCAGGATCATTAACAAAACATCCATCTGAATTCTTGTGAACATTAAACCATAGTTCAGTTCTGGATACTTCATGGCCTAAACTCTGTGACTGCATTAATCAAAGATAAATCAACAATTCAATATATTAAACATATAATATTGTCTTATAAATAATTAAACTAATTAATAGATTACCAATGTCATTCGACTTCTAGAAAAACTTTTTGAGCCCGCAGTGTGCAAGATGACTTGCTTCGCTCGGTTTGACGCATTTTGTCTTAAGAGATCTTGAAATAAATAAAATTCCATTTAATACTGATGTATTAAATTTCATGTACTTTTCATATACATGTATAAATGTAAAATAAAGATAATATAATAATATATATATTTCAACACCATCCGCTTCTGATCCCGATTCTTGTCAACAAACACTTTCCACTGCTCTTCGGTACCCTATTGGGTATCTTCTATGACATTTGCAGCGCGGTCAACAAAGAATCATAGATATCACACCACAATCTCCATTTAAAATCTTTCAACTACTTACTTATATTTTTCAGCGTCCACTTTCGTACTATCACATCAGCAATGGTAAAGTGGAAGAACATATGTATACAAAAATTCATTTTGAACATATTAGTAACATGACATTAAATTAAACCATAATGTAATAAATTTACCTTGATTTTATATTCAAACACTTCATTTTCCAGTTTGGAGGCATATGTCTCCAATTTTCATATGAAATGGGAAGGGAAATGGGCTCCGCTGCCAGCTGGACTAGAATCTGGCCAAGTAACCCCGCGACATCATCTGTAGGGCCCCCGTAAGAAAAAAATGGCACAAAAATATTCTCGCTATTCAGATTCCAAACATCTAAACTTTTTATGTTTTTCTCCATGGTTGCATTTTTGTCATCTTCAATGAGAAAAAAATTAGTACAAACAAAATTCAATAAATTTATTTAATTAAAATTTGTACCTATAATAGTGACACTCCAGTATGTCAGGGATGAACTGGAAGGGGCGCATTGCTGCCCCACTACTGAGGCTCCTGAAGGGGGAGTCGATGACTCATCCTCTACTGGGACATCCACATATGGTGTGAGAGATGGTGCATGGGGAGATGGTGCAGGGGTGTTGGCAGCTGGTGCCTCAGATGTCGTGGGGAGGGAGCCAGATGGATAGTCATCTGTCGCAGAACTGGATGAAATAATGTACCACTTCTTCCTTTGAATTCCTGTCATTTAATCAAATAAAATTAAGTTTAGAATATATATTTCAAAAAAATTATGCAGAAAAATAAAATTAAAAATGATAATAGATGGAGTACTAACAGAAAAAAATATATATAACAATGATAATGAATGACTGTAGAAATGAAACAAGTGGTTGCTGAATAAATAAATAATTGTACATACAATCATTTTCCCCTTCAATCATGTCGGTTTTCTACTCTATTGCTTCATCCACTTCATTCATCCTTGCTAGACTAATAGTTTCAATATCATGATGGAAAAATAATTCTGATTCCTGTTGCTGATTAAATTCAATTTCAGAGGTCAAATTTTCCACTTCATCACCCATATCATACAAATATCTTTGTATTACGTGAGAAACTACACTCCACCCTTCATCGGCAACATCATTCACATAATATACCATTTTTTATTACGATGCTAAGATATATGGATCATGCAGTTCATGATCACCAACATCCATCAAGCGAGAGAAGTTCATAGAAGTAAATTGCAAGGAATCTCTTTTAACACCTCTGATAATATCGACCCATTTTCATTTGAATAAAACAACCAAAAAATATCTGTGGTATTTTAATTCAATAATATCATGCAACTTTCCATAGTATTCCACTTCAGAAAATGTAAATATACCACTATTCTGTGTTCTCAAACCCACTTCTCGATCGACTGTACGAAATCTTAAGTCATTCACATTATAAGTGTCGAACTTTCTAACTTCTTTTAGAGGACCTCTAGCAAGAAACGTCAAATATTATGACACCTCTGCTCGAGTATCAGTATTCATGATCTGAAAAAAGAAATATACTTTATTAGATTTACAAAATGTATGTGTCAAACTGATATTCGTATTTATTGCAATATTTATGAACTTACACGTCGTGAAAACCATTCTAAAAGCTCTTTAATAACAGCTTTCGTTATATCTTTCTCATTTCGTGTTCAGCCTCTCATTCGTCTCTTTGTTTGTATCCTCAAATCTTCAATAAATGGATCTTCAATTTCACTATTCAGCAGCACATATCATTGTGTCTTTAATAATTCCAATTCAGTCAGTGTCACATTTGAGGTCCTCCCAACTGATCGGCCAATAGCAGGAAATATTTTGGATTTCTGACGTATTTGAGATTGAGTCGATGTGTCGTCAACATGTCCAACTCGATTAAATCTTTTCTAAATATCATCCATGTATCGAGAACAAAAGGTAAGACACTCCTCATCCACGTAGCCTTCAGCAATTGAGCCTTCTGGTTTAGCTTTATTTCTCGCGTATGATTTCAAATTCCCAAGATAACTGTGAAATAAAATAAACATAATTATTAATTTAATTAAGTACCAAAAATTGTTTACTTAACTGGAAAACATATAAATAAAGTACCTATAAATTGGATACATCCATAAATAATGAACAGGGCCTCCTAATTTAGCTTCCTCAACCAAATGCACAGTTAAATGCATCATTACAGTAAAAAAGGACATAGGAAAGATCATCTCCATTGTGAAAAGGGTCAATACAAACCTTTCCTGGAGGTTGTCAAGCTGAAATGGATGTAGATATTTCTCACATAGTTTTCTGAAAAATGTGCAGAACTGGAGTACAATAGCAGTAATTTTTTCACGTAATAATGTATGCAATGCGAATGGTAGTAACTGTTGTAACAAAATATGTGAATCGTGTCTTTTCAATCCATGTAACTTATGATTCTTCAAGTCAACACACCTCAAGATGTTACTTGAATACCCATCAGATACCTTAACATTATTTAACATTCGAAGGAATTTATCTTTATCCCTATTTTTCATTGCAAAAATTTCTGGAGGATACTTTTCATTCTCATCTGGCCAGAGATCACGTTTTATGTTCATTGCTTGTAAGTCTTTGCGAGAATTGAGATGATCCTTCGACTTTCCATGATCATTAAGCAATGTAAAAATCAAATTGTCATAGAAATTCTTCTCAATATGCATCACATAAAGATTATGCCGCAAAAAATTAAATTCCCAATACGGAAGTTTGAAGAATATACTTTTTTTCTTCCATTGTTGCATTCTAGTTTCGCTTGACGATGCACTTCGGACCCGTTTTCCGCTATCATTCAAATGATGAACCTTCCCAAATTATGTTTCAACATTTTCAAGTTGTGTCAATATTTCAAAACCATTTAACAACTTTGGAGGTGGTCTACGATCAATGGAACCATTAAATTTTGATCTGTTTAGCTGAAATCTATGAGATGCATCGAGAAATCTTCGATGACACAAGAAGCACCATTTTCTACAGTGAGGTAGCCGTTTGGGCTCAAAATCAAAGTTATAAATGGGACAAGCCAAACCCGTGTATGTGTTCTAACCAGATAAATTCCCAAGACCAGGGAAGTCACTAATGGTCCACATTAAAGCAGCATGCATTTTGAACATTATTTTAGAAGAAGCATCAAATGTCTCAACAATGTTGCTCCATAACTCCTGCAATTCGTCAATCAAAGGCCGCGAGTATACATCAATATCATTTCCAGGCATTTGTTTTCTAGGAATAATCATCTAAAGGATAAAAGATGTTTGTTGCGTACACATCCATGGAAGCAAATTATAAGGGATCAAAACAACTGGCCAAATGCTATAATTGGTACTCAAAGTCCCAAATGGGTTGAATCCATCGGCAGCCAATCCCAATCGAACATTCCCAGGATCAGCTAAGAAATAGAGATGTAATGAATCAAATGTCTTCCACGATTGGGAATCTTGTGGATGTCTCATTAACCCATCATTGTTATTATCTACAGAATGCCACTTCATGTGTTTGGTGGTTTTTGATGACATGAATAATCTTTGCAATCGAGGCTTCAAAGGAATGTAACACAAAACCTTTGCAAGTGTGCTCCTTTTCTTCTTCTCCATGAAATTACATTCATTCAGACTTCAAACATCACCCTTTTCTTGCAATCTAGAAGAAGAACATTTCTTGAAATTCTGTCTACTTGAATCCTCTCCCCAATAAAGCATACAGTCATTGGGACACGCATGTATTTTTGTATAATTTAAACCAAGCTTGCTAACAACTTTTTTAATATCATAAAAAGATTCTGAGATTTTTGCTTCAGGAAATGCATCACGAATCAATTCCAATATCATGGACATTTCATTATTTGTAATTCCACATAGACATTTGATATGGTGAAACTTCAGCAGAAATGAAAGATTTGAATATTTCAAACACCCACTATAAAACTCTTGATTTTCCTCATCAACTAAATCATGAAACGCATTTTACTCAGTGAAGTTTTCTCTTACATTTGGCTCCACAGAATCAAGAGGAAGATCCAATGATATGTGAAAATCTTGATCTGCATGTGTTACAGTCTCAAAAACATCACTTGTCACGTTGCAATTTGTAGTGCCCTCTTCTGGTTGTTCTAATATGTTTTGATGCTGATAGTGGTGTCTTGCAGTGTCGAATGCATTATTTTTAGGTTTTTCATTTCATTTTCCGTTATCGACGAACTTGGTACCTCATTATGCGTATTAACATCATTTCTCAATCTTTCTGTAACGTTCGATTCTCCATGCCAAATCCAACACAAATATTGAGCAGGGAATTTATTTAGTATTAAATGTTCATAAGACTCATCTCTCTTCAACCATGTTCTAAATTTACATTTAAAACATGGATATTTTATTCTTCCTTCAACGGGTTGATTAGAAATTGAAAAATATAAAAAATCATTCAAACCCTTAACATACTGAGGTGTGTTCCTCAGTAATGTGATCCAGCTTTTATCCATGTATATCACAATGTGCCTACACAAAAAACAAGGAATCAAACATGAGACATCTTCTATAACCCCATCATAAAAAAAATGATGAACAAAATTTCCATAATAGAGAAAAATTCAAGGATATATCATGAAATGGGTCTCAAAATTCCTCAAATTCCCTAAACTAGAAGCAAAAATGGATGAACTCTTTCTATAAGAATGGGCCTTTTCATCATGTTATGGTTTATCCTGCCTCTACTCCTTGCACATTGGATTCTCTTCATTCCCACTGTTAATTTTTTACATACCTGATAAAACTAAGTAATTAAAAACCATCTATTTCCAAGAATATTTAGCTTCCATTCACATGTCCCTAGTGACAACCTCCAAAATGGATGTTATACCCAAAGAAATTAGAGATGTACCAAGGTCTAGGTGAAGACCATCACCAAAGAAATGATCTTTCTCATAATTGATGACCCCTATCTTTGGAGAATATATAACAAACCTTGAAAGGTTATTGACATACTCCCATACTGATCTGTCACCAATAAAAAGTCTCATGAGCTTAGTCTATTCCTCTACATTCATTCCCTTAGGAAATAACCATTAAAAATCAATCTTGATGAGATTCCAATTCATACATTCATGAAGTTAAGAAGGTACAACTGACTCCCACAAGACTCTACTGAAACTATAAATCCAGTTCTAAAAAATTCTCACACACAAAGTATCAGGTTCTCTAAGATAATTGAGGATCACCTCAATTTGTTCCAACTACCTAACTACTTCCACTGACCCTTAAAAAACACTTAATGAAGGAAGATAGTGATTCAGGAATCCTATGATGGTGTCTGAGATTGAAAATGATTTAACATCAACAAATCAACACGTATTCTAGGTCGTAATAAGAACTAAATAATCCTTTTTGAAAATTACAGTGGACAACAATAACATCTAAATTAACTATATCAATTAAATACTCAAAATAAAGCCTAATTTTTCTATATGAAAGTAAGAATAAAATATAAAAAAAAGTATAAATTAAAAAAGGAACACACTAATGAAACCAAATTTAATTTTCATTTTAAACCACCATTTTTTATAAGCAATTATGAAATACCACCTCCAATAAGTGTGAACATCATTTGGAAAATACAGATTGGAGAGGAGTTGAAATAGGCTAATAGGGGGATAAAGTGTGATGTAAATGCTTTGGATTTGTGGGATGGGTGTCTAGGCGCAAACCATGAATACATTTTTGATACTTGTTCTTTAATATGACTCGATTCATCTTTCGGTAATCATTAAAAAGGTGAAGGTTTCCATAATATTTATTCACAAAAAACAAATCCATTTCCCAATATTAAATTCTTGGGAGAATAAATCATTTATCAGATACAGTATGTTTATCAAAACACATGATAAAGGAAAGAACATAGAACATGAAATAAATATGTCCCTACCATGAAGAATGGATGTCAATATATACATTCCTATGTGCCTATCATGATGCATGAATACTCACTAGATAATTCACCAAAGTAAAATAACATAATAATAAGAATATGGAAAAGGGGTACCCCCAAAAAAATTCTCAATGAGTTTCTAGTATCACACCCCAACATCATATGTCCTGGTTCTCCCACCACATTTGTATAATCATACCCTAAGACACTTGAAAAACTCCATCATTCCAATCACCTTGTATGAAACTGGCTATCACATCCCCCCTGGATGAAACATAGTCCATCATATCCCATATCAACTACTTTCATGACCATAATAGTAGGGTATAATTAGAATAAAGGAAGTAAACAGCACTCCCTGCTGATACTATACATGATCCCCACCCTGAACCACTACATCATCACATCAAAAATTATACCTACTACACTTTCAGATTCTATACATCACATCCCATGAAAAATAACCTTACATGGAAGAGATACTGAGGAATAGGGGGTCGCTAAACATCCATCCTCAACATCTAGGATGATTAGAGAAATACCCCCAAAATCATTTTACTATTGGAAAATACTGCTCAGTATGGTTGGGGTCAATATAGAAAGAACAATGAAAATACAATATATATTAGTCACACACACAATACCAACCAATGGGTTCATAACTTGGATTCTTTCACTACTCACAAAATCACCAAATGGCCTTAAAACCTCCTCCATCTTCACTTCCTCCTCAATATACATTACAGAACCCAAGGAAGACACCAAAACCACATCACATTCAACATTTGTTTTCATATTAATACAATTCGCTAATTTTATAGTAACCAACCAAATTCATTTATCTTTCCCATTTATTTCATATTTAAAAATAAAAAATTAAGATAGACATCCAATTTAAGTTTATGTATGTATTAATCATTCCAACACATTGGAAAATTCAACCAATTTTATATTCCAATTTGATCATCAATATTTAATTTCATCCATGTTGAACAACAATCAAAACACATCCAAAAATAATGCACATTTTCATGATACCAAGCCTAGGATTTCCACCACCACACACCACAACCACATTCACTTCACAATAGCAACAAATCACAACCAAATCTCCTCACACAAACACATAAAAATCACTTTTCACATATTTCTTTTCAATTTAACCAAAAAGATCATGCATAACATTCACTTTATTACTTTCAAGGGAATTATAATAAAAGATAATATCCTATGGAAAATTGATTCATTATCCATATATAAGTGATTATCCATTTAATAAATGGTTATATATAACAATCACACAATAGGGGTTCTGAAACCATATCAACTATAACAAAAACTAGACTCCCAAAACCCATAATTTTTAGAAAAGGAATAAAAAATGTCTCCTCGAAAAAACATTAAACGTGGAAAAACATGTGTCTCCTACCACTTACCAATAAATTTCTGTTAATATAATTCATTACATTCATTTGGTCGCTTCATAATACCTCCCTAAATGAAAAAAAATCTTGATCCTCCTTTTACAACTACATGTAGTATAAATTCTCCCCAATGATGATGAAATGATCACAAAATAATTAACTGCACCAAAATGTGATTCACATGAATCCTTATAATAATAAATCTGACAAATGAAATCATGAAATCATGAGGGTAAAGACAAAAGAGGAGGAAAATGACAAAAAATCCAAAGAGTCAAACCTTGGAAGCTTCACAGACCACTAACAGAGAGAGAGGGTAGGGGTCTCCGGGGGTCGCCGGGGGCCGGGGTTGCGGGGGGATGGGGGTCGCTGGGTCGCCGGGGTCGTCGGGGTCACCGAGGTCATCGGGGTCGCCGGGGTCGGGTTCACGGGGTCACCGGGGTCGCGGGGGGTCGGGGTCGCGGGGGAAGCGGGGGGCAGAAAGAACTAGGGTGAGGAGGGTCGGGGTGGGGGAAGGGTCGGGCTATTAAAAAAAACAATGTTTCACGGTGGTTTATTATAAACCGCTGCTAAACAGCGATTTTTTTTGTAGTGATCTATGGTGGGGTTTGGGAAAATCAACCCGGGTTCCTTGAGCGTTCCTCATCCGTTGTGGTTTTCATCAAAAACCATTGAGGAAGGGGATTCATGGCTTCTCTAATTGTTTATGTGCAATCGTAGAGTTGGAATGATTTAGCCCTTTTGAATCACAATGAAATTGGACAAATTAAATACTTGAACCGGATTAAAAGAATTGGTTTGATAGCATGTTGTTTCTTTGTACCATGATAACGGTTTGCCTCTTGATTTGATAGATAGTGAGATATCTATGCCTTTCTTGTTAGCATGTTGTTCTTGATTAAATTGATAAAGAACATAAATCCGAAATTAATTGATAATTAATTGGCTAAAGAAAAAGAGGCATGTAAAAAATCTGCTTGTTGTTGTTGTGGTTGTTGTTCCCATTTGATGTTAATCAAATTGATGCTGATGTACGTGTTTAATATAGTTGGTTGGTAAACCTGAAATCTGTTGGTACTTGTTGTTTGAAGGCTGGATGCCTTGTAAAAGGGCCAAGTGCCCAATTTGATGTGATGTTTGTTTTTCCTACTGCTTGTGTTGTAATGTGACCCTGGAGGGGTGTTGGGATATGTGGAGGCATAGAGCCCTTTTTGGTAGTGGCAGCGGATGATGCCTAGAGTGGAAAGATGCATTAGTATATTCATATGGGTGTCGGTGAGGACACCAGGGATGATGAAATGGGATGGATGTGATTGTTGGATGATTGTTGATTCTTGGATGTTTATCTGCTTTACTTTTCCCCACTACTAGGCAGCTAGTCTTACTTACCATTCTTCCGAAGGAGGAGAAGACACGCGGGGTATGCCACGTGCTTTCCGTGTTTAGCCTCTCAAGGGAGAATGGGTCTATGCTCTTGCTATAGGTGGCAAAGAATCAACGGGTAGTACATCTACACACCATGTTGAGCCTCCCTAGTGTTTAGTAGCATAGGATGCTTTTTTAGAATTCCTGGGAATATGGGAAAGTAATTATGAAATTAATGTTTTATTAAATTATGTTAACCCATGGGGTTGAAGTTTGTTGAAACTAAATGATGAGGTTGAGAACTTTTGAAAGGAAAGTGGAATTTTTAGATGTGGTGTTAATGGATTTTAATGTGGAATTGTTCTTGGTTAATTAATGTTTGAAAAACTAATTAACGTGCAATGGAATTGATAAAAAGGGAATGAAGTAATCTAATAAATCCCTTAAATGGTTGTGTGCTTATAGGATACCTAGTCTTAAAAGTGGAAGCCCGGAGTCTGAGAGACGTCAGCTGCAGTTGTGTCTAAGACTAGGTTATTCCCATAGTGTGGCTGTAAGTTATAGTATATTCTGTACTTTTTGTGTTTCTATACGCTACTCCACCCTGTTAGTAAGTACAACTGACACTCCGGGGATTCTGATCCCTGGGGGGTGTGTTTTCCCCAACATTTCAGTGGGAGGATGAATGACTGACTACCCCTTTGACCTCTCTCTCTTCTCTTGGTAGATACTAGTTCCATTAGGCACAACGGTTAGTTTTCCCCATATATGTGTGGAGAGGGCTGTAATGGCTTGTGGTTATTCACACTCATATATTATGGATATAGTATCTTATGTACTACTATAGGTGTAACATGCATAGGTCTTGATGTCTTGAGGATCCTTACTCGATGTATGGGTTGTAATGGCTTTAGGTATAATACTCGATTTATGATACACATTATGCGAGCTGTGGTGGCTCTCGAAAACTACCTGGTTACTTTTGGTTGGTAGGATAGTGTGGTGCTTCGCCCAGGTTTTTGTGGGCAAGCCTTTGTGGTGCACGTGGTGTATATTGTGGATCTTAGCCCAGGTGTCAGCGGGCAATCCTTTAGAGAGAGATGCACATGACGTTTGTCATTGGGGAAAAACGGAAAACCATTGGGGAAGTAGTAGAGGGGTACCCTTGATATTCTTTATTATATGTTATATAATTGTATGTGTTACTTGGGGAGAGTAGCTTTGGTGAGGTTTGGAACTTAGTATACCTGTTTAGGTGATGAGTTAGTTTCATTTGTTGTTCACTATGCTTTAGCATGCTTTCTTTACCTTTGCACGAGAGGCTTCGAGGAGGATCCTTCTGAGTATACTGTTATACTCACCCAACGTATATATAAACTGTGTTTCAGGTCACTTGGAGCAGGTTAGAGATCAAGCCGGTTTCTACTAGCTTGGGGTTGCAGGAGCTGTTTGGGCTTGTGGTTGCAAAAGTTTTTACTTCTTTTGGGTACTTGCAGTTTTCCCTTTCATTTGTAGTGATTTTTCATGACATTACATATGTGCACTTGGGTTTTCTTTTATACTTTAGTTCTAAGTTGGATTTGGTTGGTTTCAATCATATATCTTTCTTCCGCATGTGTTCTCTTAGAAGGTAATGTCTCCAATTTGTGTGTTACTATACCCTCGGTGCTAGTCCCCAAACTGGGGCCTAATGGAGGCAGGACTCAGGGGTCATTATCTCCCTTCTCACATTACCGGCCCAGGAGGGGTACACTTTGTGGGTAGGCGGTCATGACAGAGTGGTATCAGAGGATCTGGTTGAGGGATAAGACAGAGTTTGGAGTTAGGCATAGGTGAGGTTGCATGGGTTGGTAGGGAAACGGTGTCATTCATGCTTGGAAAGTGAGGTAAGCATTGGAGACAGGATGAGACATAGGTGTTTAGGTCCACATATGATCTGATGTATGGACCATTAAGTTTACAATGGATACTAAACAAGGTTATACTGGTTGTAGGGTAGATACCTAAGAAAGGATCATGCATAATTATTCTTTGTGCATGTGTTTTAATGGGTAGACCTTAGGATAGGTTAACCTAAAATGAATAAAAGAAAACAATTAATTAATTAATGTTGAGTCTTCCATATTCCAGGTTTAGGATCCTTAAGTGTTTTTTATTTTGCAGGTATGGCTCAAGGTCGATGTCCTCGTCAGGCTCACATAGAAGATGTCCAGTAGGTTGTTCCAGCAGATCGTCGCAGGGTAGAGGTTGACGATGAAGACACTTGGAGGAAGACACTCTGAGAGTTTCAGCGCCAGAGTCTACAGAAGTACGAGGGCTCTGTTTCAGATGCAGTCACAGAAGTATAATTGGAGGAGGTTGAGATAGGATTCAGTTTGATCCATGCTCGGAAAGAGCACTGGGTGTCCTTAGCTGTGACGATGCTGCATAGAGCAACAAGGCAGTGGTGGTTCTAGTTTCTCGGGGATCATGAGGAGTTAGCGATCTCATGGGAGGAGTTATGATACAAGTTTATAGTCGAGTTCCTTCCCTCAAATGCGAAGGCGTCCAGTCTCCAAGAGATTCTTACCCTTCGACATGGGAGATCTACTATTCAAGAGGTTGGAGTCCGTTTCCGGAACCTTTTACGGTATGCTTCAGACCTGTTACTAGATGAGGAGGCCAGGGTGAGGCATTTCGAGGAGGATTTTAGTCAAGAGATCCAGTGCTAGGTCACCCCATTTATGCTGAAGACATATCTTGAGTTGCTGGCGAGGGAAAAGGTTGTCAAGAGGGCTTTGGTCAGGACATGATCATCACGAGAGGTGGATCATCATGATCCCCCACGATGTAAGGTTGTGGTATGGGGTTCTTGGTTTTCTGGGAAGAAGAGTTTCCGTTCATCCAGGGGTAGGTCCCATCCCTTCACATCTCATTTCTCCAAAGGCAGCAACTCTTAGGACTATGACAAGGGATCAGGTGCTTATTTTTCTTGTGGTGGTTGTGGCCATCAGAAGCAGGAGTGCCCGACCTTTCAGAGTGGTCATCATGGACCGGGCACTACGCTTCAGGTTCCTCTGTTGAGGCAGTTCCATCCGAGGCAGCAGTAGCCAGTTTCACCAGATTTAGATCAACAGAGGGTAGATGGGGCAAGCAGATGAAAGCCCCCTGATGTTCCACATCCCCAGAGAGCAGAGCGCAGTCGTGGTGGTGGTCGTCATAAGGGTCAGAGAGGTCGTGGAAGAGGTCGTGGGCATCTTCATGCTCTAGAGTTACCAGTGCTAGAATATCTAGATGTCTTTCGAGGTACCCTTTTCTTGTTTTATACCGTAGTGTATTCCTTGTTTGATTCAGGAGTGACACACTCCTTCATATCACCAACCCTTGTTCATGCTTTGGGACTTGAGGTGGAGATGCTTTCTGTGCCCTTGGCGTTGACTTCGCCAGTTGGAGGTCGAGATAGCTTGTTTGAAGCATGTAGAGACTGTGAGCTAGTGTTTGAGAAACACCTCTCTTGGGGATATTTCTTATGTTTACGGATACAACCATATGATGTCATCCTCGGCATGGATTGGTTGTATTTGGTGCAGGCTATCTTGGATTGCTTCAGGAAGAAGTTTGTTTTCTATGGTGCGGATGGAGAGAAAGTGGTGTTTGTTGGTGAGCGAGATCCTTGGATGGGTCATAGGTTCATTCCATCCTTATCGTCCATAATGGCCGAGATGATGCTTAGTTATTCAGATGTTCAACCATTTGCATTTCCTTGGGTCGTAGAGGAGTACCCTGATGTCTTTCCAGAAGAGGTTGTAGCCTTACCCCCTCGACGAGAGATCGAATTCGGGATTGATCTATAGCCATGAGCGTCTCCTATCTCTATGTATCCCTATAGGATGGCCCCTTATGAGAATCAAGAGCTACGTATACAGCTTGATGGTCTATTGTAGTGCAGTTTTGTTCGGCCAAGTGTGTCGCCATGGGGTGCACCAGTTTTTTTTGTGAAGAAGGCCGATGGTAGTTTGTGGTTATGTGTCGATTATCATATCATAAACAAAGTGACAATAAAGAATCGCTATCCTCTTCTGCAGATTGATGAGTTTTTTTATCAACCAAAGGGTGAAGGTTGGTTCTTAAGGATTCACTTGCGATCAGGATATCATCAGATGCGTGTGAAGGGTGAGGATATTCTGAAGACTGCTTTCCATTGTTGTAAAGGGAATTGTGAGTTCTTGTAATTCCATTTGGCATGAAGAATGCTCTAGTTGTGTTCATGGGATTGATCAATGCTATGTTCCGTGAGTTCCTAGACATGTTCATGGTAGTTTTAATCGACGGCATCCATGTGTACTCCACGTCTGAGGAGGAGAATTTAGAGCATCTACAAGCGGTTTTGAGAGTTCTTCATCGACATCAGTTGTTCAGGAAGTTGTCGAAGTGTGAGTTTTGGGCTCAAGAAGTCTGTTTCTTGGAGCATGTTGTCTCCCAATAGGGAGTAGTTGTGGATCCATCGAATATTGAAGTAGTTTTGTCTTGGTCATCCCCCAAGACAGTGTCAGAGGTGCGAAGTTTCTTTGGTCTCGCAGGCTACTACAGAAGGTTCGTAGAAAATTTCTCACGAGTTGTGACTCCTATAACAGCTTTAACTAGGAATTATCAGGGATTTATATAGACTTATCAGTGTCAGGAAGCTTTTGAGTATCTAAAGAAGATGTTAGTAAGTGCTCCAGTCCTTTGTCTTTCAGCTGAGGGAGTTCGATTTGATGTTTTCTGTGATGCTTCACATCTGGGGTTAGGCTACATTCTCATGCAGTAGAGGTCAGTTGTTTCTTATGGGTCTCAGCAGTTTCTTCCCCATGAACACAACTATGCCACCCATGAATCTTGAGTTGACATCTATGGTGTTTGCACTGAAGTTTTGGAGACATTACCTCATTGGTGATCTCTTCGTGGTTTTCACTGATCATAAGAGTTTGAGGTCTGTTTTCTCCCAGCGTGACTTGAACTTGCGACAACATCAGTAGATGGAGTTATTATTGTAATACGACTTTGAAATATTATATACACCTGGAAAAGGAAATTTTGTAGCTGACTCGGTGAGCCGAAAGTCATGTACTGATGTTTTGCGTGAATCTGGTGATTCCTGGAGAGTAATGGAAGAACTGTCAGCTTTGCATCTTGATATGGAAGAAGTCAGAGGTAGAGGTTGTCTTTTCTAGATGATAGTGAATTCATCCCTGATGCAGAAGGTGGAAGAGTCCTAGTTGGGTGATCTAGAGGTGGAAGTCTAGAGAGACTGAGTTTTTTGTGGTGAGGCCCCTGTTGGTTGAACTGAAGATGAACAACACCGAGTGTTGTATCATGGAAGGACTTTTGTCCCTTTGTCGATGTGGGAGATGGTTCTCAAAGAGTTCCATGTTCACATTTAGCATTACATCATGGGGTGAAAAAGTTGTACCGATCCTTGAGGAGCCAGTTTTGGTGCCCTGGTATGAAGTATGTGGTTGCGGATTTTTCGTCTCGATGTTTAGTCTACCAGAAGGTGAAGGCCGAACACCGTGTTCCTGGTGGTCTTCTGCAGCCATTTGAGATTTTTCAGTGGAAGTGGCAGGACATCTCAATGGACTTTTTTACTGGCTTACCAAAATCTCCAGGGGGATATGATGCTATTTGGGTGGTAGTGGATCATTTAACAAAATCGGCCCACTTAATAGTGATCAAGGAGTCGAGCTCAGTGGATGTTTTGTCTAGGTAGTATCTGGAGGAGGTGGTGAAACTTCATGGAGTAACTAGGACGATCATTTCTGATCAGGATCCTCATTTTACCTCCAGGGTGTGGAGAGGTCTCCAACATGCTTTTGGTTCTCAACTATGCCTTAGCACTGCTTTTCATCCACAAATGGATGGTCAGACAGAGCGAACCGTCCAGACTCTTGAGGACATGTTACGATATTGTGTTCTCGGTTTTGGAGGATCATGGATGAGGCACTTACCCTTGGTGGAGTTCACTTATAATAATAATCCACCATCGGTATGGCGCTATTTGAAGCCTTGTATGGCTGGCCTTTCCATTCTCCATTGTGCTGGACTGGGGTCGGAGAGTCAACAATTCTCAGACTGGAACTAGTCCAGAATACAACCGAGATGGTTTAAGTGATTCGTGAGAGGATGAAGACATCCCAAGATCATCAGAAATCATATGCTGATAAAATAAATAGACCCTTAGAGTTTAATGTTGTGGATCATGTGTTTTTGAAGTTGACTACCCATCGTGGGAAGTGATGGTTTGGTCATGGGAGTAATATTTCTCCCCAGTTTGTTGGGCCTTTCGATGTGTTATCTTGTGTTGGGGTTGTGGCGTATCGAGTAGCACTTCCCCTACAGATGATTTAGATACATGATGTTTTCCATGTATGGAAGCTCCGTCGTTATCTTCATGACGACCCTCATGTCATCGATTGGGAAGAGATCGATGTCGATGATGATGAAAACTTTGAGGAGTGACCTATTGAGATCCAAGACCGCAGGGATAAGGTGTTGCGCAGGCATTCTATTCCCTTAGTTCGTGTGTTGTGGCCACACAGTGGCTTGGAGGAGAGTACCTAGGAACGTGATTCACAGATGTGTGTCCATTACCCAGAGTTGTTTGATGTTTGACTATATTCAAGTATCGTTGTAACTTTTGTGGTTATGGAACTTTCATGTTTATGAGATGGAACCCTTTGTTTCTTTCATGGCTTGATCTCCTTTGATAGGTATTTCAATGGGTGGTTGTTCAGACCCTGGTTCGTTTTCTCTTTAGGTGGGTTTTGGATTCTCGAGGACAAGAATGTTTTGAGAGTTATCTGATGTAATGGCCCAGACCTCTCCGGTCCATTCCTTTGTGAAAATGTGGTGTTAGAGGTGTTCTGGAAGGTCAAGGTGACTTGGGGTGCATTTGGGTGGACTTTTAAGGAAATCTAAAGGGCAATAGCTTTCACATGGTTGGTGCACGATTTTCCTAAACTGTGCGGCCAAACCGTACAAGGTTGGTGTTGGAGGCAGTGGCTAATGCACGGTTAGTGCACTGTTTGTCTAACCGTGCAGACTAACCACGTGAGGAGTGTTTGGCGAGGCAGAAGCTAATGCAAGGTTAGCACACGGTTTGTTAAACCGTGCATACTAACCATGCAGGCACTTAAAGTTAGATCCTAAAATTTTGGATCTAACTCGTTTTGCCTTTAATCACCTCGTTTAAACCCCTAAGCGGCCATAACTTGGGATTACTCTCCCTTGAAGGTTAAAAAATCTCTCCCAAGAATTTTGGAGGCAATACATAGGCTTCTATTCATGAATCGAAGCTGTTTTCTTGAGGTATAAGATCGTTCTTGGTTGGTTTCTTAGATCTACACCTATTCTTCTCTCGGTTTCTTAGATCTACGCCCGTTATGGGTATATCTAAGTGTTTGGATGCCATATATGATGAGATTTTGTCTTGATCATTCTAGGAGAGATCTAAAGCGTATTTTTGGAGAATCGACCCGGGTTCCTTGAGCGTTCCTTGGCCATTTTGGTTTTCGTCAAAAACCGTTGAGGTAGGGGATTCGTGGCTTCTCTAATTGTTTATGTACAATCATAGAGTTAGCATGATTTATCCCTTTTGGATCACAGTGAAATTGACCTAATTAAATACTTGAACCATATTAAAAGAATTGGTTTGATCGCATGTTGTTGCTTTGTATTGTGATAATGGTTTGCCTCTTTATTTGCTAGATAGTGTGATATCTATGCCTTGCTTGTTAGCATGTTCTTCTTGATGAAATTGATAGAGAACATAAAGCTGGGATTAATTGATAATTAATTGGCTAAAGATAAAGAGGCATGTAAATGAATATGGTAGTTTTTGTTGTGGTTGTTGTTCCCATTTGATGTTAATAAAATTGATGTCGATGTATGTGTTTAATACAGTTGGTTGGTAAACCTAAAATCTGTTGGTACGTGCTCTTTGAAGGATGGATGCCTTGTAAAAGGGCCAAGATCCCAATTTGATGTGATGTTTGTTTTTCCTGCTTCTTGTGCTATAATGTGACCCTGGAGGGATGTTGTGATATGTGGAGGCATAGAGGCATTTTTGGTTGTGGCATCGAATGACTCCTAGAGTGGCTAGATACATTAGTTTATGCATGTGGGTGTTTGGGAGGACACCAGGGATGATGAAATGGGATGGATGTGATTGTTCGATGCTTATTGATTCTTGGTCTTTTATCTGCTTTACTTTTCCCCACTGCTCAAGGAAGCTGGTCTTGCTTACCCTTCTTCCAAAGGAGACGAAGACATGTGGGGTATTCCACGTGCTTTCCGTGTTTAGCCTCTCAAGGGACAATGGTTCTATGCTCTTACTATAGGTGGAAAAGACTCGATGGGTAGTACATCTACTCACCGTGTTGATACCCCTTGTATTTAGTAGCATAGGATTCTTTTCTAGAATTCCTGGGAATATGGGAAAGTAATTCTTAAATGAATGTTTAATTAATTGATGTTAACCCATGGGTTTGGAGTTTGTTGAAACTAAATGATGAAGTTGAGAACTTTTGAAAGGACAGTGGAATTTTTGTATGTGGTGTTAATGGAATTTAATGTGGAATTGTTCTTGGTTAATTTATGTTTGATGAATTAATTAGCGTACCATGGAATTGATAAAAAGGGAATGAAGTAATCTAATAAATCCCTTAAATGGTTGTGTGCTTATAGGATACCTAGTCTTAGAAGTGGTAGCCCAGAGTATGAGAGACGTTAGCTGTAGTTGTGTCTAAGACTAGGTTATGCCCACAGTATCGTTGTGAGTTATAGTATATTCTGTACCTTTTGTGTTTCTATACGCTATTCCACCCTATCAGTAAGGGCAACTGACACTCCGGGGATTCTGAGCCCTGGGGGTGTTTTCCCCAACATTCCAGTGGGAGGATGAATGACTGACTACCCCCTTTGACCCCACTCTCTTCACTTGACAGATACTAGTTCCATTAGGCACAGTGGTTAGTTTTCCCCATATACGTGTGTAGAGGGCTGTAATGGCTTGTGGTTATTCACACACATATATTTTGGATATATTATCCTATGGACTACTATAGGTGTAACGTGCATAGGCGGTGATGGCTTGAGGATCCTTGCTCGGTGTATGGGATGTAATGGATTGAGGTATAATACTCGACGTATGATACACGTTAAGCGAGCTGTGGTGGCTCCCAGAAACTACCTGGTTACTTTTGGTTGTGAGGATGTTGTGGTGCTTCGCCTAGATGTCTGTGGGCAAGCCTTTGTGGTGCACATGGTGAAGATTGTGGAGCATAGCCCAGGTATTTACGGGCAAGCCTTTGGAGAGAGATGCACAGGAAGTATGTCGTTGGGGCAAAGCCGAAAACCAGTGGGGAAGTAGTAGCTGGGTACCCTTGATATTCTTTATTATATGTTATATTCTTGTATCCGTTACTTGGTGAGAGTAGCCATGGGGAGGTTGGTAACTTAGTATACCTGTTTAGGTGACGATTTAGTTTCACTTGTTGTTCACTCTTCTTTAGCATGATTTCATTACCTTTACACGATAGGCTTCGGGGAGGATCCTACTGAGTATACTGTTATACTCACCCTACGTTTATATAAACTGTTTTTCAGGTCACTTGGAGAGGTTGGAGATCAAGCCAACTTCTACTAGCTTGGGGTTGTAGGAGCTGTTCGGGCTTGTGGTTGGAGTTGTTTTTACTTCTTTTGGGTACTTGCAGTTTTCTATTTCAGTTATAGTACTTTTTCATGACATTACATATGTGCACTTGGGTTTTCTTTTATACTTGAGTTCTAAGTTGTAGTTGGTTGGTGTCTATCTCATCTCTCTCATCCGCATGTGTTCTCTTAGAGGGTAATTCCTCCCATTTGTGTGTTATTATACCCTCGGTGCTTGTCTCCAACACGGGGCCTATTGGAGGTGGGACTCAGGGGTCATTATCTCCCTTCTCACATTGCTGGCCCAGGAGGGGTACACTTTGTGGGGAGGGGGTCATGACAATATAATATCCAAAATAAGATAATAATTCCATTAATAAAAATTTTGGCCACAAAGACAAATTAAAATCATATAGGATTTAAAAAGATAATGCAACATTTAGTCACCAAATAAGATCCCATAAAATTTTATTTACCATAATCATATAATGTTGCAAAAAATATATTGATATTATTCTGAAATTAATCTAATAACTATATAAAGTTTTAGTCTCATTGTATCTATAGGATAAAAGATATGTTCCCAAAATAAAATCAATATTTATTTTTAATTTTACACTAACCATGACATCAAATAGGCTATTGATAAGTGGTGTTCCATTTTCAAACATTAGTTACCATTTCAAGCCTTGATGCCTTTTTAAACAGGATTTTCTGTCCCCCAGTAAATGGTTTATCCATTTAATAATACTATAATGATAAAATTCTTATAAAATTACCAGAATTATGATGAATATCCTCAAAAAATCAAAAATAATCATATCAACTTTTATCCTCAAAGAATATTTATATATCCCATTTTCTATAAAAAAAAATAATCATAGTTGGCTATAATCATGAAAATATTAACTCAATGGATTATTCATCACCTTATAATATGTATTTTTCTTGGTTCCTGTAATAATTATCATCTTTTGACAACATAAATTTTAAATGTTATAAATTTAATGTAACATATGTTTCCAAAAATTTGAAAATGAAAACCATGAATGAGTGCTTCAAAATTATAATAATATATTGAATATATCATAATATCATTGATAAAAACATATTTCATTCCACTTCATTTTTAAACAATTATCCACTATTTTTTATCTTATTAAATTATATGAAATTTTATATTATGATTCATGATTTATTAATAGAACATGAAGAAATAATTCAAAACATAAATTTATACATAAGGGAATTCCTTTATAATATTTTTATATTTTTTATCTTCTAGAATTATGTTATATTGTTTAGATAAGAAATACTCATTTACTTGGTGGTATTTTACTTACCAAATGAGATGGGCGAGTTAGGATTTTGAAATCCAATAAAATAAATACCATGATACATTGAAGATTTTATGAAATAAAATGGTGTTATATATATGAAATAGTTTATTATAGGTGATTTGGATGTTCAAAAAGCTTTCAAAATCATTTTAGAATGAATTTTCCATAGTTGTGATGATTAAATCACCTAGGAAGTATAAGAAGGTTTTTTGAGATCCTTTTTCCATCCATATTTATAATAGTTATTTAATATATATATATATATGTCATTAAGGAAAAATAGAATTGTTTCACATTAAATTGAAAATGTTTCTTTATAAGGGAAATGCTCATTGAAATTCTATAAAAATATAACTTTCAAATCCTCATAAATAAAAATAATAACTTCAACATTATTGATGGTTTTAACCAAAAATTTTACCTCATAAATTTCTTCTTATGTCCCCCAAAAATGTAACATTATTCTAAAATATTCCTTCAAGTTAGACTAAATGGTTACATATATTCAACACCATTAAAAAGTCTCCAAAAAACTTATTAATCACTTTAAATTCCCATCATATAAAACCTTGGTTTTTTTGTTTATGACTTTGAACATATGATCATACATAAAATTATAAAACCATTATCTTATCCAAAATTCTTAAGATAACCCCTCATGAAAAACTGTTATTTTCAAAACTTTAATAAACACTTCTCTGATACCAACTATATCAAAAGATACTTAAACAATACTTTTTTTATCATATTTAGAAAATAATTCAATTTTATTTCATTCTTAAATATATATTAGTTTTATAGTTTAAGAGAATTATGTTTATACCATTACATAAATAATAATTAGATCATAGTGTTTTCACTTTATCTTTGAAAACATTTTCCTCTAAAAAATGTTTAAGATATACATTTTTTTTCTTTTCATGAAATATCTTCTCAATTTTCATCCTAACATAATATGATCTATAAAAATCCTTATAAACCATTGAAATAATTTAAAACATCGGATTGGAAAAAATATTAAGGGATATAAAAAATAATAATGAAAACTGATAGTCCCTATATACTAATAAAAAATGGCCACATTCAAAATAATCATTGGGCTCAAAATAATCATTATCTGATCTAATAAATCAACATCTCTACTCGAATCATTTCAAATAACATTTCACATGAAATATTAATGGAAAAATTAAAATCATATTCGTTGATTTATCATCATGAAATATTAAAAAACATTTTAAAAAATTTATAATTTTCCCTTATATGAAGTAGAAAATACTTTTATATAAAAATATAATCATTAGCTTGGCAAACAAAATCGGATGTTTTCAATAAAAACATAGAATGAATATTATATTTAGGTTACTCGAGGAATAATTTTCATATCACTCTTACATAATATGTACCCTTAATAGTTACAAATTAAATAACACTCATAGTTACACATGGTCTAACCATCAAGATTATAATTGGAATGGAAATGAAAATCTCTATTACACATGGAATAACCATCTCAGTTTCATTTGGAAAAATCATAACAATCAAATTATAATATAAATGTTAATCATTGTATTGGAGATCTATCATGGACACAGACATTATTTGTTTTGATAATACTCCTAAACATACTTGGGTTACAACTGAACACTATTTCACAACAAATAATATCCATAAGCCATAACATAATCATAATTTATATAACCTTGAATCAAAAAAAACTTTATTTGCTCTTATCAAAAATTATTTTTTTGATATTTAAATATCCATTTTCAATAATTTTTTTTGATAACATAAATTAATATATTTATGTAAATATGGTGTTTCTTTGAAAAAAACATGGAAATTTATTAATAAATTCAAATATCAAATAATATTTATGGAAGAAAGAAAAATTCATTATTGTAGTAAACATTAAAATAGAACGTTATGTTTTGTCTTTTATAAAGGATGTCATAAAATTTCCTATAAAATATGTAAAAATATTTCATTTTAAAATGATTAAAAGAATGTAAAAAAACATAAAATTCCCTTTATATTTCATTTATGTCCCAATAAATTCATATATAAAATGATTTTGAAAATTGTATATGAGAGAAAAATATGTTTAATGGAAACATTAAAAGAGTGTTATTAAAAAGAAATTTCCTTACATTTAGTCTGAATTATCATGTACATTATTTAACTTCTTGAATTTAAAAATTATACTAATTATTTAATTTATTTAATTTTTATGTTTATTATTCCTATTACTATTTTATATTCAATTACATAATATTTTAAGTTCACAGCAAATATTTAGATGACATTGGGAACATATGTCTAAAATGTCTTCGGTAAGTTAACCAATTCAAATATGTTATTAATCCATCATTTAAAAAATAATAACCATGAAAATATTGTTTTTTTATTAATAAATTATAAACATAAAATAAACAACAAAATATAGTCAAGAAAAATGAAATATGTTACAATCATGGAGACAATTGGTCATCTGTCTTCTTGAAAAACATTTCCATTTCTAAATTATCATTATGGAAAGAAGGTAAGTATTATTATTACATTTTTGAATTTTAATTACATCATAAAAACATATTAATTCTTTAAATATAAACACATATAAATATGTATCATCCATATTATGTAGTTATTATAAAAGCATCACATCGTGTCTTGGATTTGGTAATCTACATGTATACATGGATGAAAATATCATTTTTTAGTAAATAGAAAATTAAGAAATTAGATGAAATATTACCATTTAATAATTATAATTATTTCCATAATATTATATATATTTATTAAATAAATAATTATATCTATCCATGAGAGTGGGTGATGGAAAAAGTATTACATCATCTCGTGACACGTAAGTCCTCCAAACACAAGAATGATGGTTTCATTTTGAATTTGATGGAAGTGGATATAGATATAATTTATTCCATTAAAATAATAAAAATTAAATATATATATAACACAATGATTTTATTATATAATAATTTTTTTATAATATTTTAATGAGGTGGAAGATGTTATAAAGAAATATTCGGTTAAAAACAATTCCCCTTGTTTCAAAAATACACTTCCCTTTACACCACATTCCCTCAAAAGTTAGAATTAGTCCTAATAAAATTACTATATTATGAGGAGTTTGAATCCATGATTGAATTTGTTAATATATTTCTTATATCAAAAAATATTTTTATACGATAAAAATAGATGATAGGATGTGACCTTTTTTGTGTGAAGGGAGGGGAACATTTAAATTTACTCAAAATATTAAATTAATATAAATTATAAATCAGGATAAATGGATCCAAAATGATATATTTACAATATAAAATTAGTATGAGTCTAAATAATGTCTTAAAATATAATTTTCACATGTTAATGTGATTTTTAACCATGTTTTTTTATCCACCTTCCCCATTAACCTTTTTGAGGATCATCACGATAAAAAATATTTTTACACTTTTAGGGGTTAATAGAGATAAAATAAAAGAAAAAATTCAAATAAAAAAACCATGGTTAACAACGTAAACCATATAATACATAATTGGATAATGATAATATTTTTTATAAATTTAAAATCATTTAAGAAAACATTATTTATTATAAAATGTAATAAATTTTGTTTTTGACACTACTGATTTAATTTTTATTTAAAAAATAAATAAAAAATTTGGATTCAAATATAAAATATTAACATATAAAAAATTTGTTATAATTGTATAAATATATCATGGGAAAACAAAACTCAATTATATAATATAATTTTTAGATTTTTTGAAATAATTTTATTTATTTCATTACAAATTTTATATGTATAGTGTTTGTGATTTATAATAATTTAAGGTAAATATTTAAACAGTAAATATTATAAATAAATTATCAAGATGAAAATAATAATTTTTATTTAAAATTAAAACATATAAATTAACATATACACTTATAATACCTGTGTAGAAAAAAGATATTATAAAATAAATAGAATGACATTTCTTACTCTTCTTTTTATAAAATAATAAAATAGTCAAAATCAATGCCAAATGAAAACAAAAGGCGGTATATTTTACTTATTGATGATTAATTACTATATATAATAATAAAATTGACATAATATTATGGAAATGGTTATTTTTTAGTTCATAACATTTTATTTTAAACCTTAATTACCTAATTTTACATTTACAATAGTACACAAATTACAATGGTTATTATTCATAATGATCAAAAATTAAAGGGAAATTATTATATTATTTGGGCTTCATTGGTATAAATATGTAATAAAATTTCATAATTTAAAACATATATGTAGTATAATTTAATTTAAAATAAAAAATGATTAGTGAAAAGTTTTTTATAAAAAATATTTTTTTGTTTAATTTTTTATAATAAATTATAGTATAAAATTTATTTCAAAAAAATAACTATATTGTTTTAAATCAAAATTAAATTATTAAAAATTTAAAATAGTCCAAAATATAATATCAATTTTTAAATAATCTAAAATAAATTAAATTTTTGAATAAAAATTAGTATTTTTGACTATTGAATGATAAATAAATATACTCATAATTTTTTAAATATTTAACCTCAATCTAATTTTTATAGAATTATTTTAAAAAATTAAATTATTTTTCTAAATTCATTTAATAAATTTTTAAGAAATTAATTATAATGTTTCTTCATGAAAAAAATTAAAAACAATTTTGAATAAAATATATTTTAAGGTATAAAATGTCATTTCTAAATATTGTGACTATATTTATAAATTTTTATTCAATACATGTGTATAAATTGATAATTATATGTGTATATATATATTTCATTTTTCATTTAATCATATTAATACACACCAATTCAATGAGTATTTTTTAATGATCATATAAAAATTATAATATTTCATGGTTTGTTTATGCTCGGTGTTGCATTTCATACATGCTATCAAACATAGTTTCTTTTTAAATATTTTTTGGGGTCTGAATAATAAATTTTTTGAACATATAATCAGGTTTGAATCATATCCACCTAACCATCCAATAAGTTTGATATTATATTCTTTTAATTTATGAAATAAAATCATCATTATATTATTCCCATGGAATTCAATGATAATATGGACTCTCAATGAAATGGACATCATACAAACATATATTAATTTTGAAAAGAAAAATCTTTCTTTGACATATTTATAAACACATTTAATTCATTACAGTCCCAATTTAACATACTTCATGTGAAGATATGGTGTGACAAATTTTGTCAGTAAATATAAGTCCACGAGTCATGAAATTCATTAATATTAATCTTAAATACTAAAGAAAATTACACATGATCAAAGATAATAATATATTATGACACATAATCATGGGTAATTCTTACCATGGGGTATGTTCTAATAACATCCAATATTGGATGTTACCATGTTTGAATTTAAGGATAATTAGTGTCGTCAACAAATGTGTACTCCCAATTAACTATCAATTAACTATATTCCCCATCATAGAATGTTATCATACCATATATATATAGTCATGTTATTTTAAGTTTCTCATCAATTTATAGTTATTAAATAACCTCATCAATGTGATAGATACATTAAGAAATTATTATATTAAATTTGTGCAAAAAATAAACATTATACTATAATATGTTTTATTAATATTCTAATATTTGAGTATACATTCCATCCAAATTAAAAATAGTTTTTTATAGGTCACCAACTCCAACAGTAGATGTGTACTGATACCAAAAAAGTACAAAGTCAATTTATTCCTATGTATTTTAAGATAAACATTCAACAAGACAATGTATAGGATACATTGAATCAGGTTTATGATTACCCTTCTACATTGGGTGACAGTACCATTTGTAATCTCCATTAAAGTGGAACATTATTTTTAAATCAGTACTCATTGTTTTGTTTAACTTATTATGGTTATAATTTTTTCTTGTTTTTATATTTATATTGTTCATATTATGTTGAGTTTTTTTATTCTCTTCATTCATTTTATTTTCTGTATGTTTATAAAATTCTAACAAACTTAATTTCTATTATGTTTATTTTTTACTATAGTTTTTATGGGAATAATTTTTTTGTTTATAAAATATTCATGAATCAATTTTCTAATACTCCATATAGTGCGAAAATGTTAATTCCTATTTTTACTATAATTCAACGCCTCTTGATGTTTACATACCATGGCAATTAAGGATAACATTTATGATATATTTATTTATTGAAGATGTGATAAATACATTAGAAAATATATATAAATCCTTTATGAATTTTATGGATTCCTTTAAAGGGGATAAAGTAAAGAAGAATAATATAGATTGATAGTTTTTTAAAATTATTAATAAAAATAAAAAAATAAAAATTAAAAAAGTGAAAACATTGATGGGAAGAATTTTTTATATCAAATGAGTATGGGAAGAACTATTTTAACATTGGGAATCTCAAACATGAGGTAAAATTGAAGGATATTTAATTAATATAAGCGGAACATATCATGTTTCTAAAAAATAATGATCTAAAATAGACTTATAATAAAACTTTAGAAACTAATAAAATCGAGATAAATGGAAATAAGATCTCAAAATAAACTTCTGATCAAGATATAAAAATCTACTTGAAAAATGTTAATAAAAATAATGATAAAATTGTTTAAACTAATAAAATATTTTTCGATTGTAATGGTTTTAAATCTATATCTGGTGAAATTTTGAAAGATTAAAAACATTAAAAAAACTACCATAACAAAAAAAGTGTATATTATTATATCTGTGAACCCCCAAGATGATCCCAGTATAGTAGTGTGTCTTCCCAAATAAAAAATTGTATCAAATTTAAAAAAACTGAATATTGAAGAAATGAAGAATGTTCATTGGATATTTTTTGCTCTAGTAGATGTTTGAGAAATAAGAAATTGAGTATTGGATAAAAGTTTTAATAAATGATGAATATTAAAACATTTTATTAAGGAGTAGTGGTGATGAAATAATAAGATTTATATGAGAAGTATTAAACATTAAATAAAAATAAAAATCTTTTAACTATGAATAGATTTAATGGATTAAAAGTTTTATGGGATTACATTTATTTGAGTGTCCCTAATTATAATAAGTGATTAAATATTTCAACCAATAAAAAAATATAAGTTAATGTAAAAATGAAATCTACAACAACAATATAAGTATATTAGAAATAAATATGAATATTCCTTAGTATAAAATTATATTTATAAATGTGTTTAGAAAAATAAAATAGTTGGGAATACCATTTTAAAGATGTTATAAAAGAATTCTACAAATTATTCCATTCCCATGTGGAGATGATTCTACTAAGGTGGGAGTTGTTAGACCATATTGAACTACAAAATTTAGATTGAAACAAAATTATTGGAATATATAGGAATTCAATAATGGGTTCAATTATATATATAAATTTGAAGATTGGATTAATTTAATACATTTGAAGAAATATGTGAATGATTTACCCATGAAAGAAAAAAATTATGACTAAACCATGTGACTTCGTTAAGAAATATGTGTAGTTTAAGAAAGTGTACATGAATTTTTAGCACATTCATTTAGATATGGCAAGGTAGATAGATAAATATTAATAATTTGTAAGTGAAAAAGATGAAAAATTATTTCACATTAATATGAAATCATATTTCAGGATAGGTTGTGAAAAAATAGGGGCACAATAGTTTATTGAATTTTTTGTTGATGTTTTGAGAACTATGGGTAGGTTAAAAAATAATTTCTGACTATTCATATTTCTCAAGATAAAATGTTTATGAAGATGAATGACCAAGGAAAACAAATATTGGATACTAGTGAATTATTATATTATTTTAATTATTATATTATATAAAAAAACTCTCAAATGAGAAGTAAGTCCTTGATTCCCATAATGAACCAGGGAAGATAATTTTGGAGAGTAATAATAAAAATTATCATAATAATAAAGTTGGAAGATCTTGGTTGATAGAAAAATCTAAACCATTATTCTATCACTAAAGATAATGAAATTATACCATATTCCCTTAATCATTTATGTTTGTGCTAACCTGTAGGGTATCAAAGGAGAAATGGTAAATGGGGTGTTGGATGAGGTTTTAACTACTATAAATCATGAAAAGTTACATTCAACTTGTTGTAAATTCAATATTCTAATGAAAGATAAATTGTATCCCTTGAAGGGGAGAAAATGAAAATAAATGTTTTCAAAACATCATTTTGTAATGAATATTCAATTTCTAGACAACCCCATTAGATTGGATGTCAAGTTATTCCAATAACACCCATTTACCCTATTTTTTTAAATATAAATGATTTTATAAAGGGGGTTTTATTTCATGAGTATGATAATAGAACATTGGATTAATTTTTTTCACATGATTATTTTAGTAAATATTTAAATGATTAGTGTACGATGATATTTATTTATTAAATCTAGTTGTAAACTCCTGATGTGTGAAATTAACATTTGTATCAGTTTAGATTATGGTACATATTTTATGATTAAATTTATTCACTAGTTTTTATACATTGGGTTTTCCATTTAGACATAGTTTTGAATAGATTTTTTCAAAGCCATATGTGATGTCATAACTATTTCAAAAAATTGGATCCAAGTATGATTTAATTGAGTTTAATAATTATAAGTTGTCATCAAAAGAAATTTTAGGTAGTCAAAGATGAGAAAATATACTCTTATATTCACATTTAATTTATTACCACTATGGGGGAGAATATAAAGGAAAGCATATTAACATAAAGAATGGAATATATTGACAGTAAAAAAAATTAGAGGTCGAAGAGTCATGCATGGATTATATTTTTTTTATTAATATGGAAATATTTAATTTTCAAAAAATATTTCAATATATTTTTAATGATCAAAGAATAAAATATAAAGATGATATTTATGCTATATTGGAAATTGGCATTGATGTTACCAATTAGAACAAGTGGGTTAACAAGTTCTAGAATAATAGAACTAGATATGTTATGATTGTTGATCAATTCATCAATGTAAATAAAAATACAAAAGATAGATATATTTATTATCTACAGTAGTTATATATAATATTTTAGTATCCAACTAGTGGGTGGAGGGGGAATTAATGCATAATATTAATTAACAAGTATCTAGCTGGAAGCAGGGAGTCCATTCATGGTGTCCTAGACCTGTAAAACAAAACATGTGCACTACAATTTCAGGTGAAGGAGAATATTTGGAAGGTGTTTTGAGTTTGTTTAAATCCATTTATAAATACAAATAAATTAAATAGTTCATAAAATTTATTGAAAAATTTAATAATTTTATAATCAACATTGGAAAATGAAACGTCCATGAGCACCCTACATTTCATAAGACTTTTATCTCATGAGTCTGAAAATACGGTAAACTCTTAGTTCATAATATTTGTATATATTTTAGAAGCCTTTTAAAGAATTCATAAGATAAATCCTTAGTTCTTAATACATTAGTATATGTTTATAAGACTTATAAAAATTTTTTAATACTTCATGATGACTTCATAGGACCTCGACTGTCCCTGTAATACTTTATCATGGATCAAATAAGATATGATGTTGACGTAACATGACTTTTACATCATTATAAGACATTATTAAGGTTTTTAGGATGCATAATTAATCTTTTACGACTTCTTAGGATCCCTGTATGTCATTTTATATGGTAGAAAAATAAAAAATGTAAGAACTCACCATGTTTATGTATGACTTTATGAGTTCACATGTATGACTTTGAGTAACACTGGTAAGATTTCCATGCCTGGTATATGAATTATTTTTCTATTCTAGAAGACATTGATTAATAGATTTTAAGATATAAAATCTTCAAAAATATCAAATATATTACAAAATATATCAAATTCATATAAATTCAACATCTTACAATCATATGTAAAATGTGAATCATATGAATTCTATATTTACATTAATTCAAAGAATAAATATTCTATAATATATATATATATATATATATATATATATATATACGTATGGAAATTTTAATTATAAAATATCAAATAAATGATCTTAAAAGAATTAATATCATAATTATTTAGATAAATTGTGATTCACGATAAATTATTAAGTATCTATGATGAATGATGGATTTCTATATTATAATCATATGTAATACCATGTATATGAGTAAGGGAATTCAAAACAAGTTAATTCCATAGATTTTTTATAGAAAGAATATTTATAGTATAATATTACATAAAAAATAAAATGTCTTAATAGTATTATAAATTAAATATCAATGTAGGATATTTTGAGAAATATTTATTGAGAATTCAAATCGGAAAACATCCACCAGTTTGAATAAATAATAGAATCTTTCACTTGAGATTATAAGAGTATATATATTAAATTATAAAAACATTGTTTTTTAATATTTTCTGTTATTATAATATCTAATGAGAATAATAAGAAAGGTGTTATGTGATAACCTTTGATATTTATATCATTAAAAAATAATACTAATTGTTTAGGAAGTATAAGAAGACCATGAAACTTATATGATTGAATGATTTTCCTTGTATCTAATTAGGAGGACACAATAATATCAAGGAACATCCATATTATTGATGAAAAATTATGATTATTCATAAAATATGATATTATTATATATTCCAACCATAACTAATTTTCTAAAGTCGATTAAGTAAGAAGAGAATCACCGACTAGCTACAATATAGGATTCATGTTTTCAATGTCCGTCTTATAGTTTTATAAAAGAAACCATTAATGGAACATGTTTGGTAGTCATTAAAAATATAAATATTTTCCATTGTGAGTATGAAGAATACGAGATATTTTATAAATATGTCTTTATATAAATATATTATAATTTATTAAAGATGATGATGATATTTTTATGAGGAATTGTAGATGATAAATGCTCAGTCAATTGGTTTCATATTATGAAAAACATGTAATAACTAAAATATAATAGTGATAACCCATGCCTCGATGAGCTTCATACACATAAAGGGGTAGGATTTTTCATTAGAGTTGAACCTTATAAAAATTATATGTGTTAATATTCGTGTCACATTCAATATTTCATATCAGGGTTGGGGTTGAGTGTACATTGTTATTATCAATATCACTAAATTGTTAAATGGTTAAATTTATAAGAAAAGAGAAATAAATAAATGGAATCTTGATAAAATATAGGTACAATGTTTCACCATTATGTTTCCTTTCATGGTCTGTGGAAATTAAACCTCTCTATTCCCTAGGTAGAGTAAAAAATAGAACATTAATCCCGGTGGAACTTAATCTCGTGGTAGGAGTCCAATAAAAAGCTATTAAGGGAACTTTAGAGGTTACAAATTATTTTTTTGGGGACCCTAATGAAAGAAATAATATATAATGTAATATAAGATAAAACAATATTTATTAGAGTGATCCAACCTCTAAAATATTGAATCCAATTTTTATAGTTTTTGAAACACCTACTGATTTTTATTATTATACCATCATAGTTATGAATTTAACCCCTTAATTTAAATAGAAAAATATTTTGATGTTATTTGAGAAATTTTTTCCTAGAGAGAACATGATAGTTTTTAGTGATATTAGGATAGATTGACAGGTATTTTTTCGTGATATACACTCTAGTATTATTAGTGTTACTCATTTTTCTGCTCCATTTACCATACTCAAGTATAACATATTTAAGGCCTTGTACTAATTTTTCTGATCATTTTTATAATAAAAACATACCATCAATTAAAAATAGATAAGCAATACTACATGTATAGAGTTTTATTTAGAATAAAATTTCAACCTTACTAAAATTCCATAGTTTTTTTCATGCATCAGGCATCTCGAACTTGGAGCATGAAAACTATGTAAGAGATATGGTATTTTGTGTATTTATCATGATATTACGTGAGGAAAAAAAGTCAATATCCAATGGTTTATACTGAGAACCACGAGGAGGGAAAAATTATAAAAAATCATATACCAATTATAAAAATCCATATCACCTCATGATATTAAAAGTACAATTACATTCCAACATATCATAATATATGTGCTTATCAAATATTTATTTTGATGTTGGTCCCAAAAAACATATGGTTTTCAAACCAAAGGTCATTTGTATTAAATGAAACATAATAAATGTATGTTCCTATCTTAAGATTAGGCTATGTATAAGATGATAGAGTATATAACATTCAATCAAAGATAAAATTTTATGAGAAATAACACACACTAATTGGGTGATACCAATTTAAAGAGTTATATTGATATACCTTGGGGATGGGAGTGACATTTTTCAGACAATTTTACTATGGTAACACTTCATTTTTAAAATTTCCCTTATTAGAATCGATGATCTCTTTATAGATTATATCACAAGTTGAAAAATAAAATGAACCATGGATACCTTTTGGACTCTAGGTTATATTTGGGTCAAGGTTCTTTAGGGTACCTTAGATATAATCCACTTCAAGGATAGATTTATGACTGTCTTTTTTACGATCAAAAATGAATCTAGAAATGGATTAAATAATGATTCACCACTCACATAACTTAGGTACCCTCTCGTGTCAATCATTAATCCAACGAATAGGGGGGATAAGTATGAAACCCAAAGGGGGATAAAAACTCTAGCATCACTGGTGTATGATATTTTATTGAGTGAAATTTGGAGGTTCCCAATTAATTTCATTTTTTTAATTCATGAATTTAGAAAATATCCTTTTATCTCTCATCTTATGACACAAATTCTATACCATTCCCTAAATATAGTCACTTAATTAAAATTATATTTTCATGGTATATTTTTTCTTATGAAGGGATCACAATGATATCATCATCCCATATCCCCTAATGTTTGGTGTCAAAATAGGTGATTTATGATTTATATTCATCAAGAATAGTGAGTATATCTTTTGAGCTATTATTCTAGTATTGAAGACAGACTTTCATCTTGAAACACTTGTTCTTAATAACTATTCATTTATTTTCCTTCATGGGTGCATTCAAGGAATAGTATATCATTTTCAATGAAAGAGAGATAACTAATATAAATCATGGAGAAGTATAAATATTTTTTAAAACTATTTTATTTATTAAATTTGATTAAGAGTGGGGAATAATATGATATAACCCGAGAAATGGGGGTAATATATGAGTTTTAGAATAATGTGATCCCATGTAAGTTGTATATGAAAATATCTATATAGACCTTTCTACTTTAGTTTCCATTATTATTGTTACACATGTGGTATTTATCCCTTTAATATCTAAGATACAAGAGATTATTATTTTTTGATTATAATGAATTAAAATCATTCTTTGCACATCTTGAGTAAATTCAACCTCTACTATATTAAATTGGTGAAAATGGAGTTGAAATAAGCTCTAATCAACCAAGAATGGGAACATAGTTTGAAAGAAAAATAATTTTCCATAGTCCTTCCCTTTAATTCATGTCACATTTTGGCATAGATTGTGGATAAAAACATAGAATTAGAGGAATTCCTATCATTGAGTGTAATGTGTTGATAGGAGTAATTAACAATCTCTTAATGAAAATGGGTATTCTAAAAAATATATACATCATTTTTTGTGGGGATATCATGAAAGAAGTTTTTTATGAGGATTTTGGATATAATTCACTAAATAGAGTCTTCCATGTGCCTATTTTCTATTAAGTAAATCAAATATTCCATCTGTCTTCTTGAGAAACAATTCCATTTATAAAATATCATTATGGAATTAATGTATGTATTATTTTCTCATAATTTAATGTTAATTAAATAAAAAAGAAAACATATTAATTCTTTAAATAAACACACATATAAATAATTATCATCCACACTATGTAGTGATGATAAAAAATCGCATCGTGTCTTGGATTTGGTAATCCACATGTATGCATGGATGACAATATCATTTTTCATTGAATGGAAAATTAAGAAATTATATGACATATTACCATTTAATAATTATAATTATTTACATAATTTTATATATATTCATTAAAACCATCATTATATCTATCCCTGATAGAGGGTGATGGAAAACATATTACATCGTCTCGCAACACCGAAGTTATCTAAACACACAAATGATGGTTTAATTTTACATTTTATAGAAGTGGGTATAGATTTAATTTATAACATAAAAATAATAAAAATTAAATATATGTAACACTAGTTTATTATTTTATAATAATGGTTTTATAATATTTTAATTAGTTGGATGAAGTTGTAAAACAAAAACATTCGGTTAAAAACAATTCCTCTTATTTGGAAAATATCCTTCTCTTTACATCATATTCCCTCTATGGTTGGTATTATTCTTAAAAAATACCAATATAATGAGGAGATTTATTCAATTAATGATTTTTTTCATTTATTATGTAAATAATAAAGATTTCTAAATGATTAAAATAGATGATATGATGTGACCTTTTATATGTGACGGGAGGGGATCTTTTTGAATTACTCAAAATATTAAATTAATATAAATTGTAAATCATGATAAATGGATCAAAAATGATATATTAATAATATAAAATTAGTATTAGTCAAAATATTGTCCTAAAATATAAATTCACATGTTAAGGTAATTTTTTAATTTTATGTTTTTATCCCCTACCCTATCAACACTTTTTATGATTATCACAAAAAAAATATGTTTACACTTTAGGGGTCAATATAGTTACTATAAATGAAAAAATTCAAATAACTATATCATGGTTAACACCATAAACCATATAAAACTTAATTGTCTAATGATAATATTTTTATAAATTTTAATTTATTTAAGAAAACATTATTCATAATAAAATGTAGTAAATGTTGTTTTTGACACTACTGATTTAATTTTCATTTATTAAATAATTTCAAACATTGAATTAGAGTATAAAATATTAACATAACAAAAATTGGTAATGATTGTATAAAAATATCATGGGAAATCATAACTCAATCCAATAATATAATTTTTTGAGTTTTTGAAAATAATTTTATTTATTTCATTACAAATTGTAGATGTACGGTATTAGTGATTCATATGAATTTAAGGTAATTATATGAATAGTAAAAAGTATAAATAAATTATCATGATGAAAATAATAATTTATATTTAAAATTAATACATATAAATTAACATATACTCTTCTAATACCCATGTAAAAAATTTAAATATTATAAAATAAAGAGTATGAAATTTTTGACTCTTCTTTATATAAAATAGTACAATGGTCAAAATCAAAGAAAATGAAAAAAATGAAATATATTTTACTTATTAATGACTAATTACTATATATACTAATAAAATTGACTTAATATAATGGAAATGGTTATTTTTTAGTCCATATAATTTTATTTTAATTCTTAATTACCGAATTTTACATTTACCATGGTAGAAAAATTACCAAGGTTATTATTTATAATGATAAAAAAATAAAGGAAAATAACTAAAACAATTGGGCTTCATTACTATAAATATGTAAAAAACATTTGATGATTTAAAACACATATTCAGTTGAATTTAATTTAAATTTAAACAAACAAAAATGATTAATGAAAAGTTTTTAAAAAAAATATTTTTATGTAAAATTTTTTATAATAAATTAAAGTATAAAATTTATTTCAAAGAAATAATTGGATTGTTTTAATTAAATTTTTTTATTAAATATTTAAAATTGTCCAAAATATAATTTTACGTTTTAAATAATCTTAAATAAATAAAATTTTGGATTAAAAATTAGTATTTTTGACTATATGAAAATAAATAAATATGTTCATAATTTTTTTAATATTTAACCTCTATCTAATTTTTATAAAATTATTTTAAAAAATAATTCTTCCTTCTAAAATAATTTAATAGAATTTGGTGAAATTAATTATAATGTTTCCTCAAGAAAAAAACAAAAAACAATTTTGAATAAAATATATTTTGATAGTATAAAATGTCATTTCGAAATATTGTGTACATATTTATAAATATTTATTCAATACATGTGTATAAATTGGTAATTGAATCTATATATATATATATATATATATATATCATAATTAATTTAATCAAATAAATACACACCAATTCAATGAGTATTTTTAATGATCATTTTAAAATGATATTATTTCATGGTTTGTTTATACTCGGTGTTGCATGTCTTACAAGATATCAAACATAGTTTCTTTTTTTAAATATCTTGGGGTTTATGAATATTAAATTTTCTGAATATCTAATAATGTAGGAATAACATCAACTTCATCAACCAATATGTTTGATATGATATTCTTTAAATTTATGAAATAAAATGATGATTATATTATGTCCATGTAATTCAATGCTAATATAGACTCTCAATAAAAGGGTCATCATAAAAACTTACATTAATTTTTTTTAAAAACCTTCTATTACATATTGATAAACACATTTCAATCATGACCATTTCAATTTAACATAATTCATGTAAAGATACATTTTGACAAACATGGTTAGTAAATCTATGTTCAGGAGTCCTGAAATTCATTAATATTAATCTAAAAGGCTAAGGAAAATTATACAGGATCGTAGATAAGAATATATGATGACACATAAACATGTGGAATTCAAAATAGGGGGTATGTTCCAAAAACATCCAATATTAGATATTACCATGTTTGATCTTAATAATAATAAGTCAAATATGCATATGTGTACTCACACTTAACTATCAGTTAACTATGTTCCCCATTATAGAATGTTATCTTAATATATATATATATATATATATATATATATATTGTCATGTTATTTCATGTTTCTCAATGAAGTAGAAATATCAAAAACCATATCAATGTGATAGACACACAAGGAAATTATTATATTAAATTTATGGAAACCAATGAACATTATATTATAATATGTCTTATTAATATTCCAATATTTGAGTATACATTCAATCCAAATTAAAAATAGTTTTTTTCTAGATCCTCAAATCCAATTTTATAATTGTACTAATAACTACAAAGGGATAAGTCGATGTCCCCCTATGTATTGAAAGATAGAACATCAAACAAGTTAATGTATAGGATACATTGTATCATGTTTGTGATTACAAATCTACATTGGGTGATAGTATAATTTGTAATATCCATTAAAGAGGAACATTATTTGTAAATCAATACTCATTATTTTGTTTAAATTATTGTAAGTATTTTTTTTTTATATTTCCATTGTTCATATTACACTAAGTTGTTTTCTTATTCTCTTTAGGGATTTTATTTTTTGAATGTTTATAAAATGCCAACAAACATAATTTCTATTATGATTAATCATTGCTATAGTTTTTATGGGAATAAATTTTTTTAATAAAAAAATCATGATTCAATTTTTTTTAAATCTATATTTAGGGAAAAATTTAATTATTATTTTTATTATAATTCAACACTTCTTGAAGCTTACCCATCATAGTAATTATGGATAACATTTATAATAGATATATATATTTATGATGTGATCCATAAGTTTGAAAATATAAATAAAACCTCTATAAATTTTATAGATTATTAGATAGGGGATAATGTAAAAAATAAAAAAAGATGATTTAAAAAATATATTAATAAAAATAAATAATGAAAAAATAAAAAATTGAAAGATGGAGGGGAAGAATGTTTTAGATCAAATGAGTATGGAAAGAACTATTTTAACATTGGACATCTCAAACATGAGGTGAAATTAAAGGATATATAATTAATATAAGCTGTAGTATATCATGTTCCTAAAAAATAATGATTTGAAATAGATGTAAATTTAAATTCTGGGATCCAATAACACTGAGATAAATTTAAATAAGAGATCAAAATAAACTTCTATTCAAGATATAAAAATCTACTGAAAAAATGAAACCCAAAATCATGAAAAAATTGTTTTAACTAAGACATTATTTTATGATAGTAATGTTATTAAAACTAAATCAGGAGAAATTTTTTAATATTAAAAACATTAGAAAAACCTTCCATAAAAAATGTATATATTAATATTTCTAAGACCCATCCAAGAATAGCCAAGCAGGGTAGTGAATCTACCCAATTAAAACATGGTATCAAATTTATAAAAACTATATATTGAATAAATGAAGAAAGTTCATTGGTTATTTTTTGCACTAGTAGAGGTTTGAGAATTAAGAAATTGAGTATTGGATAAAATTTTCAATCATTGATGAATATTGAATCATTTTATAAAGGAGTAGTGGTAATAAAATAATACAATTTTTTTAGAAGTATAAAACATCATGTAAAAATAAAAATCTTTTAACTATGAATATATTTAATACATTAGAAATTTTATGTGATTACTTTAATTTGAGTGTCCCTAATTATAATTATTGATTATATATTTCAATCAATAAAAACTATATATTAATGTAAAAACAAAATCGAAAAAAACAATAGAGTAGTTTAGAAAGAAAGATGAATATTACATTGTATAAAATCATGTTTATAAATTTTTTTAGAAAAATAAAATAGTCAGAAATACCATTATAAAGATGTTATGGAAGAAATATATAAATTATTTCATTCCCATTTAGAGACATTTATACTATAGTGGGAGGTGTTACACCACATAAAACTAAAAAATATAGACTAAAAAATTATATTAATATATAATAATTTAGTAAGGGGTTCAATTATATATATATATAAAGTTAAAGATTGGATTCATTTAATACATCTAAAAAATATTCCAATGAGTTACCAATTAAAGAAAAAAAGTATGACTAAACCATTTGACTTTTTGAAGAAATATGAGTAGTTTAAGAATGTTTACATTAATTTTTACCATGTTCAGATGGATATGGCTAGGTAGATAGACAAATCTTAAGAATGTGTAAGTGACAAATTAGAAACATTGTTTCACTTGAAGATAAACTCAAATTTTAGGAGAGGTTGTGAAAAAATGGGGACACGATAGTTCATATAATATTTTGTGGAAGTTTGGAGAACTATGGGCATGCCAAAAAATCAATTTTTACAATTATTAAATCTCAAGAAGTAATGTTTATGGAAATGAACGATAAAGGAAAATAAATATTTCCCATAAGTACATTAAGGTATTATGTTAAGAATCAAATTCCATAAAAAATTAATTCTCAAAAGAGAAGTCATTCCTTGATTCCCATTAAGACTCTTGGTAGATAAATTTGGAGAGTAATAATGAATAATTATCATAATAATGATGTTATAAGATCTTGGTTAATAGAAAAATATTAACCATTGTTCTATCACTAAGGATAATGAAAGTCATACTTATTCCCTAAATCATTTATGCTTGTACTAACATGTGAGGAATAAAAGGAGAAATGATAAAGGGGGAGATGCATGAGGTTGTAACTACTATAAATAATTTAAAGAGACATTATTCTTGTTATAAATTTAATAGCTTAACGAAGGGTTAATTGTATCCCTTTATGGGGATGAAATAAGAACAAATGTTTTCATAACATCATTTTGTAATGAATATTCAATTTCTAGAAAACCCCATATGATTGGATGTCAAGGTATTCCAATCACACCTCTTTATCTAATTTTTATATATATAAATGAATTTATTAAGGGGGTGTTATTTCATGAGTTAGATTATAGAATTTTGGATTAATATTTTTTAAAATGATTATTTTAGTAAATTTTAAAATGATTAGTGTATGATATTATTTATTTATTAAATATTGTTTTAATACCCCTATGAGTGAAAATAAGAGTGGTATCATATTTTATTAATGTACATATTTTAGGTTGCCATTAATTCACTATTTTTTTATACATTGGGGTTTCCCAATTAGACTAAGATCTGAATAGATTATTTCGATTCCATATGTGATGTCATACCTATTTAAAAAAATAGGATCCATCTATGATTTAAAAGAGATTAATAATTATAAGGTGTTATGAAAACCCATTTAATGTAGTTTAATATGGGAAACTGTACTATTATATTCACATTTAGTTTATTATCACTATGAGGGAGATGATAAAGGCACGCGTATTTACATAAAGAATGGAAAGTATTGACAGTAAAAAAAAATTGGAGATTAAAGAGTCATGCATGGATTATATTTTTTTATTAATATGGAGATATTTAATTTTCAAAAAATATTTCAATACGTTTGTAATCATCAAATAATAAATGATAAAGATGATATGTATGCTCTATTTTAGATTGGAATTGGTGTTAACACTTGGAACATGTGGTCGGACATATTCTAGAATAATAACACTAGATATGTTATGAGTTTTGAACAATTAATCAATGTAAAGAAAAATACAAAAGATAGATAAATTTATTATCTATAATAGTAATATAATATTTGAGTATCCAACTAGTGGGGGGGAATTAAATCACAATATTTATTAACAAATATTCATCCAGAATCTGAGAGTCCATTCATGGTGTCCTAGACCAGCAAAATGAAACATGTGAACTACAAAGTCTGGTGAAGGATAATATTTGGAAGGTGTTTTGAGTTGGTTTAAATCCTTTTATAAATACACAAAATTAAATAATTTAAATAATTTATTGGAAAATTGAAGAATTATATGCTCAATATTGGAAAATGAAAAGTCCCATCGCACCCGATATTTCATAAGTCTTCTATCTCATGAGTATAAAAATATGGTTAAGTCATAGTTTATAAAAATTTATACAGTTTAGAAGCCTTTTAGGGACTTCATATGTTAATTACTTAGTTATTTATACATTAGTTTATGTTTATAGGACTTATATAAACATTTTATTTCTTCATGATGAATTTAAAGGACATCAACCATCCGGGTAAAACTTTATCATGGATCAGATAAGATATTATGCTGACTTCACATGACTTTTTACATCATTATAAGACATTATTAAGGATATCATGTTACATAATTAATCTTTTAAGACTTCTGAGGATCCTTGTATGTTATTTTCAATAGTAGAAAAATGAAAAATGTAAGAACTCAACATGTTTAAGTAAGAATTTATGATTTCATATGTATGAATTTGAGTAATACTAGTAATATTTTCATGCGTGGCACATATATTTTTTTTCCAATCTAGAAGACATTAATTAATAGATTTTAAGATATAAAAGCATCAAAATAATTAATTATATTACAAAATTTATCGAAGTTGGGAAAATTAAACATCTTATAATCATAAGTAAACAGCGAATCATATGAATGGTACAATTACATGAATTCAAACAATAAATATTATATAACAAATATATATATTTATATGGAAATTTTAATTATAAAATAGCCAAGACATGATCTCTATAGAATTAATATCATATTTATTTAGATAAATTTTGAATCATGATGAAGCATTTAGGATCCATGAAGAATGAATGAGTTCTGTATTATAATGATATATGTTTCCATATGTATGAGTAAGGGAATTCAAAATGAGTTAATTTCATATATTTTATGTAGAAAAAATTTATAGTATAATATTACATAAAAATTCAAATGTCTTAATAGTATTATAAATTATATATCTATGTAGAATATTTTGAGAAATTTTGATTGAGAATTAAAATTGGAAAACATCCACCAATTTGAATAAATAATATAATATTCCACTTGATATTATAAGAGTTTCCATATTAAATAATAGAAACATTGTTTTCTAATATTTTTTTTTATTATAATATCTCATGAGAATAATAATAAATGTGGTATGTGATAACCTTGGATATTTATATCATTTATGAATTATACTTATAGTTTAAGATGTATAAGAAGACCTTGAGACTTTTATGATTGAATGATCATCTCAGTATCGAATTTCGAGGAAATAATAACATTAAGAAACATCCTTATTATTGAGATAAAGGATGATAATTCCTAAAATATGATATTATTATATATTCCATCCATTAGTAACTTTCTAATGTAGATTAAGTAAAAAGAGAAGTGTTGACTTGCTGCAATATAGGATTCAAGTTTTCAAAGTCATTTTCATAGTTTTTGGAAAGAAAAAATTAAATGAAAATTTTAGGTAGTCATTAAAAATATAAATCTATTCCCATGGGATTATGAAAAATAAAGGATATTGTATATATATGACTTTATATTAATATAATATAATTATTAATGATGATGATGTTAATTTCATTAGGAAGTGTAGATGATACATGCTCATCCAATTGGTTTTTGATTGTGAGGAACCATTAATAACTAAAATATAATAGTGATAACCCATGCATCTATGGGATTGAAACACAGGAAGGTGTAGGTTTTCTCACTAGAGTAGAACCTTATAAAAACTATATGTGTTAATATTCATGTCACATTCATTATTTCATATCAGGGTGTGTGTTGAGTGAAATATTTTATGATCAATATCACTAAATTGGGAAATGTTTAAATTTTAATGTAGGAATAAAGAAATAAATAACTAGAAACTCCATAAAATATAGGTATACTAATTCACCATTATGTTTCCATGCATGATCTAAGTAAATTAAACCACCCTTCTATATATAGAGTTAAAAGAGATCATCTATCCAGCTAGAATTTAATATTTTTTTAGTATTCCCAAATAAAGATATTATGGGTGCTCTATAGGATCATGATTATAGTTTTTGTGACCATAATGAAAGAAATAACATGTATAGGAATATAAGATAAAACACTTTTTATTTGAGTGATCCTACATCCAAAAATATAGAATCAGGTTTTAATAGTTGGTAAAAAACCTAATAATTTTTATTATTAACCCATCATATTTAGGAATTAAACCACTTATTTTAAATAGAAAAACATTTTTATTTTATTTGAGAAATTTTTTACTATAGAGAACAAGATAGTTTTCACTGATATTATGGTGAATTAATATGTATTTTTATTTGATACACACTCTAGTATTATTTGTGTTACTGCTTTTTCATCTCTATTTACCATACTCATGTATAACATATTTGAGGCTTTGTACTGATTTGTGTGGTCAATTTTATAATTAGAACATATCATTAGTTAAAAATAGATAATGAATACTACAGGTGTTGAGTTTTATTTATAATAAAATTACAACCATACTAAAATTCCATTGTTTCTTACGTGCTTAATACATCCCAAGCATGGATAAAGAGTATTTAAGAGATATGGTATCCTTAGTATTGGTCATGATATTACATGATGAAACCAAATAAATTTACAATGGTTTATATTGAGAACCGTGGGGAGGAGAAAATTATAAATAAATACTATTCCAATTATAAAAATCCATATAACCTCATGATTTTAAAAGTATAATTACATTCTAAACTATTATAATACATTTGCATATCAATATTTCCTTTTATATTGGATGTAAAAAAAAGTCCAAACCAACGAACATTTGTATAAAATTAGACATAATAAAAATATGTTATTTTTTAGAGATGAAGCTATGTATAAGATTATATAATCTATAATTTTCAATCAATGATTTTTTTATGAGAAATAACACACACATATTATGTGAAACCAATTTAAGGAGAAATATTGATTTACCATGGGGATGAGAGTGATATTTTTCACAAAATTTTACTTTGGTAACATTTTCATTTTAAAATAGTCCTTATTAGGATCAATGATCTCCTTATAGAAAATTTCACATGTTAAAAAATAAAAAGAACAATGGAATTCTTAGTGTCTGGAGGTTATATCACGGTCAAGGATCTTGTGGGTCCCTCCGATGTAATCAACTTCTGGGATAGATTTACAGCTATCATTGTTACTATCTAAAATAGATTATATAATTGTATTTATGAATGTTTCCCCACTCACCACACTTGGGTACCCTCTCGTGTCAATCATTATTCAAATGTATAGAGGGGATAAGTAAGAAACTCAAAGGGGGATAAAAACTCCAACATCACTGGTGTAGGATATTTCATTGAGTTGCATTTTGATGTTCCCAATTAATTTCAATTTTTTTAATTCATAAATGAAGAAAATAACCTTTTATCACCCACCTTAAGAAAAAATTCTACATAATTCCCTAAATATACTCTCTTCATTAAAAGTCTCTTTTCATTGTATATTTTTTATTATGAATGGATCATAATGATATCATCATCCCCTATCTCCTATTGTTTGGTTTCAAAATGGGTGATTTATTATTTATATTCATCTAAGATAGTGGGTATTTCTTTCCAGATATTATTCTAGAAAATGATATATAATTTCATCCTACAACACTTTTTATAAATCATTATTCATGTATTTTACATCATGGGTGTATTCCAGGAATAGTATATCATATTCAATGAAAGAGCGATAACTAATATAAACCATGGAGAAGTATAAATATTTTTTTAAAATAGTTTATTTATAAAATTTTATTAAGAGTGGGGAATGATAAGATATAACCCAGAACATGTGGGTAATATTGAAGTTAAGGAATATGGTGATCTCATGCAAGTTGGATAAAAACCAATCTAGATGTAACTTTTCCTTTGGTTTCCATTCTTATTGTTACACATGTTGTACTTATCTCTTAAATATTTAAGATACATGAGATTATTGTTTTGATTATAATGAATTACGATCATTTGCTGCACATCATGAGTAAATTAATTCTCTAATATATTAAATTGGTTGATAATGGAGAAGAAATCATCTCTAATGAACCATGAATGAGAACATGGGTAAAAAGAAAAATCATTTTCCATAGTCCTTGCCTTTAATTCTTGTCATATTTGGCATAGATCGTTGATAGAAACATAGAATTAGAGGAATTCCTGGCATTGAGTGTAATTTGTTTTTTTGGAGGAATTAACAATCTCTTAATGACGTTGGGTCTTTTAAGTAATATAGACAACATTATTGGTGGGGATATCATGAAAGAAGTTTCTTATGTGAATTTTGGATATAATTCCCCGAATCAAGTCTTCCATGTGATTATTTTCTATAAAGTAAATCAAATAGACTTGGTTAATATACTCTTAACATCATTATGAGTAGAGTTTAATTATTTTATTTCTAATATAATTATTTAATTTATTTTGATTTTTGTCAATCATAATACAATAATCTATCATATGACTAATTAAATATAAATTCCCATATATACTAAGGTCATTAGTAAAATAAATATGTAATGAGTGGAATCCCATTACTTCTATTATAAATGGATCATATACAATAGTACAAATCAGTTCCAAATGTTTTTTAGATATATTTCCTTTAAAATTGGAAGGTATATTTTTTCCTTTACATTATACTAATATGTTATATACATCAATTATTCGTTAGTTGTGTAGTTTATATATACCATACTTGAGGCACTTTTCTTAAATTACTTTCATTTACATGACTAAGATTGAATCACAATATATGGGTGGGATATGATCCCTATACACTTTAATTTTGGTGGTCTTCTATCACTAATATTTAATGTTTAAGTATCATATCACCATTTTCAGGATTGTGGAAAAATATATTAACTACCTAATGATAAACTATAAAATAGTGGGTAACAAAGGTAGTATCCAAGGAAGGGTGAAAATTATTTTTTCATAATTTTGTATGGGTGGATTTTCGGTTGAGAGAACATGAATAAAATTAAACATGTGAAGTTTTATTAACGTGATTATATGTGTATTATTAAAGGGTAGGATTACCAGTTTTAGTGATATAATAGTTTTAAAAATGGCCCAATATTCTTATTATTAACCGATAAATGAATGTGTGAAAACATGATTTATACTTCACCTTTTGATAAGAGAAATAATGAGGTTTTTCTAAGTAGTAGATTCACTACATGATAAACTCTATTTTAATTTGTTTGTAAATAAATCATATGAATACTTCACTATAAACTACCACTAAACTAATCTATATAATTTAAATATGGTTATGGGAAACCAAGTAATTATACAACAATTCACTCCTTTCAACACACACAAAAATTTTATTGATAATCACCCTCCAGTCATGCATATTTCATAATATATAAGAAAAAATAAAAGGAGGTATAAATATGATTATCAATATAATATCTAAAAAATTAATAAGAATAAAAAGCTGAAAAATATCACATTTTAAATAATATCATTCCATTAGATATATAATTCTTTCATTAAAATAAGAATTTGAATCATTTGGGACAAAAATAAATCATTACAAAATGTTCATCATCCCCACTTTCTTAAGAACCAGAAGGGTATACCCCTCTATGTGAGTGGTAATTGGTTGTTAGGAAAGGAAAAAATTATGCAATGAATAAATAATTCTAAACTCAAAACATTGAACATATTCCTAATAGGACTCCAACAACTTTTGTATATTTCTAAATTTATATTTTACTCTAGTTAATATTATAATATTTTATCCTTTTTAATGTGGAATATTCCCATGATATTTTAGGCTTCCAACAAGTAGGAAAATTTTAATTATTTCCCCAATCATTGGTCTGCAACTTGGCTATTAATTAACTCATTTTATATATTATGACCTCATCCAAGTTACCTCTGCATGTATATTCTCTACAACGAAATAAGCTTATATCCATAGTTTAATTGTTATTGAGTATTTTAAAATAACTTTACCCAAATGAAATGACATTCTTTAGATTTTGTAATGAACATGACCCTTATATATTATATGTTATACTGGATTGAACATTAATTATTATATTCAATAAAAAAACCTATCATATTCTTTGACAAACCCAATAATATCATAGGGAAGAATTGATCATCCCTTATTAATTGGGTGTTTCATTCATTTATAAAATAAAATAAACTTTGTGTGTAACATAGGTTATATGATTACTTTTATATATCACGTATTAACAGTTACATATCATATTGAATCACAGAAAATTACTACACATGAAAAAGTAAAGGACTTTTTTTTTATCTTCATAGCTTCGAGATTACCTTTATGTATCATAATATTAAATTTTATATATCATCTTGGGGACTCTTACATATTTTGGCGGTGACCATTACACATCATAGTGTTTTTTGTAATTTTTTATTTTTTACTATAAAAGACTATGATATATCAAGATGAAGACCACATTGTAAGAGGTATTAAAAATTACATATTTTGGCCTATATAGAACAACCATTAAATGTGTACTTATTTTCCAATAATCAATATTCTTGTGGTTCATCTCCCTAGTTCTAAAATGTTATATATTCTGAATTTACCTTCCATGTAATAATGGAATTCAATCATGAATTATTTTTAGACTAATCCATTTCATCAAAATTCTACTAAAACAAACCAACATGGTATTTTTCACTTGTTATCCAATCCTTTAATTATAGATATTAAATAAATAAATTATTTTTATAATTTAATACATTTAATGCAATATTCAACAAATCAAATGAAATGTTCCATTAATTCTATAAAGTCATAAAATTTTATTAATTAATTATTTTGAGGAATATAATTAATGGATTACGAAATTAATATAATTCATTTGTTTCTTCCATATTTTGTTCTAAACATAATAATTATACTCGTAAACAAGGGACCATAAAAAATATATCCCAATAAAAAAATATCCAATGTGAGTTCCTCTTCCAACAAAATTGATGCTCATGATTTTCTTTCCCCCTAAATGTCTATTATTACATTATCCCTATGAAGTTAATTCACTTAATTTATACTTTTTTATCCACCGAATCCAATTTGTATACACCTTACTGTAATAATTTTTCTCATCAATAAAAGTATGAATTGATTTAAAATAGTTCCTCGCTTAAAAAATACACAGGGTTAAATAGAGGATTGTGTAGTTTCAGTATATTTATATAACAACTAATGTATATATGTCCATAAAAATGTATTTTGAATGTTGTTATGACTAAAAATTAACTTTTTTATTAAAGATACCACTTTCCTAAAAAATTGTGAAACAAAAGGTCACACTATTGGAAATAACAAACCATGAGACAAAAGTTACACAATAAAATCGTCCTCATACATAGATTTAGAAATATCTTGTTCCATCTAAGAATGAAGAGATGAATCGTCAAATACGAGGCCATATTGTAATCTAATGGAGTGATTGTGTATCCTATACATCCTACCTACCACTTCCAATATTCCAATGTCAAAATAGGAAACACCAAGTTTGGACAACTCTCTTTCCTTCAATCATATTTTTGCATTTGGTGTTGGATTATTGTCACCTCCATGAATATCAAACTGATTGTGGGTGACTACAAGGGGAATCTAATATAGTATAAACCCCCATATAACTGAATATATCCACCTCATATGGGGTGTGGGTCATAGTTGAAACCACTTGTTCCCCAGATTAACCAAAAACTACATTGAACCTCCCTTTGGCTTCATCAGCCGTAGGGGAACTCTAAAAAATTAGGTCATCACATCTTCCAATAGGGTTAACCACACAGTAGACAACATTGGCCTTGGAATGGCCAACACAACCTAAAATATAAATGGTTTACTTTCCCTTATGGTTATCCCCTGGATTGAGTGCCATCCGTATAAAGGGAGGTGCATGATTAGAAGAACCTGGTAGACCAGAAGGTGAGGATTGTTTGTTAGGGCTAATATTGGACACACCCTGTTGGTCTCCCATATGGGAGTAAAGACTACCCAGTGAAGCTCTTGGACTCATTCAGACATTAGCAGGAAGCATTAAACCAGAAACCATAGGGTCTATGGGAACATGGGAGTTAGTTTGAGCCACCACCCCCTTGCTACCTCTCCTCCCACATCTAGAGTGGGAAGAAGTGTGGTGTCATTTTCGATAGCAAAACGAACAAAGGCCAAATTTTTTCTCATAATAAAGGTGTTGAAGAAAACCAAAATCAACATCAATATGGAGACTAATCTGATTTGGGATAGGTATCAGGAGTTCCATTTCAACACATATGCGAGAAAATACAAGATGCTTTATGAAAAGAGTATCATCATCAATTTAGATAAAAAGGCAATCATGTCTCTAATACCTTCAGGGAAAGATGAGTTCTAAAACAGATGCGAGTTATGGGGAATGCAGATCCAGATTGTTGCATGCTTGAAATAGTGACCATGATCGAAGTCCACAATCCAATGGATGAGAAGGAATCAGGTATTGTTTGAATTTTTTTATAGCTAATGGTTTGTAGGTTCCAAATATTAATTTTTATTGGTTGAATGATTAATTTTGGATGGAAAATAATGTGATATATATGATTAATAGTTTACCAAATAAAATGGTATCCTCCCTCATTAACCTTTATAGAGATTTAGTATCAAACTTCTAATACATTATTTTAGAGTGTACACATAGGATGTACTTCAGTAGTAGAAAATATTTATTCTATTTACTGACTTAAAAATATTCCTTTCCACTTTTATTATTTTTTTTATAAATTATATATTTAGTTGATGATTTAATGTATTGAGGGATATTTTTTTCATTATTAAGTAATGTGAAATTACTTTTTTTTATTTTTTTTAAGGATTTACCCCTTTCATCTTACATAGACATGACATTTTTATCAATATCAACTCAAAAAAACATCATTATATACCACATAAGTTGAAATATTAGCTCCATACATAGCCTATGCACGTGGATATAGACCAAATACAATTCATAATAACTTATAGTAATGGGTATTTTGTTTGTGGCACATATTGGTCTGCCTATAACCTAAAATCTATAGACATGTGTATTTCCCATAGTTATATGTTGGCTGGTCTATGTGGAAACAATTTCTACATGCACTAATATCCATTTCCATTCTCAAGATGACGATGGGTACATAAAAATTGAAAAATAAATTACACAGGTGGATTTGATCCCATAAATTAAATGTTTAAAATTAAAACTCTTCCACTCAGAAACTAAAATGTTTATGAAAATATTATTAAATAGGTCAAAATATATGGCACTCACACTGAGAGTAAGGACTATAAAACGATTCTACCATGTTTTTAAGATTTGAAGACACAGTTACATTCATGAAAAAATTCCACTTAGGTATTAGTGATTTTAATTATAAATGTATTTAAAATTATACATATACAATTTAAAATATTTTTTGAAAAGTAGGATTTATGTTTTATTTGAAAATGGCTCTCATATACCACTAGTTTTTGAAATTTCAACTCACCTATTGAAATTAATTGAAATTTATTTGTAAATATTTATATTTATGCATATACTAGGGGTTAAAAAAATTGAACTTGGTATTATACCTTGCATTTGGTAATGCCATAAGGGGAATCTAACACTCCACTTACTAGAATTTCTAAATAATAGATTCCAAAGTTTCAACATACATATTGGAAAAACTCTTCTCAAAATTAATGGGTGGTGCGATTTGAACCTAGGTTATGAGAACTTATAAAAAATGTTCTTTACCCTAAACTAAACAATTTATTAGATACATATACATATTCAATTTTTTTGAATTTCTGAAGATTTTTTCAATAGACACAAGGAATAATCATACTGGATAATGGGACTCCAATAAATGTCTATTACTAAGAGAATTATCCTCAATGGCTATAGAAAAAAATAAACACATTTTTCTATGGATTTTTTTTCTTATCCTTATATCCATGAAATTGATCCATTATAGAGCACAGGAATATTTAAACATAATATATGATATTCTCACAAAATAAAATATCCCAAAATAGTGGAATTAGAAAAAAAAATATCATGAACTGACCTATATCCATGGTCACTATCAACCGTGGATATTTGACCCATGTATGTAGGTATTTTTTATATTTTTTTTATCAAAAAATAACCCCCAAACCATAAGTGTAACAATGATCATGAATTCACATATAGAGTTGGGTAGTTATAAATTTTAGGCTTGGAATGTAGATTCCAAAATAGAATATTCAAGGATTATAGGTTCTAACATGTGATATATTTCAAGGTAGACCTAAATTGAAGTTTATTATAAAATGTTTTTTTTAATAAAAATATCCCCAAAATCAAATTTGATGTAATTTCTTCAACAGTTCATGGGTTTTAATAGAACTCGTAGGGAATTTAGGTTATCCATTTTTGGATTGGTTTTATATATAAATTAGGGAATTATAATTAATATGTAAAAAATTTCAAGTGGAAAATCAAGTATGTAATTTTAATATTGGATAGTATTTCATCTATTTGGATTCAAAAATATATAAAATTTTATTTAATTTACCAAAAATATATTTAAAAAGATATTTAATTCATTATTTATCTATGTTGAGTTTTTAAGGTCAAATTTGGTTCTTATAATAGATATAGATTCAAAAATTAAAATTTATTTTATTTAATCTATTTTTTTTTTGAAAAAATTGACAAAACTTATAGGAAAATGAAAAATGAAATATGAAAAAAAGTTTAAACCTAAAAGATTACCCCTACAATTGAATGTTGAGGTTTACCCAATTTATTATAAAAGAAATGTCATCTTCAGTAGATTATAAATAGTTAAAATAATCCAAATGTTTACGGAATGGTATATCTTAGTGGTTTTTCTAGTATTAGATTTTGAGGAGTGTGATATCCTCCATAGTTCATATAATAGATTACCATGATAATTCTTAAGACAACATACATTGATAGTGAATAGGTTTTTCTCTCTATATTTTTTTATCTGAACACCACCAAATGTATACATTTTAGTGAGATCAAATGGTCCTTCACATAAAAAATTATGTTTACACGGTTTATTTAATTATTTTCTTATAAAGTATATTTTTTTTTTGGATGAAATTGTCATTATTTAATTATTTTTCATGTGCCACTCTCATTATCTCCTTGTATATTATAGAAACCATATATTCATACCTCTTTATATCTTATGGATAAAGATTATAATGTATCTTATCTTGTATATATTTTTATAGTTTCAACATATACTTCGTGACTTTCTGGAAGGCCTTTTGTTCAAGATTCATATATTGATAAAATCATTTCTTATATATCAACCGGAATGGGTACATTCAAAATGGGGTTTTCTTAAGATGTTATGTAATCCCATTTTTATTACATTAACCTTTTCATCCAATTCATCCAATTTATATTGAAATTCATTTTAGCGATTCATGTTATATCTTTTTTGAAAAAAATACTTTTATATTACTTTTTGTGTGGTTTGATGTTTACTTTTTTGTGGTGAACTCTGTAATTCATCATTAAAAATTCCATAATATTATTGGAAAAGTTGATTACAATGTCATAAATGATTATTATTGGGATTCCAAACCTTTAAAATACTTCTATCAATAAAATATCACAAAAAAATGGAATCGTTATTTTTTTGGCCTTAACATACAACAATTTAGAAATATAGTACCCTACTAATAAGATATATCAATATTAAAATTCAATATGAAAGGGACCCATTAAATATGTTCCTTATACTTCAAATTTCTCCTAAAAATTTAATAATGTTATAGGAAATTATTATATATTTGACATATTCCATGTGAATTGGAGCTACTCACATTTCTTGTAAAACTCATAAGTACATCTAAATAGTACGTGCTAAAATATTCTTAAGTATATTAAATTAGTAGTCATTTTTTTATATTTAATGTGTAATTCATACGAAAATGTATGGAAAAATTATAGAACAATTTTTACCTCAGTTCCATGAAAACATCACCTAATAATTTAATAATTATATATTTTCTAAAGATATGGAGAATCCCAAACATAGAAAACAAATTCAACATTCAGTGTAAATTTTTTATTGTACTAGGTGATATAGAACACATTAAGTTACAAGAAAATTTTATATATTTGCATACCATGGAACCTTTAATTCAAAATAATAATGTATATATCCTATAATGAAGTTATTTATTGTCTCATTTTTGAATTTTTACTTCGACTATATGGGATGGCCTACTCATGAGATATTATTTCAGAAATTTAGGTTCTATTTTTTCTTTCTCTCTTATTCAAAATCATAGTGTATATACATTAATTTCAATAACCATTCATATTATTTATCCTTCTTTATTAATTATATAGGGTCTTCATGATCATATAAAATATTTTTATCGGTATGAAGAAGATGTGATTTAAATTTATTTAAGAAAAAACTACTAAAAAACTATTCAGTTGTTTTCTAATGGATTTGGGATACATTCAGTGATTGGGAAGTATATAGAATTACATGTTGTATTCCTTATAATGTATTAGTTATAACATATAGAGATATTTAGTTGGATAAATTGTAAAACAAATCACACAAGTGATCTCAATTTGGAGGATGAATGACTAGTGTTGTATAATGATTAGACTTCAATATTTCAAAATGTTTCCTCAATGTTCATAAAAAACTAAAAATCTTTTATGACTAATGAAAATTGAGGTAAACATATTACAAAAATCCTTGAGGAATCTTCAGAAAAATCCTACATGTCTACCAAATATCTAACATGTTTTATATAAGATATGTTGTGTAATTCATTGATTAATTAAAATTATGATTTATCAACCTCAAACCTAATTTTTTAAACTATTCTTCCATGCAGAATTTATATATCTACCATGAAATTTATCTTTTAAAAATATAAGTGAATATTTTTTTCTCTAAAATATTTCAATAATTTATCCTGGTTTCTAAACATTAACAAATGAAATTTCAAAAAATTGTATAATCATCCAGAAATACTTCAATATAATAATTTATCAAATCAGAGAATTTTTTCACAACTAATAATTGAAATGTACCTGCTAATTTATAAAATTCAAATGAATTATTTCTATAATAAAACGTACCATAAGGACAAGTTAAGGATTTCAATTCCCATTCCCCAGTATTAATGGGTACCTAGATGTATCCTATAAATCCATTTAGAAATAAGTATCTTGTTATACTAGATTTCTGTTCTTGAAATTTATGAATAAATGCGATTCTAAACTAATATTTTCTAGTGAGAAACATAATTTTATTATAGTCTCTAAAAAATCCCTAAAAAATTTAGACTCTCAAAAAATTAATTACTATTTTTAAATTATTCACAATGGTAAATATCAATTCTTAGGGAACTATGTTTATTTGTTTGGCCCATTTTCAATTAAAAATGGGTTAATAATTATTAATTATAAAAATTAATAAAAATCATCATACCTACCACCATCATAGTTGGATTGAGTATACATTGGAGTTTTCTAAATAGTTTTCCATCTCCTTATAAAAAATTATATCGAGGAATATTTTTAAAAAATTAATTGGAATCTCAAATTCATTATAACCTATAACTATAACATTTTCAATCAACAAATTAATCATCTTATTTTCATGATCATAAGTAATTTTTTAGAAATAATTACCAGAACATTGTTTCCTTCTTTTAAAAATGTGTACCTCATATCTTTGGGAAAAGTATTTAATTCTATTTTTAGAGGCTGGATTTAAGATGATATCAAATTCGGTTTACAACCCTAAATGGATTTAATTTAATTCACAAAATATGAAGTACATACTCCTTGATTATTGAATCAACAAAAAAATGCATTAACAAAGAAAAAATTTCCATATCATTGGACGGTATCACATTACTTTTTATGTTCCGTCCAAAAAAAATCAGAAAATTTCCCATTTTAATTAGATATCAAAACTCTCAATTTCATTCAAAATATAATATTCCTTACATAGATTCAGTTCTTTTGAGTTTGAATTTTATAATTTTATGAATTATTCCTTGGGATATTTAATATGTTAAGAAAATAATATTTTGAAATTTCTTTGGATGAAACTACATTTCCATAGTTCCTTTGTGAAAATTAATAATTTTCATTGTCATTCTTTGGTAAGAGAATTCCCAAAACAACTGATATAAGGTCATGGTTCCATATAATCCGACATTTTTAACACAAATAAATTATCAACGATTGTCAAATTATACAATCTAACTAAGACATATCCATGTACTCTAGATATGAATTTAGTGGATCTATTATCTATTCGGATAAAAACTACAATTTCATTAATATGTCCAATCTAGAAAGAAGTAAAAATATGATCAATAAATAAATTAATAAAGGATCCCATATCAAAAAATTTATCTTTGAATGAGACATATCCCATTATAAATGGTATATAAAATATCCCTAGATGATGAAATTTGGTTAGAAGTAGTAGTTTGATAAATGTTGAAACACATATCCCAAAATTCAATCTTTCATTAATTTTAAGAGACCTTTTTGTGAATATTTCCTTGAAGAACATAGAAATTTTATGAATCAACATGATATATTAGATTATAGGTATATTTATTTCATCCTTCTATAAATTTTATCCAATTTAAAATTACATTTTTTTCCTCTTGTATATCTTTTGATTGGACGATCGATGAGGAAAATTTCAGTTGAGAGTATTTTTTACATCATTTGAAATTATAAAGGTGTTTATTATATTTTTTACTCTTCACAAGTCTATATTACTAATTCCCTTATATTTTTCTTAGATTTTTTTCATTTTGAATGGATTAATTTTCATGAATATGGTGAAAATATTTACCAATACATTTTGTTACCATGATCCCATATTATTTTAGATTTGGAAAGGGTTTTTTTGGTAGGCCAAAAAAATTATTTATCAATATTTTTTCAAGGATTCCAAACTATTTTTTCAATTATTTTATGTCACTCCTTAGATACTCAGTTCCTAAATCAATATGCTTCTATATGGGTTGTTCTGATCTCCTTGATGGGTGTTTATCAGGTTTCTATTTCTAAAAGAGAGGTGGTTGGATGACATACATATTGGTTGATTGATTGAAGGGATATTTTAATGTTGGGTTTTGGTGATATTTTTATTTTAAGGGTTAAATATGTTGATTTTATTTTTTTCCCTCAATCTATATCTAGTTTTTGAATTATCTCTCCATCATTCATTAGTATGCTAAAATTTCCTATGTGGATAGGTAGTTTCACAGCATTCCAATCATTGTAGTTCAATACATTGGTTAATAATATGATATGGAGGTGAAAAGGGGAAAAACACGTTTTCTAGAGTGATATTTTCATTTTACTACCTAATATTTATCGACCCAATGAGAGTATTCTATTCAAAAAATTTAGACACTGGTAAATATGATTCAATAGAAATTTCTACAAGAAATACTCTTATACTAGTACCTATTGGGATGAACTATTGATAATGATGATCTGCCTTTTTAATGAATGTTTTAATTATATAAAGGAATTATTAATCAACTTTCCTCCTCATCATATACCCAAGATATTTAAATCACTATCGAATGGATCTTGATAGAATAAGATAATAAATTGATTCTCCTAAATTTCTTAGTGAAGGATTCTTGCACAAAATTTACTGAATCAACAATATTACTATTATAGTGTCACTCCCTATGGATAATATATGATATCAATCTATTTCCATATATCCATGGTCCTCGAATATGGAATTATCTTTTTGAATATAGAAATATATAGGTCATCCAAATTATTTTTATCTTGAGGCTAAAAAATTTAAGCCAATTTATAACTACTCTTTGGAATGGGAATCAAAAGGATACCCATTTAACTTATTATACAACCCCTCCATAGAGTTCAAGTGTTACAGAACCCTAGGGTTATTTCATGATTTTATTGTTGTGTATTCACCAAAAATTTCCCGAAATCGGGGAAACAATTGAATCAGAACAATATTATGATAAAAGGTATCTTGAAATATAGGAATTGATTTCAAGGTTTTTTGATTAATGAAATTAGGTTCAATATGGTCTCCTAGTGTTTGTTTATTGTGATCTACCATGGGAATAGATCAATAGTAAACATAAGGACCAGACTGTAACTACTACTTATTGAATTTGAAGTCAAAAATTCATTTTCTTATAGTTGAGGATCATTATTGTTTAGGATTTTAGAGAATAATTCAATCTCCCTTATATGAAGAAATACTACATCAAAAAGTGTACATATCCACTAAGAAACAATTTTTTGTAAAACTCATTAATGATATAACATGTTTTCTCCACATGAAACATCCCCAAAATTTTCATCTTGAGCTTATAATTTTCCATAATAATCAATAAAACCCTTCGATGTTCTGATAATATTTTATATGAAAAAAAATATCTGTACGGGAAAAATAAATAAACATTTTTCCATGAATCCATTTAAAATTTCTCAATTTTGTAAATAAAAATTTGGTTCAAAATAAACATTTTCTTAAACATGCAATAAATTTATCTCCAAAAAAATTTCCTAATAAAATTAATATGAAATATTAAATAAAAAATAAAACACATAAATTATTATTTTTAATTATAGAAACGTCATGAAATAATTTTTAAAAATATAATCTGTTTACCTATTAGAATTAGATAATACTTTTCTTTAAACATTTTTTCACTATATTTACCTATGAAATATTATTATTTATATATAAACTGTGTAATTAATAAATAAATATTGTAGAAAACATGAGGAATATCTTTCATATCACACTTATTTATGGAATAACCATCACTGTTAAAATTTGAAAAACCTTTGCTATTACAAATGGGATAATACTCATTATCACAAATGGAATAACCTTCATGAAAAATATCCAACATAAATCATAACCAATGAATTGAAGGGATATCAATAACCCACATATGATCTATAAATAATGGACACACCAGTCATAAAAAACAAAGAACCATACAAAAATCATAAAATATAAAAACATATTGGTTTCAAAATATTCATTTCACCCATAAAAATTCATTTACAGATATTGATATATCTTTTTTCTTTAAAACAAAATGTTATAAAACTAAAATTTCCAGGACATATAGAATGATATATTTAGTTGAAATAAAAACATGGAATCTTAAAATTTAATCAAAAAATAAAATAATGGGTTAATTGGTAGGAAAATAAATTGAATATGTATACCTTAAAATAGAATCATCTAGTTTTAATTTATAAAAAAATTCATAACATTCTATATAAAATATATAAAAAATTAATTTTAGAAACCATTGATTGAAATTCATAAGTTCCATAAAAATTCCCTAATAATTCATTCATGTTCATAAAAATACATTCATAAAATATTTTTAAGAATATGAACAAGGAAGTGAAAAATAAATTTTTTAAAATTTTAAAATGATGTTTTTTAAAGTAGTGTATCCAATATGTAAATCCTTTAAAGTTTTGTTTTGGAAACATTTTAAAATAAGGTACAATTTTCTAAAATCATAACTTTAGTAATCATCAGTATGAACATTTATGAAATGTTTATTTGAACATAGTCATTTAAGAAAACGATTTGGATATGAAACATTAAAAGAAAATTTTTATATGAAAGTCACATTCCTTGAGTCAGAATAATCACATACATTCTTTATATTCATCAAAAAATAAATTTATGTTAGTTATATAATTTCTTAAGAAACTTTTAAATTTTATTATACATTTTATTTCCATGTCAATACCAATTACATAATCAATTAAATTCATGACATAAATTTTGAGGATATTTGAATCATATGTAAAAAAGGACATACGTATGTAGTATATAGTAAAAGTTACAACTTATTAAATAATGTCTAGAATAATATTTTGAGTATAATTATAATTTATATATATTATACTTTTTAAATCAATCATGATTGATGTTTATGAAAAGAAGGTACATATTATTTTTCTATTTAAAAATTATATTCATAATAAAAATGAAATATTATTTATTTTAAAATAATTATATATATTATCCATGTTATGTAGTGATTAAAAAAATATCATCGATTACTAGATGTGGTAGTCCACACATTCTCACAACCAACGTTATCATTATTTAGAGAATGGAATGGTATGGAGGAATATCATATATTTCATATACAAAATGATACATATGTCATGATTTTTTTATATAATCACTATATTTATCAATATAAATAGTACTGAGTGGTGATTTTGGAAGAAGAAATTACATGAGTTCATGTGCTGATAGTATACCAAAGATAGAAATAACGATTTCTTTCCAATTTTTATAGAAAAAGGATATGGATAAAGTTATTAAATTAATAGTATAGAATAGTAGTATATTAGATATACTTATATTATTATATGTTTAGGTTTGATGAATATTGTAGTGGGGTTGAAGAATAAATAAAATTAAAATACCTTGTTAATAAATATACCGCATCTTCGGACAGCCACTTAAGGCTTACACCAAAAAAGTCATATGTTTTTTTATTAATCCCAAGACTCTAGAAAATGGCGAGGGATGTAAATATGTAATTTGGATAGGGCTTGGATGAACCAAAATTCTTTCATGTGGGATGTAAAAATGAATGGAGGGTCTGTTTTATAAGAGATGAGAGTGGTACTCATGGAATTGTTTTAAGCATTAAATTAATATTGAATAACATTCACATTTAAATTCTTACAGACTGATAAAAAAATATATTATCAGGATTATTATAAAACCTCTCAAAAAATAAATATTTTACAATTTTATGAGTTGTTTTCACCTTTATCTTTTTTAATCTCTGTTATTTTTTTTACAATTACCACATTATTAAAAAAAATCTCTTTTGGGGAATTACATGTCATTATAAAAGGAAAAATAGATCATAAATGGGTAATTATTGAAATTATAAACCATAAATTTTTTTAATTAAAAATATAAGTTTAAAATTTTTAAAATATTTAATAATTCATTAATTTTTTATAAAATATATTTAATATTAATTATGTCATATCGCATTTAATTTGACAACAAAAAATATATTGGAAAATATATTATAAGGTTATAAACATTTCAATCACCTTATGAGGGTTATAATTCTCCCAAACAACTCATGATAAACTATAAATCAAAAAAAATATTATTTTTTATATTTTTAAATCATTTATTTAAATTTTATATGAATTTTTTAGTATGGTGTCACAGTTGTCTAAAATGTTAAGCGATATATTTATTCTATAAAAAAGAATAAATAAATTAATATTATAAATAAAAATTATTTACTGTTTAAATAAAAATTTATAATAGAACATCATTTTTTTAGAAACTTAAAAAATTTAATGATAATAATAACAAAGAATGGAATTTTAATTTTTTCTTAACATAAAGTATTATAATAGTCACAGTTAATTAAATGCAAAACATTCATATATATTCTAATTATAAATGAATATGGATTAAATATACCATCTAATAAAATTATATAATGTGCTATCATTACACTTAAGTCCTCATATAATTATTTTTACACTTAATTAACCAGTTTTGCAATTATCATGGACAAAAATATTTACAACAGTGAATATTCACAATTATCAAAAACAAAATTGTGATATTTAAAAATACTGGACCTCTTGATTAAAATTATGTAATAAACTATATAATATTAATAATATTTATTTGGCATAACTTAAGTTAAAATTAAACCAACAAAACGTGATGAAAATAATTTTTCCAGAAAATTACTTTTTTCAAAAAAAAATTATTTACAAAGAAAATTCATGAATAAAATTTATTAAAAAATTTATAATAATATTTTGGTAAAAAATTTCTTTTATAATTCTAAAAAAATTTAAAAATATGATTTTAATTTAAAAATAAATGACTATAAATTTCAAAATTTAATAAAATATTAGTATTTTTCAGTATTCATTGAATGAACAATCTTTCTGGAAATTTCTTGAAATATGACGATAAGATAATTTTTATATTATTATTTTCAAAATTGTAACATTATTATAATATAAAATAAATAAATAATACAAAAATTCATTGTTATTGTATCTAGAAAGTAGTAATAAAATCCATTTCTGATGAAAACATATTTTTTAATAATAAATTGAGTTTACAAAAATTTGAGTGATTATTTAATAATCATTTATCATTACATTTTTATTAATTAAGGCCCATATATTTATATATATTTTATAATGAAGTTAATCGAACTCATAAACAAAATTTTATGGATATGTTATAATGATAATATTTATATAATAATATTTCATCATTCATTTTTGATCGGTGTGGTCTGAGGAATATTTGATCCAATATAGTTTGTATTTTATAAATATAAGGGTGTTACCCTGTCCTATAATTTAATTAATCATGTACCCATAATTTGATGTTGATCTCAATAATAAAAATTTTTATATGTGAATATACATTTATTCAAATACAACATCATTAAAAGGGTTTATAAAATATTATCTTAAAAAGAGGGAAAGGAAAACCTGGTCATCTATAACAAAACAAAAATTATTTCAAAAATAGGAAAACATTACAGTTAATTGAAAATATGTTCATGGAAGAAAATATTAATGGAAAAATAATGATTGATATATATAGACATAGTTGATCATAATAAATTTAATGGGCATGAGAAATTCAATAAACAAATAACCATAAACCAAATAGGAATGAAAAATACCATAGATTCATTGGTTGGGAAACAAGTCGTACAACATTTTTTAAGATATATTTTGTCGAGTTTAGGAATTAATTTATAATATAGTCTAATGACATAGTGAAATATACATATTTTAAAATAATAATTGCATCCTTTAATAAATTTCTACCAAAATATCATCTTTTATCTGAAGTATGAGTATTCAAGGAGTTTTTTTATTTATGAAGCACTACAATAAACTTTTATTAGATCAAACTATTAAACAATGGGATCAAAAGTTATTACTCTTATAATTAAAATTAAAAAAACTAAATGGTTATTGGAATGTAGGATTACTCCCAATGTGAAAACAAATTCATATAAAGAAATAATACATTAAACTCCAAAAAATAGATATAGAAAATTTTCAAACTAAATACTTCTATAAATAATTATTCTTAAAATTATTTAAAATATTCCCGACTGAGATTAAAACCCAAATATTTAAATTTATTTTTTTCATATTCAACAAAAATAAATTTAAAATTTATCTAAAAACGATATCAATCACTCTAAAACTGCCATACCAAAAATTTATATGACATAGTTATATAATCTGCAAGATATGGTAATTAATTCCATAAATTAAATTAATCATTATAATGCCATATTAAAATCCTATTTTCATATAAAATAAAAGTCAAACTTTAATCCTCATATAAAATCCTATAATATTATTTTTAACATAATCTTATAACATTACGAATAAAATATATTGAGATTTATCTTAATTAACATTAATCACTTAATCACAAAATCACTTTTTAGTCTCATACCTATCTGTATGATAAAACAAAAGTCCCAAAAGTAAACATAACTTATATTTTTAATATGAAACAAACTAGGAAATAATTAAGAATAGTTGTAGTCAGTTCACCCTTATGCCCATTAAACTTTGGGTTTGTGGCCCACAACCATTCCATATGTGATGGGTAGTCCATTAACTAAAACTATATGAAACTAATTCTATTAATGTTCTCAAACATATGTTGATCATCCTAAAAAATATTATTAATAATTAAATTAATTTTTAACATCTATAGTTTTCTATAAAACTCACTATTCCTAAAAATAAGAATAAATTAAGTGAATGTCATTTCTATAACATCAAGAACATATTATACAAAGGTATATTTTTTCTGTTTTCATATGTCCTTCAATGAGGTTGTACAAAAATTATCATATTTTCACTTGAATAATTTCCAAATATATTGATTGTATATAACATTTGTTTTTATATTTTGAAACAAAAATATACAATAGAATAATACTTAGATCTCTCCTTATACTCCTAATTTTAATAATATTTTAGAACATCTTTGATAAACACGTCCCACAATAATATTCCTTCTTAAAATTTTAACATGACATGTTTTCTTATTTTTTTAATACATTGATCTTATAAATAAAAGATATAAAACATATTATCAATATTCATAAATATCAACTCAATAATTTTTTAAAAAATAGAACTTAAGAATGTAATCCATAACATAAATCAAGACATCAAGGTATTTTTTTAAGATGTGGATATCCCTTTTATCCTCCATCGTGAAGTCCATATCTCCAAAAGAGAAATAGTCACGTCCATGGAGGTATTTAACTTTTTTAATGATTTGTATGAGTTGATATTTTAACATCAAAAAATTAAAAAATACCATGGGCCACACAAATTTTGTTGAAATTAAATGGTTTTTAAAACATCAAATAGTTCCTTACAGGTGATTTGGATGATCAAGTATCTTTCAATCTCATTTGAACAAGATATTTTCCATTATAGTGATTATTAATTCATATGGAAGGGATAAGAAGGTCATGTTAGATCATATTCCTTTAGGAATGATAAATTCAAATTAATTTGTAGATAAGAACATTATTAAAACATGAAATGAATTATTTCATGCTAAAAAGAAAATAATAATTATAAATAAATAACCCATATAAATTATATAATACTTTATCCTTAAAATCCTAAAAAATGACCATAAAAAATCAAATTTTTGCAAAAAATTTAACTAAAATTTTATCTCATACATTTTATTATATTTCCCAAAAAATTTATAGTATTATTATAAAATAATCCTTTAAATTAAACCTATGTGTCACATACACCTCAACCAAAAAATATCTATCCCATTATATCAGTAATCACATTAAAATATTATCACTTAAAACCTCAATAATGTGTATATTCATTTTTACTTATGAAAAAATTTTGAAATATTAGTAAATTATGGTATCCATAACTCTTAATAAAAAAAATCAAAATATCCAAAGTTTTCCATACCTTTTCTCAGATACCAAATATAAAGACCTACCATTATACATTATATAATGTGGAATTTTATGTTAGGAATTCAATTTCTTAAAATTCAAGATATTTACACTTTAGTTTTTTAGAGAATTATGAAATCACCCATAAGTAAATAAATATTACATGAAAATGTGGACACTTCAGTGTAGAATAAATTTTCTATAAAAAAATTATGATACAACATGTTATGTTTTTAGGACATATATTCAAAAAAATTATATAAAACTCATCTTAGTGCCTACTCATCATTAAAAATTATGAAATTTTTTTCTAAATATGGGATGAGTGGAAAATCTCCAAATGGGACACAAAAATAAATAATGAAATTGTATGTATAAATAGACTTATAAAAAATTTTCTTTTTCAAAATAAACAGTGGGTTCAAAATAAAAATTTTATGACATGGGAAATGAATTTTCTACCCATATATTTTAATTAAAATATTAATACAAAATTCTAAAGAAAATATAAATCTAATTAATATTTAATTGAAGAAATTAGAAACTCATGACATATTTTACAAAATGTTATAATTTTTACCCTTTAGTAGTAGAATAAATTTTTCTTTAATCATTTTTTATTTTTATTAACTTTCCAAATAATAATATTCCCTTAAAAATAAACAAAATAAAAAACAAATTACATTTTTAACATGATGGATAATCTTCATATAAATATCACATATGAAATAACATTCATGGATTTAATTTTAATAACCATAATGATAATGTAGAGACCCGAAGCTTATCGTACATGGACATTACATTACATTTGCGGAATACTTAGTACATAACAAAAAACACACACACAAGGATCGTAATAGTTTAGTGTCTTTGGAAACTCGGAACGTAATCTTCTAATCGTGGTGAAAGATCTTCAATATCTCCCATAAAGATCTTCCCTTTTTTTTACCTAAAACCTTTTTTTATATCCTTGGGAAAAGAAAACATAAAAGGGTGAGCTCAAATGCTCAGTAAGGGTATACAAAAAAAAATCACATCATATTCATAAGAACATAACTTTAGGAAATCTTAACCTGCAAAAGAGAGCATAATTTCATAACATGGGATAAATCATAGTAGTGAAATGAAATCCAAATAATCATAACTTAAAACATGAAACTTTGTGGCATAAACACATAATCATAGAGAATCATTTCTTTTTAGTCAAGACTCATTGCCAAGACTATCTTAGTGGACAAAGTCCCTTTCTGAATCGAGTAACCCTCGTTTCAGTCCTGTTTCACTGAACCGGTATAACCTACCATTTCAGCCATGTCTATCTCATGAGATATAAAATCTTTACCCAATGCATTGGAGGGAGATATAGGTCCCACCCATCTCATAATGATAACATTATTATGTGTGCCACAAAATCATAAACCATACATCATAGCATAACCCATGTAATAAAAATGGGATTCTTAAACAACATGACATCATAAAACCATTCATATAAGATAAAGGAATTCATAAACATAATTCCATCACAACATAGTCAAATCAATGTAAAAATATGGATAGAAACAGAACCCTTTATTATCTTAGATGGAAAATAATTTTGATAAAAAACTTGAAATGAATTCTTGAGGAAAATATCCTTTCTTCTTCAAAATCAATTCCTTTTCACAAAACATCATGCAATTTTAAAAGAAATAGATTTTATTGAAAATAGTCATGAAATATTTTGGAGGAAGGTTCATGAAAATAAGGCTTTATAAAACCGTAAAAATCCGTTCATTCCGTATAAGTTAAAAAAAACATTCTTCGTACTTTTGTCGGAAAAGTCAAAAAGTACCTCGTACGAAAAACGACAAAAGATTCCTTTCAATTATTTTACTAAAAACTCACCGAAGGGTAAAATTGGATTTAAACTATTGTAAGTGGATGGAAACAATATTACATATTGATGAAACATGGATGTGGATGATAAAATACACCCCAGTAAATACTTATGAATAAACAATCTCGGATAAAAATTAGATTGTGATATTTCCCTTACCTTAGGTCTGATTTGCTTCGTATGTGTCCGAACCTCCTCTTCTTTGAAACGCCTCTTTGAATCCTCCACTTAGGAAACTAAGATTGGTCTTTGAAGAAGACCAGGACCTCTAGGATTATTCTAGGGAAGTGGAGAAGGGATTTTGGCAGGGGTTGGCCGAGCTTGAGTACTCAAATTGGTGTGAGGAGGAGGGGGAGGAGGTGTCCTTTTATAAGGGAGGAGAGGGGCACCTTAGGAATACCTCAAAATATTATTTTATATTAATGTCAAAATCGGTTTATAATGGTTCCAAAGGGTCTTATTTCGAAGCTAAAGTGGGGATGTGTCGAAATCCTATCAACCAATAGGATTTAGACAAGTTTAGGGTATTATTTTAACCTTATCAATTAGATTTAACTCTAAGTTAAATAATTTAACTTTTACCGTGTCTTTTTGTTTTCTTTCACTATATGGTTAATACACTTACTATAACATGCCAAAATAACCCCAAATTGTTTGTTATTAATATATATATTTTTATCTAAGTCATTTGGCCGAGCCTTAGATTTTTAGGAATAAAGTAACAATTAATAATATAATATTTGATTTAAAAACTATTTTGTGTCAATTTTGACACTATTTGATATATGATTTTTTTGAAAGTCATAACAGAATTATATGTTCGAAACAAGTTTATTAAATCAACACTAATATATCATAGTAACCTAGAAAATTAGTGGAATTCATAAAAAGTCTCAAATTACATTCATTTGAGCATTTATAACATCAATTATGTTAATATTTCCTTAAAAGGGTAATTATTTCATCATCGTTGTGTCATAAATAAATTAATTTATTTAAAGTCTAAAAATTATAGATAAAATATCATTATATAGGAAATCTTTTTTAGCTTTCTAATGAATATTTATAGTCGAATTTATCTCATGTATAACCCCATATTAAAAATGTTTTAGTTATTAAACTTTGATTTTAACTATTTTAACTATTCATTAAATAAAATAATATTAAATGTCATAATCTAATCCAAGTGGGCCTAAATGATAATATTTTACACTTAAGGTTGTTTCTGGTCGAGATACACTTGTCCAATAGGATTATGACATGTGTTAGGGTAATATTAATATCATTCTTACCCTTAATTGCCCTATTTACTTTTAACCGTGGTAAATAAAAGTAAAAAGTTACTATTCACCAAAAATTATTTTCATCTCATTGAACCACATTTTACTTAATGACATCAACTGTGTCTCTCGGATTTTTGAAATTCCATTTACAGAAGCAGTAAAATTAAGTTTTATGAAAAAATCAGTTTTTTTAACTACCACTTAGTGGTTTCACTATTCATCAAAAATTGATGTTTTTCAGAATAATGCCAAAATTTCATCCAAAGCTATATTTCATATTTCGAATTAAAAAATGAAGTCTATTTTACCAAATTCATAACATAGAAGTTTCATTAAATAATTTTATAATTAAATCCCGCTGTTAAAACAAATAGCGTGTTTTTAAGAAACAATATCTATCAAAAGATTGACACTTGATTATGTCTGGTTTAAATGTGAAATTACATCCAATGACCAACATTGTATTAAATTGTAAAAATATATTCTAAATACACTTTAAAACCACTCAAATTAATGATTTATCACTATTAATTATTTCGATTAAAAAAGTTGTTTTTAATTATAATTTAGTAATTTTCACTATTCATCAGAAAATGAAAGTTATCCGAAAATTACCAAAATTTCACCTTAGGCTAAATTCGATACTACGAATCCAAAAATAAAGTCCATTTTGAAAAATAAAATTTACAAAATTTCAAAAAGTGGTTATTACTATTCATAATGGCTTGTTTTAATAATATTTTAATAGCATATCGTTGTTTAGTGAAACTCGGTATTGCGTACTACACATGCTATCGAGGAAGGTCACGATTGTGTGTAATGTAAGACAATTCAAGGATGGGTGTTGTCCAAGCTCCTTTTGGCGTAGCGTACAACACAAGACATTAATAAAATTAAAATAATATTTTTCATAAAATCTCGGGCTGTTACATTCTACCCCCCTTAAAATGAATTTCGCCCTCGAAATTCGTCGGGGTTATAAATGGTTTACTATTCGAAAGTTTCTTTAATAGAAACCCACATCGTAAAAAGGAATATCAAAACCAATCTTTAAAAACAAAAGTATGAAACATTACGGTTACCCAAATAAACTAATCACTAGGTTTCCACATAGGTGAAAATATGGATATGGAAGAGAAATCTAACCATCATGTTCTGATGGAGAGTGGTAGAGAACATGGCTATGGAAAAGCCAGAAATCACAAAGCCATAAATTTGTGACGATCTAAGGTACCATCTGATTCATCAGATATAAGATCACTAGGACAACATTTTTTGGTTTTCAAGATCGTTTCCCTAAAGTTAAAGAATTTGAATTAGAATAAATACTTACTTTATTTTGGTACGATCTCACTGTTGTTCGTGCCTTTAACAATTTCCACTTCATCCCTTAAATAAATGAAGTTGAATTTGTTATTCGTGAAGTGTTATCAGATCATGTGATAGAATGACGGGTCATTCCATCTGTCTCAAACAAAAGGTTAGCATAAATTATATACATAAGTCGATCTATAGTGAGATTAATCATATATGGTTCCTAAAATGGACTTATACATCATATGTCATACAGATTAATATAATAAAACTAGTTTCTACTAAATAGGGACTTCCTGTAGGCCAGTGGTAGGCGATAAAGGCCAGTCGCACTTCGGTTGTGGGTTCGGTTTCCACAGCCTTGTCCGACGCGATGGGCTATCGCCCGTCCTAAAACTATATTACTATAACATCCCATAAATAATATCGAAAAAAAAGTTCTATCCTTAAACAATACTAACTTATGTCCAACATAATCCATTCCAATATTTTGGCTTATCTAAAATACTTCGGTCCAAATTCATTTATCCCCCATATATATATATTGTTGGTCACATTCCAATCATGTGAATACCTTAATCATGTATTCTCTTGAAAAATTAATACCCATTGAACCATAGTGAAAACATGAATGCAGTTAAAAGTTAACACTTTCCACATACTAAAATCCTCAGAATTCTATATACTCAAACCATGATATCACTTAGTCCTTATATCAATCATGAGCTCATGAATACTGTCAAATATTTAATTTTCTCGTTTTCCCTTTATTATGCGCATATCATTCTTTTTCCAAAAAATATCTCAATCACTTTACATGGTTACTGATACCATAAAATTATTGAAAACCACAATAGACCAATACATAAATATTCCAATATTCCACGATACTATATACAACACTATTTTGGAATCCCATTACATAAACACTTAATCAATCCACCACATCATTGTCATATTCAACATCGCTAATAGTGATCGCATGTGACTTCCCTTTGTCCTTTTCCTTCAGTGGTTTCTCATGTTGATCATCACTAACCCTTGGATTAGGGCATTTATTGGCATAATTTCCCATCTCCTTGCACTTGAATCATTGAAGTGTTGGTGGTGCGTTCTCTGCAGTGTTTTCTTTGTTCACATCATTAGAAACCCTTTTTCCATTACTTCGACACTCAGCTGCTCGATGACCTTCTTTTCCACACTTAAAACATTTTCTAGTCCCTTTAAGACAATCTCCACCATGCTTCTTTCCACACTTTGTGCATAAGGAAACATTCATCTTCTTTTCACCATTATTCTGAGATTTCTCCTTAAACTCCATCTTTCGTTTCTTGTCAAAACCATGAGATGGATATGTAACACCAACTTCCATTTCTACCTTCATAGCACAACGCACAATTTCTTCATAGCTACTGAAGTCTCGTATAGCTAATGCCCTTCGAAGACTTGGTTTTAAGCCACTGAAAAATTGATCAACTTTACTTTCAGGTTGGATGATAATACCAGAAGCGTACCTTGCAAGTCTTGTAAAATTTCCTTCGTATATACCAACAGATTCATCATCCTTCTGTTTCAGCTCAAGAAACTCCTTTTCCATCTTCGTTTGAAGAATACGAGGGAAGTACTTACTGAAAAACAAGTTCTTGAACTCGTCCCATTCCATGGAATCAATTTCATCTCTTTGCCTCGTATTCTTGATAAGATTCCACTATTGATCAGCTTCACCTTCCAAACGATATACTGCTAAGATGACTTTATCATGTTCAGAACATTGAAGAACTGAAAATATCTTTTCAGTAGTACTGATCCATTGTTCAGCAATAAGTGGATCGGAAGACCCATTAAAAGAAGGTGGACGTTGCCTCATGAAGGAATCAATAGAATATTGTTCCCTTCTCTGCTCATTTGGAAGTCCAGAATGATTCATAGCTTGTGTAAGTATAGCAATAATATTTTGCACTCCATCTCCCATAACATTTGTTTGTTCAGGAGGAAAATCATTGCATTGTCCATTGAATTGATCAACACGGTTCCTTCGGGTTCCAGCCATCGTCTAAAACCCAAAAAGAATAGTGTGAGAGGCAAAAATCATGCTAGGGAAAACAACATTATAAAGGGGGAGTACCTTCAATATCTAACATCTTAGGTTTAATTCTATGATCGTTAGCATATTTCTAGTACTATAACCTATACGTATACTTAACCTTAGGGACATCCCTAGACATACCGTAGAAATATCTCTAGGGATCTCACTAAAGTTCTCGCATCCTAGTTTCCAAAGGTTGACTAAACCTTTCCTCTGATACCAACTGTAGAGACCCGAAGCTTATCGTACATGTACATTACATTACATTTGTGGAATACTTAGTACATAACAAAAAACACACACACAAGGATTGTAATAGTTTAGTGTCTTTGGAAACTCGGAACGTAATCTTCTAATCGTGGTGAAAGATCTTCAATATCTCCCATAAAGATCTTCCCTTTTTTTACCTAAAACCTTTCTTTATATCCTGGGGAAAAGAAAACATAAAAGGGTGAGCTCAAATGCTCAGTAAGGGTATACAAAAGAAAAATAAATCACATCATATTCATAAGAACATAACTTTTGGAAATCTTAACCTGCAAAAGAGAGCATAATTTCATAACATGGGATAAATCATAGTAGTGAAATGAAATCCAAATAATCATAACTTAAAACATGAAACTTTGTGGCATACACACATAATCATAGAGAATCATTTCTTGTTAGTCAAGACTCATTGCCAAGACTATCTTAGTGGACAAAGTCCCTTTCTGAATCGAGTAACCCTCGTTTCAGTCCTGTTTCACTGAACCGGTATAACCTACCATTTCAGCCATGTCTATCTCATGAGATATAAAATCTTTACCCAATGCATTGGAGGGAGATATAGGTCCCACCCATCTCATAATGATACCATTCTTATGTGTGCCACAAAATCATAAACCATACATCATAGCATAACCCATGTAATAAAAATGGGATTCTTAAACAACATGACATCATAAAACCATTCATATAAGATAAAGGAATTCATAAACATAATTCCATCACAACATAGTCAAATCAATGTAAAAATATGGATAGAAACAGAACCCTTTATTATCTTAGATGAAAAATAATTTTGATAAAACACTTGAAATGAATTCTTGAGGAAAATATCCTTTCTTCTTCAAAATCAATTCCTTTTCACAAAACATCATGCAATTTTAAAAGAAAGAGATTTTATTGAAAATAGTCATGAAATATTTTGGAGGAAGGTTCATGAAAATAAGTCTTTATAAAACCGTAAAAATCCGTTCGTTCCGTATAAGTTAAAAAAAACATTCTTCGTACTTTTGTCGGAAAAGTCAAAAAGTACCTCGTACGAAAAACGACAAAAGATTCCTTTCATTTCTTTTACTAAAAACTCACCGAAGGGTAAAATTGGATTTAAACTATTGTAAGTGGATGGAAACAATATTACATATTGATTAAACATGGATGTGGATGATAAAATACACCCCAGTAAATACTTACGAATAAACAATCTCGGATAAAAATGAGATTGTGATATTTCCCTTACCTTAGGTCCGATTTGCTTCGTATGTGTCCGAACCTCCTCTTCTTTGAAACGCCTCTTTGAATCCTCCACTTAGGGAACTAAGATTGGTCTTTGAAGAAGACCAGGACCTCTAGGATTATTCTAGGGAAGTGGAGAAGGGATTTTGGCAGGGTTTGGCCGAGCTTGAGTGCTCAAATTGGTGTGAGGAGGAGGGGGAGGAGGTGTCCTTTTATAAGGGAGGAGAGGGGCACCTTAGGAATACCTCAAAATATTATTTTATATTAATGTCAAAATCGGTTTATAATGGTTCTAAAGGGTATTATTTCGAAGCTAAAGTGGGGATGGGTCGAAATCCTATCAACCAATAGGATTTAGACAAGTTTAGGGTATTATTTTAACCTTATCAATTAGATTTAACTCTAAGTTAAATAATTTAACTTTTACCGTGTCTTTTTGTTTTCTTTCACTATATGGTTAATACACTTACTATAACATGACAAAAGAACCCCAAATTGTTTATTATTAATATATATATCCTTATCTAAGTCATTTGGCCGAACCTTAGATTTTTATGAATAAAATAACAATTAATAATATAATATTTGATTTAAAAACTATTTTGTGTCAATTTTGATACTATTTGATATATGATTTTTGTGAAAGTCATAACAGAATTATATGTTCGAACCAAGTTGATTAAATCAACACTAATATATCCTAGTAACCTAGAAAATTAGTGGAATTCATAAAAAGTCTCAAATTACATTCATTTGAGCATTTATAACATCAATTATGTTAATATTTCCTTAAAAGGGTAATTACTGCATCATCGTTGTGTCATAAATAAATTAATTTATTTAAAGTCTAAAAATTATAAATAAAATATCATTATGTAGGAAATCTTTTTATCTTTCTAATGAATATTTATAGTCGAATTTATCTTATGTATAACCCCATATTAAAAATGTTTTAGTTATTAAACTTTGATTTTAACTATTTTAACTATTCATTAAATAAAATAATATTAAATGTCATAATCTAATCCAAGTGGGCCTAAATGATAATATTTTACACTTAAGGTTATTTTTGGTCGAGATACACTTGTAAAATAGGATTATGACATGTGTTAGGGTAATATTAATATCATTCTTACCCTTAATTACCCTATTTACTTTTAACCGTGGTAAATAAAAGTAAAAAGTTACTATTCACCAAAAATTATTTTCATCTCATTGAACCACATTTTACTTACTGACATCAACTGTGTCTCTCGGATTTTTGAAATTCCATTCACAGAAGCGGTAAAATTAAGTTTTATGAAAAATTCAGTTTTTTTAACTACCACTTAGTGGTTTCACTGTTCATCAAAAATTGATGTTTTTCAGAATAATGCCAAAATTTCATCCAAAGCTATATTTCATATTTCGAATTCAAAAATGAAGTCTATTTTACCAAACTCATAACATAGAAGTTTCATTAAATAATTTTATAATTAAATCCCGCTGTTAAAACAAATAGCGTGTTTTTAAGAAACAATATCTATCAAAAGATTGACACTTGATTATGTCTAGTTTAAATGTGAAATTACATCCAATGACCAACATTGTATTAAATTGTAAAAATATATTCTAAATATACTTTAAAACCACTCAAATTAATGATTTATCACTATTAATTATTTCGATTAAAAAATTTGTTTTTAATTATAATTTAGTAATTTTCACTATTCATCAGAAAATGACAGTTATCCGAAAATTACCAAAATTTCACCTTAGGCTAAATTCGATACTAAGAATCCAAAAATAAAGTCCATTTTGAAAAATAAAATTTACAAAATTTCAAAAAGTGGTTATTACTATTCATAATGGCTAGTTTTAATAATATTTTAATAGCATATCGTTGTTTAGTGAAACTCGGTATTGCGTACTACACATGCTATCGAGGAAGGTCGTGATTGCGTGTAATGCAAGACAAGTCAAGGATGAGTGTTGTGCAATCTCCTTTTGGCGTAGCGTACAACACAAGACATTAATAAAATTAAAAGAATATTTTTCATAAAATCTCGGGCTGTTACAGATAACCAATGTGATAACCTTCATAGTTAAAAATGGAATAGTCAACATCCAACATAAATAATACAAATTAACATGGAGGGATATCATGGACCTTACAATACTTGGTTTATAATTGAATCACCCATCATTTTAATGAGTTTCCCAAGATCCATAACATAACCATAACACATATAATCTTATAGATTCTAAAATATTCTTTTCACATATATGGAAACATATATAGATACTGAAATACCCATTTGTCATAAAATACAATTTAAAAACTAAATTTCAATGAAGCAAGGGAAATATGTGTTTCTTGGACTAAATCATTGAATCTTATAAAGTAATAAAAAAATCTAATAACGGTTGTGGTTTTTGAAAAAGATCTTGATGCCTTATAAATTATAATTGAACATTCCATTTGTTATTATAAATAGCATGAAAAGGTATTATATAAAATACATAAAAATATTCCATTTAGATGCATTTGAAATAATGTAAAAGGTGGTAGAATATTTCCATCATAATTCATGAATTTATATGTTGGTACACTCATAAAATTATTTTTAAGAATGTGGGAAAGGAAGAGAAAAATTAAACACTAAAACACTAAAAAAATATTTTAATGGAATGTATCATGTATGTAAAACCATAAAAATAATAAAAAAAATTATAAAGATGGTAATATTTAATAGAAATGACCCTTATATTACATTGACACATAAATAAGAATTTTTGGATACATTTATATGTACACGTTCTTTGAAGAAAAAGATTAAGAAAGTAAAGGTTAATTTTTTAAAAAAAATTAAGTGCCTTACCTTGAATTTGTATCACTACATACATTTTTTTTAATTATAAATAATAAATAACTGTAAATTATTTACATTCTTAATAAAACATTTCAGGTTTATTATTACTTTTTTTCAATTTTATAATCATTTTCTTAATCAATTATCTTCTCGACTGATGTTTTGTTAATATTTTTCTCCTATATCCCAAATAAATTTGATAAGTATTATAGATTGTTCCAACATATATTTAATAATAATAATGGAATAATTATTTTTTTGTACATGAATTAATCTTTTAAAACCCTACCTGAATGAACATTATGAAATATGATTCATGATACAATCATCAAGATTACAGGTCATACAAACACATGGTTAACATTTCCATTTTTCATCAATCATTATGGAAAGAAGTTAAGTATTATTTTATATTTAAATAATAATATTAATATATTAAATAAAATATTTTTACAAAAACATACTTATATAATGTATCTATATGATGAATTGATGAAAAATGAATCACATTGCTTTGGGCAGGTGGTAGTCCACACATATTCATGAACTCCATTATCATTTAATAGTTATTTGAAATGTAAGAAAAATATTATATATTTATTATATATAGTGATATATATTTCACGAATATTTCATATGTATATTATATATATCATTATAAACATTCATGATTGGTGGTTATTGAAGAATGAATTATATTAGTTTGCAAAGTGATAATCCTATATACAAATGAGTGATGGTTTCATTTCCCATTTGATGTAAGGTGGAGACAAATATAGGTAATAAAATTATTATAATAAAATCTCATTTTATTAAATATAATAATTATATTATATCATAATGGTCAAATAATTTTTTGGGGGCAGAAAAATGAAATAACAAAAAAAATTCTTTGTTAAGAACAATACCAATCTTTCTCACAACCTCTTAATGCTTACCCAAAACTATTTCTTATGTTGTTAATTTTATCAATAAATTATCTATAGGACATGTTTAAGTATGTATTTAAGGTGTTTTGGTAGGTATTTTCTAAACTAAAATGATTTTTTTGTGAATAAAATAGGATAAGGAGTTTCCTTTTATAAGAGAGGGGAGGGTCATTGTCAAAATTTTCTAAAGTTTTAAATTAACTTAAATTAATTTTCATCTTTAAATGGATCATCATTGATAATATGTAAAAATAATAGCAGCAAATGTTCAAATAGTCTCATATAATATTTTTTTAATTTTTTGGGATGTTTTCACACTTAATCATTTTTTAAGAAGTGTTAACTCTTTTGGACAATTATCAATATTATAATGTTTTTCACTCTTTATGAGTTAATAATGTTAGTATAAAAATACAACCTATAAATATAAAATATATTATATTATAGAAAATATTCAATTAAATTTGAAGAATTAATTATTTTTATTAATTTTAGATCATTTAATAAAACATTATTTATTATAAAATAAAACATATTGCAATTTTTACCATATTTATTTAATTTGACAATAAAAATATTGTGAAAAAACAATGAATTTGAATATAAACCTTCAACACACCCAATATATATTTTAGTTACCAAAAAAACTTTTTAATTACAAATCACTAATATTTTACTACTTAAAATATTTTTAAAATCTTTTATTAAATTTTCTAATAATTGAATAAATACACTGTTGTTATTGTATAAGAATATTATTTACTTATTTCACCAATAAAAATATTATATAAATTACCTTCAAAAATACAGTTTTTAATATTTAAAATAACCATTTATAACTAATTATTACAACTTTTTATCGCTATAAAATAAATTTAAAGATAATAAAACAAAGAAAATTTCATTATAACTTGTGTTTAGATTTAGTATTATAATGTTTTCAATAAAAGAAAATATAATGAAAAAGAAAACACTTATAATTTTGGATGACTATAGAGAAAATAATTTTATCCAATAAAATTAATAAAAGTTTAAAAGTTACTTTTTATTCCATATTACATTATTTTTACCCTTTTTAATAGAATTTACCTTTAGAATGGGAAAAAAAATTCTATGGTTCACATTCATAATAATCAAAATTTAAAAAATCATATTTACCAAATTTTTACCTACTGATTCTAAATATAAAATATACTTTTCAATATTCAAATGAAATTAGAGAAAAAAAATTAATATTTTTCTTGAAAACCTTGATGAAAAGTTGTTTCCTAAAAAATTCCATATTCCAATTAAACTGTTTTTATATAAAATGCATCTATAAAATTAAATCCAAATAACATTATTTTATATTTATAAAAAATATCTATTGAAATTTTAAAACAAGTACAAAATAAAATATGAATTTCTTTCTCATGCTTCTAATGGGGACATCGTTTGGGATTCAATCTGTGATGGCATTATTGTTACACCACATTTCCTCTTTCCAAATGTAGGAATCATTCTTCACTTTTATAAAAAAATCTATACTCTTTGATAAAATTGGGATGATGGTATGCCATTTCCTCCTCCCAAGTATTAATACATGGAAATTGTTTCCTAGTCCAAGTATCCCTCATAGAGTTAATTCATATACATTGAACTCATTTTTGGTGTTATCTCTTGGTAGATTCTAAGTAATTACACAACTTCATTATAGACATTATTTCAATCTGGAAAGGGAAGCAACCTTTATCTAGAAGAGTAGTCATGTTGGTTTTCACTAGTATGCATTGATGTTATTAACATTGGTTACTAATAGTCTTCCACATAGTAGGGACTATCATTGTTGAATCTTATGTGGGTAGTTCAAGAAATCATTTATCAGTTATGAGGTTTCTATCACTGAATGATTATATCTAAAAAGGCTTTAACCTCAAGTATCTATTGTTATTTAATGAGGTAGTTTAGGACATGGGAACATATCATACAAGTATTTCACCTTTGGTATCCCATGTTTTTCAATAGGTGTGTATTTTTTGTTACAATTTTAAATCCTTGTGGAAATGGAGTTTATTGTAAAAAATCTTCCATATAGGTGTATCAAGGATGTGTGTGTCTAGGATGGTGGTTTCCACCCCATGAAGGCTGATCACAAAACCCCTTGGGTCGGATTATGAAGGTATATCCCTAATAGGGAGAACCTAAATGGATTTATAATGGATGAAACAACCACCACATGGAGATAGATCTAGAAGGTGTGACCCATAAGGAGAAAATTTCAAATGTTGACAGTTGATTGAAGCACCCGTAGGGGTGGATTAGAGAGGTAAATCTCTTTGAGGGAGAACCTAAAATGTTTACCGTCAGTCGGGATTGATCCTCAAATTAGAATCATATATACCCTATCTAGAAGAAAAGGATCAAAACACATTTAGTTCGATAAAGTATTTTATGGTCGGGTGAAAAGATGGGTTCATGCAATTTAATTTCATGTGGTAAGGATTCTCATTTCACAATGTGCTTGTAAACAAGGGATGGTGTGGGGAATACGCAAGAATTCTACCCTTCACAAGAGGATCTATCATGGTCAAGGTTGGTACGAGGATTACACATAGAGCTTCCTGAGGGACCTGGAGGATATGGGTTTCCAATGTGAGGGGCATGATATTAGTGGGGATGTGGGAAGAGAAAATCAAGATGTATGGGGTTATTTGGATTGGACTATAGGGAGTCTTCTTACTTATCCTAGTTTGTGGGGACTAAAATCTCACATAGTTTGTAATGGACATGGGATTATACCTTAAGAGTGTAACCGAAATAGTATGTGGTTGGGCCTTATGCAGGAAGGTGGACCATATGATGAGTATGGTTTTTGGGGATTACACTCATGTGGATACCTCAGGATGTTTGGGATCATGCAAATTTCATGATCAATGCAGACCATAAGTCCACATTAGTCATTATGTGTGTGAGAAACAAGTGGAAACAATTGACTTGCAGATCACAAAATTCTCCTTCATATACTAGTAGGGTAATTTTGGGGGGTTTCTAGGAACCTCAATTATGTGATTATGTATAATTCATGAAATTTTCCAGAGTAAAATCTTTTTACATGTGAGTGATACATAGACTATTTTGTACATATCACATTTGGTTAGTATTGATTATAATTTGATGATTTCCAATGCAAGAGGATAACTCAGTGGTGCATGATATGGTGTCATCCCATAATGATCATAAATTGGGAATCATGTATTAATAAAAGATTGTAAGGATATAGTTTTAGGACATGTGTTGTGGATGTCGGGACTGGGCTATTTTACATCATTAATCTCATAAGTGGAGGGGCTCGCTCCCAATATCACGGGCTTATGTAACCATATATCATGTGCCTCTGGGTGCTACATGGACTTGGAACATTTAGGTTATAATGAAATTAGGAGCAGACAGTTAAGAGGTCAACATTAGAGTTCTTATGTTGAGAATAAATAGGGGTTACGGTACCTATCTTGTCATGGAAAATTTAAGACAACACATGTAATAGAGGAATATGGGAATCAAATGAGGTACTATGAAATTGTAGCAAAAAATATTAGAGGGTTGTGAACTAGAGGTGTTTTTAATGTAAGGTAATTACACACAATATTTTCTTGAACATGGTGCTATTTCATAGGGGTAGTACATCAATCCCCAAATAAGGTATTTGTACATGAATGGGGTTTCATGCTAGGTTAGGGTTTTATGTAGAATGAGGCAATGTGTTAACCCAACATGGGTAAAAGAGGTAGGTAAAGGATTACTCAATCATGGTCCTAGTCATTCATGGGTTTATAGGGAAGAATTCGCATAAGAGTATATACCTTGTTAATTCTATGCTTTTTTGATGTCATGGAATATTGGAATTATACACCCCAAGTGACACTTCGTATTCTAGAGTGTTATCCCGAAGAAGGGGGTGAGCTTATATTTATAGCTGAAATCTATATTGATGGGCCATTTTGGTTTTGATCATCAATGAGGCCTTATACAAACTTTTAACTATTTCTATAGTGATCATCCAAAAAATATGATGGTTTGACACCGTATTTGTTATAGAAGTGTTTTTTTACACTGGATGGCCTCTTCCATGAATCATTGATTTCCTATGTGTATACCTTTAGCCTTGTTCATGGTTTTCTTGGCTACCCTAGTGGCCATATGGGAAGGAATGATAAATATTATCATATATTGAATGAAAGTATTTTTCATCCAGGTTTGGATATTTCACGCATTCCCTAAGACTTGTGTTGACCACCGTCTTCATTTTTTGGAATAGTTCATTGATTTTGATTATGGTATCAGTTTTCCAATATGTTGGTCGGAGTGGATACTCAATAGGGGTGAATTTAGTTCCAATTAAAATTTCTGTTTAAAAACTTTATGGTAAGAAAACCCCCAATTTTAAAAATGGCCCAATTAATTTAGGCAGTAGAAATTTAAATGTTCAATTGGTCCATAGGTTTCTCAAAGGATGATTAGTCCCCAGATAAATTATTGTAGAAAACTAATTCAACATTTGAAACTAGTTTAATGAATTAAAAAAATACAAAGACTTACCAAAACTACCTATCAAAGTGTAAGAAAAAAGATTTTTAGGTTTTAGCAAATATAAGAAGCGGATAAAATAAAACATATTAATTGAAGATTAGAAAAACAATGTAAACAAGAGGTTTAGTCTCAAGCAGAGACTTAATCCTCTCTACTTGGTGATCACCTACCACCAAGTTGTTTATATAAATAAAATTTTGATCCACACCCTGGATCGGGGTTTACAATAGCAGACCAGGTTGTCCAGGTCACACTTGACCTCTACCACAGGTATTTTTGGGAAACAAAATAAATAAGAGATTGAGTATGAGGATAGTTTGATATCCTCCAGTTATGCACAAAATAAAGTGTGCGTTATACAAAAAAATATTCACACTTCTCAAATAGAAAATATAAAACACAACAGAGTTAAGAATGCGAATAGAGTTAAGAATTCTCTGTGTGTTGTGAACTAAATCTATAGAATTAATGAATGTTGAGAATATGGTATTTGAGTCTTATTATCAAAGTTTTATTCAAAACAAAGTATCACAGTTTTTGTAATCCAGCCTCAGGGAGTGAAAAGGTTCGACTCGTTGATGTCTCGATGTATATTGAGCCTTTGTGGTGAATATAGTTTGTCAGAGTCTTCTTGAAATCTCAAGCGCTTAGTTCTTCTCTTTTCATATTGGCATGGTCTGTGTCACAGCGTGTACTGCTGCTATAATCATCATATATTTAACATAAAATATGAGGTACTTTTATACTCCACAATTCTTTACACATAAGGATCTTTGCACGTGCATGTACCTCATACTTGTCTACAGATTTTCATACAGACAACATTAAATAATGTTAGAAACATTTATTTGTCTACATTTGACTGTTAGAGATAAATTTGAATCAATAAAATGAAAACAATTATTTATATCAATTGGTGAGAAATATTCGGTCTTTTGTCTTCGGTTTGATAACATCGGTCTATTATATTCAGTATGTCATCTTCAGTGTGTTGACTTCGGTCTATCAAACTTCGGTCTGTCGTACTTCAGTTTCGATGTGTCATCTTAACTGTGTCAACTTCGTTCTGTCAAACTTCGGTGTGGAATACTTTAGTCTAATAACATAGGTTTGTCAAACTTCGGTGAATCAAACTTCACTCTGTCATTCTTCGGTTTGTCGTACTTCGGTTTCCATGTGTCATCCTTCGGTTTCAGTGTGTCATCCTTTGGTTTTAGTGTCTCATCCTTCGGTTTCGGTGTGTCGACTTCAGTTTCGGTGTGTCATCCTTAGGTTTTGGTGTTTCATCCTTTGGTTTTGGTGTGTCGACTTCAGTTTCGGTGTGTCATCCTTAGGGTTCGGTGTGTCATCCTTCGGTCTTAGGGAATTCAAGAAAGATTGTGTAGAATCTTCCTTGCATATACCATTAAAATATGAATTGTTAATCAAAGTATATGTAAAAATACACTTGTTAACATATTGATTCATGAATTATAAGCAATTGACTTATTAAAGTATATGTTTCATTATGACAAAAATGATTCACATAGAAATATTAAAATTGGCATGAAGGATATGAATCTGTATATTAAAATTATTTGTGATTATGAAAAATACATTATCAGGAAGGGTCCAACAATCTCCCCCTTTTTGATAATAACAAATTATGGCATATATGAAAATATGTAGAATAAACATGGCTAAATATAATTTTCAAATATAACTAAAATTTGACATTTCTAGAATTTATTTAAAACAATTATCCCCCTCACTAGATGGATTAATGAGAGGTAGATGAATTAAGGAGATGGTATGCCACCCTTGTTTTCTCATCATCCTTACTTTCTCTCCCTTTTCTCATATTCCATCCTGACTTTCTCCCCCTTTTGGGATTAACAAAAAGATAAAATCAGAAAGGAAAAATAAGATAAAAGAAATATATCACAAGAATTTTCATTCAAAATCATAAGAGTGCAAAAAAAACAACAAAAAAATAGAAACTACCTATAAATAAACAATCCATCACTACTAAGGTTGTGGATGCAGAGGAGATTTACCTTTTTCTTAAGGTTCCAATGGAGATAGAGAAGGTTTGGTAGTGGTGGAGGATGGAGCTAATCTAATTACAACACTAGGAAGAGCAACACCTATAGTAACATTCGCTACAAGGATATGCCTTCTCTCTAAAAGCACACGACTTGGAGACTACTCAGTAATGATATTTTGAAATTTAGTAAGAGCTTCAGAGATAGTAATTAGAGTAGGAGGTCGAGAGACAGTCGTTGGACCACAATATCCTTAACCTAAACATGTAGATATGGTTTAAGCAATTTGATGAAGTCATTGATGACTTCTCCTCCATATTGCATTGCATTTTCAAAGTCATCCTTATTATCCATAAACTTACTCAGTAGAGGTGTAAACTATTTCAATTGGAGAACTTGATTTTTGAAAGCTTCTGTGACTGGGGGAATTCGATGATTTTCTACCAGAAACATGAAACTTTGGATGAGGTCATTCATCATATATATCTTAGTGAAATACTTATACTCTTTTTCCCAAATTTCATTCTGAGCTGCATAGGATTCATTTGTGCATTGTTTGACCATATTGTAAACAAGATCTGTATTCCGACGTACCTTTTAAAGGGTTTATTTATCTGAAACAATCTGGAGTTTTTGAATCTCTTCTCTCATCATAGTCTTGATAGACTCTAAATCAGCAACAACACTTCTTCCACTCCTGGAACTAGATGGGCCAGTCAACATTTTTCCAAGTTCTTCTTTCATCTTTAACAAATCAACACTGAGTAGATGAGTTACCATGTTCCTAATAACTTCCATAACACCACTAAAGGAGGTCTTGAAGTCAGAGGTTAAGGAATGAAGCTCATTGCTCATCATTCTCACTTCTTCTCTCAACAACGTGTTGTGTCAAATAATAGTTTTTGTTGTATTAATAAGATTCGGTTGAATCTTATAAATAAAAATTCTTGCAATTTTTTCTACATCATCATCTGAGATGATTATAGAGGTGGAGGATTCATTTTTGAATCCCACTGAAGCTAGTACATACTCACATATCTCATTCTTAAAATTTTCCAAATCTGCCTTAGTGACATAGTCACTAGGCACTAACTGAGCAACTGGGTCTACTGCGGGATATTCTATTGTTAGAACAGGATCAGCAGGATCTGGGTCAGCATGGACTTGAGGAACAAGAGGAGGAGGTACCATTTCCTCATCTGAGTCATATTCTAAACTGAAAAGAATATATCCTGGATTATTATTCCACTCTATAGAATAGGTCCAATCTCTTGGATCAATGGTATAAATTCTTACCCTTCTTCCCTGAGGATCAGGAATAAAATCAATATCACCAATTTCTTCATGTCAGTCTCCGGACATAATGCCTTTTCTAGGGATAGGAACCAACCAAACTTTAGGTTTTTCCTGAGTTCCTGCTTTTTTAGCTTCACCAGGTACTTCCTCGGTTTGAGGTAGTGGAATTACATCTTCTTCTTCCTGTCCAACAGCCATAATATCATTCAATTCCTAAATGACCTCTTGATTTTTAGCAATGGGATGGATTGGTCTTTCCTCATGTCCAGCATCTCTATGATCATCAGCCTGTTGATTAGCAGGTTTTATTCCATCACCAGCTCCATGAATAGATTCCTCACTAGATATGTCAACCACTTGTTGTCCCACTTTTATAGAGTCACTCACATGCACAATACTTCCTCTATCATCACCATTATCACCACCACCACCACCATCATCATCATCAGATTCCTCATCTAATTTTCTAACGTAACCTTCAACTTCAGTCACTTCTGTTTCTTCCTCTTTTTCATCACCTAGAATAGTTTCTCTTGTAGGCAGTTCCATAGGTGGACTAACAGGTCCAAAAGTCATATTCTTGGGACTTTCAGTGATATAAGGATCACTCCTATGATAAAAAGTATATCCTTATTCCCTAGTCACTTTTTCCTCAGCTTGCTCATCAGAATAGAAAAAAACTTATCCTAGTTTTATACCGAGATCAACTTGTTCCTTTGGTCTAGAAGGATGGTCAACCATATTGAAATCCTCATATAGTCTTTCTTAATATCCTACCCTTCATCTCTTCCATGGGTTCCAGAAGATCTTAATCCTTTTATAAATGTCTTTTTGAAGACAAAAACCACTACATGCAGTTATCATTTCATCTCCATCTTCTACACAGTTTAATTTCTTCAACATGGTAGAAATAATTCTCGGATTGTATAAGCAGGTTGTCTTCTTAGATAGATTAATCAACTCAGAAATATGTACCATAAGATATCTTCATAGATTTACCTTTATTCCATGTTTCAATAAAAATATCAAGAACACATCCTGATATTTCACCATAGAGAAATTTCCTTTCCTAGGGTAGATTTGATGTTGAATGAACATAAAAACCAATATTACTTATCCTTCAAATTATTTTGTAACTATTCTCCTGGATTATTTATTTCCAGTAATCTCCTTCAGAGCATCTTTATATGAAAACAAATTTTTTGAAGGTGTAATATTACTAGGATAGTCTGCATAGTTACCTTCATGAGGTACCTCTAGGAATTCAAGTCATTTCTTCGAAGAGAAAACCATTTCATTTCCTTTAACTATAGACTTCATCCTTGCTGCCTCGGCTTCATCCATTGATATTCTTAAATGCTGATAGAATTCAAGCACAAGATGGGGATAATAGGGTCTTTCATTATTGATAAACCAACTGAGCCATCCTTGTTATTCCAGTACCTTTAGCAGAAATGATTTTCTTGATAGAAGCCACTCAGCAGACACTTCCTTTTCAGCTATAACAACCCGACTTTCTAATCACGGTTTCCCAGTCCCACTGGTTTCACCCTTCTGTCGCTTAGTAGGAGGATATTTTCGAGGCTCTTCCATTGTGCGCTTAGTCCTTGCAATGGAGAAGTTGTGTATTCTAACTGTGTTGAGAGGTTGAGATTTGATAGAGAGAGAGTGACTAGATGTAAGAGGATTTACGGCTATGGAGAAGGTGAAAGGTTGGGATGGATTGCACTTAATATATCATTTAGGGAATGTGAATTGGAAAACATAAAATTTAAATGCGATAAGTCGAATGAAATAAAATAGCGTCGTTTCACTTAAGGCAGATGAAATTTACAAAACAGCCCTTAAGTGTATCGGTGTCAAAGAATTGGTTTTAAGAAGATCGGTTTCACAAAAAATGGTTTCCTAAAAATCGGTTTCATAAAAATTGGTTTCATAAATATTAATTTCATGAAAATCAGTTTCATAAAAATCAGTTTTAGAAAGATCGGTTTTACAAAGATCGATTTTACAAAGATCGATTTTACAAAGATCGATTTTACAAAGAACAGTTTTACAAATATCGGTTTTACAAAGATCGGTTTTACAAAGATCAGTTTCAGAAATATCGATTTTACAAAGATCAGTTTTACAAAGATCAGTTTTACAAAGATCGGTTTCAGAAAGATCCATTTTACAAAGATCCATTTTACAAAGATCGGTCTTTCAAAGATCTGTTTTACAAAGATTGGTTTTACAAATTTATCATTCCTAGTTCATGTCTGATGTTATTCATTCTCATAGAATTTAAGGGTTTAGTGAATATATTAGCAATATGATGTTCAGTTCTAATAAACTCAAGAGTTATATCACCTTTTTGATAATGATCTCTCAAAAAGTGATGTCTTGCATCAATAGGTTTTGTTCTATAATGATATATTGGATTTTTAGAAATGTTAATACCATGTGTGTTGTCACAGTTAATGGATACATGTTTGAATTGATATCCATTTTCTAGTAAATGGTGTTTTATCAACAAAATCTGTGCACAACAACTACCAGCAGCATTGTATTCTACCTCAGTAGTAGATAATGTAACATAATTCTGTTTTTTACTGCACCATGATACTAGTGAATGCCGAACATGTGACATGTCCCAGAGGTTCTTTTTCTATCTAGCATACAACTAGAAAATTCAGCATCTGAATAGCTCATTAAATCAAATGGTTATCCTCTTGGATAAAATATTCCTAAGTTGGGATTATATTTGAGATATTTAAAAATCCTTTTAATAGCATTTGAATGAGATTCTTTGAGATTAGCTTGAAAGTGATCACACAAGCATACACTAAACCTAATATCAGATATTCTAGCACTAAGGTAGAGCAGACTCCCTCTCATGCCTCTATAGTTGGTTTGATCCACTAATTCTCCAGCTTCATCAGCATCCAACTTATAAGTGGTACTCATAGGTGTATCACTACCTTTACTACCATCCAAGACAAAAAGTTTTAAAAGTTCTTTAGTATATTTACTTTGATTTAAAATAATACCATATTTATTTTGAAAGATTTGAAATCTAAGGAAAAATTTAATTTCTCCCACTAAACTCATTTCAAATTCATTTTGCAATATTTCTGAAAAAGCAGTACATAAATTTTTTTAGAAGATCCAAAAATTATATCATCTACATAAATTTGTACTATCAAAAAATATTTGGAAATCATTTTAGCAAACAAAGCAGGATCTGTTATTCCTTTAGTAAAACCTTTTGAAATAAGAAAGGAACTAAGTATATCATACCAAGCTCTTGGAGCTTGCTTTAGACTATATAAAGCTTTATAATGTTTAAAAACATGATTTGAAAAATGGGGATTTGTAATGCTAGGGGTGGTTCAACAAATAAATCCTCAACTATATACCCATTTAGAAAAGCACTTTTTACATCCATTTGATAAAGTTTGAAATTAATATGAGCTGCATAAGTAAGTAGTATCATAATGGACTCTAACCTATCTACAGGTGCAATGTTCTCCTCATAGTCTATTCCTTCCTCTTGACTATATTCTTGTGAAAATAACCTAGCTTTTTTTCTAACTATATTTCCAGACTGATCAACTTTGTTTCTAAAAATGCATTTAGTGCCTATGGTCAATGTGTCTTTAGGTATTTCAACTAGTTCCGAGACATTGTTTCATTCAAATTGATTTAATTCTTCTTGCATAGCCATCACCCAAAATTCATCATTGATATCATCATTAATATTTTCGAGTTTAAGTTGTGAATGAAAAGCTTGATGTTCAGCCTGGTTTCTTAGAGAAGCTCTAGTTTGTGTCCCTCAGTTTAAATTACCTACTACAACATCTAAAGGGTGATTCTTGAGAGTTCAAATACCTCTAGAAAGAGTTGAACTAGACTCCTCATGATTGTCTATTGATCGAGACTCAACAGGTGAAATTTCTAGAAGATTCCCAGAGCTGGTCACTTTTACAGGGGATTCACCATCATTATCATTAAGGTTCAGAATTGACATATCTTCCTCAAGATAATCAAGAGAGGTTTTGGGTTCACCTGGATCAGTCTCATAAAATTTGACATGAACTAACTCTTCCACACATTTGGTCTTCTTATTGAATACTCTATAGGCTTTACTAGTTGTGGAGTAACCTAGGAAAATTTCTTCATCACTCTTGGAGGCAAATTTTTCAGGATTATCTTTAGTGTTAAAGATTAATATTTTTCAACCAAAAACTATGAAGTAGTTAACCTTTGGCTTTCTATTGTTCCAAAGTTCATAAGGGGTTTTCTTAAGAATATGCCTAATCAATACTCTATTAATGGTATAACAAGCTGTATTTACAGCTTCAACCCAAAGATAAATAGGTAAATTATACTCACTAATACTAGTCCAAGCTATTTTTTGAAGTGTCCTATTTCTTATTTCCACGACTCCATTTTGTTGAGCTGTTTTAGGAGCAGAGAAATTGTGACTATAGCCATTGTGTGATCAATAGGATTCAAACTCATGATTTTCAAACTCACGACCATGATCAATTCTCAAGGTCTTAATTCTAAGTCTACTAAGATTTTATACATACTTGTAGTATTTGGTAAAATAAGAACAAGCTTCACTTTTGTGACCTAGAAAGTATACCCAAGTGTACCTAGAAAAATCATCTACAAGAACATAAACATAGTGCTTCTCATTGAAACTTGAAACTCTTGATGGTCCAAACAAATCCATGTAAACCAACTCAAGCATTTGTGAAGTAGAAACCTCTTTATTTGTTTTGGAAGAAACTTTGTGTTGCTTTCCCTTTTAACAAATATTGCACACTTTGTTATTTGGGAATTCCAGTTTAGGTAAGTCTCTAACTAAACCTTTCCTAGTCAGTTTCCTAACAGATTACACATTGCAGTGTCCTAATATTTTGTGCCACAGGTAGGATTCCTTATGAAAAGTATATAAGAAATAAACATTTTTCATATCTAAAGAATTTAAGTCAAAAACATACACATTTTCATTTCTGAGAGTAGTAAATATTAGATCATTTTTGGAATTAAAGACAATGCATGCATCATTTTCAAATTTTACGTTGAAACCATCATCACACAACTGATAGATGTTATATAAATTTTACTTTAATCCATCAAAAAAGAACATTAGAAATTAATATTGTATTAGGGTAACCGATTTGGCGTAAGATGAAGATTTTCCCCTTGGATTGTCACCAAAAGTTATGTGACCACCATCAACCTTGATTAGACTCTTGAATTATGAGTAGTCTCTTGTCATATGTCTTGAACATCCATTATCCATATACCAAAGAGTCTTATAAAAACTCTTTAGGCAACATCCTTGCAAAACAGATTAGACATGGGTTAACTTTGGTACCCAGGTTTAATTGGGTCATGAGAGGTTAGTAAGTAATATTTTGGGAACCCATACTTGTCTCACAGATTTCCTATAATCAGTAGATATATTTTGAGAAATAAACACTTTGTTTGGTATTTTAGAGAATTGATTTTCAAACAATGGTCCAGTACTTGAACTAGTAGTGAATTGTCCAGATTTTTGAATAAATTTAGTTTTAATGATCCTTCTTTGTCCAGGATGATATCCCAGACCAGTTGTATATTTTGGTGCAATCTGTTGTCCTAGAAACTGAGTCAGTGTATCTCTACCAGTAGTAAAATTTTCAAGATCTTTCTTTAATTATTCATTTGATAATTTGATTTTGGTATTTTCCTTTAACATTTGAGAGAGTTTTTCCTTTTCATTATCCAGACATGACTTATAATTTTCATTTAAAGCATGTTGTCCCTTTAATGATTTATACTTGTACTTGAGATCATTAAATCTATCATCAATCATTTCACAATATTCAAATTGTTCCTCCTTAGTCATATATTCATCATTATGAAACTCACTCTTATTCTCATAATAATAGGCATTATGTATAAGAGGGTTAAGTGTTACCTCAAATCTCTTTGTCATGATACATAAGTTGGCATGATTGTTCTGTTCACTATCAGAAGCATCAAATCCACTTGAGATATCTTTTGAAGCACTCTAGGTATCTTTCAAAGACTTTTTATATCCTTTTCCCTTGTCTTTATATTTCTTCTTGAATTTCAGCTTCGGACAGTCTACCTTCACATGGCCTTTTCATTTTCATTCCTAGAAGATTATTTCATTTGAGTTGTCATCTATTTTATGTCTTTCTTCCATTTTCCTTTACTATCATACTTTCCCTTTTAGTTTTACTTCCAATAGAATTTCATTTTTCGGTAAAACTTTTTGAACCTTCTAGCAAGATGATCCATCTCCTCATCACTATCTAAATCTGATTCTTCACTATTAGAGTTGTCTACAGGATCTTGATCTTTTCCATTGTTTTATCTCTTTGAGGTAGTATTCTTAAAATCTTCTGACTTCATACTTGGTTCCTCATCTACTTTTTGATTCACCTTAAGTTCTTCCTCATACATCATAATTTTTACAATTATCTCTTTTACTGGTAGCTTGCTTATGTCACAAGATTCTCACATGGAAATAGAAGTTCCCCTCCATATGTCAGGTAGGCATCAAAGTAGTCTCATAATCTGGCCTTTTCTATCCACTGGTTTTCCAGGAAGACTCATAGTGTTCACTATTTTATTTGACCTGAGATACATTTCAAAGATAGGTTCATTAGGCTTCATTTTAAAATTTTCATTTTTAATAGTGTATGTATTTAGTCTCATTTATTTAACATTAGTTGTTCCCTCATGAGAAACAGATGAAGTATCCCAAATTTCATATACAGTTTTACAAGAAGATATTCTATTGAATTCATCATCACCTAGAGAATAGTACAAGGCATTCATTTCTTTACAGTTATTATTACATGCAGCTTTAGTCAACTGAGACCATGTATCCCTAGTAGTAACAGGCAGTATATGATTCTCTTCAATTGTTTCCCATTTTTTGGGTCCCATACTCTCTAGATACATTTTCATTTTTAATTTTCACTAAGCATAGTTATTAACATGAAATAATGGTGGCATGTTAGTAGCAGCACCCTCAACTCTAGTTTCCATAGTAACTTAGAATTTATGGAACTAAAAATTTAGATATGATAGAAATTTTAAGATCTTTAAGATAAAACTAAAATCACAGTTGAAAATAATTTGAAAAACAAGAAAATAAATTTTCCCCATGATACCAAATGTTGGTTAGAGTGGATACTCAAGAGGGGGGTGAATTGAGTTCCAATTAAAATTTTTGTTTAAAAACTTTACAGTAAGAAACCCCCCAATTTTAAAAACAGCCCAATTAATTTATGCAGTAGAAATGTAAATGTTCAATTGGCCAACATGTTTCTGAAAGGGTGATTTTTCATCAGATAAATCGGCGTAGAACACTAATTCAACTTTTGAAACTAGTTTAATGAATTAAACAAATACACACACTTACCAAAACTAACTATCAAAGTGTAAGCAAAAACAGTTTTATGTTTTAGCAAATATAAGAAGTGGATAAAACAAAACAGTGTAATTAAAGATTAGCACAACAATGTAATCAAGAGGTTCAGTCTCAAGCAGAGACTTAATCCTTTCAACTTGGTGATCACCTGACACCAAGCTGTTTATAAAAATAAACATTTGATCCATACCCTAGATTGGGGTTTACAATATCACACCAGGATATCTAGGTCACACTTGACCTCTACCACAGTTATCCATGGGAAACAAAATAAATAAGAGATTGAGTATGAGGATAGTTTGATATCCTCCAGTTATGCTCAGGAGACAGTGTGTGTTATAAAAATAAATATTCACACTATTCAAATATAAAATATAAAACACAACAGAGTTAAGGATGAGGATAGAGTTAATAATTCTTTGTTTGTTGTGAACTAAAGCTCTAGACTCAATGAATGTTGAGAATATGGTATTTTAATCTTCTGCTCGAAGTTTTATTCCAAATATAGTATCATAATTTCTGTAATCTAGCTTCATGGAGTGAAAAGGTTCATCTCATTCATGTCTCGATGTATATTGAGCATTTGTAGTGAAGATAATTTGTCACAGTCTTCTTGAAATCTCAACTGCTTAGTTCTTCTCTTTTCATATTGGCACGGTCTGTGTCTCAGCATGTACTAATACTGTCATCGTCGTCTCTTTAACGTAAAAGATGAGGTCATTTTATTATCTATTATTCTCTACGCACAAGGATCTTCGCACGTGCATATACCTCGTACTTGTCTAAAAATTTTCCTACAGAGAACATTAAATAATGTCAGAAACATTAATTTGTATACATATGACCGTTAGAAGAAAATTGAATTAATAAAATGAAAACAGTTATTTATATCAATCGGTGAGTAATCTTTGGTCTTTTGTATTCGGTTTGATAACATCAGTCTATCATCTTCGGTGTTCCATCTTCAGTGTGTCGACTTCGGTCTATCAAACTTCGGTCTGTCGTACTTCAGTTTTGGTGTGTTGACTTCGGTTTGTCAAACTTCGGTGTGTCATACTTCGTTCTGATAACATCGGTTTGTCAAAATTTGGTGAGTCAAACTTTGGTCTATAATCATTCGGTTTGTCATACTTCGGTTTTGGTGTGTCATAATTCAGTTTTGGTGTGTCATCCTTCGGTTTTGGTGTTTCATCCTTCGGTTTCGATGTGTCAACTTTGGTTTTGGTGTGTCATCCTTAGGTTTCAGTGTGTCATCCTTCGGTTTTGGTGTGTCGACTTCGGTTTTGGTGTGTCATCCTTAGGTTTCTGTGTGTCATCCTTTAGTATTAGGAAATCCAAGAAGGATTGTAAAGAATTTGTCTTACATATACCATTACAAGATTAATTGTTAATCAAAGTATATGTAAAAATACACTTGTAAACATATTGATTCATGAATTATATTAAATTGACTTATTAAATTATATGTTGTTGTGTGACAAAAATGATTCACATAGAAATATTAAAATTGGAATGAAAGATATGAATCTGTATATTGAAATTTTTTTATTATGAAAAATACATTATCATGATGTGTCCAACCCAATACCTGGTAGTGTGCGACTTAAGATAGAATTTTGGTTTCAACAAGTGCTCCATTAGAATCTAAGTTGAAAAGGGACTGTAAGATTAGGTTATGAGGGAAAATCAAAATAAATGGATTTATTTCCATTGTTTTGTGGAAAATTCACATTCTAATGTGTAAGGTTCTTACGCATGTGCAAGGTTATGGTCCATGCCAATAAATAAATGTAGGGGGATTGTATAGAACCTTGAAATTATTGAGTGAGTGATGTTTGGTGGTGAATAAGAACATCAGGATATATAAAATATTTATGTTTAATCATAGGTAAGGAATCGATCAATTATGATTCCCAAGACTCAAGTAGCAATGAATATTGGTGGTTAACTAACCACAAAGGGAGTCCTTAGGGAAATTGGAAAAATAGTATCCTTTGATGGAGACGTAACTTATTTTTTTTGAGGTAATCCTTAACTCACATGGATATTTTTTGCCTTCCCATTTCATTATCCATTTTCTCTAAATGAATATTATCATGTGCATTAAAATCTTTATAATGGTAAAGGGTTACCTTTTAGAGGGGGAGACAGTGCAACAATGGGTGCTAAAGGTCACTCTTCGAGGACTAGGCCAAACTTTAGAGTAGCTTATTGTATTTTCTAGGAGGTCATGGTGATGTCCTCCAAGACTATGGTTGTTCCAGTTATCTATATGGGACCACATCCTATCATTTAAATGGTGGAATCCACTGCTGAAGAAGTAGCCTTCTAGCTATATCATATCATGAAAATACCTCTTCCTCAGGTATGGACATATTTCAAGTCTCATGGATGTCAAAATTACATTAATTAATTGCATTAATTTATTTTTTTCATTTTCATATAGCTCCTAATTGATAAATGCATGAGGATATAGTGATATCATTTGAGGTAGCGACTAGAGTCAAAGGACCTCCTGTGGTGGAGAACCCCACCGAGACATGGAGACTCAACATTATAATGTTATGCTCTTGTAAGATTCTAATTATCTCATAAATTCATATGTCCATTCCATTATTGATATGGATGAAATGTTTTTTTTTTCAAGAAATGATCAAAAGGTTTTTTCCCTACAAGATGATGAACCATGAACATATGGGATCCCTTCACTAATAGTTCTTTATATTTATGAGGAACCGATCATTCAAAATGACCCTAAATTATCCCTAGGCGAGGAGTTTATTATTGATGAATGTGATTTCATTGTGAGGGAATAACATGAGGCTCGAGAGGGTGAAGTCATTGTGGAAGTGTCGACTGAGGAAAACCAATGTAATGAATTGGAGCCCATCACATCTGATGGGAAGCCCGAGGAGGACCTAGTTACCACTATTTTTGATCTATTCCCCAAATATGATCCTAATACTCCTGAATAGAGAGAAGAACATAGATATAATTATACTACATAAAATCATGTAGTTCATCATAGAGCACGGTGGAATATACAACATTTCATCACTCAGACCTAGGAACTAGATCTGGGTAGGTGGATGGGCTCCCTCCTCTACCGACTACATAACAAGGGAATTTGAGGGGTAGATGCTGACGGTCTCCACACGCTGGTCCATGACATCGTTTCTGATATTTCGAATGAAGGAAGCTATCATTTAGTGGTTTCATAGAACCATCAGTGTTATTACAATATTCATAATATTCAGGAGTTAAATTAAGAAATCCATCATCCAGAGGTGCAGATTGGATATCCCTATATCTTTATTAGTGCCCCATCAAATGTTTCCACCATCTCAGGGCACATATGGTGGATGAAAACATGTATATGTGGCATGTGACACATCAAAAATATGATTTTTATGTAGATCGAGACTGATCATATATTTAGGATGACAGCTTTACCCTATGGAAGATATTGGGGATGGAGAGCTCAAAAGGCAGCATCAGGTACTCGGTTATTGATTTCAATGGTTGGAAGAGCTATATATTTCAATTATTATGGAAGATCCATTGGGGAAACATTTCTATGAGAAATGATAGGGTCAAACATTTTTATGACCCATTCCAATACTATAACATTCTTTCTTCTTTGTTTTTGAAAACTTCTCTACATGAAAGGACAAATTTCATTTGATTAATTTAATTAATATACTTGAATAATATTCATGAAGAAACCAATAAAAAATACCTAATCCCACATGATTCATGAAAAATGTGTGAAACAAGGGATGTACATAAGATTTATCCTTTGTTTGAGAGTGGTCTAAAATCATCAAACACTTGGGGTATGCTATTGTCGATGGACCCCTAATATTGTTCAGGATACGAGAGGTTAAAAATAGAGAAAACCCCTCTGAAAATAGCTGACTTTCATTTACATTGTCCAATAATTGATGAAATGGATAATGATATGAGAATTTAATTATATTTAAACAAAGGGGAATGAATATTGTGAATCAGAATGGCCAAAATATAGTACACAAGGAGAGTTCCATCATGATGGATGATAACTATTAAACATACCCAAAAAACAACATGAATATCACTTATTATGGAATCGGGAAAAGGGTATACTCCATAACATATTCAAAACATGGAAAATTTATCATATTTTCATAAAACATCTTCTGATACATTGGCCTAGAATGGTAGGTGTACCTTTCTCAGGAAACATTCCATTAGGGGGTCCTTTTATACATGGAGGAGGTTGAGGATCGAATAAAAGGGGAATGAAAGTCAAGGAAATGGATTGATGTAATGTTATAATGTATTATACAACTCTTGGAATTATGTGAACATGTATTAGAGAACATTTGTGTAGGAATATTGGTTTTAAAAAAATGTAAAACTCATCTTTCTTGGGGGGTTTAATAATGGACACTCAGTGATTCCTGAAAGTGTGAGAGATGCGGTAGATGACCAACATTGGAGGAGAGGAATTGTCATGTGAGGGGATAGGATTCCTTGATGTTTTACAGCATACATTGAGGGTTATATACATGATGTTTGTCTCTTATATAGTAATGATGGTTCATCATACATTTTTTCATCATGTATTTAGGATGAATATCATAGTTTAATATCATATCACAAAGATGTTGCATGTAGTTTAAGTTGATATGGATTTGACCATGGAAAACCAGCTAAGGTCATGATGAAATAAAATAGTTATTATTTTGAGGTCATAATGTTCTTGACCATGGGATCTTAGTATAAGTTAATCATGTTTGGACCCCAGTATGTATCACAAAATGAGGAGCATCATAAATTGATAGAGTGAAAACACCGAAGTGTATTGAGGCTAAGAAGGCTCGTGTACCACATACACAACATAAGGAGAACACCATATTGTTCAATATCATATTTACTAGACTGTTATTTTGGTCAAAGGGATAAAAGATTAATAAATATGCGACTAGGACCAGATATGAGAGGTCCATACATCACTACATATCCCATATAGAAGGGTCTCAAGCCATAAATAGATCAAGAGTATGGTGCGGTAGAAGACCAATTCTGGTGGGAGTAATCCTCTTTGATGAGGGAATTTGTGGAAATCCCATGGCCATACTAGGGAGTCTCGTGATTAAGGCCTTGAGAATAATTTGATAACCAACCCATACATATCATATGAGGCATCCCAATTTAAAACGTGGTAAAGATAATATCTTTATTAGATTCCCCTAGTTATTAAATGGGGTAGAATCAATGTTTAATGGAAAGTGGTGAGGATGTTTGTATTTTGAAATTAAATTCGTAAAACTCAGACTATAAAGGATACATATTTTTTAATGTAATATTTCTTGGACCTGATGATAATAGATTAAGGTCATGATTCTTGGACTATAGGAACTCAGTTTAAGATCATGGAGTTCAGATAAAAGATACGGGGGAGTTCTTCAATTGGATATCTTTTGTGTGGTGTTATGGAAAACACAATGTTAGTGAGAGAATATGAAGCCTCTCACCACACAAAACAATCAAGAGAGAATGCCCTATATAGATTAATATCTTAATTCTTAGACTTTCTATAAATATTTTAAGTTCTTGTTTCTTGGAACATGGGCTCTTTGTTTAATGTCTTTGAATTTTTCCAATGAGAGGGGAGTTCCAAAATGGTAATGTGTAGTGTGAAAAAGTAAAAAAAAAACTGATGTGAATGGTGACCTAGGAAGCCTAGATCCACTCCAAATACTATGAGTATGACTCACATAAAGTTTGGAGTCATAATTGTTAGACTATATGCACCATTTTTAAGGTCACGTGGTTCTGACCATAGGGGATAATTACTTTAGAGGAATATATTTAAGGTGGTAGAGTAAAAAACAATGTGAATGAGGACCTACAAATCCTACATCAACGTAATAAATCCTAAATAAAACCTGCATATAATTTAAATTAATAATTCATGGACTAGGATTCTATATTTGATGTCAGGGAACTCAGGACTTTTCCAAATAGTTTAATGTCATGTTTCATAGAAAATAGGCCCATAGATTATTGTTAAAGAGTTTTGACCTAGCACATTGCTTACCACCATGTGCCTATGATGAGGATATGTAGTTTAATATCATATCATGGGGATTATTTTTTTTACGCAGTTTAATGTCATGAATCTAGGACACATGATATCCTTATGTGAAGTACTATTTCAGAAACCTAGCGTTGGTTGGACGATCAATGCTCTATCCATACATTTTGATCGAAGATTACACAAAATTAGAATAGAACTTATGAATGATATTTGGACCTCCTCACATGGGCTAAAACATTATTGGATACTTTCTACATAACATTGGAATTCCAAGGGCCAGTACCATGTCACCCTAGTGGAGAGTGAAAAGGTGACCATTCTTGTTGAATTACCTGGATATCTTTTTCATGTGACTCTCTAATTCATGGACGGACAAGAACTTATTCTCATTGAGGTATTGTAGCTCAACCAGATTGAATTATTCCATTTTATCTAGTGTATATGACCATATAAATGTATTAATATTAATGGAAACTGAATATAATTGGTTAGGACAGACTTTTTTCTATACACCAGAGAATATGGGGTCACGTGGGTGGAATTCTAGGTCATCATTTCATAGACCCAGAGGGAGTTAGATAGATTTTCTAGTGAAATTTTCTGGTTATGACCCATTATATTGTACAATTATATAGAGGGAATATTATCATATGCCTCAATATATCCATTTTTAGACATGTGATAGTGATGAGTATGATTTCACCAAGTGTTGTACAAGGAATACAACCTCTTCAACTCAGCAGCACGTAAGATGGTGTTGTTTTCTATGAGAATGATGTGAGGAAATCCAAATCCGTGGATGATGTGGGAGATCATGAAATAAATAAAGGATCATACCCTTACATAAATAAGAGAAATAAATTATTCTAATATGGAGAAGAAATTTTTCATGGTCAAAATTAATTTGTACCGGAAAGATATTGTAGGCCAATAGGGTCCCACAACATTGAGTCCCCATACTACAAACGACCAATAATAAATTGAATTATGTAGGATCAACAGTGGTTGATTCATAGAATAGACATTAATATTATATGTGTGGAACCTTTTGGCAATCTCAATATAGACATGGACCATAGTAGGCTAGAAATATCTCATTCTCTAGATCTGGTGAGAGAGATTCAATCTTCCCTACTGGTAACAATAATACACAACATGAAGTTCTTAGATAACCTGTGTAATTATTGACAATACATAAAAATAAAAAATACTATGAAGATACCCATGGATATTTCTAATCTCCAAAGTGATGTTTGAAGAATTCAAAGGATGGACAAACCCTCCAAAGATCTATGCGGTAGACCTTCTCGACATATCTATGCAGGAGACCTGTGAAGAATACCTGTGCAAAAACATATTTTATGTACCCCTACATGGCAGACCTATGCAGAGGACCTAGGAGGAGGACCTATGTGGACAACATTCCTTCAAATGGGCCCCATCCATGCCTATAAATACGACACTAGGGCTCCCCATTTTATGGACTGAAAAAGTGGAAAGACTCCCTCAAGCTCCAATTGCATATCTCTTTCACCCAGATCCCTCAAATTGTCTCATGTAGCTCTCTAAAACATGAATGAAGAGGTAATTAAACGTGAAATGAATGGTATGAACATATTTAAATTTTTTTACATAGGCTTGGTTCACTTCTGTGAAACATATTCTTCAGTCATCATAAAAACCTACATGGCCCACCTGCGTGGTACAACTGTGCGGCACAACAACATGGGGTGCCTACGTGACCCATTTTAGTGAAGTACCTATGCGGAAGAACTTAGTATAATGCCTACATATCAACTTATGCACCCTCTTTAAGGTCATTCATGGTAGGGTATCTCCTTCCTTGTATAACTTATCTAAAAGGGACTATGTTGAAGCCTCCACAAAATCCTCCTAACCTATAAATCCCTTGGGAAATTCACATCAGCTTGTATCCTATTTGGGTTTGTATTTCTGTAGTCAGAGGTTTCCCACATTTGTTTCACAATGGGGTTAGGATTTGTGAATTATCCTTTGGTTTTTATATCCATAGTCACATGTACCTTTATCCCCAGAACAGTGTTGGAATGTTCCTGGTTTTATAGACGGTTTGGGTCATGACATCTCCCTTCTCAAAGGCATGGAACCTCAGGTCTCTGGTAGGGAAGTTACAGTTCAAAATTTCTTTTCCATTAAACCAAAGGAAAAGTCTCCCTCCCCCTACTAGGATCAATTTTAGGGAACCCATCCTAGTGTAATCCCAAACCTTCATCATTATTTCCTTTCATTGGACCCTAGTCCAATTTAAAGAGAATATAGGGTGGGCTCATCGCTTTTCCCTCTTCCTGGGTCGCCTCTACCTCGTCCACACTGGTTGTTGTAGGTTCTCCCTCTTCCACCAGTGGAGGAGGAAAATTGTGGGTGACTTTGTTGAATCGTTAACATCCTCTTGTTTCTAACATCGAGCATGACTCACATGGGATTAGAGATTTCTCATGATCACAACATTTACATAATCAAATGAACTATGAGAACTCTGATTCCTATTCAAATCAGGATACGTTGGAAGCCTTCTCAGGGTTCAAAATCATTAGATATACTCTTCTTGAATCCAACCCAAACACCCTTAATATGGGAATCTTTTTTAAAAGTAATCCCCAAATTAAACCCCCCATATCATCAAGGTATCCTTTTCAAGAAGTATTCCCAAAAATATTTCTCTCAAAGGACTATACTCTTCTTTGATACTTATCAAACTTTGTGGGAATTGATTACCATTCACATGGGATACATAAGAAGCCTCATTTAGGTTGAAACCCAAAAATTCAAATCAACCCTATTCTCCTTGGGGAATATCCCCAATATGGTCTAATATTAAGTGGAAACCCTTATCATTTCCATGTTCGCTAGGCTGCATCAGCAAAAGTCTCACACTAAACATTGACTAAAAACCTTTCACATAGATTTCCTTACCAATGATGTTAAACTATACTGTTAGGTCCTTATCACATGAACATAAAAGGTTTGATGTGTCCCATTAAGTAGTATCAAACTAAGAGGGTTCTAATTCCATTCATAAGGATACATGGGTGTCCCATTTTATGGGTACAATCCCAATATAAAAAAAACATTATCTCCCAGGACGACAATATATTCTTGAGTACCCCAGTGAGTGGAATAAAAACGAGTATCATCATAATGATGACGAAAAGAATCTCTAAATAGTATATGAGCAGATACCATTAATAGAGAACATTGTATACATAAGGATATCTCCACTAATGATGAACCTATAATACATACAGATGATTTAAAATTCTACACATGATAATAAGTGATTGAAAATTCCAAGTGAAACTTATATTATACATGTAAAATTAATAGGGATTCATGAAAATATCTTAAATTTGTAATGATAGTCCCACAGTAGACAATAATTCCCCCCAAAAGGGTGTAATTTGTCTGACCACCCATCTTATTGATCAATTCACATTCTTAAGTATTGTAATGTTCAAACATAAAGAACACTTTCTTTTTACAAGAAGGTCCCTTTTGGATAAAAAAGTGTTGGCTATTTCCAATTCCATGAATAAATCCAATGGAAACATCCTAGAAGCAGTGATTCTTAATACTAGAACACATGTTTCGAGAAACTAAGAAACAAAAATGGTGAACTGGATGTGAATACTTAACCAAGTTAATAATGTTACCCACCTTCCAGGACCCTATCAATTGATAAAGGATGGTCAGAAAAAGGAATCAATATCACATGTATCCATCTAAATAATGTCTCTTTAATGGATTTTAATGTTACATTCCTATTTTCTCTCAGATCTCCCTTCACTCAAAAATGGATTTCTGGAAGGTGACATATGTGCACTTCTTGATTGCTGATCAAGTTGGATCCTCATCCATGGGAAAGATGTTATCACCCACACAACATCTTCAACACTGGGTCTCCAACATTCTAGTCATGTATTATCATCATCATGGTAAAATCCTTGTTTTGGTGGCTTCCTGACAGGCTCTCCGGGTTAATAAAAATCCTCAATTTTCCAACAAACAATGACTGATGATCAAGAAGCAGACGGTTCCAACAACCATATTCAACCGTTTTGTGTCCCTCTCCCTGGAACACTACAACCAGTCCCTTCCATAATAGTGGTAGGTGGATCAATAGGACACTCATGGCTTCAATACAAAGATGTATGGGTCCTTCCGGATGACTCCCTCCAACAATAACTGTCGATAAAATAGCTCGGCAATGAACCCCCAACATGATGGTAGTGTTGTCTCTAGATGTTTGGCCTAGGTCCTTCAGACCTGGGAATGCAAGATGAACTACAGGGTAAAACATACACCCAATAGGGAACATGTTCTTACCTCTTCCCCCTCAATATATGTCCATCAAACTAACTTGATGTCAATCAATGAGTAGGCACAAACACTTGTTCGTCCTAATTTTACTACCCAGTATACTCATCAGACAACAACCCACCATTCCCACTAGAAAAATCTGGTGGAGTATCATGAACATTCATATACACCTGTTTACAAATTATCTGCTAGTCAGTAGGCTCATCTGACTGCATTTAAAGAAGGCCTCTAATCCAATATGGTGAAAACTAGTGAACAGGGACATAAGCCTTCTTACAATCACCAGTTTTTTAGCAGCCTAGTTTGGAAGTATTGATGGAAGTCAATCAACCCTGATTGATGGAAACCAGCCATCAAGAATATACACCTTCCAGCGTTTATCAAGATTTCCAAAAGTCTCATTTGTCAGAACCTGAAGAAGTTAGTGGGAACGCTCTGATGAAAAATCTGGGGCAGACTCAACTCTCTGCCCTCATACATGAGTACTGCCAACACCCATTGATAGGAAAAGGAGGACAATAGCAGGCACATACACCTACTCCCAATACAGAATGGACATATATTCTCGTTCAGACTACTTATGTCACCAAACATATTTTATCAATGGTGAAAGGGAAGAAAAAAATCATGTTCATATTTTGGATGCATTCCCCGATATCATAATAATAACTTCATCAAAACCAGGGGAACAAACACATAAATATGTCCCCACACCTTGGATGACACATTGGCATGCCTTCCTGAAGCAGATACATACCTATGTTCTAGTACCTGAGAATCATGGGGAAAACTCTCCCATATCATACAGATAACTGGATCAGTAACAAACACCCTTTCCAATTGGAGGTAATATGACCGTTCTGATAACCACTCCAAGGTAGGAACACAAAACTATCCATGATAACCACTTCTCTTAGAAAGTGTCCCCAACTAACTGTAGTAGTTCTTCTAAGAAGAAATATTTCCAAATATAGTTATAAAATCAAGTGTCAAGTGGCAATTTGGCTTCTCTTAATGCATGAGTTCTTGAAGCCCATAAACATTTATCGATTGCAACTCAAGATCCTACCCTCTCATTACCAAATTATGGGAGTAGTAGCAATAATTATGATGTTATCTATCATAAACTTCATCATGATGTCTTTATTCATTAAAAATTTGGTCAATTTAGAGAGCCTATTTTTGAATGAGATCCACAACAACCCTATGTGTGGCCAAAAGACTAAAGAGAAAAAGGATTTATCTCATGATGTAATCCACCATGGTTTCCCCCTACATGATGTAATTTTCTATGAATGTACGTTTCATAGTATATTTTTCATTTCCAAGATAATTCTATAATTGACAAGTCAGTACGGAGAAATCCTTCTTATCTTAAGGAACATGCTTACACAAATCCAATCATGTTTGATGACTTTTCATTAACAAGTGAAATAATTTCTCAACTAGAATACATGTTAAGTTAATGATCATTATTCGAACCTCCCTTAGGTCATTTTTCTTCAAATATAGTAGAGGAAAAAATTACTGATTCCATTGTTTTTAAAAAAAATCGAGAAGAGTTCACATTCGTCAGACCAAGGGTAGAAACCTCTAGTGAAATATTATGATAATATGTTATACATGAAAAAAATGGCTATATGAGAATTACCATTCATGTTATGTACTTTGGAAAAATCTCTGTACAGCATTCCATAATTGATGGTAGAAGATTGCATTCATGATGTCCACCTAAACTTATGAAATAGTCTTTGTCATTTGAAAACCAAAGTATTTTCATATGATGAATATCAAAATCATGTAAAGGTAATAGAAGGGTTGTAATGACAAATTGACATGGAATCTCTCTTAGTTTCCCAGCATTATACGGTTGAAAAGTAGTAGAGAACCCTTCATCAGGCATGTATTAATGCTCTAAAAAGGCTACACAAGTTAATTTATGATTCCTCATATGATTTTCATATCAGAGGATGTGGTGCACATGGAGCACTTCATTTCACTACACTCCAGAATCAGCAAAGCCCACAAAAAGTGGTCTCATGCAATGTTATTTCCCACAATCAGCTAAAATCAACAGATTTTGTATGTAATCCCATGTAAACTCAAGAACAGACCTCAACTATCTTTCATCAAAGTTAGGCCCAAAGAATACAAGTTATTGATTTACATTTGCATCAAGAATCTAGGAATCTTCAGTAGCCCTCCCTCTTAGACGATGTCAGCCGTTAGATAATGTTATTTTTTTTAAATAGAACAACGATCATTAAAAACTGGTGATTTGAGTGGTTTTCAGATAATGCATCCAACTAATGTTTATACCAAAATTCGCAAAATCAGAAGAGCAGTTGCACAAATCTCAGCCATAGCAGTTGAAGTTCCACCACAACTTACAGGGATGAGGTTTGTTTCAATCAACCATAAAATTCATTAAACAGTGTTAAATTCATTGAAGAAGTAGAAAAGGAACAACCCCCACCCACATGGCTATGGGATTTTTCACATATATAATACCCACCTCAATGGAAGTTAGTTTTCTCCTGATTAGGGAAGAAGCGACAAAGAGAGCGCACAACTAAACTATATAGGGATTCCATTTGGGTAACTGTTTGTCCAACTACTCTTGGGAATCCATCATATTGGAGATAAGAGTACCAAGGAAGATACCAAAAGATAATATCTTACAAAGATACTCATAGAAAGACATCAATGCATTATGTTTCAGTGAATGTTATTAACCCTATTGTAGAAGATCCCCAATGATATTAGAATTGTTTAGGGGATCCAAAATAAGAAGTTGATATCCATAATACAGTACACACTGAAGTAAATGAAGAAGGTGTGCATTCCTAAAATCATAGAATTACCCAGAATCTACACATATCCTAAAATATCCAATCCCACCCCTCCAAAAGGCATCTTATAATGGAAAGATAAATGTCAGATTGCATCTCACATTTCCACTAGTGATGGTCAATCAGTATCACTTGAAGAGAGATTTTCACAGGAAGAAGAGAATATTAAATGGTTGAAAAGACTCAATACAGAGTTACTTCAAAGAAACATTTCTGCTAGAGACACTCCCTTGTCAGATCTTCAACATGAACATCCTATAATAGCTCCTTATCCAAGAGTGTCTGTGGTAACTACATATACAGATAATGAATTCCCTCCCATGGGTACACAACCAAGGTAGGATCAAAAAAACCCTTATAGGCATATTTTAGTGGGTTATCCAAGGAAAATACCAGCACCACCACCAGTGGGTTTTCTGGTTGTTGCACCAGTTCAAGCTCCATATATTGTACCTGTACATGTCCCATGTCATCTGGATATTCTCCAAGTGCTTATGAACACAATTGAGGCATTAGAAACATGATTGGAATCTATGGAAAATGGCATGCTCCTATTTAGCTAGAAAATAAAGCTTACCATGAATTGGTGGATCTCATCCCTCCCCCACCAAACTTTTTCAATACTACATTCTCAATATTTAATGGTTCGGGAGATCTGGAACAACACATAACACATTTATTTTCTTATTGTGATCTCCTTATGGGAACTCCTCAACCGCAAGAAGTAGTTAATCATAGGTGTTTTGTGATGTCAATAAAATGAACAGCTTTTGTATGGTATACAAGGTTACAATGTCAATTAATTTCTAGATATGAAGATCTCTGTCATAAATATATTCTTCAATTTATCCCAATGCTTCCAAAGAAAAAAAATGATCTTACAAATTGAAAACAATTGGAAAATTAATGAGTTTAATATTTCATTGATTGATGGAAAGGGATGTCATATAGCTTAAATTTGGAAATCCCCCAGGAAGAGTTTCAGAGAATTTGTTTGGAAACTATGTGTGATGAGTTAAGCACACCACTGATCCATGTGAAGTACACAGTAGGGTTTTGAGACCTTGTTTTAATTTCTCAATAGATGGAATATTCCATTTTGGAAACTAAATCTAAAACATGTGTAATACCATCATCTCTAGGAAGGAGAACATGGAAAGAATTTGATACAACATTCACACTCAAGAACTCACATGTACCTGCTTCCACTTCAAACCCATCATCAAATCAAAGGGCTCTACCTACCGATCATCAGCAGCAATGAACACCTTGTCAAGATAATCAAAGAGATCAAAGGAAGAAACAATTAGGGGAGTTAAAGAACAATTTTTATTCATTATGAAATGAATAGGTTCCTGGTTACTTTATCTCAGCTCTAGAAATTAATTTATTTTAGTTCCCAAGGCTAAAGAAACCAAACAAATAAAGAGATGAGGATCTTCTGAATTATTTTCCATTTCAGTAGATGTTGGGGAATCCCATACAAGAGTGTTTTGTTTTCAAAGACCTCCTTCAATAAATGGTATACTCAATAAAAGTAAAATTGAATATTATTTAGCCTAAGTAGCATGTGTTACCTCTACTAATCCAGAGGAAGAAGGTGAATGGAAGGAAGTGAAAAGTAAAAATGTATAGAAATATGATGATTGAATGATCAGGAAAACAATAAACTGAACTCTTTGAATTCTAAAAACACAGTTGAAACAATAGATTGTGTATTTCTCCACTCCTTACACAACAATGCAACCTTCATCAAATGATTAGTCCTCTAAAATTCAATCCTCAAATAAGTAACATGATAAGAAGGAAAAATAGTAGTCAGAAGAAGATGATCTTGTGTCAATTCGACTGTTGTATTTGACTCTAGTAGAATTTATTCCATTTGTTTCAAAATAATGGGCATCGCCCTAGAAAATGGCACTACCAAAACTAACATGTTCGGAAAAATCTTTATCAGATAAAGAATTGATCTTTGGTTCCACCAATGATATATCCTAACAGATCCCTATGCCAATGGTGATTCTGGTTATAATGAGTCTTAGTTCCCCGTATCTAACTAGGGAACTAGAAGAAGAGGCCAAGGTTGAGGATATAGTAGAAGACATGGGTATTCTAGAAGCCACTATTTTAACTCTACCCCTGCTCAAACCATATATGTGGTGGCTACTCTGGGGAGATCCCTTCCTCGAGCTCAACAAGAACAAGGAGATTCTTCTACACATAAAATATTCTATCTTGGAATTATTATTTTGGAGGACTGATTATTGGTAACACCATCTTCCTCCCATCATGTTGATAGACCTAGTTATTCAAATCTTCCAAAGCTAGGATAATTTTTAGATTCTGCTCCAACACAAGGAACATCCACATCAAGAGCATCAGCTTCCATGGAACCTGCAAAACCACATCTCCATGCTTGGAAATGCAGACCATTGGACCAAAAGAATGATGTCTTAAAATAGTAATCCCAAGTACTTACCTTGTTGTCAATTTTTGACGCCTTGAATCAATCAAGATATTTTTGAGAATCACTTATTGAGGCTTTTTCAAGTCCTCAAGAGTTTGAAATCGAAGTTTTTGTTTCTGATGTTTACCGTATAGATAATGATCCCTCATAATGTCATGCAGTTATACCCTTTACAGATGAAGATGAAGATGATTTTGTGCATGTACATATCATTCCCTTGTATCTATCTGGAAGGTTCAATGACATAGACATCTGACGAGCCTTCATTGATAATGTATCCGGAGTCAATATCATTCATATTTTTATACTTCACTGATTGGGCCTCACTAAATATGATTTATATCCTTCCACTTTTATGTTTCAAATATATGAAAAGAATGAGCAAGAAACTCAGGGCAAGATAACACATAGAACCTAGTTTGGGGATCCTATGTCAAATTCATATTTCATGGTTGTTCGTTAGGACACAACCTTCAATGTTCTGATTAGAAGGCATTGGCTACATCAATGATCAACCATACCTTTGTCATACCATCAATGTCTCAAATACTACTTCAATGGTCAAATTCCAAAATTGTATGGTGATAAGGAACCCTTAAAAATATGTGAATTTCAATTCATTAAGGCAGAATTTTTTCACATGAAGGGAACAAGGACTATGAAAAATTAGGTAACAAGTATCAATGCTTCAAATGGTCTAGAAATGATCCCATCAAACCCAGTCAAACATTTTATATAGATTATGTGTTCCTATCAATTAGATTGAATGGATAAACCCATATCTGAACACTCATCCAATTACTTCCATAGTGTTAATTGCTACAATCGAACCTGACTGCATGGGAGAAATTGTTGATTCACCATGATGTGGTTAAAACATAAATGAAGATGTATTCATTTCCTCTAATTAACATCATAAAGTCTCTTCTCCATCAATCATACTATAATATGTTGTAGAAATACTAGAGGAATACAAGGATGTTGATTCCTAATCCATTTTCTCTACTTTATTACCCCATGGAGACCCTTCATCATTAGTAGGGTCCGAAATAGTAGTATATTCTTCAATAAGTTTAAATATTGAATCCTCTCCTAGCCCTGAAAATTTTCCTTCATCAACTACTATACAAGATAAAACATAATAAATGACGCATAGGGAAGAGGATTAAAAAGAATAAGATCTCAGGGATGCTCCTCCGTCATTTGAAGAAGGTGTATTTACCACAATAGATGAGGTCAGAGAAATAAATATGGGTACAAAAGAAGATCCACACCCCACTCTAATTAGTGTGTCCATTACTCTATAAGAGAGAATGTTTATACTTCATTTCTAAAGAAAATTTGAGATATATTTTCTTGGAATTATATATAAATTCCATGTATTAATCCCGATGTAGATACTCATCATTTGGGTTTTCCAGATGAACATCGAGGATTCAAGAAAGCAGTAAGAAGAACACACCCAACTCATGACTTTAAAATTGAAGCTAAAGTTGATAATCTTACCAAGGATAACTTTTCCAGGGAGGTTCTATATCCAAAATGTATGGCTAACATTGTCCCATTAAAAAATAAGAATTTTAAACTCAAATGTTTCATTGATTTCAGAGATCTTAACCATCATTTTCCTCAATATGACTTTCCAATTCCAATCACCAAGCATTTAATTAATGCAAAGGCTGGATATGAAGATCATTCCTTCATGTATGGTTAATCTTGGTAAAATAAAATCTACATGGCCACATAAGATGAAAATTCTACAGCCTTCAAATCCCTTCAATGTGTTTTTTTTCTATCGGGTAATTCTCTTTGTCTTATTGAATGTAGGTGAAATGTATCAATATGCCAGGCACCATATCTTCAAACCCTTTTTAGAAAAATTTGTCGAATGTTATTTGGATGATCTGGTGGTTAAATAAAAACAATGTTCCGATAAATTGGATGATCTGGAGATCATATTCAATAATCTTATGTAACACAATTTGAAGATGAACTCCATGAAATGTTCTTTTTGGGTAAGCTCAAGAAAATTCCTTGGCTTCTTTGTACAACATCATGGAATTGAAGTTGATCCTAATAAAAAAATCAATCCATGTTATGTCTCCTCCTTGAAATTGGAAATAATTAAGGGGATTTCCAAGACACATGGAATATATTCAATGCTTCATCGTGAATTTTGTGGGCATGTGTTTTCCCATCACTATATTAATGAAGAAGGGAGTGACATCTCAATGGACTGAATACTTCCAAGAAGAATTTGATACACTCAATATATATCTCCTAAGTTTGTAGGTAATAATTCCACCTATTTATGGAAGACCACTTATTCTATATGTGACAAATTTAGAGTGGTAACAGGGTGCCTTCCATGCCCAAAAGAAATATTTTGGGAATGAAAATAGTCTTTACTATCTCAGTCGAACTACTCTTGGCACAAAGTCTCGATATTCAAGTACTGAAAAGTGTTTCCTAGAATTAATCTTTTCAATTCATAAATTGAGGCACTATATACCTCACTATGAGTTCCAATAGGTGTCTCACAATAAACTAATCCAATTTTTCCTTAGACGTCCTTTTCTTACAGGGTGTCTGGATTGGTGGGAAGTTATTTTGCAACAGTTTGATAACCAGTATGTACCTTAGAAGGAAATAAAGGGAAATCTATAGCCAATTTCATTATTGAAAACCCATATACAAGAAGATACATCATTAAATGTTGAACTTTCTTAAGAATAGGTCCTCTCTATTCAATAAAATTCCCAATCATGGGAAATGTATGTTGATGGAGCCTCCAAAAGACCAATATGTAAGAGAATGGAAAACACTCATCTTAATAATGTTGGGTTAGGAATTATACATATCTCCCTATAAAGGAAGTGTGACCTTATTCCATCGTGTTGTTAGAAGGTGGTACCAACAATGAAGTAGAATAACCTGCTCTCATCATAGGATTGGAATTGGTACTTCAGGTACAAGAGAATCACCTGAAAGTTAAAAATGATTCATAGTTTGTAATAAAAAATCAATGGGGATTATTCCATTAGAAAATAAGAATTAATCCATTTCTGTGATTACATCAAAGGCTAAATGGATGAATTTCCCTCAAAGCCAACATTTTCGTATGTCTCATGATCACAAAATGTGCAAGCTGATGCATTGGCTAATCAAGCTACAACCCTGGCATATCCAAATAGGGATGAGACAATCATCAGTATAGCCCATTGTTGTGTGGTATCTACTTTTATTCAAACTAGAATGGAGGAAATTAATTATATTAGCCCTATTTCTGAGTCATATAGTCATTCCAAAGGATGCAGAACACCCATCATGAAATACCTTCAAAATGGAGTACTTCCACAAGATAAGGCTAAAAAAGAACTGATTTAACGATGAGTATCCAATATTACTCTTTACAAGAGTCCAGATCACCATAAGATCCTCTACAAACATGACTTTGATGGAATCCTCTTTAGGTGTATTGATGGATAATAAACTACAACTGTCACAAAATAAGTACATTCCGAAGCTTATGATGCTCACTAGCTAGGGCATAGAATCTCAGATAAAATATGAATGCTTGGATACTTCTATCCTTCAATGATGCAAGATTGCACATATTTCACTAAAAAATGTAATCCCAAAAAAGTGCATGAAAAAATCATACATCAACCACTGGAGTTTCAATATAAAACTAAATACTACTAGCCATTTTCCAGATGGGAAATGGATCTAGTCGGGCCTTATCCTCCAACTATGACTAAGAAATTCAAATAAATTCTTACAAATATTGAATTCTTCTCTAACTATGATCAGTTAATTCCTCTCAAAGAAATCAGAGCCAAAATAATAGTTAGTTTTTAAAAAACTAATGTCATCAGTAGATTTGGTTTCCCTCATAGTATATTGACAGAAAATGTTACCAATTTTTGATCTATTGAGGTAAAGAAGATATATCAGGAGAACAATATAAAATCCAAACAATCATATTGTTATCATGCAGTAGCCAATGGGAAAATAGAGTCCTTTACTAAGATCCTATAAAATAAACTCTAGTATATGGGGGGTAAAGATAAGAAATATTATCCTGATAACCTTTTTCATGCTTTATGGGATTATCAAATTACTACCGATACTACCACCTAGGAAACCCTTATTCATTAGTGTATAGAATATAAGATGTTTTTCCAATTAAAATTCAATTTCCTCTATTCAGAGTTTCAATCTGTGATCTTTAGTCTATAGATGAGAAGTCTCAAAATTATTTTGATGAGATGGAACGAATAGACTAAAAAAGATTGCCTACATTGCATTATTAAGAAGTCTATTATAATATAATAGCATGATCCTTTAACATGAAATTTCACCTCCATTAATTTATTCAAGTAGAATTGGTATTGGTCCTCATGACTCCAATGATACTAGGAAAAAACCTCCAAAAGTTGTGATAAATTGGGAATGACCTTATTCTATACGTAATGTCTACTTGAATGGAGATTATTCTTTAATCTCAATGGATGGAGAGCTTATTACAGCTCCAACCAATGTGATATTCATGAAGGAATACATAGTATTATTGCACAAATCGTCCTAGCTGCAAAACTCTAAAATGAACGACACAAGGTCCTAGTCGAAAGACTTCCAACTACATAACAACCCTAAGCATCCATATTGTATGACAATAAAAATCATCGAATATTGGTCCTTATAGCACGATGTTAAAATTCCTGACATCAATTTTCCTCTTTACATGACATTAAACTATACTACTAATGTCTTCTCTACATGACATTAAGAGATTCCACATGCAAGCATCATTGACATCATTGTTTCTCCTTAGTATCACATGAGTCCATTTTTTACCTATATTTGAGTCTGATATACATAGGGACCTCATTTCAAGAACTACGTGTGGCTTGATTCTCATTTATTTTTAGATACGTAGTGATGCCTTGATCTCCAATCTTGGGCCCAGCCACAACAACAAATATTTTTTATTTCCTTTTATCCTATTATATATATGAATCAAATCTATACTGAGTATTCCCTTAAGATACATTGTTTGATCTATTTACCATTTTGTGTCTTATGTTTATCCTTACTTCTGGAACATGTTTAAAGCCCCAGTCTCCCTTATCAAACTCAATTGGTTTGGTAAAAGATTTTGAGTCAAAAAGGTTTTTCCTTATGACTTTTCTATTCTTTATTGTTTTGAAAATCATAAACACCTTATCTTTAAGCAAATATGTTTTTACCCCTGTTTTACTCTTATAAGGAAAATTTCATTCCTTAAGGAAATTTACCTCTATCTTGTTTTCATTGTTCATATCAATATTTTTTCTTAAGAATAAAAATCAGATTCATATCTATATTATCAGAATCGTACAATACTTAGATATGAAGTATTCTATTTTAGGATTAGAATTACTATTATGAATTATAATGCAGAATTCTCATTACGAATTCCGGTGCAGAATTCTCATTCCGAATTCCAGTGCATAATTCTCATTCCAAATTCTGGTGCATAATTATCATTACGAATTCCGGTGTAGAATTATCATTCTGAATTCTGGTGCAGAATTCTCATTCTGAATTCCGGTGCAGAATTCTCATTCCCAATTCCGGTGCAGAATTCTCATTCCGAATTCCGGTGCAGAATTATCATTCCAAATTCCGGTGCAGAATTCTCATTCTGAATTCCGGTGCAGAATTCTCATTCCGAATTCCGGTGCAGAATTCTCATTCCGAATTCTGGTGCAGAATTATCATTCCGAATTCTGATCATGAATTCTTACTACTAATTCCCTAATAAACAGAATCTGAATATCCTTTTATTATAGACTCTGAATTCCATTTTGCTTAGACTCCGAAATTTTATTTTCTTACATTCTGAACATTAGTTTTGCTTATGCTTACACTTGTTTTATTATAAAATGATGTCGTGCTTTCAGTTACACATGTTTTTTTATAAAATGATGTCGTCTATTCTATTTCTAACTAACCATTGGTTAAGTGACATGTGTATAGGTCCCTCCGAATTTTAAGGAAAATATGACCGTTGGAGGAGGGAGCCGACTGTTGGAAATTTGCCTATAAATATGAGCTCATTTGAAAAGAAGCTATAAATTCGACAACTGATCTTAGAAAACTTGTGCTTACATGCTGTTGAAGTGATTTCTAGAGAGAGAGGATCTTATTAACTCTCAAGCTTTGTGCATAAAGATTGAACTACTTGTTCAAACTTTTCCTTTTGCAGATTGCTTCGTGCGACTCTGAATGTTGGTGATTACATTCGAGGGCTTCTAGGGATAGGAAGACAGAGGTGTCAACTTACTTGAAGTTCGAGGGCTTCATTACTAAGGGAGACAGAGGTTCCAACTACCTTGAAGTTGAGGGCTTGCGGGGATAGCAAGACACAGACTCTGATCTTCGTATTGAGGGCTTACCCTGGTGTGGGTAAGACATACTTGCTTGAAAGTATAAATCAAGGGACCTTTATCCAAGGTTGTTGGATACCCTTCTCTTTGGGTTAAAAGATTTATATCTTGTTACTTGTAGTTTTACTACTTTCTTTTCTACTGCATTTCGTATTTTAAGGAAAGTATAACATTCTTGTATTTCCTTACACTTGTACTCTGATTATTTTAGATTATATATGCTTTAAGGTAGAATCTCATATTGTAAACTTTAATTAAGTTTTAATTTCCAGATCCATATTTCCAGAACCACTTTTTTGGAATCACTTTCCAGATTTAAGCAAGTGCCTAGAACTGGAAGTTTGTAACTTCATACCTTATATCAATCCTACAATTGGTGATTAGAGGTGTTGTGAATTTTCTTAGTTTAACTTGTTTAAACATAGATCTTTCCTTGTTTAAGGAAATTTTTAAAGTGTACAATTCACCCCCCCCCCCCTCTTGTATATTGAGCATATACATCATTATTTCGATCCTACAATTGGTATCAGAGTAGGTTTCTGAAATACTTATACTCATATATAAGTTTTTCTATCTCAGTTTTTTAATTATTCTATATTTTCCTTGCTTAGGAATATTTTCCTTGAATCCAAACTTTTGTTGTTAACAAGTTTTTGTGTAGAAATATTTTCTTAAAGATGGCAGGTTTAAATGTTTTCTCCATCGACAACTTAAATCCTACAAGACCACTAATTTTTTATGGAAATGATTATGAGTGCTGGAGAGATTGAATGAAGGCTTTCGTTATCAATAATGGAGTAGATAACTTTTTTATTCTTACTGGAGGTTATAAAATTTTTGATAAGGAAGTGAGTGCTTTCACAAACCAAGAGAAGCATGATTATCAATTAAACTACAAGGTACGCAATACTCTACTATGTTTAATGAGTAGGAACATATATAGCCAAATTTCTTCATGTGAAATAGCTAAATGTATATGGAAGAAACTTGAGGTTACACATTTTGGTACATCTAAAGTGATTGAGACTAGAAGAGTTATGCTGAGAGCAGAATACCATGGTTTTAACTTTCCTTATGGAGAACCTATAAGCAAAGTGAAAAAAAGATTTATGACTATCGTGAATATACTACAATCTATGGGATAAAAAGGTCTGGATGATGAAGCTCTTGTGGAAAAGATTATTGATATTATGCCCAATGAGTGGGAATCAAAGAGAACAGCTATTGATGAGAATAGTAAGGTCACTCACATTTCCTTATATGAGCTGTTTGGAACTTTTCTCCAACATGAAACAAGCATGAAGAGAGATGCTGACAACATCAAAAAGAAGAATGGGAATAGGTCTGTTGCTTTTACTACAACATCAAATCACATGAAAGCAAAGACTCCTGAGAGAGTAACTAGATCCAAGTCTAAAAAGGTTACTATCTAATCTGAATCTAGTGAAAGTTAAGTCTTTGAGAATGAGTTAGCAAATCTTTCTCGAAGAATGAACAAGATTTCCAGCCAAAGAAATTTCCAATCCAGGTATAAGAAGAAGGAAAGGAAAAATAAGAAAGATTCAGAGGTCACATGCTATGAGTGCAAGAGAAGTGGACACATACGATCTGATTTCCCTATGATTAAAAATAAAGAAAGAAAAGAGAGGCATTCTGAAAGAAACAGGAAGAAGTTCTACAAAGCTAAAGCTAAGAAAAGTCTGAAATCTAATACTACTTGGAGTGCTAGCTGTCAGGACTCTTCAGAAAGCAAATCTTCAGAATACAATTCATCAGCTCAGAAGAATATGGTATTCTTTTCTAATACTTCTTTTCCACATACATGTCTTATGCTCTACTGAATCTTTAACAAACTTATCTCTTGATAAGAACTACTATTCCAAAAATAGTACTTTTAATGAAGAGACTTCATCCTTAGAAAATGAAGAACCTTCATATGAAGAAGTATCTAGATTTTCCAAGTTTCTTGAAGAAAAAAAATTGAAATTTTTTTAAGAAGTTAGACAAGGAAAATACTAGGGAAGAAGTTCTTACAAAAGATATTTTAGATCTTTCTTCAGATCTTAAAGATAAAGAAGAGCTTTTAGAAAAACTTTCTAAAGACATTGAGAAAGAAAATTCTGATATGGAAGAACTTTCTAAAGATCTTAAGAATGTTATTTCAAAAATAAAAAACTTTGAGGAAAAATCTAACTCTAAGGAAATGATTCCTGAGGATAGGAATTTAGTCATTAGACTAAAATCCAAAACAAATTCTCTTAAGAAGCTCCTTTCAAAGTTTACCTCTGGGAAGGAAAATTTTGACAAGATGTATTCTCAAATTAGACCTCAAGGAAACACTACTGGAGTAGGTTATACTCACCAAAAACTAGTTTTCAAAAATAACTATTTTGTTCCTTCTAAAGACCCTTTTTTCACTAAGTGTCAAAGTGGTGGGCATTGGAAGAAAAATTGTTCCTTAAACAGAGTTCAATCTCTTGGGTTTCATAAAGCTTATTTTTCTAAAAAATGTGGATACCCAAAATTTTGTTATCTAATAATTACAGATCCAAGCAAGTATGGATTCTAAAGACCTAACTTTTTCTTATTTTTAGGAAAACAGGGAAAGTACCACCAACAATACATGGTGCATGGATAGTGGATGTTTCTCGCATATGACTGGTAACAAAGACTATTTTGAAAAGATTATCAAAACAAAAAGGGGAGAAGTAACTTTCAGGGATAATACTCAGGGAAAAATTATTGGTATAGGTAACATTGTTCTTCATGAAAAAAAAACATTGATTTCAAATGTTTTATTTCTTAGGGATCACACAATTAAAAGATATATCATTCTACAGTTTATTGGAATGCAAGATCAACTTGCTGATATTTTCATAAAATCTGTACCTTCTGATAGTTTTGAATACATTAAACAGAAGTAAGGAATGATAATTGTGAGGTAATCCTTCTCCATTAACTTCTTGTTGAACAATTCTCCTTACAGTAATACAACTCCTTTTCTTCGGGGCAGTACATATGTTTGTTAGCATAATCAAAATTTTCATAATCATTTTTTCATGCATTTTTTAATCAAAATTTTCATAATCAATTTTTCTTGCTTTTGTAATAAAAATGTTCGTAATCAATTTTTCTTGCTTTTGTAATCAAAATTTTCGTAATCAATTTTTCATGATTTGGTAATACAAATTTTCATAATCAATTTTTCTTTCTTTTGTAATCAAAATTTTCGTAATCAATTTTTCTTGCTTTTGTAATCAAAATTTTTGTAATAAATTTTTCTTTCTTTTGTAATCAAAATTTTCGTAATCAATTTTTTTTTCTTTTTTGATCAAAATTTTCGTAATCAATTTTTCTTGCTTTTTTATTCAAAATTTTCGTAATCAGTTTTTTATTCTTTTGTAATAAAAAATTTCATAATCAGCTTTTCATGCTTTTGTAATCAAAATTTTCATAATCAGTTTTTCATGCTTTTGTAATCAATATTTTCTTAATCAGTTTTTTTTCTTTTGTAATCAAAATTTTCTAAATCAGTTTTTTAAAGCTTTTGTAATCAAAGTTTTCGTAGTTAATTTTTCTTGATTTTGTAATCAAAATTTCCGTAATCAATGTTTCTTGCTTTTTTAATCAAAATTTTTGTAATCAGTTTTTCTTGCTTTTTTAATCAAAATTTTCGTAATCAGTTTTTTATGCTTTTGTAATAAAAATTTTCATAATCATTTTTTCATAATTTTGTAATCAAAATTTTCATAATTAGTTTTTCATGCTTTTGTAATCAAAATTTTCTTAATCAGTTTTTTTTCTTTTGTAATCAAAATTTTCGTAATCAGTTTTTTATGCTTTTGTAATCAAAATTTTCATAATTAGTTTTTCATGCTTTTGTAATCAAAATTTTTATAATCAGTTTTTCATGCTTTTGTAATCAAAAATTTCTTAATCAGTTTTTTTTTGCTTTTGTAATCAAAATTTTCTTAATCATTTTTTTAAAGCTTTTTTAATCAAAGTTTCCGTAATCAGTTTTTCTTTCTTTTGTAATCAAAATTTTCATAATCATTTTTCTTTCTTTTGTAATCAAAATTTTCTTAATCAGTTTTTTTTCTTGTGTAATCAAAATTTTCTTATTCAGTTTTTTAAAGCTTTTGTAATCAAAGTTTTTGTAGTCAGTTTTTCAAACTTTTTTAACTAAAATTTTCGTAAAGAAGTTTTCGGAATAGAAATTTTCGTAATGAAGTTTTCGGAACTGAAATTTTCAAAATGAAGTTTTCAAAACTGAAATTTTCGTAATAGAAATTTTCGGAACTGGAAAATTTGTACTATGATTTTCATACTCATACTTTTCGTATTGAAATTTTTCATACTCATACTTTTAGTACTGAAATTTTTGATACTCATACTTTTCGTACTGATTTTTTCGTACTCATACTTTTCATACTGAGATTTTAGTACTCATACTTTTCGTACTGGATTTTTGGTACTCAAAGTCTTTTCAACTTTAAGTTTTTCATAGTTATTTTTTCATAGTCAATTTTTCTTCAAGAAGAATATCACCAATTACGAATAAACTTCCTGGCCAATCCGAAAGGTATGATTTCCTTACATGAGTTTTCATAGTCATATTTTTCTTGCTGGTGTTTTCTTATGTGTTTTAAAAAAAATTGGATTCTAATTTTCTTAAATCCGAATGTTTTTCTTAAAACCTCAAAAGATCAGAGTCAAGTTTTCTTTGCAGGTATGTTTTCAACCGTCAGATCAGGGCAAAGAGTTTTTCATCCGTTAGATTGGTTTTTGAAGCTCAAAGGTTAGATCCATCGCCTATATAAAGGGGACCCCTGAGGGTCTTCCCACATCAGTTTTTCAAAGATCTCGCATCTCAAAGCCCTGCCTCTCTTCTTAAGGCCGTTCCGATCTTTGTCAAGATAGTTCCGAATTCTTCAGAATCTTTCAATTCTGAATGTCTATAGAAGCCACCTCTCAAGAAATTTCCCCGTTGAAGCCTATGTCCAAGTGGTTAATTTACAGGGAGAGGTTGGTGCATCTGAATTTTTATAAGTATAATTCTCTTATTTCCAAGAACATCAATCTCAATGGATGGGAAAATGATTGAAAATCCAAGAAAGTGGTGTTTGATCAATTTCAAGTAGAGTTCAAGAATGATTTTGATAACGTAGATTCCTGAATCAGAAATATTTTAGATGTTTTTGATAAAAAGTTAACCCTTGAGCAAAATGATCGGATGCGGGAAGTTAAAGATCTAAATGGGAAGCTGAGCTCTCTTGTCCAATATTACAGAGAGGAAAAATATCTTCGGATTCAGTTGGATGGAAAGGTTGTAAAGAAAGAGGAAACACTTAAAGTTCAGGTAGTGGAAATAGACACTCAAGATGTAAGAATCATTGCTTTAGAGAAGAAAGTTAAGGAAGACCATAAAGAGTTGAAGAAAATGAAGACCATTCTGAAAATCCTGTTATCGAAGGAAAAAGAAGCCAAATATAATCAAACCTGATCTTTTTTTGTACTCTTTTCCTTGAACTATTTCATTATAATAGTAATGAAATTTTTGTTACCTGTATTTTGGTTGGTTTCATGTACTAATATTTCAGGTACTTTATTATCTTTTCCATTCCCTCAAACTCTTTTTGAAAATCAAAATGGGGGAGAAGGAAAAAAGAATTATAAGGAGATGAAGGAAAATTTCTAAGTGAAGATATCCTTAAAGTAAGGGGGAGTTTCTCATTACGAAGTTTTTCATTCCCATGATAATGAAAACTCCACTCCGAAAATTCAGAATACAATCCTTAGAGTTTCAATGCCTAAGGGGGAGTTAGTTGTATTCATCATAATCCATAAACAAAGGGAGATAAGCTTTAATTTCAAAGTCTAGAAATTTATTCTAAGTCCTTATATTCTTTTTGAAAGGATGTTTTTTCTTTCCAAAAAGGGGGAGATTGTTGAGTCAATAAGGTTTTTCCTTATGACTTTTCTATTCCTTCTTGTTTTAAAAATCACAAACACCTTATCTTTAAGAAAATATGTTTTTACCCCTGTTTTACTCTTATAAGGAAAATTTTCTTAAGGAAATTTACCTCTATCTTGTTTTCATTATTCATATAAATATTTTTCCTTAAGAACAAAAATTGGATTCATATATATATTCTCGGAATCGTACAATACATAGATATGAAGTATTCTATTTTAGGATTAGAATTCCTATTACGATTTCTAATATAGAATTCTCATTACAAATTCCAATGCATAATTCTCATTCCGAATTCCAGTGCAGAATTCTCATTCCGAATTCCAGTGTAAAATTCTCATTCCGAATTCCAGTGCAGAATTCTCATTCCGAATTCCAGTGCAGAATTCTCATTTCGAATTATGGTGCAGAATTCTCATTCTGAATTATGGTGCAGAATTCTCATTCTGAATTCTGGTGCAGAATTCTCATTCTGAATTCTGGTGTAGAATTCTCATTCCAAATTCTGGTGTAGAATTCTCATTCCGAATTCTGGTGCAGAATTCTCACTCCGAATTCTGGTGCAGAATTCTCACTCCGAATTCTGGTGTAGAATTCTCATTCCAAATTCTGATCATGAATTCTGACTGTGAATTCCCTAATAAACAGAATCTGAATATCTTTTTATTATAGACTCTGAATTTCATTTTGGTTAGACTCCAAACTTTTATTTGATTACATTTCGAACTTTAGTTTTGCTTATGCTTACACTTGTTTTATTATAAAACGATGACGTGCTTTCAGTTACACATGTTTTGTTATAAAATGATGTCGTCCATTCTGTTTCTAACTAACCATTGGTCTAGTGACTCATGTATAGGTCCCTCTGAATTTTAGGGAAAATATGACCATTGGAGGAGGGATCTGACTGTTGGAAATTTTCCTATAAATAGGAGCTCATTTGAAAAGAAGTTATAACTTCGACAACTGATCTCAGAAAACTTGTGCTTACATGCTATTGAAGTGATTTCTAGATAGAGAGGCTCTTATTAACTCTTAAGCTTCGTGCAGAAAGTTTTAACTACTTGTTCAAACTTTTCCTTGTGCAGATTTCTTCGTGCGACTCTGAATGTTGATGATTACATTTGAGGGCTTCCGGGGATAGGAAGACAGAGGTTCTGACTTCCTTGAAGTTTGAGGGCTTTCTTGCTGAGGGAGATAGAGGTTCCAACTACCTTGAATTTGAGGGCTTGCGGGGATAGAAAGACAGAGACATCAATCTTCGTATCAAGGGCTTACCCTGGTGTGGGTAAGACAGACTTGCTTGAAATTATAAGTCAAGGGACCTTTATCCAAGGTTGTTGGATACCCTTCTCTTTCGGTTAAAAGATTTATATCTTGTTACTTGTAGTTTTAATATTTGTTTTTCCGCTGCATTTCGTATTGTAAGGAAAGTTTAACATGCTTGTATTTCCTTACACTTGTACTATGATTTGTTTATATTCTATACGCTTTAAGGTAGAATCTCATATTGTAAAGTTTGGTTAAGTTTCAAATTTCCGGATCCATATTTCCAGAACCACTTTTTCAGAATCACTTTCCAGATTTAAGCAAGTGCATAGAACTAGATGTTTGTAACTTCATACCCTATACCAATCCTACAATTGGTGATTAGAGGAGTTGTGAATTTTCTTAGTTTAACTTTGTTAAACTGTTATCTTTACTTGTTTAAGGAAATTTTTAAAGTGTACAATTCACCCCCCCCCCCCTCTTGTATATTGAGCAGCTACATCATTATTTCGATCCTACAAAAGAATGTTTCAATATCTCTATATGGATTGATCTTAATCTAAATGAGATTCGTAGAGACGCTTGGATCCCTAATATTGGCCCCAACCATGACAAAAAGTAACACCATTATTCATTATGTATGAATCAAAACCTGAATAGGGGCTGTTTAAAGAACTACATGTGACTTGATTCTTTCCCCCAACATTATACGTATCAATAATTGGGTTTTTCCCTTAGTAAAACTAGGATATGTTATTCTTTTTACATCGTTTCATCTTCATCCTTACCATATAACATTAAACTATCCAAAAATCTATGAATTATGTTTGTCTTGAATCTTGCTCTAAAAAGATACGTAGTGAGACTGGGTCCTAAGCCTTGCCTCATCCATCACTTAATCATAATACCCCTATTCTTCACTTGTGTTACATTTTTCTGTTATATAATAAACCCTTACTACTCCTTTTTTATCAAACCAAGCATAGATCATGTGGGAATAGGAATTGGGTAAAAGGATTCTCTGTATAAATAATGTGACTCAATTTATTATGGGGTTATCAATGTCCTCACTAGAAAACATAAAATTGCACAACACAATGTCCTCACTGCATGACATAAAACTGCACATAAAATTATTGATTCATATATTTCTCATGTTCATTGATGATAACCCTCTTCCATATTTGACACTCTTAATCAGGAATTTTTTTAGATCTTCATAATCATTCTTACAGTTTTTGGTGACAACGTCTCTAAAATATGAGAACTCTTTTCCTGACAATATAGTACATGCCCATAGGTGTCCTTTCATATTTTTCCTACATAACTGGAATTTTGGTCAAAATATTCCATTATTTAACTATGTAGAATATTCCCTAGTTGGACCTACATAGTACAACCCCCATAACGGGTTTGTCAAATGATGGTAATCTCGTTCTTAGTTATAGTGTCTCTATCCCCTTCAAACATTGATGACAATATACATGAATATATATTTTAAAACAGTCATTCATATATATTTGTCCCATTACCTTTCTCTCAATCTGAAAGTCTTCAATACCATGGTTTACAAATCTCTCTCTCCATGTGTTCAATAAAATATAAAATAACATTATATCACATGACCACATATCATATATTGTTTACATTTTTGTTCCTATTACTATGACCTAAAACTATAAACATAATACCACTTATGTTTGGGTCAGACCTTTGTAGAAATACTATTCTTTCGATTCGTTGAAAATATTGATTTTAAATACCCTCTCCATATTCAGGTATCTTTCATCAAAATCCAATCTCTAAGCTTCAAAAAATATACATCTCCATAAAAAAATTTTATTTTAGAAATAGAATGTCATATTTTTGAAATCTCTTTTTCTTGACTATGTAGTATGTTCCCTTAGATGGCCTTTCATAAGTTTCCTACATAATAGGCATGTCGGTCAAAAGATGAAACTATTTGTCTATGCATAATATGCCCTAGTATTCCCTATATAACACAACCCACGTAACAGGTTAGTCAAATAATGGTGACTCCATTCCTGGAAATGTCTCCCTCTAATGCATTTAGCCCTTTTTCCTCATATCATTCTTCGAATTCTGAAATTCCTAAATCACAGTTTTCAATTTTCCCTTCCATAAATAAATATGGTAGAATGTTTCCCAACAAATTACAAAAAAAAGGGTGAGTATCATACCTCTGGTCAAAGATAAAGACCTTAAATTAAAGAAACACAATGTCCTCAATACACGACTTAAAACTGCACAGTACAATGTCCTTATTGCATGACATAAAAATGCACAGTTTGATATTATAAATTCTCATTTCTCTTAAATTTTAACCATTATTCATAAATGAAATGTGTATAGAAGTGTTTTTCCAATTCATGACATTTTTCAGCAAATATAACCCTTTCTTCTAAAAATCCCATTCCTTGGCAAAAACCACACACTATGGTCTTGAGTCACAGAAATATTTTTTCCCCGGTCCATCAACAGTAAAATGTTAAATTCTCAAGAGGACTTTTGATTTACTATGTAGTATGTTCCCTTATGTATTATCGGATAATTTCAATACATAATAGGTTCGTCGGTAAGAAGATTCCACAATTTGGTTAAGTAGCATGTTCCCTAGTAGGAACTGCATAATATAACCCTCAAAACAGGTGTTTCAAATAATTGTAACTTCGTTCTTGAAAAATACTTCCTTTATGTTTATAAATGTTTTAGATTTGGTAACCATAAATATCTTCACTCAAGATTCCACTTGGAAATATTTAAAGAATATTAGAGAAATTCTTAGTCACTGAGTTTATTTGGGATCTAATTCAAAACATTATGGTCAAATATGTTTGACCATAAACACTATCCCTTTATAGTCTAACGTACATGACTTCAAACATCCAACATGTCATGACCCGACCCTACCCGGGCTAGAGCCGCAACTACCCCAAGCCCGCCTTCATAGGCCAGGGGCTGGCGACAAGCGCCGAAAGCTAAACAACTCAGGGAGGCCTTTAACTTAGTACCTTTACACACACACATAGCACACTCAATGCAGAAGTGCAGAGTAAAAGGAAAAGTAAAGTACTAACTTCCATAAATAAACCACAAACTGCATCAACCTCTAAACAGTACAAAGCGAGTGCTGAAGGTAAAATGAAAAGAAATGGCGCAAAACACGTGCCCAACCAGAAAAGTGCCACAACCCGGAAACATGTAAACAAAAGTAAAATAGCTGGGAGAGTCCCACACCTCGAACCTGACAACGACCACCGCACGCGGTCCAAGCTCCTGAACTCCTAAGCTCCACTGACGTCACGACCAACCTGTCCGTCGTCTGCAAGGGCACACCAGGTGCGGGAAAAGACCAAGCAGAGGTGAGTATAAAAAATACTCAGTAGGATGCCCCGAAGGATCGAGGGAGAAAAAAGGAGGTACTGAAGAGGTGAGCAGTAGATCGAATAGGGAAAAGTAAAGGAGTGCAATAGAGAGTGCAGTAAATAGTACAGCTTAACCCAACCAGTGGGAGGAAGTAGACTCGTCCAAACACAAGGATCTATAAATGGTGATAAGATTAACTTCTCATCGAGTATTCGCTACCTATAGTAGGATAGTGGACTCATCCAACCATGAGAATCTAGACAGGGAAATCACGTGGCATACCCCGCGCATCTTCGCCTCTCCTGGAAGGAGAGTAACCAAAACCCAAGAAGTGGGTACTGGAATAAGGTATACATAAATATATGCTCTATCAAGAAACCCGAACAAGATCGTAAGGGGGTCTCTATCCCGTAGATCAGCCCAAGAAAAGTGAGTAGCCAATAGTCCCAGAAGTAAACACCATTGATACCCAGCACCCTGCACGTCTGCCCCGAACAGCATGTCAAGGGGCTCAAATCACAACACCTTGACACTATCCTATTTGGGCAACACTGACTCACCCGCATGGTTTTAGGTCGCGTCACAAGGATGTGTCTCGATGGGGAAAGCTCCCCTTGTACTTGAGAGTTTTAGGGGAACATCAAACCACACCTCGTCACTACCCCGCAGTCGAGAGGTTTCTTCAAAGTCGACAAGCGACCCCCTGCCTAGACCTGCTGGAGGGTAATCCCTGGAATTCGATGGGTTCCCACTGGAGGGAGACCTGACAAAAATTGATGGGTGCCACACTTCCCAGTCTCGTAAAATGTTAATCCACTAGAGGGAGACTCGGCTAAAGTCATCGACGATTCCCAATGCCCAATCTCGTAAAAGGGTACTCCACTGGAGGGAGGCTTGAAACCATCATCGGGGACCACATCCCATCCCAGTTAGAGGTAAACCCGGCATCGAGGACCGCTTCCTAGCCCCGCTGGAGGTAAACCCGGAACCGCTCTGGCCATCCCTACTGGATGGTACTGCTCGGTGAACACCATTGTACTGGCCATCCCTGTTGGATGGTAACTCACTCGCCATCCCTGCTGGATAGTACCGCTCTGGACATCCCTTCTATATGGTACCTCACCGGCCAGCCCTGCTGGAAATAACCTCCTAGCCAGCCCTGCTGGAAACAACCTCCTGGGTAGAGGATCAGTGTCTGCGTAATGTGTTGGTCACACCGAATCCATAAAAACTCTACCAGGGAACACGAAGCAACTCTGCCGGACAAACCATCGAGGAAAGAAGCAGGGGAAAACCACTCAACCCTGCTGGTTGAAACCCTCATGAACAAGACCAGGGGGGACCCACTCAACCCTGCTGGTCAAACAAATGAGAACAGAACCAAGGGAAACTCAACCCTGCTGGTCAAACAAATGAGAATAGAACCAGGTGGAAACTCAACCCTACTGGTCAAACAAATGAGAACAGAACCAGGGGGAAACTCAACCCTTCTATTCAAACAAACAAGAATAGAGGGACCCTCTACATCATGAGAGTTCAAGGGTACGCAAAGCAGAACACAACACACACATGGGTCCCACACGATGTGTGGCCCCAAGTCAACTCCTACCAAGCACACAAACATTCTTAGGTACAACCAACCACATGTACATCCAAGTGTTCCCATATACTCCCAGAGTCTACCACATTTCTATCCCAAAGGCTATCATGCACACGACACCCAACGTCAACGCGAATGGCGTAAACGTAACAACTCCAACTTGCCACCCCAACGGCTCAGGCACGACCAACCACATCTCTTCAAGCATTCCCTCAATAGCCCAGGAACCACCAACCACATCTCTTCAATCATTACCTCACTCACACGGGAGTGCACGTGATCTCATGCGAAGGGTTCGCTTCCGAACATAGCAAAAAGAACCACCACCGGAGAACCTTTCATATTTCCACATTTAATAAGATCGCGTAAGTGGCTTCGCTCATGCGAACTGATTACCCCATTGTAATCCATGTGAAAAACACATGAGATAGAATACTTACTCGCCTACAATGGTCATCCGACATAAATGTCATCCAACACCGCTTTACGCCCGAACGGCGTCCCGTGATCTCGAGCCTCGGCCCTGAAAACAATCAGGCGCATCGTACCATTGCGATCTCCTTAGAAAGACACGTTAAAAGGACTGCTCACTTGAGTGGAACAGATATCCGGAGAAAAATATGTGTTTCGCCAAACCGCACATGAGCAGTTCTACATGGGACCCACACCCCAGTCCCGAAGCACATCGAACGAATCGCACCATTGCGATCCTCTCGAAAAAGTACACAATATGGACTGTTCACTTTTCCAAAATGGAAACCCGGTGATAAAGATTGAAATAACTGCCAACTCCCAAAATGGCCCTCGCGGGGCCCGCACCAGCGTGCAGAATTAAAGTGAGTGAATTTTGCCAATGTAATGCCCTCAGAAAAACACCCAAAATTGACTACTCGTACGCCCCGAACAGACGTCTGATGAAAAAGTTGTAAAGCGCTGCACACAGCTCGAAAGACGAGTCGTGGGTCCCACGCCTCAACTCCGGTTTCAATGCCCAAAACCACACTGGAAAACTCCGACTCAATTCCAGAGTCGCAACGCCACTAACGGCGCTCAAAACGGACATCGGATGTGTCAGCACCGCCCAAAATAAGAACCCCTGGAAAAACGCCAATTCACTTAAAGGCGTGTACCGCCTCCAAGCCCCCGTCTCGAGATTTAAATATTATTGAGACCATCTCAAAAAAAAATCTTGACACCAGGAAGGCTCTGCCGCAAACGGATCACAAAATAGACACTCGTAATGAAAATTGCGGGCGTCCGAAGAGGGGACAAATCCCCTTGGGCTGGACAGGCTTGGGTCGGCCGGCCCGGCTCGCAGCGTCTGGTCGTGGCCCAGTCGTGCGGCTCAGCCACGGACCTCGGGTCCCCTCAATGCCAATCATCCATGCAGCTGATCGCTGTCTTCCGCAGAGACCCGATAAGTGCGGGTCTCTGTCCTCGCGCGGGGGTTACGTGTCGTGACCCCACGGTCGTCGCGCCTCGGCGGCTCGGCCTCACCGCCTGGAGCCGCCGCCTCGCCCGACCAGCAACACCTTGCGCCGGCGCCCTCAACCCCACCTAAAGATGCTGTCGGCGCCCTCTCTCCACCCATGCCTCCACCTGAACCATTGTCGCACCGCCACACCCGCTCGTCGGACTGTCGCGCTGGAGCCGCTAGACCGACCTGAACCACCAGAAAACACCCTTAAACCCGTTGATCTTCGTCGGACGTTTGCGAGCTCCTCAGAACTCGGATTTAAAAACCGAAATAGGAGATGGAAAACTCAGAAAAATTAATATGCATACATGGGGTTTTTTTGAAGTTCAAACAACATTTAGATGCTACAATTTAGGTTCAAAGGAGTAATTTGAAATTAAAAACAAAACAAAGATCTCCTACCTCGATGGGCGTAGCCCGGAGCTTTTTCGTTGATCTGTACCCTGCCATTGTTGCTTCCACCTTGATTGGGATGGAGGAGGAGGTGGTGGAAGAGGAGAGGAGGTTGAGGGTGAGGGGGTTTCGCCAGGGGGGTGGAATGAGGATGGGGGAGAGGGAGAGAAGTGTTTAAATAATTAAACTATTTTAATTAAAAACTCGACCCCTGAAAACACTAGCATCCAAACCCCCAACGCGGTTAAAGCCAGACCGCACCTAGGGTAAACACCACCTCCCGAGCACAACGGCAGTCTCAAAATTTTAATCTGAGGCGCCATTAAAAAGTTATAAAATTTAACGTCTGAAGCCGCTAAATTACGAAAATTCCCCTGGCGGCATTTTTCACAGAAGGCATGCGCCCGTGAAAGTTACACTCCTCCTAGGGTAAACGGCACGTTTCGGACTCAACGGTGCCCTCGGTTTTCACATCCGAGCAACCATTTAAGAGATACCTGAGTTTAACCATTAAACAAATAAATAAATTATTTATTTATCCGTTTAATGTTCCGTCAATGGGTGAGGGGTCCCAACGTCTCACGTCGACATTCTTTATGTAGTTATTGTGGTAAACACCCCATTTATGACCCATCCGTACACTCATATTTCTGATCCAGATCACCGTTTAGGATTTATCCTATTTATTTGGTGTTCTCAGTGTGAACGCACTGAAAATTTAATTCTAGCCACAACGATGCTCGGAATCACACGTCGTCTGAAGGTGCTGCTCTGAAATAACATCAAGAATATTCTGAAGTCTTTTATAGCAAAAATCGGGTTCTTAAATCATTCCCTCCTTCAAGATTTTCATCCCTGAAAAGAAAAACCAGGGAACAAATCAGGGTATGAAGCCCGCACCTGGCTCTTCCGTACCCAAAAGAACTCATGCACAGTCCTGCGTCACCGTACACAGAACAAAGGATTTGATCTTTTCACGCGAGGTCTGCCCTTGCCGATGATGTGCAAAGGAGCACACACACTTCTTCTCGGGTGAGTCACGTGGGAGATTCTATGCACCCAAACCAGCCTTTGGGGTTAGGGAATGGCGGTAGAGAACCTCACCATCCCTTTTTCAAGGTATCAAACGGCCTGAAGGCTCTCGGGGGTAGATCACCTCCCCATCCAAACCCCTACGTCACACGCCGCGACTGGAATCACTATTCGGACCTGGGAGAAAGCCCTGTGATTCCCTCCTTTAGAATATCCATATGGTAAAACACCTAGGGATATCTGGTCACGTAAGGTTTCACAATCGATGTCCCATGACCCAGACTCTCTTACATACTCGAAGAGCTAATGTGTCGACATCATCAACTAAAAAAAAGGTCACACGTCTTTTACCTTACCAACATAGGGTTACACCGACACCCCGTGCCACCCTGGTAACAACTCAAGAAAGGAGCAAGGAGAAAATAATTTCACACACAGAGTCTGACAATTCTACATGAAAAGAGTAGAAGAGTTATAGAGCGTAACTCTTATCACCTCATGCTCTGCAGGATCGTAGACATCCAAAGCTTGTGGTTGTCCGTGGTCCCAACTGCCAGCACCTGGAGCCTGACGTGGACAGCCTAGTGGTGATGGGAAGACCTCATAAAGTCGTCCCCCACTACTAGCTCCTCTCTCTCCTCTGATAGCACCACCTCTCTGGGTGCTACTCCGATCACAGCATTGCCTCTGCCGTGGTGGTGCACCTGCTGCCTACCTGATATTATCCGTAAGCTTGGTCGGGCAGTCCCATGCCAAGTGACCTTGCCCTTCACAAGCATAGCACAGATTCTCTCTGGGATGCACCGGTACCCTCCGGTGCCACTGTGGTGTACGACCAAGTCCCTGTGCCCGGTTATCGGAAACCCACCTGCGTTGAGGTTCTGTCAGTCGACGCCCGCTAGCTGTGCCGTACGTCTCAGCCCCGTCGCGCCTACTGCTACCACCACCCGTAGAACACGACAGGAACCTCTTTTTCACCAGTGCCTACTCTAGCACCCTGACATAAGTAGGAATTCCCAAGGGTACTATGACAGCACGAATCTCTCGGCGGAGACCCTACTCAAACATCTGTGATTGGAAGTTTCTGTCGTAGACCAAGTCTGGGAAAAAGCGTGCACGGTCTGCAAAACTAGACGTGTACTCGGCCACCATCATCCCTCCCTTATGAAACTACAAGAGATTATAAATCAAAATGGAGCATAGACAGGAGGGGAAAAACTCATCATGAAACAAAAACTGAAATTCTCCCCATGAAAGAGACGACTCTTCAAGAAACTGAGTCACCAGACTCCAAAAACGCCAAGCTGCTCCGCAGAAAAGGCAGGCGAACAAGGCCACCATAAGATCTGTCAGCATCTGCACAAGACAGAAAAGGTGAACCAGCGTCCCAAGCCAAAACTCTGTTGCCTGAGGTTCTGGCTCACCACTGAACCTCATCGGTCTCTGTTTCGGGAACTCACGGAGCGCGCTCAACCTACACTCAAGCTCAGTCTACTCTACTGAAGTTGTCTGCTACTCACCAGGTGGGGGTGCTGCTACCGGACCACCCGGAGGAAGGGACTCTCATGATGGGTCCTGGACTGAGTCCTCTTAGCTCACAGGGTCGTCGTCATGAACCAAAGCTGGTATCCTGGCTGGCTATCTTCATAGAGACATCTTGAATGTTATCAAGGAGAGCCTCGATTAGATGAGCAAATATGTATATAACAGTAACAACAATGGGGAGCTGACTCAAGAAGGACAGTCAAGACTCAATCCTATGTGATGAACAAACCAATTTTCCCTGAAAAAAGTGTCTCAGCATGCCAAGTCGGCAAGTGGGTTATCAGGGTCCTGGTGAATGGATACGTCAGCCGCAGCACCATAACTGGACTCCCTGGCCTGAGAGCTGCTCTCGAGACACATTAACATTATTTCCCTAAATCCCAACCAATTCCTTTTTAGGGACGTCCACACAACATCCCAAAAAATTAACCACCTCGCGTACCACTTTGTCATGACCTGACCATACCTGGGCTCAATCCGCAACTACCCCAAGCCCGCCTCCATAGGCCAGGGGCTGCAGACAAGTGCTGAAGGCTAAACAACTCGGGGAGGTCTTTTCCTGAGTACCTGTACACACACACACACACAACCCACTCAATGCAGAAGTGAAAAGTAAAAGGAAAAGTAATTTACTAACTTCCATAAATAATCCACAAAGTGCATTGACCTCTAAATGGTACAAAGCGAGTGCTGAAGGTAAACTTAAAAGAAAAGGGGAAAAACATGCGCCCAACCAGAAAAGTGCCACAACCCGGCAACAGGTAAACAAAAGTAAAACAGCTGAAAGAGTCCCACACCTGGAACCTAACAACGACCACCGCACGCGGTCCAAGATCCCAAACTCCTAAGATCCTCTGATGTCACGACCAACCTGTCCTTTGTCTGCAAGGTCACACCAAGTGCGGGCAAAGCCCAAGCAGGGGTGAGTATAAAAAATACTTTATAGGACGCCCCGAAGGCTCGAGGGAGCAAAAAAGGAGGTACTGAAGAGGTGATCCGTAGAATGAATAGGGAAAAGTAAAGGATTACAAAATAGAGTGCAGTAAAGAGTACAGATTAACCCAACAAGAGTAAGGAAGTAGACTCGCCCAAACACAAGGAGCTAGAAACGGTGAGAAGATGAACTTCTCATCGAGTCTTCGCTACCTATAGCAGGAGAGTAGACTCGTCCAACCACAAGTATCTAGACACGGAAATCACGTGGAATACCCCACGCGTATTCACCTCTCTTGGATGGAGAGTGACAAAAACCCAAGTAGTTGGTACTGGAACAAGGTATATATAAATATATGCTCTGTCAAGAAACTCGAACAAGATCGTAAGGGGATCTCTGCCCTGTAGATCAGCCCAAGAAAAGTGAGTAGCCAATAGTCCTAGAAGTAAACACCATCGATGCCCAGCATCCCACACGTCTTCCCCGAACTGCAGGTCAAGGGGTTCAAATCACCACACTTGACACTATCCACTTTGGGCAGCACTGACTCGCCCGCACGGTTTTAGGTCATGTCAGAAGGACGCGTCTCAGTGGGGAATGTGCCCCTTGTACTTGAGAGTTCTGAGGGAACGTCAAACCACACCTCGTCACTGCCCTGCAGTCGAGAGGTCTCCTCAAAGTCGACAGGCGACCCCCTGCCTAGCCCCGCTGGAGGGTAATCCTTGGAAGTCAATGACTTCTCACTGGAGGGAGACCCGGAAAACGTAGACAGGTGCCACACTACCCAGTCTTGTAAAAGGTTAATCCATTGGAGGGAGACCCGGCTAAAGTCGTCGATGAGTCCCAAAGCCCAGTCCCATAAAAGGGTACTCCACTGGCGGGAGGATCAGAACCATCATCGGGGACCACTTCCCAACCCAGCTGGAGGTAAACCTAGCATCGGGGACCACTTCTCAGACCTTTTGGAGGTAAACCTGGAACCGCTCTGGCCATCCCTACTGGATGGTACTGCTTGGTGAACACTAGTATACTGGCCATCCCTGTTGGATGGTAACTCACTGGCCATCCCTGCTGGATGGTACCGCTCAGGCCATCCATGTTGGATGGTACCTCACTGGCCAGCCCTGCTGGAAACAACCGCATGGATAGCCCTGCTAGAAACAACCTACTGGGTTGAGGATCGGTGCCCGCGTAAAGTGTTGGTCACACCGAATCCACAAGAACTCTACCAGGGAACACAAAGCAACTCTACCGGCCAAACCATCAAGAACATAACTAAGAGAAAACCACTCAGCCCTACTGGTCAAAACCATCATGAACAGGACCAGGGGGACCCACTCAACCCTGCTGGTCAAACAAACGAGAACAGAACCAAGGCAAACTCAACCCTTCTTGTTAAACAAATGAGAATAGAATCGGGGGGAAACTCAACCCTACTGGTCAAACAAACGAGAAAAGAACCAGGTGGAAAGTCAACCTTGGTGTTCAATCAAATGAGAATAGAGGGACCCTCTACGTCGTGAGAGGTCAAGGTTACGCAAAGCAGAACACGACACACACATGGGGCCCACACGATGTGTGGCCCCAAGTCAACTCCAACCAAGAGCACAAACATTCTCAGGTATAAACAACCACAAGTACCTCCAAGAATTCCCATATACTCCCAGAGTATACCACGTTTCCATACCAAAGGCTATCGTGCACATGGCACCCAATGTCAACTTGAAGGGCGTAAAGGTAACAACTCCAACTTTCCACCCCAACAACTCAGGCACAGACAACCACATATCTTCAAGCCTTACCTCAATAGCTCAGGCACAGCCAACCACATCTTTTCAAGCATTACCTCACTCACACGGGAGTGCACGTGATCTCACACGAAGGGTTCGCTTCCGAACACAGCAAGAAGAACCGCCACTAGAGCACATTTCATATTTCCACATTTAATAAAATCACGTAAGAGTACCCGCTCACATGAACTGATTAACTCACTGTAATCCTTGTAGAAAAACACGTGAGATAGACTACTTACTCACCTCCAACGGACATCCAACATAAAAGTCGCCCAACACCGCTTTACGCCCGAACGGCATCCCGTGATCCCGAGCCTCGGCCCCGAAAACAGTCAGGCGCATCGCACCATTGCGATCTCCTCGGAAAGACACGTCAAAAGGACTGCTCACTTGAGTGGAACAGATATCCGGAGAAAAATATGTGTTTCTTCAAACTGTGCATGAGCGGTTCTACGTGGGACCCGCACCCCGGTCCTGAAGCACAACGAACGGATCACACTGTTGCGATCCTCTAATGGACCCCCGGTGATAAAGCTGGAAATCACCGCCAACTCCCAAAATGGCCCTCACGGGGCCCACACCAGCGTGCAGAATTAAAGCGGTCTGATTGCGCCAATGCAATTCCCCCCAAAAAACACCCAAAATTGACTACTCACACACCCCGAACGGACATCTGATGAAAAAGTTGTAAAGCGCTGCACGCAGCTCGAAAGACGGGTTGTGGGGCCCACGCCTCAACTCCAGTTTCAATGCCCGAAACCACACTAGAAAACTCCGGCTCAATTCCAGGGTCGCAATGCCACTGGCGGCGCTCAAAACGAACATCAGATATGTCTGCGCCGCCCAAAACAAGAACCCTCAGAAAAACACCAATTCACTTAAAGGTGTGTCGCACCTCCGAGACCCCATCTCGGGATTCAAAAATTCTCAAGACCATCTCAAAAAGTTCTTCTTGACACTAGAAAGTAACTAACATAGACGACACACAAAATGGACACTCGTAATGAAAATTACGGGCGACCGAAGAGGGGACGAATCCCCTTGGGCTGGATCGGCCTGGGTCGGCCGGTCCGTCCGGCCTGGGCTGGCCCACGCTGGTTGGCCCGGCTCGCAGCGCCGGGCCGTGCCTCAGCCATGTGGCCCTGCCATGGACCTCGGGTCCACTCAGTGCCGACCGACCATGCGGCCGGTCGCTGTCTTTTGTGGAGACCCGCTGAGTGCGGGTCTCTGTCCCCGCGCGGGGGTCAAGCGTCGCGACCCTGCGGTCGTCGCGCCCTAGTGGCTCGGCCTCACCACCGCCTCGCGCCGGCACCCTCGACCCCGCCTGAAGATGTTGCCAAAGCCCTCTCGCCACCCACGCCTCTGCCTATACCCTAGCCGCACCGCCACGCCTGCTCACCGGACCGCCGCGCTGGAGCCGCTGGACCGGCCAGAACTACCGGAAAACACCCTTAAATCTATTGATCTTCGGCGGACGTTTGCGAGCTCCTCAGAACTCGGATTTACAAACTGAAACAGGCGATGGAAAGCTCAGAAAAAGTACTACGCAAACATGGGATTTTTTCGAAGATAAAACATAATTAAATGCTACAATTTAGGTTCAAAGGAGCGATTTGAAATTAAAAACGAAACGAAGATCTCCTACCTCGATGGGCGTAGCCCGAAGCTTCGTTGTCGATCTGCACCCCGCCATTGTCGCTTCCACCTTGATTGGGATGGAGGAGGATGTGGTGGAAGAGGAGAGGAGGTTGAGGGTGAGGGGGTTTTACCAGGGGGGTGGAATGAGGATGGGGGAGAGGGAGAGAATAAGAGTTTAAATAATTAAACTCTTTTAATTAGAAACTCGGCCCCTGAAAACATCCGCGTCCAAAACCCCCAACGCGGTTAAAGCCATGTCGTGCCTAGGGTAAAAACCACCTCCCGAGAACAACAGCGGTCTCAAAATTTTAATCTGAGGCCCCGTTCAAAAGTTATAAAATTTAATGTCCTAAGCCACTAAATTACGAAAACGCCCCTGGCGGCATTTTTCACTGATGGTCCACGCCTGTGAAAGTTACACCACTCCTAGGGTAAACGGCATGTTCCAGACTCAACGGTGCCCTCAGTTTTCCCATCCGAGTAACCATTTAAGAAATACTTTAGTTTAACCATTAAACAAATAAATTAATTATTTATTTATCCATTTAATGTTCCGTTAACGGGCGAGGGGTCCCAACGTCCCGCGCCGACATTATTTATGTCGTTCCTAGGGTAAACACCCCATTTTAGACCCATCCGTACACTCAGATTTCTAATCCGAATCACAGTTGAGGATTTATCCTATTTATTTGTTGTTCTCAGTGTGAACGCATTGAAAATTTAATTTCGGCCACACTGGGGCTCGTAATCGCACGCCGTTTGAAGGCGCTGCTCTGGAATAACATCAAGAATATTCAGAATTATTTTATAGCAAAAACCGGGTTCTTACACAACAATAAGAAACATGGTACTCAATTGATTTGGAACCTGTAAATGGAACTCTGAACAAATTTTGAGTCCATATCACTAAACGTATATTTCTTATGATTTAGGTAATATTGAGAAATAGAAAGTAAAAATATACAATGTTTTTGGTGTTGTATATATAACTATAGTAAAAATAAAACTATGCTCATTTTTTCAATTGGGTAAATAAGAAAATTCTGAGCACCCCCATATTTTCATAGTAGTAAGGATTATCTGTCAGGAAGGATTGATGTTTTTTAAAAAAATCATCATCATCATTACCATTAATACTGCAATAAAAATCCAAGAATGAAGACATATATGAATGTATACAAAATCCATTTAATTAATATGAAACCATAGGGACATCCACAAAATGATGCCTCTCAATCCTGTTTTAAAATAAGATCTCCACCTAAATCCTCATTTTTTTAACATCTTCAAGAGCCATATCATCTGCCAGTTGAGTTTGAGAGAGCTAATCCACAGCAGCCTCCTCCACTGAAGGAAGTTCATACATAGTATTTAAAATGGTGGATATCCCCTCTAATTAGGTTTCTACTAGTTTCTAGTTCAATTAGTAAAGTTTGTTATGAACATCATCCAGTTTCTTTTGAAGATATAACTACTCTTTCACGACTTCTTTAATTTGTTGGCTGATTTTGATCGATTGCATATTATGATATTCCTTGGCCTCAGCTACTATAGCATGGAATATCTCAATATTGTTAATCCATTTATCTTATTCAAAATATTCTTGTAGCTTATTCTTCTACTCCCTTTGGAGAATTGTCTCCTTCATTTCATCATAGAATGGACAATAATTAAATCCACCAAATCCCTATATGCATAATAATGTTGGGATTTTAGAATAATGGGACTGAAGCTCATCCAAATGATTCTTAGCAATTATGCACCTTATATGTCTTCATTCCTTCTTATGTTCCATTTTTAGAGCATATTGCATGACTATGTCTAAATTCAAGTCACTTACATGAAGTAAAATGTACTATAGAAACATATCACTTAAAGAGCTGCCTTGTTATGCTTCTCTCGGAAGTGTAGAAGCTTCACCTTCTGTAGATTTTTAAGACAATGTGGAAGATTCACATTCCGATCTAACTTTGGGAGATGATAATCCAAAATTATAAATCATGGTAATTGTTCTTTTCTGGAAAAAATGACAAAACAGATTATGATCTAGATAGCCAATGGAATTTACCAAATAAAAAGTCACCCACTTGATTGGATTCATCTCTAGTATTCTCAGCTTCATCAATTTGGTTATATGTTTCCTAATAAGGGTCATTCTTCTTATTTTCCCAAGTATTCATAGTTAAAGACTCTATTACGTCTCTCAATGAGGGGTTCTTAGTAGGTATTTCTCCAAATTTAGTAGAATAAGTATATAGTGAAATGCCCCATTCTGGAAGTGCCTTTTCAACATTTTCTACAGACAAAGTTGCATAAGGTAATATTTGATGTGAAGTATCAATAAAAATAGGAATAATTATGTATGGAAAAAGAAATAATACGGATATGGGTCCTTGAAATTCCTCATGAAAATACCCAAAAATCATGATAGAACTTGGAATATCAATATTTTGATTAAGGGATTCCATTATTTCAATGTATACATCTTAGAATGTTATAGCATCTTCACCATTTAAGGTATCCAAGAAATGTTGGTTAATGCTCAAATTGGCTACACTGACATTCTATTTTGTTGGTTCTTCAATTTTTACAACATCATTAGATCTTGTCAGGTTTGGGTCAACACCTGTATTTACTTTATATTTCCCTATATTGTCATTGCTTCTTCCTAGAGCAATAATAATATTAGTATTTATTGTTGTAGGATCTGTTGGAAAAGGAAACTAATATGAGATATGTTTAAAAGTAGAATATTAGAAAATAATTTAATATTCAAGTGAAATGTATTTGATCTTACCATGTATTTTCTCTCTCTCAATATAGCCAAGAGTGGGAAAATGAATATTTTGATATTTTATCAACTAAGGTAGTAGATCCATCAACATGAACCTGGGTTTCACCTAGGGTTTCCTTCTCTGGTCTAGAAGAATTAGCACTTATTACATCAAGAGATGTGGGAGATACAGATCTTGTAAGAGGATAAATTTGGTTACCAGAGTGTATCGAGAAAATTATAATGCCCTGAGGATAGTATAATTACTTACTCTTTTGGTAAAAACTTCATACCAATCTCATTGATCTCTTTCATTTCTTTTCATAAGATATTGGAGAAATAAAAACACTCCCCTTGGCAGAAGAAACATGATGTAATGGATGAGGATTATCCGTCGCCAATACCCCAGTCATGATACTTGTTCCTGAAGAATGTTTTAGAGACCTGGAAGGATCATTCTATGCATCAATGTGAGAACCTACATGCCCATACCTTGGTGATCATAAAACTGGTCCAAATTTTCCTTCCTTGCATTCAAGATTTAAAAATACAATTCATCAGTATTAATGATGTTGAATGGTAAAGAAGAATTGAGACCAAAGAAAAGGAAAATAACTTCTCAAAATTAATATAAATATCTCATTCCTCCTCAGGGTCATTAATTACCCCTTCATGTATTCCTTAGTCCATCATATGGGTTACTCATTTTGTGGATGGAATTTTTTCATTAGTTTCATATATAAAAGCCTCCAACTCTGTAATATACTCTTGTACTTCAGCCAGGTTATTATCCATATTACAATCAGAAGGTTCTTTAATGTCACCCACATTCAGAATTTGAATTCCATGCTGGTGGAATCCCCATGAATCCCTAAGATCACAGGTTATGATCTCTCAATGATTAGTGGTTAAAGGTCACACATAACTCGAATTCAGTATGGGTGGTTGTGGAGGAAATTCAACACCTTCTGATTAGTGGGCTTCTCCAAGACTCCCTTCTTCATTAGAAATCCCAAAAGTTGTAATAGGACTCTCATTATAATGGCAGCGACTGGATCCCCTTGGAGTCAGTGGAATTTCATGTCTAGCCCTGGTCTTCCAAGTATACCTCCTCCAAAAACGTTTTGAAGTATCTAAAACCTTGGAAACTTCTACATCATCTCAGGCCTTGGACATCTTACCATGATTTCCATGTGTAACAGTCATTGTAGCTACCACTCAATATATTCCTTTTGTTAAAGACTCATGAGGATATGAAGAATCCAAGTATTTGGCATATCTAGCTTCCAATCCGATTGATGCATCTGATAGAGGTGACATAATCAAAAAATTGTATGCCCCTAAATACATTAGAATCCATAATTATCTCTCTACCATTGGTTGTTTCTCATGTCTAACATACATGGGTGGAAAAGTGTTTGATTTTTGAAGACATCTGAACTGATGAAAAAACCAATAAGGGACGCAAGCCTCATAAATAATTTCACCATCAATCCAGATCGATAATACATAATTCTTATATTACATTATATAAGACCTCATCTCATAATTATTTTCATTACCTTCATTAATAAATGTTGCAGTATGTGGGTTACCAAAAGTAAAGAAACAAAAATCTCTTGATATATTCAACGCCTTTAGCAATACCCCAGGTCTCAAAATTTGAGGATTAATACCAGAAACATTCTGTAAAAATGTAGTGAATCAACCATTGGGGACTCTAACTGAATTCAATACTGATAATGAAGAAAAGTGTGCTTCAATATAGCCCCACAACACTTGGAATGGACCTGAAATTCTAAATAGAGACTTACCATTGTATAGATGCATCATCTAATAGTAAATTATTTCCAATATAAGAGTCTCTAACACAATATACATCCCCACAAACAATTTATATGTAATGAAAAAAGTCCCCGACCATACACCACCTCCAGACTCACAAATTAGAAGCAAGTAAATTCTTAGCCACATCGCAAGGAAGGCGGCTAAGAATATCATTGCATCAATATAAGATTTGACTTTATAGCCCCAGTTCTTATAGTCACGTCTCTCCAATGTAGGCCAATATGTTCCTGAACTACCTCAGTTATCTGCAGATGGACAAATAGTAGGACGTCCACATGTGGGACCTTTATTTTTTGTTGGTTCTAGAAAGGCGTCAATCCAGACTCTGGCATGAATATCTTTATTTTATTTTTGTAATTTATTTACTATTTTGAATAGTTCATGAGACAATTGTGGTGTTCTGGTTACATCACCCCATGTTGTAGCCGGTGGAATAAACTCATCATACTTTTCCACATGAATAGGAACCACAACTATTTTGTAGATAACCCATATTCTAATGCCAACTTCACCGTACATAAAATTGAATGAATTAGTTTTCATACTCCATCAGCTCAAAAATTAATGATTGAAATCATTTTTATAAACCAATGTTTGTCCCATCTAGACAGATTCATAAATATAAACATATGATTTCTATTTCTGGAATTCTGCACAATTCTGGTGCACCCAAAATGCTCACATCCATTTAGGTTTCACACCTCCTCCAGAAAGAAGATCCCAGTCTTCCAGACATTAGATTGATCTTCTTGAGATGCCTGAAAAGTTGAATCATAGAAATGTGGCGTTTTTTCGACAACAAGATCTTTTTATATCATGAGTATGACCACTATGATTAAGAATGAAACCAATAGATAGTGTTCCCTTATGAACTAGCATACCCCTCGTACTAATATTCATGCACTGACAATTGGAGTATTGATGAAACCGATTATTTGGGAAGTATTTAATAATAGATGTAAAATAAAAATCTTGTAAAATACCATGCCCATATAGGGGTATTTAAGGACTTTTTGGATATTCACATTGATACGGAATTAATTTTTTCCATTTTCAAGGAATTGTACTTTCAACAATGTCATAATTATCCAGTCCGACGATCTTTATCATCTCATTTTGACGTGCCTTATCTTCTGTAGTAGAGGATATCAAATAATATATTATCCTAATAAATAATTACCAAAATCCCTCTATTATTAAGTAATTTCTACTTAAGAAAAATTATATTTCAACTTAATGGAAATCAAAAATTTGTCAATGGAAAGTTTTCGTGTAGGTCCATCGACGAGGTCCATCATGTAGGTCCTTCGACAAGGGTCCAAGAGACACTCCATTGATGAAGTCCTTATATGTAACTCCATCGATAAAATAGTTACACCTTTAGAAAATTTCAAGGAGACTACACAAGGGCACAACGCGTTGAGGCTAGACGAAAGAGCTACACAACGAGAGAGAAAAAATTGGATGTACGAGTGAAGAAAATCACAATGGTTCATACTTATTTATAACCAGATGCCTATCTCCATGACATGCCTTTGAGAAAAACAATACATAAAATACCTATGTGATGAAGCTCGTGACCAACCTGCATGGTTCAACAATCTATCCATAGTATTTCCCCATAATTTTACTTCAAAACTCGACCCTCTTTCTAATTGAATCTAATCCTTGGGGGGGGGGGGGGTTGACACTACTTAATAATACAAAAATACTATGAAGATAGACCTAGATGTTTTAAAAGAACAAGGATAGGTTCAAAGAATTCAACGGAATGCTAAACCCTCCAATGACATGCTTGGATGACCTGTGCGACATACCTGCATCACAGTCCTGTGCGACATAGATGCGGGACAACATATTTTCAGTACCCATACGTGGGAGAACTGCGTGGAGGACCTACAGGGAGGACCAGAGCGAACAAATTCACTTCGACCAGCCCTATCGATGCCTATAAATAGGACCCTTGGGATCCCAATTTTAGGGACTGAAAAAGTGGAAAGGCACCCTAAAGCTCCAATTGCGTAGCTCTTTCGCACAGATCAATCAAATTAACTCGGGTAGCTCTCTAAATCATGATAGAAAAGATAATTAAATAGGATAATCATGTTTTGAAAGTCTTTCAAAAAAATTACATTAGCTTGGTTCCACTATATGAATCATATTCTTCAGTCATCATACTACCCTGTATGGCACACCTACGCAGAACACCTACTAGGTACAACTGCATGGTGTAGAAATGCGGGGTACCTACACAGCACACCTGCACAAAGTACCTATGCAGAAGAAAATTTTATATGGCCTACATTCCAACTTAAGTACCGTATTTATGTCCATTCATGACATGGTATATCATTACTTTGTTCCCTTGTATGAAAGGGACTAAGTTTAATCCTCCAACCAAACCACGTGACTTATCAAACCCTTGAGATAGGAACATCAGTGTGTCTCATATTTGGGTTTGTATATCTGCATTCATAGGTTTCCCACTTTTTTTAAAAATGGAGTTAGGATTCATGAAGCGTTCGTGGGTTTTTATATCCACAGTCACATGGACCTTTCTCCCAAGAATAGTGTCTGGAATTTTTTGATTCGGAGGAGGGTTTGGGTCTTGACCTCTCCCTTCTAAAAGACTGGGAACCACAAGTCTCTAGTTGGGAATGTATAGTTTACAATTTCTCACACTGAGCATGACTCACACAGGCTTAGATATTTTTCATGATCACAACATTTTCACAATTAAATGAACTAAGATAACTCTAATTAATATTAAAATCATGATATGTAGGAAGCCTTTTCAAAGCCTGAGCTCATTGGATATCCACTTTTGGAATCCATCCGTAAATACCTTAATTTGGGCATCTTCTTTAAGAGTAAGCCCCAAATTAATCCCCAAAATAATCAAGGCATCATTTTTAATATGTAATCCCAAACTCATTTCTCTCAAAGGACTATACAATCTTATGAGACTTATCGAACTACACGGGCTTTGATTCCCATCTTCATGGGATACGTCGGAAGCCTTCTTGAGGTTCAAACCCAACACTTCAAATCAACCATATTCTTCGTGGTCCATATACCTAACAGGGTCTAATATTACATGGAAACCCATATCCTTTCCATGTTCCCTAGGCTGCATCGACATAAGTCCCACACAAAACATTGACTATGCACCTTTTGATTGGACGCCATTACCACATGACATTAAACTATAGGGTTAGTTCTTTATCACATAAACTTAAAAGGTATGATGTGTCCCGTTAAGCGGCACTGAACTACAAGGGTTCCAATTCCTTTCACAAGGATATGTAACTAGCTGGTTTTATGGGTACAATCCCAATATCAAAACTATTCTTTATCTCCCTAGATGACAATAAATTCTAGAGTGCCCTACAGAGTGGTTTATAAACCAGTATCATCGTGACGATGATTAAAATAATATCTAAATAGTACATGATATGATACCATTGATGGAGAACCTCGAATAAATACATATATCTCCATTAATTATGAACCTCAAATACATACAGATGATTTTAAATTTTACACATGTTAATAAATAATTATAATTTTCATGGAAAACTTATGTTATACTTGGTAAATAAATAAGTATTCATGAAAATATCTCAAATTTATAAAGAGAGTCCCGAAGTTGAAAATAATTGTCCCAAAAGGACGTGATGAGTCTGAACTCCCATCCTCTTGACCAATTCACGTTCATAAGTATCGCAATTTTCCAACATAATGAATTCCAACCTTTGGAATGCAGATCCCTTTTGTGTAAGGAAACATTTTGTGTTTCTAGTTCCATGAATAAATCCAATGAAAATGACCTGGAAGCAGTGATTCTTAAAACATGAAAAAACTTTTCAAGGAACTAAGAAATAGTAATCTCATACCCATGTATAAAACAAATGATAATTCCCTTAAATACACATCTATAGAGTGTCTTCTCAAGGTTAGTCCAACTATGGATGGTGATTTATGGTTTGTGATGATAGATTCACTAATATTCAGCTCTATCCTAAGAAAGGCTTCTGTAATGGAGGTAATAAATGAAATGAGTTGTCTAATTAGAGGATTATTTTTATACAGGGGGGGTCCTGATCTATAACCACTTGTCATTTGTTGGTTCAAATGATGGTTTTCATCACTATTTGTATTGACTGGGTTAATTACTCTATGATGAGCTACTTTAATGAATACATCATCTTAATCAAAATATATATGAGAGGTGTCTATATAAGCCATGTAGATAGGTCAGAAATTCTAAGACTAGGTAATATGAGTCACCTCTAGTTGAGAGGTGAACTGGACCATCAACTTATTAGTGTGCACTAGTAGGGAAATTTTTTCAACCTTTTAGATGATACAGTCACCATTAATTTGTTTTTTGACCAACTCAGAGTCCCCTTTCCCATAAAATAGGGGGCATCAATCTCTAGGGATTGGTTGAGCCCAATAATGAGATCATGATACTATGACTCAATATTGGTTTAGCCTTCTAAAAACATGAACTAGTAGGATATGACATGATATACATGTGTGACGAAGTGATCCCCAAGGTAACATTTTTGAGCTTGGGATCATTAAACCTTCTATTGGATGGACTCAAGGATACTCCATCGATGATCATTTTCCATCATGGAATGGTGTGGTAAACTGAAAGGATAGCCTCTTCTAGGAAACTAACATCCAATTGTATTTATTTAAAATATGGATGAGTGGGTATAAATTAATCCCATGAATTGACTCTTGAAATATTTTTATAGAATGAATCTCGAGTCAATATTTTGAAGGATCACCACCCAACATGCTACCCATTCCATAAATATGGGGTGATTCGGGATCTAATTTCTTAGGTCTACATTATACACTAGCTATTTATTTGATGATAAAAATAGTTCCACAAGTTTTTCACTTCAAAAACATGCACAAGGAATATCTTCTCGACTGGGGAATGTATGACCTCCATACTGAGGAGCATGAAGAGGAGATAATATAAACTATTATATCTTCCTCATTGTTCATCTCAGTGATAAGTTTGTATAGGGATCATTACTGGGAAATCACTTTAAGGTCCACAAGCATCCCAGATAAAAGTGGAATTAGAATTGAAGGTTATAACTGGCACTATATGATTATCTAATAGGTGAATTGACACTCTTCATCCCACTATTATATGAAACATTTTTAAATGATCCTGGAAAATGTCTTACACTTTCTAGATGTATTATCATTGAACCAATATATATAGGTTATGTGTAATTGGAGACTCCCTAACTCCTAGAGGTTTCTCGGTAGTGGTGTCTAGAAGATTAAATTGATATTATATTATAATTTTTTTCCTCTTTACATGAAGGAAAAGCCGAGAAACATCCCATAGTTACATTGAAGGAACACATAAAGGGTTTCATATTCTATCCTATAGAGTGGTGGATTCCAAAAACTTTCCCCATATATCAGAGATATTCTTCATGTTAGTAGTATTTGACCACAAACTCAACAAAATAGAATTCCACTAGTATCCCCATGATATATTTGAAGATTTAGTTCATAAACCAAAAGTTATTGGCTCATTTATTAATCAGACCAAGAAGAATTTATTGATAGAAGAAGGTCCCTTGTGGTGCTTTAAAGGTGGTAGAATATTCATTCTCAAGGTCCATCCTTATTTGTTTTTATCTAGAGTATCCATCTGTGAAAGAAGATCACCTAGAGCCCAACTATGGTATTGATCAATAACTATATCACTAGAAGGATAAAATCATACTTGAGATAATGGAGGATGTGATATCAAAAATTAATAAAGAGATTTATGTTCTCATTCATCTTCCTAACTGGGATGATGTTATCAAGCTATTTTGGGTAATTAACTTCTCTCATACTATTGGCCATGGTAATATTATTAACATTCCCCTTGCCCATGGAACCATGGGAAGGGTGAATTATCCGGGGAGGTGGCTCTAAACCATGATGGCCTATTGGGATACCAAGATGGTGGATGGTGAACTCAGGGTAAAGTCCTAGAAATTTTATCATAACTTATGGTGAATGAATCATGGTGATTAATTAGGAAACCCACACAATGATGTAGTTGCTATAGTGGAATGGAAAAACTGATCACCATTGGATTTTGATTTTACATAGTTCCACGGTTTACCTGAACCAAATAATCAATGGTGGTTGATAAACCCTCTAAAAATTCTAGAGGAGCATCTTCCAAATACTATTCAATGTATGAGGTAGTAGAATTAGTTGTAGGAGCTTTGTCTAAGAAAACTAATTATAGTGGAACCATAGTACCTTCTTGGATCAATAAAGAACCACCTATAGGGGGGATTTCTTAGATGAAACCATAACAAAAAGTCTATTTCTCAAATTACATAATGTCCTATAGTAGGTAGTCCATGCATGATGTCATAGTAATGGTGGAGGGTTAGATTATCATGAATCATCTTGGCCCGTCAGAATGGATAGGAATGTTATGATGTTGTGGCTATATGGGGAACCATATGATACATAATAGGGGTATGAGATTATGGTATGACATGTGCTTTCCCGGTGTAAGAGTATGAGGTAATCTTCCAATGATCCTCATATATAGGGAAACAATACCCTTTTTCCCAGAAACATCAATGAAACTTCCCATATTTGGGTTCATTGCCTCTAACTCATGAATCAAGAGAATGAAAGCATCTTACAAGTATTCCCATGGACATTCTACAGTAGTGGAGTGGTCAACCTCATTAGTTTGAACCTTACTTCCCCATACCTTGGAATATCCAACATAATGGATGGGGTTACATTGGAAAAAATGTTATATGAATCACCATGAAATATTCCTACTAGACCTTTGAATGAGTACTTGATACACTGATGTTATTTGGAGGGAAATATTTCTTGTAGATGAAGATATGGTCTTCCCATGAATTCATTGTAGGATGTAACCTATGAGAAATCCATTAATTATATACTAGCTACCAAGATTCCAAATTGGGTCTTCAACCAAATCATACAACATGATCTTTGTTTATACTTTTCATAACCCACAAATTTTATGTCATAGGGAATCATGTTAGATTTTCTGATTCTATTCTTGTAGACTATTCAGATCAGGATGTGATTGATCATGAAACTTGCATCCACCATAAATCAATGTATTTACAAATGACTTATCTTTCATGTGATGTTCAAAATGTGAATGTTCTTATGCATGAGAGTGTCATCATCCACTCTAAGGAATGATATTATAGATTTTTAGTCTTCTTTATTGACCTCCCTTGTGATAGATACTTATTCACTGAAGTAGAGGCATAATGTCAATGCCATTATAGGGGCCTCACATATTTAGTTCGATTAGAAAAGGGTCTCCAGGATCGCAAGAATTGCAGATTTACTGTAGAGATAATTAATCACTTCATACTTCAGTTGTAGATGAATGTTTTTTTCTGTATGAGGACACACTTTGGTAGGAGTCATGAATTGAAATTCTGGATGTGCCACTAGGTTCTGGTTAGTGTAGAAAATATCCTTCTACTCATCAAATAACCCAACCTAAACCACTATTGTATGAATTTTGGCCAGATGAGGCTTGGATTTATCTATATGTGTCTAATAATGATGCTTATGTGGTTGTTATTCTTGGTTTGTTAGCACAGTCAACTCTAGAAGAGTGTGAGATGGACCAGGCTGGGAGGAATGTGCCTAATTAAGAGTCCACATAACCTATTTCCTTCTCACAATAGAATGCAAGTCTCAATTCAAAGTGATGAAATGAGAATCATAACATTTTAATGCCATTAACAATTCCTTTAATATCATCAGGGAAAGTTATATGGAGTATTTTTTGGGCATTACACATCATATTGAATTTTCAACAACCCTATCAATTCGACGTCATTAACCAAGGAAAGCACTTGGTTTTCCACAGATGTGTCTTCCCTTGATGGATGTACCCTTGAGTTTATTTCCATATTTGGAGGAATGAAATTGAAAAGTGTACTAGATGGATTTGGAACTAGTGGGGGACTTTGATTTCACTTTCTCAATTTGTGATTTCTCTTCTAATACATAGAATGATGCAACATAGATTTATACAATCCATCTGGAGAAGGTGTGATGTCCACAAGAGTCTCTATACAAACAAAACGGGTGAATATGACACCATGGGCATGGGAAACTACTCTAAAGGCCAACCTATCATCTTACAACTGGGTCCCATAGTTGGAAATTTGCGGCCATTCTCTTGATGCCTCACTATCCATGTCAGGTTTGGCAGAGTTTTTTCCACATATGCATGGTTGTTTCCAAATTTGACTAAACAAATATCCACTTTGTTATGAATCCAATAATTGAACACATAAAATTGTTTTATGGTATTTTCAAGGATCTTGTTGTGAGGTAAATGGTCTAGGTGATTAGTAAACTCAACTACATAGAGCCTTTATCACTCTAGGAGATTCATAATTTCCCACTCTAGGGCATTGATGATGTAACTGAGAACCTCTATATCCTTAAATGAATAAGCCTGATTCCTTTGATCTGGGAAAGACATATTGGTAGCATGGACCTAACAAGGGGATATATCCTGAAGGGGAGTAGGACCCTCATTTTCACATCTGGGAAGATGTTCTTGGTGGGATAGTGCTTTCCAATTCTATAATACTTGAGGAGTAGCTCAATGAGGAAACTACACTAAACGAGTCTCTTCTAGAAAAGATTCCAATACTCTAGCAGCTCAAGGGAATCTACCTACACTGTTGAGGTAGTCTTTGCTTTATCATACCATCTTACAGGAGATAGATGAGGTAAGAGATGTTGTTATTTTGATCGCTTCAAGGGTTCCTCCAATGGATGGGCGTTGTCATAGAAATATTGAAACCTTCCTTGGAAGTTATGAATGATGATGGTGGGGACCAGATCAATATTGGAATTACCCACACACAATGTCAGTAGATAATCTTGAGTTAGTATTATGTCGAGTAAATACATGAATCCCTTCCATCGGGAGATGATTTTTGCGATGCACACATCAATTAGTTTCTTTCACATGAAGATGTTAGTAATGACTATCTAGTGAATGTATGAGCTTAATTTTTAGATGAACTATCTGTGAATATCTTCCCAAATATTGATAGACCAATTAGGAGACATTATATGGAAGACAATCTCAGGTCTATATAATTTCTACTAAAAACATTAAATCATGGTGGCCTCTTACTACTATGTGGTTCCCAATATGGACCTGCACCATGAGATGATGTGGGAGAAATTCAGCATTGACTCTCCCATCCCATTAACTGTGGTCAATCTAGGGTTCCCAAAATATGCGAGTACTCGCATATCATTCATACATGGAAATAATGGCATGTCATCATGTGGTATCACAAAAAATACTATTTCCAGGGATTTTAGGTGAGTAGATATTGTGGATATCAAATCATCTTTCTAAGGTTATTGTCTTGATGATGATCCTAAGCACCAACATGTTTACATGGTCATCAACCTGTTATGTAGTCTTGGAAACTCATGGAGAGGGTTTATATGGGTTTTGATGAAGATTATCTCATTTTTAGGGTGGATTAAACAACTCATATCATTAACTCAATCAATAAACACCAATTTATTCTTTGTATTTATGTGCATTATTATTGATCTAAAAAAGGTAAAGTGGTTGTGGAGGACTTCTTGATACCCTTGTGGAGGAGGAATATGATCTTGTGGGGATGATCTATAATCTAGGTCCCACTTAGTCCAAAGCTCATTGATGATCCTTTTAGAATCTATAACCTATTGGAGTAAGGTGGAAATCATGAGATCGACCTCATTCTTCCATGAAATATTAGATGGATTGGAGGGATCTAGATGTACCTTTCCACTGTTGATATTCCAAATTGCATGAAATGATGCAAATGTATCCCTAGGGTCTGGTGTCTTCCTTTACAGGTGATTGAAGACACCAGTATGTGGGTTTTTTTATACAATTCTTCCTCAATGATAGGATTTTCCTCATCAATCTCTCTATTAGAGCACATGTCCTTATGGATTTCTAACAATCTAGCGATAACTATGCTCCCTGTTACTACCCATCGAGGGAAATCATTAATATAAAAGGGGGGATCATGTTATCGAAGTATATGGATGGAATGGATAGTAGGGTACCATACCCAGCCCCAAATCTATATAGGTGAATATACCACGTTTGTGATTTTATGGAGCATAATGTGGCTCTAGAATCATGTCTGTTGGCGGATTTGGAGGTAGCTAGGGAATTCAGGTGTTGAGACCCCATGAGTGTTTCCTACTAAATCATTCATAATTACTAATAAATTTCTCAATGTGATTTCAGATTCTATGATAGACCAACTAATGGTTGTGGAGGTTATTAAGCATTTCCCATATGGTATGGTTGAATTACGTGGTTTATACCATGATGAGGGACTCCAAAATGTCAATATTGGATGTCCCATTTGACTAGAACACTACCAAAAATTTATCAGCATCTAGAGTATCCCACATTATTAGTTTCAATTAGGTGGGTCCTTGTTCTTGGTATGCCATGTATTTTTTTGGTTCTAGTTGAGAAATGGGGGAGGCACTGATGTAGATCTATGCAAGGAAGGCTAGGCAGTGGAGGGGTCTCTTTATGGTTTAACTATTCAAATCATTTTGGATTATCTCTCAGGGACGATGCCAACCACATCATGTCCTTATAGGATAATGTTTTCAGACTTTCTATATGATCAAGGTAATAAAAACACTTATTTTGATATTTATATAACTCAAGATATTAAGGATTCATCCCAGACCAAAATAGATCTCCATGATCTTTATTAGTGGTTGAGAGACAGAGACTGGAAATAGCAGAGATGAATTTATTGTGATCCATGGAAGGGGTCCAAATAATCCTCCACCTATATGATCCTACGGAGGGATTCAGGGATTCTATGGATTTCTCATTCTCGGTGGAGAACCTAACATACTCGGCTCCTAACATATAATTTGATGCTAATGAATGGGATGAATGCTTCATCATCAAATCACATTCCCCCTAAGAATATGAGATACTGATGGGGTTGATAATGACATATCACTTACTAGGATTTTTCCATAGATTATGATTGTTCTCCCTTCTACCTTGAGATGGTTCTTCATGGATCAGTAATAATTTTAAATGGGGGAACCTCTATGCTAATTACTTCCAAAGTGAGGAGGACCACCACTATAGTTTATTGGGATACTGGGAGTCCCTCAGTATTGGCTAATAATGATAGCATGGGGAGACCTCTGTACATGCTTTTTTGAAGAAGGGAGGACATCTACATTAACTGGTGATATAGTGGGGAGGAATTCCACTCCGATTGTCAGGTACATGGGGAGGAGCTCCATTCTGTTTGATAGTAATGGTATGGGGAGGACCTCTGTACTAGTGAGTTGAAACAAACGTAGGTCCTTTACAAATATCAAAATAGAAATTGGGAGGACCTCCTTATTGTGGAGAATCAATATGGATAAGGCCTTTATACAAGATTATGGTGATAGAAATAAGATGTGTTCTATACTGGTTTCTATTGCAGTGGGGAGGACCATCATGTTTACTTTTAATGGAGTGGGGATAACCTCCACTCTGATTATAAGGGACATTGTTAAGACCTCCATGATGACTGATACTAATTCCAAGTGCAGAGGACCTTCATACTAATGATTTTATGCATTAGTAGGACCTTAAAACTAATCAAAATTGACATGAAGATGACCTATATGTTGAGGAAAGGTGATAGGGAGAAGGCTATCATATGAGATGATGGTGATAGAATGCGGAGGACCTCGATACTGGTTATTGTTGATGTAGAGAGGACCTCAATATTGACATGTGAAGTAGTGGGGATGGCCTCCACTCTGAATATATGGTACATGGGGAAGACCTCCATGATGAATGGTATTAACTAAATGAGTATGAATGTCATATTGGAGAGATGAAGCATGAGGAATAAATTTAAATGGATTAAAATAGGAATGAGGAGTACCTCTATGTTGAGGAGTGGGAATTTAGAGAAGGCCTCTGTATTGGATGATGAAAGCATGGGGAGGACCATCTCTTAATAAGGAGGAAACATGGGTAGGTCCTCCTTGTTTACTATTGAAGGAGTGGGGAGGACCACAGCTTCGGATGGTAGTACCATGGGTAGATAATTTATGTTGTTTATTGGTGATTGTATGGGGAGGAACTCTGTAATATTTCTGGATTAATTAGGGAGGACATGTTCATTGATCAATGTTTCAGTGGGGATGACCTCTACTTGAGATGGAAACTACATGATGAGGACAATCATGATGATTGGATGTGACATAGAGAGGATCACCCATGTTGGGAGTCGTAAGAACGGGAAGGACCTTCATACCAAGACTCAACATCATAGGCTATCCCATAATGGGTATAGGTAGCTCCATTAATTGATAAAGTCAATCGATATTTCTGGTAAGGTGGATGATGTATCTATCCCAACTGAAAAAGAGGGATCCCTAATCATCAATGACATTGATCTAGCATAATGAACAAGATGTGGTGGGATCCACTAGAACCATGGAAGATGAATCTTCATTTAAAAATCATACTAATCATGCTTCAATGATTGATGATAGGTTTTCTAGACTGGGGTCAACAGAGTAAGGGTATGTAACACATGTTCGTTAGCCAAATAGACTTGTAGTTTCTAGAGTTGACAAAGCCAAATGGGATCCCACCATGGTGGATCCTGGGTAGTATTCATGACTGGGGTGAGTAAGGAATCCCCCAACTCTTTGATATAGTGTATAAAAACATAAGATCTCTCTAGGGAGAGGTTCCCAAAGTGATTCTCTATTTGAACTAGGAGTGGTTTTTCCCTACGCGGCCCTTGGGGCGGTGATGTCGGCAAGGAATTGAATACTCTAGATCATGTAAGGGCATTTCCCTTATTGGAATGACCCCCTTCTTCTCATTATAAAATACAATGTTTTCCATCAACCTCCTCCAAATTATTTAAAACAGGGATACATGGTGTGGACTTCCATTAGCTGAGGTCATAGTGGATGTCTTGATGGAGGTGGTGTCTTGCATAATTTCCGATTTAATATATCTCCTTTCCCATGAACAAATGGAATTAGGTGGTTGGTTTACTATGAATGGGTTCCTACAATGTGTGTGAATTTATCTATTATTATATTAATATATAAATCGATGTACAATGTATTGAAATCATGTAAAATTCTAAAGAAAAAGTGGTATCTACACTGACAATGTCATAGATAGAGGAATGTCCAATGTTTACTGCCCCAATTTCAAAAGATCTCTATGTTGATGCCACTATTTTATTGGTGGGGAATGGTGTGGGATTCTTGAATTTGATGAAATATTAATCTGATGATGCCTCAAATTCTACTAGTCCACAAGTTGAGTAGATGAGTTTCACATCGAGATCATCCTTTCAGTGTGGGTATCCTGACTTCAGTACTATCTCAGTCGAATCCCTTATCTTATAAAAAATATGACTATTCTCCATTGTTGAGGTAGAAAATATTCACATAGAGTTCTCCATTTCTATTTTTGACACATTTTATCAGACAAAATCAGGATTATTAACATGGGTTGGCATAATTTTTACCACACATTTCATCTTTTCAAAGGTGATATTTTTTAACCTCTCTCATTAGTGTTGTCTACTCCATGATCCTGAAGAGATGATGGGATGTCAGTTCACCCTTCCATATATTCCTCTTTTGAATTTGTTTCATTGTATGGATGACCTTTATAGATATAAGTCATGTTTTGGAACCTCAATCCTATTGCCATCTCATTGTGTATTCTGATTAATTGAAATGATTCTTTAAGAAAATTATTTCTATTTGGGAAGGTAATAAACCTTCTGTCTAGAGAGTAGTCACATGGGAAATTTATAAAATGTCTGGATTAATGGAAAATTGGTCAAATGTATTCTTCATCCTTGGATGTAATATCCTGGATGAATATTTGGATTGAAACCCAAGACATACCATGAAGATTATCAGATATCTAATGTCAAAGGTGTATATCTTCCAAGGAATTCACCTTAGGCATCACTTGTTTTCATGAGAGAGTAAATGAAATTGGGAACATACCATCAAAGGATTTCACCTTAGGGTTCCAATTTTATTCATGATGTATTTTCTTTGTGGTCAAAAGTTTAATATATTAGGGATACTAAGTTGATTGATCAAAACAACCCTTGGAGGTAGATCAAGGAGGTTCATCCCCAGGAGGGAAGATGTCACACCACGAAGGTTTATCAGAATGCCCCATGGGGTAGATTAGGGATATAAATCAGTATGAGTGAGAACCTGAAAGGTTTAATAATGGATCAATTAGAACACCCCATAGAGGAAAATCCAAAACGTGTGACCTTTAAAGGGATGTTATCACACAATTAAGATTGATTGAAACACAATTTATAGTGAATTAGGGAGGTAAATACCTTGGCGGGAGAACCTAAAATGTTTACCACTAGTCAAGAATAATCATCTTTGAGGAATCCCACATACCCTATATAGAAAACAAGGATCTAAAGCTATGTAGTTTGATGTTGTATTTTAAGTTCATGTGAGTGGACTAGTTCATATAGTTTAACATCATGTGGTAAGGATACTCGCATCGCAAAGGGATCATGAATGAGGGATGGTGTGGGGATTAAAAGTGAAATATTTCCTTCAAAAGATGATCACTCTTGTTTGGAGTTGGTGTGGGGACTAAAAATTGAGATTCCTGTGGAATGTGAAAGAGTAGTGGTCTCTTAGTTAAGGGGTATGATCATAATCGGGATGTGGCATGGAGAAAAGTATGTTGGATATGGATTTTTGGTTTGAACCTCATGGAGTAATAATATGTATCCTAGTTATTTTGGAATAAAATCCCATGTAGTTTGGAATGGGATGGTGATTATAATTAAGGAGTATGACCAAAAGATCATGTTGTTGGGGATTACATGTGAAGGAGTCCCATAGATGTGTGTGGTTGTTGGGTATTACACATAAGAGAATTCCTAAGGTTTTTTAGGATCATGATCATGTAATTATCACTACTAACCCATAATCCCACATGATTCATGATTGGTGTGAGAAATAAGAGTATGTAGTAGATCTGAAGATCACACACTCCCCTTTATCCACTACTGGATGGATGTTGGGGTGATTCACGGAGAAAAAATGACATGAGAGGGGATTATGCATGGAAGAAACATGAGGAAGATCTCATTCCATGTGAATGATATATGGATCATCATGTAATTGTCACATAGGTTAAGTGGGGATTCTGGATGGAGGTTTCCCTTTGCAAGATGATAACTTAGTGGTGGGAGAGAAGGGGGAATCCCATGCTTATCAAAAATGGTAAATCCTATGCTTATATCACATGGTAAGGCTACATTTTTATTTCATGTGCTGATGACATCGGGACTAGGATGTTTTACATCATCCAACATGAACATGGATAAGTTGAATCACCATCCCAATGGATTACAAACCAAATATCATGAACCTCAATGTAGGGAATGGATTTGGAACTTCCATGTTATGAAGACATGTAGAGTTTTTAGTCATGAGGTCTACATTATGGTCCGAATGTTGATATGTAATATGCATTACATTACCTATCCTGATAAAGAAAATGGATGGAAACACATGTACTAGTGAAATAGGGGACATCACACAAGGGACCACGAAATTGTTTCATGAATGATTTGAGAAGTTCACACTCAAGGTGTGCTCATGTTATGTGCATTTCCTAAAAACATTTCTCAAACATGGTGCTCAAACACAATGATAATCCATAGATCCCCAAATAAAAGATGCATGCATGATTATGGTTGTGAGAAAGTAAGGGTTGTGTGCATAAGGGGGATTTTTGGGCACCAGAACATGTATGGAAGAGGTTGTGTAAGTATTACTAAATTCTAAACTCGTTAAATCATATTTCCATAGGAATCCTTTCATACAAGACTTTATACCTTCATAATTATATTATTTCATGATGTCACTAAATATTGTATTATGATGCTCAGAATGAGGATGGTTTTTCATGAGATTTACCCTTATGAAGAGGGAGAGATAATATATTTGTAGAAAAAATATTCTATGATGGTCACATAAGGTTCTGGTTATGGAATATTTTTTATTTTAAAATTAATCTTTTTATCCAGTGATCTTCCATGCTAGGCGACGGTTTTATGCCTTATTTGGCCTTGAAGAGGCTTTCGTGTTGTCTAGATTATTTTGTGAAAAATTGAATTATTGCATTCATTACTTATACCTTCCAGATATAGTGCAATCATATGTTAATTACCATAGGTTTTACGACATCATAGTGGGGACCAAAGGTATTCTTTAAGGTTAGTTGTAAATTAATTTTGCATAATTAGTATAAAATGGGGGTTTGAATAATTTTATGTTGATGGATCTTAAAAAAATATATATATCTAATGCATCATAAAATTGATTATAAGAGATTGGTTGAAGGGTTGGATTACAATTTTCAATGCTATCATATATTTAAAAATGGTTTATTGTTAGTCATATTTATTGATAAAATAAAGTGTCCACAATCAAATAAACCTCATCTTAGGTTGAGATAAATAGCACGATTTTTCTATGTAGTTATCAATGATGACCAAAACTCCTTCCTATATGTTTGAAAAGACTACAGATGGAAACCCCATAGTAAACTATTCCTAATGTAATATTTAAAATCCCAATTGAGTTAAGTTCCACTCATGAAATTTGAAGAAAATTCATTATCTATCACACATGTATCAACAGTGACTAAATAATCACCACATAGTCTTGACAATTTTATTGTATATAATAAAAAATAAATAGTGGGATAAATATGATTATAAAACAAAAATATGATTTTAATGCATTAGAACACAACCCACTAGTGATATGAAGTGGGGTATCTATTTCCTCTAAGTGTACATGATTATCTTATCTGAATAGGGGAATAAAGCCAATATATTCTGAAATGGTGAATACAAACACTTCATATGGATCTTTCTTGATAACTCCATGAAATCCTAATTGAGATTAATAAATTATCTGGAAAATGGTTCCACTATATCACATCCCCTTACAACATCTTGATTAACATTTATTGAGAATGATCTAAGGGGTCTTGTAGATTAGTAGAATCATGTACTACCTTTGGGGATTGATTCTAAAAAACATATGTTCTTACAATGGCAATTAAAATTCTCTCATCCCTATGTCCAAGACCTAATTGAATCACCTTTATCCAAGTAGATACTATAATATTCCCCTTTCAATTATTGGAAATTAATTATATACGATAGATAAGATCATGGATAGTTTCTTAAATTTCCACTAGTAAATTTGACATATATTTAGGGGAGATAGGATCATATTAGAAAAATATTATACCAGTAAACAAACCTTATTATAAAGTAACATGGTAGAAAACTTGTTGAATTTTATATGGGATCCAACTACCCTTTTCAAAAAAAATCTATTATTTCACATCCTAGGGTTAGTAATAATTTTTGTGTAGGTATAGTCTTTGATTACACTTTTTAATATCACCTTGATGATCATCCCTTATGGAGGGTGGTTAGTGATTGGAAACATCACCATTAGTAAAAATTTATGAATAATGTATATAATACCCAAACATTTGATACTAATATCAATCAACATAAAAATAATTTGATTAATTGATTTGTTAACTTAAGAAATATAAAAGGAACATCTTTCCCTATAGTCCCAATAATTTAAGGGGAATACCCCTCAATGAAAGAGTCAACATGAAGTGATGAAAATAATAAAAAAACAACTATATAATTTAATATAAAACACATACCATCTATACAGTTTCATATCAAACACCAAATTATTTCTTATATTTTTATTTGTATATTCATGTCCACTCAATATTATGAGATTCTAATATATTTTTATTGAATATCCTATTGATATTTTAAGCCTCATAATAATTTTGATCATTAAATTTTTATATCCCTCAGTGATCATTTTTTAGGTGAAATAGTTCTTTTATGATTGAAAGATCTTTTAAATATTCCCTTTTTTATGTATATTCGCTGTGTAACATCAAAATGATCTTCTTGGTTATGATCTCTTCTATGTTTTTTAAAATATATCCCAATATGATATTACTTTATATCGATTTTATAATGGACAAGACCATGAGGTATCACATGTTTTTCCAAAATGTCCCTCATATATTATATGTTGTGTCAAAATAACATGTATCTATTCTATGGAGAATTATTACATAACATAGGGAATCATAGATCAACCCTTTCATATTGAGGGTATCACTCCCTCAGTAAAGATATTAACCTTTACATATCCTTTGGGTTGTGGGGTATCTTCTACATATTACCTATAAACAATAACATATGATAGAAAAATACATCACAATACATATAGTGAAAATGGTAAAGACCTTTAAGTATCTATGAAAGCATAGGATTATCCATATGCATCATCATATTTAATTATATGTACAATATTTTGGGATATTATATATTAGGTCAGATACCGTTAAAGAATTCATTAATTTAAAAAAAATCAATTTATAGCTTCGAAGGGATCTGGAATTTCAAGCTATCAACCTTTATATACGAAGTGGTTTCCTTTACAGATTATGGTCTTGTTAGAATAACCCGTACATATATAATATTTTCCATTAATTTAATCTTCTTAAAAAAAATACTTTCATTTATTTTATTAATTATTTTAATGTTTTTAATCTTACCATTTATCATTTGTTGTGTACATATCACATTGTTGGATTATATATGTTTTTTGGGATTTAATGAGAAAATAGATTAAATATATAGTTTTAATTATTTATTTGATGATTCGAACTATAAAAATAAATTATATATTAAATCATCATTTTTTTGATAAATATTTCATTTACTTGGTCATTATATTGATTAAATAAAATTTTTGGTGATTAAATAATGAAACTTATGAATTATACAGTAACTATAGACAATTAACTATGAGGTTGTCATGCAGTCAATCCATCAACCACAAGAATAACCTCACAATTGACCATGGTTAAATATTATAAAATTCTTCAATTCACTACACAAAGAATCTATCATGAGGTCACATATCTATTATATGTTCCATTAATAATACATAATAAGATATTCTATTGACAACAAGTTAGTCAAATGTCATAAATAGAAAAATAAAAAATCAGTAGTATTACTATCTAATAAAATACATGGTAAATTATAAAAATGGCAACTTATCTATCCTATAGTCACCTGAAAGTCATTTTTGATTCATCAACCTATAACTTTTAATATTTTCAAGACTTAGTAAAATATCGGTTTATGGAAGGAGGATGATGTCTGTTTTTTATGAAAACCAAAAAAGTGCATTATTTCTAGATTGAAGGATGAAATTTGAAAAACAGTTTAACATGAGTCTTTATCCCACTCACAAGTTCGTTATTTGTAATTTAAGACATTTTGAATTTGAACATATGTCTTTGGGATGAACACATGTCATTACCAAGCTGAAAATGATCTTTTATCCCTAATCATAAGACTTATGTGAGATCCTATGTCTTTGGATCCTAATACTTTATGCCAAACATCAGACTTTTGGGATGTAACATAAGACATTGGTCCCATCATATGACTTCATGAAATCAAAAAATTAGATGTATATAATTTCTAGTGTAGACACAGGGGTACTCATTAACACTCTAAATAAAATTCATAATGAGTCATTATGGTATTAATAAGAACAATAATATTCCACCACATGGATCTAAATATGTAAAATATTTCAATCAAGAGAAAACAAGGAAAGATATTGATCTCCATGAATATCAAATCATGATATAGATTTGATGCTGTGAGAAATAATATAATGTTATAAATTTGAAAGTGTGGATATCAAATAAGGTATATCCAAACCAAAGGAAAATGAAGCAACACACATATAAAATAAATAAGTGGGAACAATGGGAAATAGAATTTATCTCTAAAATTGGTTTGTGAGTTCAAACCACAGGACCTACTACTTCTTATTTAATTTTTATTCTATTTTTTAGTTTCGTATTCCATTATTCATCCAATTCTTCTCTGCTGCCCTTAAAATGGTGTGGTAATTATTAGAGTGATAGGGAAAGGGTAGGTTTTCCCTTATGATTCTTGTGTTTTTCCATGTTAATGAATAAAAATATTCTATATTGGTTTATTTTTTGTTTTCAATGGTTATTTAACACTTTTAATACAATATTATTTTAGGATTTTAATGTGATCATTGTTTATTAGTAATAATGGAGATAAATAATCTCCCACCACCTAATGTTTTTTGTCCCCAAGGAACCACATATAATGGGTGGTTAGTGTTAAAAATATACATATAATGTGTGTGGCAGTAGTAAGTAAATTCTATACATACCACGAATACTAATACCAAAATTTGGAATATCCATTGTATAATGAGAATTTTTTTGACTCTCTACTCACATTGGAAGGGGAACGAAAAATCAGTAATAGTGTATGGCCAGTATCAATGACAATTGTAAAATATGTGTGATTAATAAATAAATCAAGGAATCATTCATTTTTCAATTTATAACAGGACAAGTGAAATAAATTTTAAGAAATATTATAACATTGAAAAAGGAAACCCGACCCTGACCTGATGAACCTCCCCATCAAATACTTTCAAATACTATATACAATTACCTGCTTATTTTCAAAATGAAAAATTCAAAATAGAACCCTTCGTTCGACTCATTTAAATGAGGAAATTATTTTTCCTTAAATTCACTATAAGAGTTAACATAGTTTACTACTATAACATCATTTAACGTAGGTAATAAATTTCATATTTCCATTCCCCATGATTGGTGTGAATTTATATTTATTATTGTTTTCATGGAGGTAGTTTCATAAATATAATAAAATTAATATCAAATGATACTATGTCTTGATGACAAATTATTTTATCTTGAAATAGATATATGGATAACCTTGATAAAAATAAATAAATTTTTTAAAATGAAAACTAAATTTTATTATGTATCTATGAAAGACTCAAGTGGAACTTATAATGACCTATTTTTCCTTAAATTATGGATGATAATTCAAATTGTACTTAGAGAGAAATAAATTCACTATGAAAAATTAATCCAAACATTAAAATAGTATGGTTTAATTGAATAATAATTTTTAATTGAAAATTGATATATTACATGTCTTTACCAAGATTCATGGTCTTACCAATAATGAATGAAATAGACACATAAAATCATTCACATAATATTTCTATACTTTTAAGCCTTGAAGAGACGCTATGGGACAAGTAAATTACAGGGAATTCTTCTTCATACATGAAAGAGTTCCCATGGAATGGTCGTGTTACCTATACCTAGGTGATGTGCATGACCAGGATGAATTACAGATATTCTTCAATAAAATACTCTCCCTCACTTTTAAGAACACAATAATAAGTAAAGTTATTTATTCCATTAGGAAATAATTGGAAAAAACACTTTATGAGTATTAGTAGGGACTCAAAAAGATATGTTCCAACTATACAATTAAAGATACAGATTAAAACCACTTGTGTTTTTTTATGAAGTATTTTTTGTTAACGACGGAAATATTTTGGATTCATCTTCTAGAAGCACCTTTATTAATAAGTCACTTGTAGAATACAATAGATAAATTAATAATATTTCATATATCTCGCAATAATTCATTATAAGAGGTATTCATGAGGTATGATCTTTTGATTGATTCCCCTTTCATGAAAAAAACCTTGATTATTTAACAATGTTAATGATATATATATATCTATACCATGTTAGTGAACAAATAAGCAATTACTATGTTATGTGGTATATGTTGATCACCTAACCATTTCAATGACTAATGTGCTGATGTACAAAGAATATAGTTTTTTTCAAATTATCCTTTAATCTATGAAAATTATAAAAAAAATAATTGATAGGGTGATCTAAACCACATCCAATAGGGATTTTAAAACAAATAAAACTAGTATAGACCAACAAATATAACATATTTAACCAAAAAAACCCATTCCAGTAAGCTCTGCAATTCTAGAACCCACCAACCTTCCCAAATTTCATTAAAAATATTATAAGAAAAATATTTAACAAAAAAATCCACTCCATTCTGGTAAAAGAAACAATATATAAAGACATACAATAGTGCAAAAACACCTATTAAATAATGTAAATGTTTATAGGTCAATAAACTAAGGACTGAAATGTAAGAGATAAGAAAAATACTGGAATCATGATCCAAAAATCTAGAAAACTTTCATCCCAAAAATTACCTTATTTGAAGGAAAATGTAAATATGATAAAAAATATGAAGTGGAAGGTAGATTTACCCAAATACTATAGTAGATATAGAAATAACGAACCATGTATAATCAATAAGGATTTTAGTGTTCCGAACCTAAATAATCACTTCACAAACATGAAGAACATGCTTTAGAGGGAGTTAAAAATCAATAGGAACCAATTACAACATAACCTTGTTAAAATTCAATAAGGGAGAAGAAAGGATTGAAGATAAATGAATGGATATCCAAATATCAAATATACTGTAGGAACCATCAAAATGGATGAAAAGGGATAAGAGGGATCACCATCCTCATTTCCCATCAACAAATATTTTTTTTATGAAATATTATGAGGGAAACATTTAAAATAAATTATGAATATATTATAACGATTTGATATATATATCCTCATTTATGAGGAACTCATAAAAAATCTAAATTTTTCCAAATTTCTTAAAGAACATTGAATGAAAATGAGGAGGAATAAAATGAGCTTTGGAATTATATTTGAATGATATGTATCCTTCATAATATCAGTATAAATCCCATAAAATTACAAGACATTGGGGCCTTTTCTATCCATTTCACTATATATTATATTTGTTTTCATATATATTATGTGATTTATCTACTTCTATAAATAATATTCCTCACTCAATGTTTATATCTTTTGAATTTAGTAGACTTTAATCCCTAAAGAGTTGTGATACAACTTTCTTATCTATGTAATATATTTCATGAAAGAGTATAGGAGGATATGTTTAAAAAATTAATGGATGTGATCATCATATATTAATTTTATGTATTAAACATTGAAGAATATAGGATCGCATTACACTATCTCATAAATTTAGGGAGACCATTCATTATGATAGATAAACATTCATCAATGTTCATGAATTGAAACTCACCAAATAGTTTAGAGAAAATACATTCCAATTCAACAACTTTGACTCCATGAATACTGATTTAGATAAACACTTAATAAATAGTTTTTCCCAAGATAAATATGATCAATATAATAATTATTTAGTAATGCTTTATGAGATCATAACTTTTAGGTAATAGTAAATGAATAAAAATTCCATAGAGGAGGATGTTTCAAGTAATTTTAAATTATTTTATCCTTAATTTGTGGGTGAGGAAACATTTGAAAAACATTAGGGATGTTTTTGTTTATTTATTGATAAGGAATCTTAAATATCATTTTTTGTGTACAATATAAAATGAATAGAAATGAGAATCCAAAATCTAATTTCATACCACAAATAAAATAAAATTTGGAACTTAAAGACTTACCCAATAATCTTCTGTTTGTGAACAAAAATAATGGAGAAAACTACCAATAATCAATTTTAATTGTTTTACATAACCCAAAGAATTAAATTTATTGATATTTTTAATGAAAAATGTGAAATAAATAAGTTTTTGTTTTGGTTATATTCCAAGAATATTCCTAGAAATATACCACACACATAATTAAACATGACAGAGACTCTATAAATATTATGTATCCAAAAATATGATAAAATTACACCCCTATAGTGGTTTTGAAAAAATAAAGAGAGAATTTATTTGTTGTGAAAATCTATTATTCAAATTTAGAATGATAATGGGTCAACATAATATTTGTATCTTCCAAGAATTTTTTTTACTATTTTTATAAAGTAAATTCCATTTATAATTTCGAATAGAAGTAGGGGTTATATAGATTATATTAAAGTGAATTATATTAGTAGAAAATAAAAATACCACATACGATTCATTTATCGATGATATAGAGGCTAGAAGGGATACCCCATTATTTTTTTAGATGAATTTTCATAATATTTTCATTTACACTTTACTCTTTGAGATAAAGACAAGAAAACCATCCCATGGAACATTGAAAACTATGCATAATAATGGATTTAATTTCTCTAATAGAAACTGGAACTATTAGCACACATCTATAATCAGGTTTTATAGAAACCATGGGTATAGATATTCTTCCAAAATATGTACCAATGGTTTAAAAAAACCATTTTTATATCTTGAGAAATAAAAAATGTTTTAAAAATATTGTGGATATAGATACTTCAAATATCAGACTCCCCTCGGTCTATTACTCTCGTTCTCATTTGAATTCATAATACTATACCCTGTGACAAGCCTTGGAATCCCCCTCCCCTCATCAGGAAATATTTCACCCATCCAATAGGAGTTCTTCCTCCATTTCTAGCATTTATTGTAGTGATCTATAAGAAGTAATATTTATTTCCCTCCACTTACTTCTTTTAGACTCGCCCAGGTGAGGTATTATTACCTCATCTAGTGTTATCCTCTAATAAAAGGAATTATTGATTCTAATATTCTTTGATATCATATTAGGGAGCTGAGAATCTTCTCTCTATTCTGATGGTTGTTATTTTAATTTTTATATCTTCTAGAAATTTTACTGGATCATGTTGACATCACTTCAATCATTGTGTAGTTAAATTTATAGTCTAATAGAGATAAAAAATAATCCATTAATTACACACAATACTATTTTATTTATAATTTATTCATTTTGATAAGAATCTAAGGTATTCTAATGAATTTATCTTAAATTTTAGATTCTTATAGTGTAATATTTTATGGATTTAGATATTTTTATTCTTATAAATCATATATAAGCTAATTATCACGTTTAATGTTGGTTTTTTATTATTCCACAGTAATTTTATTTTATTGTTTAATTTTAATTTTTTATATCATGAATAATGGTTAAATTATTTTTTGTCATGTTTTAACCCAAAATGAAATAATTTTACAATGACGAACATGATTATAGTATTATATGTAAATATGAAATATTTATTTATCCATGAAGGTGGGTTATTAAGGAATAAATTATTTTATTTATAGTACTTTTCATGTATGTTTCATAGAATTCATTATTCTAATTTAGAAATGAATTAATGGTAAAATATTATTTCGATTAATCAAATATTTATATTTCAAATGATTGGTAATTTTAAAATCATTATTATGAACAAATATTTATAGAATCCTTTAGTAAATTTTATGAAATAATTAAGTAAGTTAGAATAGAGGTATTTTTGGATCATATTAATTTTACAAAACATGGTTTTCAATGATGTAGTTTTACATAAAATTTTTATTATTTAATAAATAATTAATGATATGAACCTTACATTCACATATTTTGATTAACTATCGAGTGTAACATAGTTCTTTGTTAAGAATGTATTTTTAGTTCATTTATCATGTATTAGGTAGTTAGACATTTATTTATAGTACATGTTAAATGAATAAAAACCCATATATCCACACTTTACGTCAATTAAGAGGTTTGATTTGGGGTTAGGTAATTGTTGTGTATCATAAAGTTGGGAGGAATGGATTAATTATTTAATCTTGATAGATCTTACCAAATTAATTTTTTTAAATTGACAGAGAACATCATGAATAATATATTTTCCTTGTGTTTTTATAATATATGTAATTTTAACTTCATGTAAAATACTTTAATGAAAAAATGTAATCCTTAATTGTGTTTTAAAATGATAAAACATATATGGGTATGAAATAGACATTGTTCTTCGAGTATTCCTTAGTTGTTGTTTTTTCAATAAATGCAATTTGTTTGGATTTCAATGAGCATGCATTGGTTTTTTTATATTATATTTCTTATTATTTATTTGGATGTATAATAATATTATATAATGGTCACTTGAATCATTCATTTTATTAAATTTTGATTCCTATTAGTGTTCATTAATTTCCACAACACTGTACTTTTAATTTTTATTTTTATTTGGATATCATTGTAATTAGGGTTTAAATTGGTGATTGTAACATAAATATTTTTACCTGTAATATAATGGATAGAATATGGATGAATCTAACTGATCAGATTTCAACAATGTTTCCAAAGAATTTAAATTTTTTTAGGTTTTTCATTTATCAATGCTTTAGATGAAGGACATATACAATTCCTATGTTATAATTTTGGTTAAATACCATGGTTAAGCTAGGAATAAGTTATCTCAAATATAAAAAAAATATGGATTTCAAATGAAATATTATAATTTGTATTATAATAGAGAGGCGATACAATCATATATTGTTCGTGAATGGAAGGAAGGAAGTAGAATGGGAAAATCAAAATTTTATCAGTTTATATTTATGAATCATTGTGAAAGAGATGGTATTAAAATGAAATAAGGAAATTACATCAATACAATTAAGGAAAATAATGAAAATTATTATGTTTAGATATTTAGATATTAATTGATGAAAAATGAACTTTTATATATCCATAATTTACAAAATGTTAAATTTAGAATTTATAATGTCTTTATATCATGGAAAATCCATGTATGGAACTTCTAATACCATCGTTGATTATATTATCTAATTTTTAATTAGTTTATTCTTGATGGTGTAGATATTCCATCAAATTATTATAAAGGATATAAGTTTGTTAAGATGCTCAGAATTTTTACTAATTAAATGCATAGTTCACTGAAAGATTGTTGTTTATTTTGGGAGGAAAAAAATGACATTAATGACTATAAATAATTTTGGTATATTTCAATGGAAGTAAAATGTATATGGAACACAATCTAGTGATCCATGTACTATAATTTGGTACTTTCCTTTTATTCAAAGACTTCCAAATTTTTCATGTCTACAGAAATCTCAGCCAATATTTGATGTAGTGTTGCTAAGAGAATTAAAGGTAATGATGAGTTGGTTTATCCTACAGATTGATTATAATCATGGGAATTGGATTTAAAAAAGCCAAATTTTTCATTTGAGGTGTGTAATGTCAGTTTGGGTCTACCCTTAGATGGTTTCTATCTGTTTGTTCAGATTTTTATTGCTCACATCTTGTGGACAATTTAGAATCATGTTTATTACTTTCCTCCATGGTTGTGAATGTAAACACTTTCACCTTCTTGAGAATACTATTATATAGACCTGGTAATCATATAAATTATATAGTCATCAACATGAAACCTTTAGTAAGATTATTGATGTAACAATGGGATATGGGTGTACCCATATTTGATGCTTCGTAAAAAAATATATTTTTGATGTGTGATACCCTTTAGTATAAAATGATTGATTTCTATACTTATTCATTTATTTATGGTTATAAATATAATAGAAAAATATCATGTATTACTTTTATAAATAATATATAATCACGAACGCTTAAATATAATCAATGTTTTAGTTTCACGAGGCATCGATAATTCATTCCAATGGATTATCAATAACAGAATAATCATCGGAGGTTTGATAATATTATTGATATGAAACATCCACCTAATTGTTTTTTAGGAATAGATGTTCTTAATTAATTTAATGATTTTATTTTTTTTATTATGGAAATATAAAATGAAATAAAAAAACTGGAAACATGTTGACATTGAAGACACAGACACATAGAATATAAGATGAATCTTTTTTGAGATTCCATATTGGTCAACCAATTTTTTACATCCTTTCTTAGACATAATGCACATTGAGAAAAAAATATATTAAATATTGATTTAAATTATTCTAAATATCAAGAGGTAGACAAATGATGATTTAGGATCTCAACAGTACTTGTTAGATTGGGGTATTCCAACAGAACTGCATCCTAGATATATCTGTGAAAACAAATATAATTTTCTTTATGGTTCTTATGTGATGAAAAATATAAATAAATAAAATATCTAGGAGTATTTTATAATATAAAGGATCTTTATGGATATTCTATAAATTCATCTAAATGAGTCAACATAAGGTATTTGAAACTAAAATCCCAAAAAACTAATGATCATCACATCCTTCATCATTAATTTATTCCTATAAAATGATACATTTTCTATCTAGTATTGTTAGGGTGATAATAATTCTCTTGGGCCATTTTTTAGATACCTTTTATATTAAAATTTTTCCCAGTATTTTGGAAAAAAATCATAAAGAGGTACCATTAATTTTGTATGATTTTGAAAAAAAATTCCTCCATAATTATTCTCATGAATACATCATTTCATAGTTCATATTATAACCTAACCCCATATTAGGGGACCCATTTCTTTTCTATGGATATACCATACTAAAAGATGTATATGCAAAATGAAATCTTATTTTTGAAACAATAATGATCCTGAAGGTTCCATTATAATTTATTATCTAGCTCATGAATGCATGGATTTTTTCTCAATATATTTTCTTGATGTGAGAACATAACCTAATTTTCCAAATAAAAAAGAATATGAGAAGTTTGGTGAAATTAATCCATCATTTCAATCTCATCCATAAATTGGAGTAATTAAGAGGTCATATATAATGGAAACATTGAATATATATATATATATATATTTTATCTCATACTATGTCATTTCCCGTATACTATAAAATTTTATTACCATTTTTTTAAGGGATCATAAAAAAATTATAATTATAGATCATTAATTCTTTTGAAATAGATAGAGGATTTTCATACTAATTAGATTCTTCCTTGGTGGAAATTAATGGAATTACCATTACCTTAGATAAAAAAAATATAGATATTAATTTAGGTTTATTATTCATATATATTTTAATTTTAGGGTTTAATTTTTGAAACCATTTCTCAAGAATTAAGAGAATTGACATTTAGAAACAATCATTTTGTTTGTTAATGAAACTGTTTAATAATCAATCGGTATGCATTTTTTACAATTGGTCATGTGGTGAAAATGAGAACTCAACATGATAGTGTCCTGTTAAATTCTAAAAAATATTGTTATACTTGTTCATAAGATAGTAGGAATCAATATTGAAATGTATCTTGTTATGTACCTGTTCAGAAAATATTATTATAGGAATACTACACTCATGGTCGAGTCACAATGATGCAATATAAATAGTTCAATTTAATAATGTGACATGGTAAACTTTGTTATGATTATGGATTCGTATTTGTTGACATGATGGGATTTGTGGTTATCAATGAAATATACATTTTTGAATCAATTGAAAAAGCATGTGATTTATATAAAAGATCATATGATACTTGATTATGGGGACATTAATGAAGTAATCCCAGGAAAAAAATTTCATGATAGTGGGGATGAAATTGATACCACATACTCCCACAATGGTGTTCACCAAAATATTACATTTTAGGGATGAAATTGTTCTATTTTGAGATTTTATGTTGAACATGAAGTAGTTGTGGGTAATATATAAAAGTAACCATATATGTTTACATTTCATTCAGTTTACCTTGACATGGGTTTCTCATGTTGGTATTACTCTAGTTATTTTAATTTAGTTTCAGTTTTGAAGGAAATATTTGTTTCATTATTGTTTAGAATCATTTAGTTTAATTAGATTATTTATAATTGAAAATACTATTTTTGAAATGGGTTTTTAAAAACGTGTAACTTGATTTTAAATTATTTTTTCTAATGTGTCTTATGAATTTATATTTGAACTATTTGATTTCTATGTTTTATGCATTATTTTTAAAAATTGGTTAAAAAAAGTACACACCAATTTTTATATAGATTATAAAAAATACTAGATAATTTTGAATGAAAGGATTATTTGATACTTATCGATAGATGTGCGATCATAGGTTACATCTTCTAGTTACTTTAGGGAGTATAATAATTTTTATATTTTTCATCTACATTACATATAATTCCTTATTCTTATTCTTTTTCTATTTTTATGAACATCAAGTTTTACTAGAGTTGAATCATTCTTAACCTACTTCCATGTGTCTGAGTAGGGGTGTTACTAGAGTTAGACGAAGTACCCATAATACCCTTTCCCTCCCATATCATAAGAAGAAAACCCATATGCCATACATTTCTATCCTACACTTAAGAAACAAGGCATATTCCCACCTCTACCTCCATCATCATCCCATTTAGCATCCTTTTCCCATACCATGTCTATGATACCAAAATGGATGTCCCCAAAATTACAATATCCATATAAATTGATGTATCCCCAACCCTACTAACCATATCCATCCATTTTTATTCCCATTAATTTAATTTTACACATCCTGGATTTGATGATTCATTTCCTTTAACATCTAATCGAGTGCATGTAGATCAACCAAAGTATGAATTAGAACCATAACATCCTTTAGAGGCTCTTGATTCAGGACATCCCCAAAATCTATTATATACTAATGACCATCCTACATTAGGTTTTTTTGTTAAAATTTTATTGAGTTATATCACATTATTTTTTACCTTTTTCAATGTGAAAAAAATTCTTCTTTTTACATTGATCATATTTAGGGGGATCTTAATGTAGGCGGTGTGGGTGTACCCGTATACCTGAATCCTAGAATCAAAAATAAAAAATAATCGTTTATTGCAATGAATACTATTAGATGATAGTAAATAATTCCAGGTTGTGTAGATGATTCATAGAAACATTAGTCATGTAATATAATATCATTCTAGTGAAATAAGTATTATGGTGGTATATCAATAATGACATCAATGAGAATTCATGGGAGAAGATATAGGAAAGAAAATTTGGTAAAATTATATCTATATTATTATTTTATTTAACTAAACAAACATTTTCATTATAGATTCTGACTAACTTTCCCAACAGTGAAGCTGTTATAGTAGCATGGTTGATGGATCTTTGGTAGTCTTGGAAATCATTTAAGCAAAGGTTATATTGTTGTTATAAAATTAGAGTGACTTTTGATTTATAGTTTGTGTCAATATTCACTAAAATTATAACTAAAAAATATCATGAAATGATAGAATATTAGATGATTGATGCATTTAATATATTCATAATATCTATTTTTTCATAAAAAATTTAATTCTTATTAGATGTATTGAATTTTTTGGGATGAATTGGGAAAAAAAGTAACAAGATTAAATGATGTATTTTCACACATTGGGGAACACTGCAATTCCTGAGTATCAAAATCATCAAATACATGAATATAAATACAAATAATATATTTATTTATATATTTACTTATTTATACTTGTAGGCTTAAATTTATGTTTTATTATCCTTAATCACTTTAATATAAAGATAGAAATACCCATGTTAATTTTCATAATGGCATAACATCCTAATGGGAATTTTTACAATTTAGAAAATGGCTAAATAGCCAAATTACTTATGGGATAATTATAAATTTGGCTCAATTTTCATGAATTGGCTTGAATTTGCATGAATTGGCTTAAATTGGCATGAATTGGCATAAATTTGAATCAATGGCCTAAGTGACCAAAATTGGCCAAATTAATGACCTAATTAGACTAAATTGGTCTAAATGTACAAATTGACGTAAATTAGAAAAATAAATTGAAAAATTGGCCTAAATTTTTAAAATTGACCAAAATGGAAAAATAGGCCTAGTTGGCCTAAATGAACTAAATGGACTAATTGAACTAAATTTACTTAATATAATAATTATCCTATATTTAAATAAACTTCATAATTTTCTAAATTAGCCAAATTTATGGTCCAATTGGCCTAATTTCCCTTAATTGGGATAAATGGCATAATTGGCATAAATGGAAAAAATGTAAAAAAAATTATAAATGGACTATATAGCATAAATTATATATTTGGACTAAATGGAATAAATAGTGCTATTGAAATAATATCTAGTAATTGTCTTAATTGGCCTAGTTAGAATAATTGGCACAATTGGCCTTATTAGCCTAATTAGAAAAATTGGCTTAATTGGTCTAATTGGCCTATATTTTATAATTTTCCTAATTGGATAAATGGATTAAAAGGCCCAATTTCCCTAATGGGCCTAAATAAAAGAATTGAAAACTGTTCAATTGAACTATTTACCAAACAACGTAACCAGGAATTGATCCTAATGAACAAATTATCAAAATATCCATGTGATTGAATAACAAAATAATGTAACAAAAAAATAATTGAACCGAAATAAAAATACAAGTGGAATCCATATCATACAAATATTTTTAATGATAATTACCATGTATTTTTTATTTTATAACAGCAGTAAATAAAATTTAATTAAATGTATATTTCATCAATAATTAAATGTTTAAGTCATTATAGATTTATCATGTTCATATTATTCAAGGATGTAGTATTATACTAATAAATTTCATTTGTGGCAAAAGGAATTGGGAATTGAAGGCCATTTTCATAGAGAAAAAATTCTATTTCTCAAGTAGGAATAAAATTATTGAAGTGTTGTAAAAGAACATACACAGTAAATGATTTTAATTTATTATTGATAATTCAAATATTTTAATGTAATTCATAAATAAAAATATTGTTTATAATTTAAATAGTGTTCCCTAAAGTCCCTATATGATAAAGAAGATAAAAAAAATTTGGGCCAAATTATCATTTGAGTGAGGTATTTGGTGAGGATCACCGGTGGGAGTAAGATTTCGAAAAAGTAAAAAAACACCTCCACTAGGATTTGGACCACATCGGCTACCTCTTAAACCTAGTATACACCTTATCTTCAAAACAATAATATATAATATGCTGAAGGAAAAATAGTTTTACAAGAGTGTGAAATATGTAAACTGGTCACCAAACACTTTCTAAAAGCTATGTTAATTATATGTCCATCAAATCCAATATAGGATGCTAAAATTTTTGAATTATGTATTGAATAAATTTTCTCATTATATCATTCCTTGAGTTATTTCAAGGAGGGTCTTAGTGGTGGCTAAGTTGATGGAGGAGGCAATGATAGTGTTTATGGTGGTGGTGGTGTGGATGATGATGATGATGTTGTTGACGATGATGGGGCAATAGATGATGTTGTTGGTAATGAAGAATTTTCTGATGGTGATTAGGATAAGGATTTTTGTGACAAGGATATATTTATCCACTCTATTTTTGACTTATAAATAAGTAGACATGTGAATATTGTTTAATGGATAGAATTGATTTATTATATAGATGTATATGTTTGTAATAGTGTATTAAATGTATTTATAAGTGTTACAAGAAGTTTTTTAATTATAAATATACAATATATGTATCTCATTGAATGTGTACTGTTGCTTTTTTATTTACCATTTCAGGATGGGCTAGAAGGGCTGATGCTACTAAATGGGGATAGGTACATATAACCAGAGTCATTGAACCATGGGTATATGGTTTCTATTGGGAGAATCAATACCCTCAGTTCTACCAAAACAATTAATAACATAAATTTTCCTAGGATATGAACAAAATATCTATAAAATTGGGGGTATAACTCTAAACCAATGTCTCTATCATCAACGATTCATAAAACGATGGGTACTACAATACCCATAGTTTATGCCATTGGTATGGGATATGCTTTTAGAAGTGTTTAGGTTATGTAATTTCCTAGGAACATTATATAAATACAAGGTATGTATATTCTAATACCAAATTGAGTACTTTCAAGTTGTATTCTTGGATTATTTCACTATTTTTTGTAAATCAATTTGAGAAATACATCTATTATTTGAAACTTTTTTTGAAAACATATAAGGAATAGTAAATGTTTCTAATTTTGGTAAATGTCACTTCATGTTGTAAATATAAATATTCCATATTCATGTAATTTATTTTAAATTAATTTATGTAGTCAACTCAAAAATTTATGTGATAAATTATTTTTCTTACCAAACATGTTTTAAAGATGTGAGTTCGTTTCTAGGATATGTAGATTTTTACCATATATTTATCATGGAATTTAGTATGATTTTTATACCAATAACAATGTTAATATTTAATGATCATAATGTTTATTTAAATTATTTATTTTGTTGTAACTCCCTGATATTTTATGATATAATTATATTCAAATAAAATATATTTCTTTTATATCTTGTGATACATGAAACTGTGAGTCTTATTGACCCATGACATAGTATACCATTATATACTAGTCATTCAATTTGATATGTGAATAAGAATAAATATTTTTTAAAAAAATTAATTATAATTGTATTAGATAAAGAAAAAATTTCGACAAATAAGTGATTAAATTTTATTAAAGCTATTATATGATTTGAAAATATATTTTTCGTCAAAATGATTTTAAAATTCTTTTGTAATAAAATAATATAATTATTTTATTCCAATTATGGTAAATTAATTTAATACAATTAAAACTCATTTTTCATATCATAATTTTCATAATATCATGGAGTGAATTTTTGGAATTTTTTGAGAAAGATTGATATTTTGATGAATAGTGATAATACAATTTTTTATTAAATTTTTTTTCGTTTAAAGAATGAAACAACATAAATTTGGATTTAGAATTGTTTTTAATGTAAAATATTTTCATTATTATTATTATTAATTAAATTGAGGAAATTATTATTAGTATGTTGTATTTTTTATAAAAACATAGTTGATTAATACCACATTTTTTCGAAAAAAAACTAATATTCATAGTGTGTTATGGGATTAATTATAATTAAAACTCTAAAAATTAATTGAATATACTTTTATAAAATATATTACTTATTTATAATCAAAATTTCTGAATTTAAAAATGAGTTAACTTTCATAGTAAAAATAATAATTTTTTTATCACTATTACGGTTAAAATGGGTTTCCTAGGGGTGGTGTGGGGTGGGAATAAAACAAGATATGAGGGTACGTTTAAATATTAAACTTGTATTAATCCTATGTGATGGACATATATAAACCTCATAATATAAAAAAATCAAACATCTAGTGTTTTTTAATAATTTTTCATGAGTATGATGTTATTATATTTTATTCTTTTGAGAAATTCAAAGTGTCTCCTCTCCCACACATATAAAAGGACACCCAAAATTTCTTTTCTTGACACCACTTTGAGAAATATATCTTTCCAATCTCCTATTCAATTATTATTTCATATTTCATTTCAATTAATTATAGGTTTTGGCCTTCTAAAAATACCCCTTAAATGGTTCATAAAATGGGATCAAAAGGTTGCTAACCAAAGGAGAGGTAATAATACAACTCAACCAATTTCAATTTATTTATTATATTATCTCTTATAATTATGTTTTATCCCTCATAAAATAATAAATTATGTGTCCTCAATATAATATAATATTATTATTTTTATTCAACAACAATTTTCAGAACTTTTTCAATCAAATGGGAAGAAAATGTATCCCCCATCTTTACGTTTTGACTACAACCTCCATGAAGCGTCGTGATTCATTTTTCATTTCCTATTGATAGGGATAGTATTACGGATTTTTTTTTTTTGAAATATATAGTTTATATTAGATATTTTAATTATTATTTTAATTATTATTATTATTTACCATTATTTATATCCATCCATTGAAATGTTAAAACATGTTCATGCATATGTATGTCATATCATCTCTATAAATGATGTAATTAATTATTCTATAACTATATTTTACTGATGAATTTAAATATATACCTATATAATGAATAAATTTGAAATTTATAACATTATTAATATTATATAGAATTTGGAACCATGATCAATATAAATGGGATATAACTAAATAACTGAAATTCTCAAGAAAAATGGAACAGTTAACACCCATAAATGAAAGTTTTAATAAATATTTATTATTAATATTGTGTTGAAATGTTATAAGTTGATAGTATATGATATTCCAAGTATGTAAAATTTTATGGTATATAATTGCAATAAAATTTAATTTATTATATAGTAGGATAGAGAACATTGAAATAATATCAAACATAAGGTATGTGATTTATGATGAAATATCATTTTTTGTCCATATTTTTAATGACTATGTTTCTTATGATGAAAATTTATATCCTTTCTATCAATATTCAAAAAAAAATTATTCTTCTATGGTTATTTATAGAGATTATATATTTTACATTCATTTTTCTTTCTATAGAACTCAATATTCAAAAATAATCATTGAAGTAGAACTCAGTTTATTTCCCACTTCGGTCAAACTTTTAATCGTCAACATCCATGTATATAAAAACTATTTTCATGAAATTTTTTATATATATTCTTATGAATTTATAAAAACATTTTTACCTTAATAAATTTATTTTTAAATTTATTAATCTGAATCATATTTTCCTTTTTGAATGATGATCTTTTGACATTTTCATCATAATTTGAATCGAATATTGGTATTTAAGTATGATAAATTAAAAAAAAATTCCCACCATTAAGAATGAAAAATTCTCTATATATTTTTTACTTGTTTCTGATGTTATTTTAATAGAAAATATATTCTTTAATATTTTGGATATTTTAATATTTAAAAAACTAATTCCAAATTGAATTACTGTATTTTCCACAAGAAATGTTTCAATAATCATTAAAAGTATCTATTACCTATAACAACATACTATTATGTTACTTATTCATTACAAGGGATTTAATCCAATTATTAAATTCACATTTATTCTCTTGATGGATTATAATAATAATTTTTATAGATGATTATTTGAATTATTTTTCCATCCCATAGGATAATTGAGTTATGATGAAACCTCTATGAAACCAATTAATAATTCAAAATAAATTATATAATGGAATGATGAAATGTTTATAAAAACCATTTCTTTTAAATCAGTAATTATATGATGAAATGATTTTTATAAATATTTTTTTTCACTAGTTATTCTCTAATGAATGTTTAAGGATATTGTATAACATGTATATATGATTTAAATCATGTGATGGGTGGGATAAAATTATATATCCATCAAATACATTGGAAAATTCTTGGTATCTCATGGGATAAAAAGGATTGGAATGAGGATTGACCCCATCTTATAAAGGGACTCTATCCCATATCAATGTTTAGGGGATGATCCTCGATTAAAGATATGATGAATTATGGAGTGACCCATTCCACTATGATAGTATTGTAAGTGATACTTTTCTACGAAAATAATATTCTATACTTATGTGTATTCTATAAACTATTTTCATATTCCATTGTTATATATCATGGATAATGTTATTCTATTCATTTATTATTCATGTCTTATGAAATTTCAATATTTATACCATTACTCAAAATTGTGATCTATGATATGATTGGTATTGTATTAAAATGTTTATATCTTGATCTCATTTTCTTATGATCATGTTATGTTTATGTGATCAATGATATCATACCTTTTACTATTATTAGGCACCTAGGATAACTCTTTCTTATTCTTCCATTCCACATGATTTGAATTTTTTTTGAGTATGATATTTCTCAGAAGGGTTCTAATTATGGAGAATATATTGGGAGTTGATGGAGATCACTTATAAATAATAAAAGTATATATCCATGTTTCTAAATATATGAAAACTATAAGATTATAGTGTGGATAATAATGTAATGTATAGAAAATTTACCTAAAAAGATATCATATTTATGTACATAAATTTTTCTTTCAATAGGTAAAGAGAATTTAATTTACTAAAGAAAATATTTATAATCCAATTAGTGATGATGTCCCCCAACTACTGGAAATCCCATGAGATACTTGGTTTGGATTTTAACAAGTACATGAGGGTTAAGTTTTAATAAAAAATTATAGGTAAAACATGATTCATTGATTATTCATAATGAAAATTGGATTCTTTCAAACTCAATTAAACAACCAACTACAGATAATGTTTATTAATATTTTTTAGATAAATTTATGTACAATTTTTTTGAAGCTAATGTCACTATGTTTTTATGATTATTTAGAACTCAAATAATTAACGATGATGTAAAATTCAAATAATATGATTGTTGATTAGATCAACTACACCAGGATTTTGACCTACTAATTGTGAAAACTATGGTAGATAAACACCATGATTATGATCTATTGACAAGATTTCTCAACTCGCATGAAGTAGAAACCCCATATCAAGGCCCACCAAATTGCAACAAACTAGGGGGAAAATCTACTTGGATAAAGGTGAAATTACTTGTTATATAAAATAGAAAACTATTTGGTAATATATCATGTCACACACAATTATAATCCCCCCAAAGTCCAAAAACAAAAATATAAATCCATTTGTTATATTTGGATAGATCTATTTATTTTTAAAATTTATAATATTCAATTAATAAAGAAGATGATTTTTTTAAAATTGAATTTGAATATATTTTTTAGTTTTTTCACAAATTATCTTGTATATTTCATATTAGACCATAAAGTAAAATAATCATAGTTTTAAAATATGAAATTTATTTTCCCACATTACATAAATAGACACATTTTTTTTAAAGTGAATAATTCTATATTTAAATATATATTTCAAAGAGAAAATAAATTAAGAAATTATTGTCTTTTGTTTTATTTACAAAATATGGGGAATATATATCCTGAGACCATTTCCCATGTCGTATAAAAAATAAAATATTTTTATATAATAGATTATGTTACTAAATGGATGGAATTCAAGGCCACCAAAACTAGTGATTCCAACAATGTGTGTAATTTCATCATTTGTGGAATATTTTGTGGGTTATGGGGCCAAGAGACCCCATCAATGACCAAGGAATATAAATTTAAAATAGTGAAATGGAGGATTTATTATGAAATAATGGATTATATCACAAAATATACACCCCATAACATCCACAGTATAATAGAAATATGTGGTGTATAATGAATAAATAAAGGTAAATATATAGATGAAAGTCTATGAAAACTGAAAATACATGATCCAAATGATTTAAGGAAACTTATAAGGTTATAAAAAATATTAAAAAACACCCATTCTATTGATCCCCTAATAAATTATTTTTTGGAAAAAAAATTATCTTCCTACAAAAATCGAATAAAAACATATTGAGTTGTTAAAGAAATGAATTTGGACTGGGATGATTCTAGTTGAGAGATAAATTTATATATAGGATTTCTAGATGAAACTAGGAGTCAATAATTTTATAATATGAAAATATATATTTAATGGACTAGACTGGATAATAAAGCTATTATTTAATAAAATGTCTTCCAATGACAACACAAAATACTATTATTCAACTTAAGGCCATTGCTAAATCTTGTTAAACAATATTCTAGATTGGAAGTTCCTTTAATATTTAGTAATGTATTCCCTTATACTGTAGTTAAAGTTTTTAAATAAGGAAACAATAACCCATTAATGTTAATTCAAAAATACTAAAGAAATACCATTGGAATATATACATAGAACCCGTAGATGACACACTCATCCAACATACTTATCCATGAAAATCAATCATCATTAACGTCTCATTCTTATTTATATGATTATATATGTCCATTTAAAATAACCTTTCATTATAAATTATTTTTAATTAATTAGTTAAACTACATTGTTTATGTCTGTTTGAGGGGATATTTTGGGTTTATGACATTTATTTTTTAAAATTATAGTATATTTATTAAATTATATATATGTTTCTTGTTTCAGTTTTATCTATATTCCTAAAACATATGATATTAAATAGAATTCCATTAATAATTTATGAGCATGATTTTAAGAAACTAATAATAACCATCAAATAAAATTATATAAATTAATAAATTAAGTGTTTTAAAAAAATTGTGATGGAATTTTATGTAACTCACAATAATTGTCTAGACTCATGGAATAAAATAATATATTATATTTTTAATCACTTATCTAAGAGAATCCAAAACCAATTTTGATATATGTTTTATAATTCTATATTTCTTCAGAGAATCAAAACATTATTGGATAAGTACAATTTTCTGAATAATCTAATAAAAACACTAAATAACATAAGGAACTTGTGTTCGAATGAGTAAGGCATTATTTTTTATATAAAATTACTAATTAAATAATATCTATTTCAATACATTACATTTATCCCTGTTATCTCTTAGTATCCATAAAATTATTTATGAGGCATTCAAATTTCCATAAAAATATCCCTATTACAATTATCTTGAAGATTCCTTAGTATCTATATTTAATTTTACTACGGGGAAAGTGAAATACTGTTGAAAAAAGTATTGGTATAATCGATGGGATTTTAACGAAAAAATAATATAAAAATTTTCATGTTATTTTTGGAGAAAAATTATGATGGGATGAGTGGAAAATATTTTTTATTGCATCTAAGGCTAAACATTAAATTACCGTACTACTTTTATGTATAATGTTCGTGTCTTTCCTTCAAAAACAAGATTATGATGATAATTTCAATATTTCAAAAAAATGAGTTCAAATTTTAAATATTAATATGGAAATAGTTGAGAAATTAATGATTATTCTGAATTTATAAATGTATTTGTCTAACCATGTGGCTGATGAGAAGTTGGAGGTGAGTTTGAAATGAAATCTATTTAAAAATTCGTATGTTTTTAGAGTCATTTTTGAGAGCAGAAGTTTGAGAGGTATTGTTGTTTTTGATGATTGATGCATTAAGAATTTACATTAATTGTATTATTGATTATTTTGTACCTTAGGGTAATATTAATCCCACATATATTATAGAAATTTCATATTTCCATACAAGCGTTAAGAGTATAAAAATATAAAATCTTGAGGGAAATAGAAAAATGGAGTGTCTCTACTAGTGAAATGAAAAATTGTATGTTTTTTCATAGATAATTAATGTATGTAAAACTAATCAGAAATTTATGTTGAATAAATGTGTATGGGAAACTGAAAAATAATTTATTATTCTTTATGAAAGATCCATGACTCATCATTTGACCCGATCAGATTAACAATGAATTACTAAAAATATTTATTCCCAAAAAACAAACATGATTAATCACAAGTGACATGATTAAATAACTTAATTTTTTGGTGGAGATGAATAAATTCATCAAGAATATAGTGAAACATCATTTAACTTTGAACACAAAAAACCTATTTCAAAAATCATACATGAGTGTTCATAAAATTATTCATGCAAGGTAGTTATAAGTGTGGATAGTGGAGAAATAGGTGGGAATTAAATGAATGTCTTTAAGATGAAATTAGAATCAAGAAAATCAAGGATTCATGATAACAATGACCAATATTGTTATTAAAAATGGACACATGATGGAAATATTTTTTAATTTTTATTTAGTAATATTTTTAAATTTCACAAGTCCAGTGTTTAAGGTTTATGTTTGGGGGAATTAATAGTGTTAAAAATTTTATATATTTCATTGATTTTTTTGTGGTTTTAATATCGTGATTTAATCAATTATTTTTTAATTATCACATTTTGGTATAATATGAGTGTTTTTTACATTAGTGACAAAACATATTATATCATGAGTATTAACTGTGTATCTTCTCATTGGATTCATTAGAATAAAACCTATATTAAAACATGGATGAATCAATAAATATTTAAAATGAATGGATTTTATTCTAAATAAATCATGTTTGTTCATGAAAAAATAAATAAATTTTTGAGTTATAGATTTTCTGAAGGGAATTTCTAGTGAGTCATTCATCCAGTCAATAAATCAACTACTAGATGAACCTCACATTCAATAATGGTTAGAAATTATATAAGTAATATATTGAATTTACAATGATTACTCCATGTAGTAATTTGTATACCATGTGGTTAGTCATTTAACAACATAATAAGATCCAGTTTACTAAAAGCTAGTCAACTAACTCTAAGATGAATTTTTTATTCAACAACATGAAAATTTTATCAACTTCATGTTAAATCATTTATAGCGTCAATTATATCTCATGAATTTATATAAACCTCATGGATGTTATAGAAACAAGATCCTTAGAATTTATTCTTGCCTTTTTAGAATATCGGTTTGTGGATAGGAGATAAATTGTATTTTGAGGAAATTTGGAAATATATATTTATGTGTTTCATAAGGATAAAAATTGGAAAAAGGGTCCAATATAAGTCCTTTTCCCCATATGTATGTACTTTTAAACAAACATAATCTCTTTTAAGAAAATAATTAGTGTCCAAGTTCAACTTATTTCAATACTATGAAGAACACACCACAACCCAACAACCAAAACCTGCATGGGCCGGTAGTAAGCTGAGGGAAACACCCCAAACCACCTGCAGTAGGAGAGGGGACAAAGACATGTGTGGATTAGTAATCTCATAGAAATGGGAGGCTATAAAATATGTGTTATTCATGCACAAAACTATCTACATGATACAAATTATATATATAATAAATGACTAAAACATCCATAGGGTAACCCATGCATGCAACAACCTCTATGACATACATAAGAGTATAGAAATGTAATGTAATAGTTATAAAGAAGAAAATTAAAGGCCAAACTATATTTAACATTCAAACCAAATAAAAATTGGAATGAGTTAAAGGATAAAGAGAGCTTAGATCCCAATATCCATGACCAGCCCCTAAACATTGTTAATACTAAGAAGCACTATGTTCCATTTCATCTAAGTCCACCAATAGCACCATTGGTCTACCTGACATCTACATAAGTGACAATAGGTGTGGGAAAATCCCATGTAGGAATTATTATATACATACCCAATAGGATGACCAGAAAATATAGTGGGAAGAAATACAAAGAATAAATATTCATCTCAACCCATGATAATGAGGGAAATAAAAACCAAATCCATATATGCTCAAATAAAACCAAAGGGAAGATAGAGAGAGGTTATCTTCATCCGTATAGCCAACTAAGAATTATGAGTCATCCTAAAGCTCCCATAAGACCATTTCAATGCCTCAAACTAAACACTACATCATGAGAATCAAATTGGATGGCCCAAACCTACCATTGTACTCTACTATTGAGGGATAAAATATTTGAATTTGAGGAACCACTCCCTAATAAAGATTAAAAATGGTGTAGTAATAGTGCATTGATAAATGGACCTTTCTTTTTAGAAGATGATTTATGCTTGTAACACATCATGTCATATCTATGATGTCAAAATGAGGTCTATCATAATTCCCAAATTGGGAAAATATTCAATATATAGTTATAATTTTCCCAAATATGAGTCCCAAATAAGTATATATATATGGAATATGTTTTTTGGGAGTGTACATGGTAGGTACATAGCATCACATAGTTTTTCACCTCATCAGTACCTGAGGACATTTCTTCCCCAAGACATAGATTAATCACTCAAGTAGATATTCATGGAATATATGTGGAGTACAATACATGTATTATAAGTCCAATTATGATCACTTCCACTATTCCATTCACATAAACACTGGCCCTTACCCATATACCATAGTCATTCCTATTTATCTTAGCTAGGTTAGTGTGTGATTTTCATGCCCGAGTACATCAGCTGAATTTGTGACCATGTACTCTAAGTGTGATAAGTACCTAGTCATGACCATGACTATATACCTATAGGTACACACTCGGTCATTATCTATGGGTCACATTTCTTATGGTATACCAAAAAAACATGTGTGATTTAACTCTAAATTAAATCCTATCCACCACAGGATGAGACAACATAGTATGTGTTCTTCAAGGACACACAACGTGTAGTCAGGTTTTTTAATAGAAGGATAATATAGTCATTATGTTGTCAGAAGATCAATAACATATACCTATTCTAATGAAAATTTTCTCACATAAAATTCCCAATAACTAGGATTCTTTTCTCCAATCTTCATTTCCTAGCATTTAGTGGCTGGAAAAATAAATTTTGGTTACTAGTGTGGTAACCATCGTATCTCACGTCATACCCATGGGTTCTGATACATAGTACCATCACTAGAATCCTGAAAAAACCTCAATCCATCTTCAAAAAATATATATCTTTTTTTTACACAACAAACAATATTTTATTGGTTTTATCACCACCGAATCTAGACTAATAGTGTTGAATTAATGAACAAATGGTCCAAATATTAAGAATGTAATGAACGATGGTGCCAAAATCCAATGAATGAAGAGGAAATAGTTTCCGTCCTATGAGACTCGTCTAATGATTACATAATGTAAAGCAAGGGATGAAATCAATGAACCCTAATTAAATAATTTGGTTCAAGAATAATAATTAAGAACCAGGAACATGTGAAGAATGATAAATCAATGCAAAATAAATAATATTATAGAAATATATCTTTATTAATAAATAAAATATGTAAAACTACGAAATTACATGCCCTACATCATGAATGGATCAATCATTGGTGAACAAAATGTCCTCAAGAAATTTAGTTGAAGATCCAACTGTGTTATTCTATCCTTCATGATATCACTCTATCATCATCGATACATGTCCATGTGTTATAAATTCCAAATATGCTCCCACTTATCCTCTCAAATCTCCTTGGTTTATATAACTAACACTATGGATTTTTTTCAAATTAAATATAAATAGAGAGTTATTTTGATTTTCTAGAAATTGACTAAATTAATTAATTAATTCACTTAATAAACCTTCCAACAGAAACCTTCATCCAAACTCCCAACACTGACTAACATTATATTGTACCTAGGATAAACCCAACATTTAGAATAAACTAAGATATGAGATTTTGTATCTGATGTACCGATCGATGGGAAAATCATTTCTTATAAAAATATTTTCACATGATTTTTACATATATTAATATTTATAATATATTAATTTTGGCATCCAATAATACCCTAACAGATTGTCGATCCATGTAAAAATACAGAAATATATATATATATATATATATATATATATATATATTCAAAGAATCAAACTATAGAAACTAGAGTCATTATATTCTCTCCTCCATCATGGATTTTTCCATTGAAAATTAAAATATATACAAAATGGTGGGGGTTATGATCCTATATCTTGATATGAAACCCCAACAAGTTGGTGTCATCATTTTTGGCATTTACACACTTAGATATACCCATAACGGGTGTAGATATAAGAAATCAAGGGAATGTGGGAAGTATATCTAAGTAGATCTAAGAAACTGATCAAGAAAGGAGAAGAACGATCACATACCTTGAGAATGCCACTTTGATTCACCAAAAGGAGCCTTTGGATCGCCTCCGAAACAAAGGGAGAACCTTATCTAACCCCAGGAAAAGACAAATCCCGAGTTAGGGCCACTTAGAAGGAAAAAATAAGCATTTAGAGGCAAAACGACCGAGATCCACAATTTAAGGATCTAAATTTAAGTGACCGCACGGTTTGTCCGCATGGTTTGTCAAACCGTGCGCACACCATGCGGATCCCACTGTCCAGGGTTGCTGGTTCACACGGTTTAGTCACATAGTTTACCAAACCGTGCGCACACCGTGCATACCCCACTGTCCAGTGCAACTAGGTTGGCATGGTTTGATCGCACGATTTATCAAACCGTGCACAATCCATTTCCTTCTTGTTTTTCTTAAAAAAGTTCACCCAAACGCAACCCAAGTCTTTAATCCAAAACAGGGGTACTTAGAAACATCAAAAAGTACCTGAAAACGTAACGGGATGTTACAACCTCCCCACCATAAGATCTTTCTGCCCCCATAAAGCCTATGAAGAAACCTCCACGTCAAAAAGATGAGGCCACTGATATTTCATTAGTGCCTCCCTTTCCCATGTCTCATGAGAATCAGAACCTTGCTACCAGAGTACACAGACCAGAGGTATGGTTCTCCCACGAAGTACCTTGGTCTCAGAATCAACAACCCTGACTGTTCGTTCAGTAACAGATAAATATGGTTCAATCTCAAGATCACTCCACCTCACAACATGAGATGGATCCGAGAGATACTTTCACAGCTGCGATACATGGAACACGTTATGTATCATCATCAGCTGTGGTGGTAGAGCTAGACGATAAACAACTTTCTCTACAAGACCAACAACCTCAAAAGGTCCCAAAAAACGAGGAGAAAGCTTCCCTTGCCTCCCAAGCCGTCGATGACCTAATTGGGGTGAAACTTTCAAGAACACTTAGTCACCAACTGAGAACTCTAAAGGTCTACAGTGACGATCAGCATAAGACTTGTACCGACTCTGTGCTGTCAACATTCTCTAACGAATCAACTGGATCTTAGATATCGTCTCTCGGACCAAACTCGGTCCTACCAAGGAACATTCACCAATATATGACCAACATAAAAGAGATTTACAAGGATGGACATAAAAATCCTCAAAAGGAGCCATCTTGATTGCAGATTGATAACTGTTGTTATAAGAGAACTCAACTAGCCCCAGATGGTCATCCCAAGACCCACCAAAATCTACAACACAAGCGCGGAGCATGTCCTCAAGGATCTGAATAGATCTCTCTTTCTGGACATCTGACTGTGGATGGTAGGCCATGCTCAAATGGACCAGAGATCCCAGTGCCTCCTGAAGGCCTCTCCAAAAGCGAGAAGTAAACCGAGGATCCCTATCCGAGACTATAGCAAACGGAACTCCATGCAAACGAACAATTTCTTTCACATAGATATTTCCCAACTCCTCGACTTTGGTTGTATCTCGAATTGGTATAAAGTGAGCCAACATTGTTAGTCTGTTGATCACAACCCATATCGCATTCTTCTTCCTTTGGGTTTGAGGTAACCCAACCACAAAGTCCATAAATATTTCATCCCATATCCATGTAGGGACTGAAAGTGGTTGAAGAAAACCCGAAGGTTTCTAGTGCTCGGATTTCACCTGCTGGCATGTATAGCAACGAGATACAAACTCAGCAATGTCTCGTCTCATACCTGGCCACCAGAACTGTCACCGCATTTCATAGAACATTTTCATGGTTCCTGGGTGCACATCCCACTGAGAGTTATGGCAAACCCCCATCACATCCTTCCTTGCCGATAACGGCACAACATAACGGTTTCGATAACACAAAACACCCTCTTTGGAGAATGACCACTGGGTATCGGTCTCCCCACCATAAAGAGAGTCCCTAATGCTATGAAATTCATCATCCAGTGTATCTATTGAAGAATTAACTCGAGAAGAGCAGATGTCAATTGAACATTGGTTAAAGAAACTTTATCCCCCTTCCACTGAACTCTAATATCCAACTGAGCAAAAAGATCCATCAAACTCCATTATTCTGAAGATTCTTTCATAGACTAAGTTGGAAGTTTCCTGCTTAACGCATTTGCAATGACATTCCCTTTCCCTGGTGTATAGAAAATGTCAAAGTTTTAAGATTGCAGGTACTCCACCCAATGCCTTTGGTGGAGATTCAAATATTTTTGAGAGAAGATATAACTCAATCTCTTGTGGTCTGAATACACAGTAAAACTTTCTCCATAAAGGTAATGTCTCCAACACTTAAGCGCGTGCATTACAGCTGCAAGTTCAAGGTCATGGGTAGGATATTTCTTCTCATTAGGCTTAATCTGACGGGATCCATAGGCAACAACATGATTATCTTGCATAAGGACACATCCCAAACCTGAACCTGATGCATCACAGAAGACCACATAACCTATCCCAGCCTCAAGAAGAGTTAACATCGGCGTAGTAGTCAAAAGATGCTTTACCTCAACAAAAGAACTCTGACATTTATCATTCCAGGAGAACTTCACTCCCTTTCGATTCAGAGCAGTCATTGGAGAAGCTAACTTTGAGAAGTCTTTAACAAACCGATGATAATATCCTGCTAAGTCCAAGAAGATCTGAATCTCAAAAACATGTCTTGGTTGTTCCCAAGTCCTAACAGCCTTCACCTTTTCAGGATCAACTGATATTCCTTGTTCTGACACGACAAGTCTCAATAATTTCACTTCCTGAATCCAGAAATCACACTTTAAAAGCTTGTCATAAAGTCGGTGATTCTTTAGAAGACCCAGAACTGTTCTCAGATGATGCAAATGATCCTCCTCAGTCTTGGAGTAGACAAGAATGTCATCCAAAAAGACCACCACGAAAGTATCTAGATACTCACAGAAAACTGTGTTCATCAAATCCATGAAAACTACAGGAGCATTTGTTAGGCCGAAGTTCATAACAAGGTACTCATAATCGCCATACCTACTCTGAAAAGTGGTCTTAGGAATGTCAGATTCCTTTATCCTCAACTGATGGTAACCAGATCAAAGATAAATTTTTGAAAACCACTTTTCCCCTTTCAATTGATCAAAAAAATCATCAATTCGTGGTAAAGGGTATTTTTTCTTTATCGTAACTCGATTGAACTTTCGATAATCAACACATAAGCAAAGAGAAACATCGGCCTTATTGGCAAAGAGAATAGGTGCTGCCCAAGGTGACACACTCGGGCGTATAAAACCTTTCTCAAGAATATCATCTAACTGAGATTTCAGTTCTTTTAGTTCAGCTAGAGCCATTCGGTAAGAGGGAATAGAAACCGGTTGAGTACCAGGCATTAAGTCAATAGAGAAAACAACATCCCTTACTGGTGGCAAACCAAAGAAGTCAGAAGGAAACACATAGGGAAACTCAGTGATGACTGGAGGAAGATCACCACACATTGAATCTATATCTAAACACTGATATAAATTTCCCCAAATTTGGATAAGAGGGTCCGGCTCTTCTTGACCTTGGGTCCCATTCTCCTTGAAAAACAATAGGCACACCACTGGGTGTAGTAAGGTAGACCCGTCGAAGGTAACAATCGATCCGGGCTTTTTTGGAAATGATCCAATCCATCCCAAATATGACATCAAAATATTTCATGTTGAGAACCAAAAAACTCAAAGCATGATTAACATCTGATAGAGAGAAGACACAAGCAGGACTACGGAGACCCTTCTCTCTCATTACACCAAGGGGTGTAGTAATATCCATCGCACAAGATAAAAGTTCCACAGGTAGATTCAGCAGATTAACCAGATGGGTTGAAATAAAAGAGTTAGATGCACCAGTATCAAAAATAATTGTCACTAAGGATGAAGCTATAGTAATGGTACCTCTCACAGTTGCAGGACCTGTATCAGCTCCCTCTGGCGACTCTTCCACTGCGTGAAGAAGCTTCATTCCAGATGTCTGAGGCTGGAACCCTTTTGTACGTGAAGCATTTGATTGCACCATAGTATTTGGAGGTGTTGATGATCCTGTTCCACTACACGGAGTAGAGAAGTGATGGCAGAATCTCTCTAGGTTCCCTAAACGTTCGCAGGAGATATAGTTCTTGGGTGCCACGGTGCAAACCTTCTTAGAATGTCCTAGCTTCCCACACTGATATCAAGTCAAGGAAGCCCCTCCTGGTGCTACCGGAGGTCTGGAATGAGTTTGTTGCTGAGAACCACCATGAGAAACATCGTGCTTCCGTTTTCCTTTAAAGGATTGACACTAGAAAGAAAAGGAACTTCCTGCAACCCTGACTTTCCTGCCAAATCCATCTCAATCATCATTGCTCTATCTAGCACATCGGCATAAGTGGGTAGCTTCAGTAAGAAAACTTGAGAACGGGTATCTGATCGAAGCCTCAACTCAAATCGTTGAGCCTTCATCCTCACATTCGATACAATTTCAGGAGAAAACTGTACCAACTCCGCAAAGCGATTTGAGTACTCAATCACAGTTTTGTTGGCCTGCTCAAGTTTGAAAAAATCCACATCCTTGGCCAACACCATAGATTCTGGATAGAACTGATCAGTTAAAAGAACCCTAAAGTCTTTCCACTCCAAACCCACATGTTTCCCAGCAGTCACCATCGTGTCCCACAATCTCCTACTTGGTCCCTCCAGCACGAAGGTGTCACACTTCACCTTGATCGCATCCAGTGTCTCCAAAAACCCAAACAGACGTTCAATCTTTCTCATCCATTCCTCAGCATGATGAGGATTAGTGGAGCCTTTGAAGACTGGTGGTTTCTGGCATAGGAACTCTTGAGAACGATTTCAGAGGATATCACTATGAGGATCTATAGCTAGGGCCTGAACAGGAACTGGAGGTGGTGCCTGTCCCAAAGCTTGGACTATGCGAACAATCACCTCTACAAGACTTGGATCCACTACAGAACTTGCTTATTGAGATTCAACAGCAGCCTCTTTTTGGATTTTATTTCCACGTCTTCTTGGAGGCATGATGCTACACAACATCAGCAGACAATAAATAATACATTAGATCAACAATCAACCTGAGTAACGAGGAAAACTACTCTTAATAGAAGGGATAACAATATTTGGATTCAACTCTATCCAAATCAAAATAGGGAAAATACTAGAACTAATCCACAAGTCGTCTTTCCCTAACCACCCCTGGAAACTTAAGGTTCATTGTGGTGAGAGATATCCAGGCACTCAATCGCAACTACCTCCAAAGTCCTGATAAGAATACTCAAATTCATACTGTCATCAAGGAAAGATGCTTAATCTAACCTCCCTATGATACCACTTTGTCACGAACCATCTCGGGTACCCTGGTAACCCGATAACCGAGCCGGCCCTGACATAGCTCGAAGGGCGTTCCCGATCCCCACGGGTCGGCGACTAGCACCTGGAATCGTACAACATACAAGTGGAAACGATTTTTCCACAAGAATGCGGAAGCAAGAGTAAAACAAAACAGTATGCATAACAAAAGAAACTCCACTGGGAGTAATGTACCAGAATAAAAAAAGGCACAAAAATCCAAAGTACTACAACCCAAGTACAAAAAGGGAAAATAGTCCCAAGGTCCCAAAGGACACAACTCACCAAGTCCAGAGATCAACAACTGGATCCACCTCCAAGAGGTCGCTTCCCATTGCTCGATCCTGGAAGAATAAAGTCTACGAACACCCGAAGGCAAAAGTAGGGTGTGAGCCTAAGACCAGTAGGATATCACCAAAGATTCCATAACAGATGATAATTATAGATTATACAAAGAAGAGATTTCAATTTTTCAAATAAACAGGTTTGGAAAATCAAAAGCATATTTTAACAAAAAATGTTATACATTTTCAAATGATGGAAATAAATATTTTTAAGTAAAGGATTTTCAAATGATGGAATATTTCTAAAACAATGGCTTAAGCAAAACATTTATATAAAATAGTTTATATAAATTCAACAGGCATGTAAAGAAGTTAAAAAGCATTGGCATACATTTATATCTCAAATATAAATAAACAAGAGAGAAATATGGTCATGTGCCAAAATGTATGATAGTATTAACCAGTTATAGGATTCCGCACTCTCTATGTGAACTCAACAAGATGTGTATACACACGTCCCTATGACAATGGCCAAAGGATACTCGTCACCAACCCATCGGGGATGTGACCTGCCGCAAGTATGTTTTAGAATGTTGTCGTAGTGTAGAGTGTATCCAAATAACTCACTAAGTACCTAAGGCTTGCATGCACTCTTACATGATGGGCGAACTATTTTTATAATGCTTAAAATACGATCAATCCCATTCTTCCATTTCAAAAGTTCCAATTTCATTCCATTTAAAACCAAAACAGGTTTTATTCAAAACATACCTCTTTCACAATATAAAACCAATGGGATTCTATCAAATCATTTCAAGACATTTTCATAATTTTGGAATCCATTCAAAACCATTTCCATCATTACAAATTTCATTTCCACAATTAAATTAAACAATATAATTTAAAACATTTCCATCAAATCCACAATTTAAATTAAACAATTTAAATCGATCAATTTTCCATAAACACACCCAATTCAATGGAATTAGGGTTTTCCAAATTTCCATGCCAAAAACATTTCAAATATCTCAATTCAATGGAATTGAGTTTTTACCAATTTAATTGAAAGCAACTTGAGAAATTTAATTTAAATAAATAATTGAAATAAATCAAGAAAATACAATGATAATCAAATTGGCAAGATGGGACGGAACCACCTACCTTGAAGGTTTTGACCAAAACCACAACGGTTGAAGAACACTCAAGAATCTTGGTTGATTCTCCAAAAACCCATCCTAGATCCCTTCCCCTGGAAAGACCAAGACCAAAATTCATCATTTTGGCATTTACACACTTAGATCTACCCATAACGGGCGTAGATATATGAAATCAAGGGAAGAGGGGAAGTAGATCTAAGTAGATATAAGAAACCGATCAAGAAAGAAGAAGAACGATCACATACCTTGAGAATCCCACTTCGATTCACCAAAAGGAGCCTTTGGATCACCTCCAGAACAAAGGGAGAACCTTCTATGACCCCAAGAAAAGACAAATACTGAGTTAGAGCCACTTAGAAGGAAAAACGGAGCATTTATAGGTAAAACAGCTAAGATCCACAATTTAAGGATCTAAATTTAAGTGACCACATGGTTTGTCCACATGGTTTTTCAAACTGTGCGCACACTGTGTGGATCCCACTATCCAGGTTTGCTGGTCTACACGGTTTAGTCACACAGTTTACCAAACCATGCGCACATCGTGCGTACCCCACTGTCTAGTGATGCTAGGTTGGCATGGTTTGATCACACGGTTTATCAAACCGTGCGCAAACCGTGCACAAGACATTACCTTCATGTTTTTCTTAAAAAGTTCACCCAAACGCAACCCAAGTCTTTACTCCAAAATAGGGGTACTTAGAAACATCAAAAAGTACCTGAAAACGTAACGAGATGTTACATATAAATTTATAGCTCTCCCCATTCAATGACATGTGATGGGTCAGGAATATATATCCTAAACTATGACACATAGAATGAGTCATTAATTTTATCCAAATGTGGGTTTAAGGCTCGGTGTTAAGCAACCTATTTGACCCTATGTTTAATTTGGATTTCCTAGATAAACCTTGTAGAAAGATTTCTTCCCATTGTAAACCATTGTAATCCTCATCATAAGAGACACTATTAGGAAACCATTATATCCTACTTGAAATAAAAACATATGATGACAATTTTTGTTATATTTCTATCACCTATAGGTTATAATCAAATACTCAAATATCATATAAATCTTATCTGACATTACCTTAACAAACAATGTCCCAATAAGTGTTACCTTCTCATTCTCAGTCTGGAAGAAGGGTAACCTATAAGATGTCCCATATTGGGACATAAAAGGTTCTTTTCCAATAGTGGATGGATTTATTTTCTTAAAAAAATACTCCAACCATGAAATAAATCCTTCTATCTATATATAAAGTCTAAATAACACACTCCTAGTACTCCCTCCAAAACCTGAAATTGTGTGCTCATCCATAACTTGGTCCCAAAATCCTCACGCATAACCCATCACTACCATAACATGAACCTAGAATAGTGATTAGAGATAATAGTTATAAGTATCTCATGATGAAGAATGATCTCCTGCGTATATAACTTTATGAAACCCTCAACCATACAATACTCCCTAATAGAAAGAATGTGTTCTGACATTGTATGTCTATCAATACTCACCCAAGTATAATTGTGGCCTCTTACTATTAATGGAATTCACATAATAAATACATCGATATTCCATTGCACTTTCATTTTTGGATATCAACAATTTTAGTCAGACACATTTGAACTAGATGATTTTCATTTACCGGCTAACATGTAAGGAAAAGTGTGAGAAAAAAATTCCGTGATATTCCTCATTCCATCCCCAAAAAATTCAGTTAGAGTTCATTTCCAAGCATTTCTAAACCTATATCAATATCCAAGGGGTTTCTATAAAACTCTTTCAACACCTACCAATGTAGTGTGACTTGTACTAATGTTTATCCCTAAAACGGAGACATTCTCACATCCTTTAAAAAATTATTATGTTGTATTTCATGAGGATATATATTCATATATGTAACACCCTAAGATTTTGTGAAATATTTTTTTCGAGTTAATTTAAACTTCTTATAATTTTTTATTTCCTAGAAAACAGAATATATCATTCTATATATGAAAAACCAAGACAAGGCGGTGCTACATGCAATAATTAAAATATCTTATGGTATACTCAACACTATTCTTGGATTGTGTTACACACAATGTTGAGTTCATTTTTTAACTTTGGTTACACATGGCCGACTTTAACTAAACAACACTATATTATTTAAATATTATTATTTAATTTAATAAGATATAAAGTAGAAGTCAAATTATCCTCTATGAACAAAATTAAATATACAATTTAGAATATTTGGTTTATATGATTTATTCATTAGTTTCGAAATAATTATAAATGAAAATATATACCTATTGAAAATAAGGTAAATAATTTTATTTTTATTCTCCCAAAGTAATTTTGTGTTGATAAATTAAATTAATTTCAATTAGTGAACAATATTAGTGAAATATATATTTTATATATTACATAAAATATTTATTATATACTTATAATATATTTGATATATTTAATATAAAAATAAATCAAATTGTATGACTAAAAAGATATATTTACCAAAAGGGTAATTTTAACACCTTTTAGTAGTAAACCCATTTTAAATTTATTTTATGAAAATTTTATACTTTATATATAACAAAATAAACATCTACATTGAAAATTATATTATCGTATTTAAATTGATGTTATTTTTTGTATTTTTCAGATACTTTTTATGTTCTGATGAATAGTGAAAAATATTTCATTTTAATTGAAAAATGCATTTTCATTTAATAAATTGGTAGTTTAAAATTATATTTTTCATTTGTTTTAATGTATAATTATATTATTTTTTTATCATTTAATCCAATTTTAGTCATTTGAATAAATTTAAAATTGAATTTGGATATAAAAACATTTCAATCATTTCAATGTTTTCACTTTTAAAACCCATTTTCTTGTTACATCAACATGAATAATTTTCAGTTAATTGCTAAGAATCCTATTTTTTGAATTTTAAAAAATAGATTCTATATTTGGAATAAGTGTATCCAAATTATATAAATAGGATTATTTTATTCCTGGGAATTATGAATAGATTAGTAACTTTTAATTCAAATGGTTAAAGATAATTTGAGTAATGAAGGAAAAAAATAATATTACATTTATCATAAAATTACCCTAACACATGTCCAAATTTCATTAGATGTGAATTTTTTTATCAAAATATAAAATGGATTGAGATGATAACCTTTTTTACACTACATGGGTGAGTGTATTACATTTATTATATTTTATTTAAATAATAGATAAAGATTTATTTATCATATTTTAATATCAGTTACGTTTTCAATATTGCATTATAACGAGGGAAATTTTTTTATAAATTGAAATTTGAAAGCTAATATTCTTTTTATCATTTTAATTTATTTTTAATTTTTATGGAATACATAATTTCGTTAAATTATTGCACATTAATGGTGCAGTAATTATTTAATTAATGTAAATATATAATAAATGATATTAAAAAAAATTAATGTAGTTAATGTCATCCATAAATTTTATAGATTACTTTTACATGTTACAGATTATTTAATAGAGTGTTTTCAAAGATATTATTTTTATATGACATTTTAAAAAATGAATATAATGAATAATGTCAAAATTGAAATAGATTATATTATATGAAAATAATATTTTACTAAAATTGTTAAAAATAATAAAATAAAAAATAAGGACAAATAGGATATATTATGGTTAATAATATCATAGGTTGACCAATTGTGGTTTAATTGACACATTTTATGTAAATATATAGTGTTTTTATTTATGAAAATTTTGTTGTAGTAGTTAAAATAAATATATGTTAACTAAGGGTTAATAAAAAATTAAGGTTTATTTTTATGTATAAACATGTTTAGAAATTATTGATTGAGAGGATATACACTAATACTCATCCTATCCTCTATATAAATAATTTTGGAACCATTTATAATTTAAAATTACTTATATTAATTTCATATTTTTAGCATTTACAAAAGGTCCCCTCACCTCAATTTTAAAATGGAACCTCCTCCCTCATATTATTTCCTCACATTGATCATTATTTCATGACCAACTACTAACAAATTATCTTCTTCACTTCCCTATCCAAATCATAGAGTTTCTGTTATTCCCAAAATGAAAAACTGTAGATTGTTTTAGAGGGTATCTTAAGTAGATGTTTGGTAGAAGATGAAATTTTCAAAAGTACGATGAGAGTCAAGATATAATGTAATGAAATATAATCTCACATTTTTATTTTCATGAGATACATTCATAATTCCCCACTCACTTATTTGATGTGATATATATAATTACTTATGACATGTTATACCATTAAAATAATTTATCTAATGATATTGAATGATTTCATTGATTTCATTCTTTCATGGTAAACATGATTCTAAATTTACTCAAGTAGTAATGATATTTCTAGTATCAATTTTATTTTTTGTAACCGTATTATTTTCAATGAATCCTGATTCATACGATTCTACTGATTATAAACCAAAGATTATTAAATTCACAATCACATAAATATATGGGTTTTATTCCTTTTATGTCATCTTTAAGGAATATATATCATACCGTTACATTTTTTCTAAAATAAATTCACAAAATTATTAACTATTCTCCTATGGATTTTTAAATTAATTTCAATCCTTTTTTTGACTTTTTACTACACGGTTTGAAAGCATTTTTTTTAATATTCCAAAAGAGGTACTATGTGCCATTTCAAAAAAAGTACAAGAACAATTTAGTTGTTAAATTATAATGGAAGAGTGGATTTGACCTCATTCATGATTCCATATTTCCATGTATATTCCCATACAATAATATATTTTTTTTAAAAATAATTATTTCACAATTGAGTGGAATTTTAATAAAATAGCACAATTTAAAATAAGAATTTTTTTATTGATAATTGTTTTCAAGTGATCCCTCAAAATTATATTTCATCTAAGAAAATATTATTTCATGTTACTAATGATTTACTTGGGATATTATTCAAATATATCATTCTTATTTTTTCAACGAATGGTTTTCGATTATTATAGAATGTTATTTATGGACACCATTTCATTTATATTGGTTATGTTATGATTGAGTGATGATTATGAAACTCATTTCATTCTTTAGTTTGTGATATGATGAATGATTTATGTTCCAGTAGTACACATATAAATGATTTTCATTATGTGATGGGTGTGAACAATATCTCCCTATAATTCCTTAGGTAATGATAAATGTTCAATGATCTCCAAAGGGTACATGGGAGGTCATCTAATTCCTGCTACTATATGGTACATGATATTTCTTCTTAAGCCCGCAATAAATGATTACACGGGAGGCCATACTATGCCTGATACATGATAGTACATGGGGGTCATATTACGAATAAATCTAAAATTCACACCGGAGTCCATCCCAATCCTGAAGTAGGTAAATGGTAGATTAACCCAATCCTATCATATTATTGTTATATTCATAGTAATCATTTACATATGATATTCTGTTCTTATGTGTCTAACCAAATTTCCATGTATTATTCCATTTTATACTCTCATGTCTCATATTCTTTGATTTTCTTATGATTCATGTCTTATGATCTAAAAATATTTACTCAATAACTCATGTAAATAATCATTGATATGTGGGGTTTGATTTCCATGTGTTTTTATGATGTTTTCATGATCTTATACTAATTTTTTTCGTAAGTAACTTCCATGTATACCCTTACTATGCATTGGAGATCATCCTTTATTATGTTTATATTAATCAACTTAAAAAAGGTTTTATTTAGGTGTAATAAAGTGGGTGATCTTTATGGTATATGATAAGGATCATTCAGTAAACTAGAAATTTTTTTCCAAGTTTCTAATGGCACTAAAATTTTACGGTCTTCATGCATGTTTTTTATAATGTAATCAATATTCATTAAAAATGATGTAATAACCATGTTAGAAAATCTCGTGTCAATAGAATATTTAACCTTTGAGTCAATTTATCCTTCCTAGGTCACCATCACACAATGCTAATGTGGTGGGGTCACCACTATCTTTTAATGAAAATTTATAACCCTCTTCTCTCTTAGGTTCAAATGAAAAAAAATTATATGATCAAATGCCTCCTCAACTAAGTGAAAATGGGATCTCCTAATATGGGAATTTACCAAAAAGTTAACATTCCCAATAATATAGAGTATCTAAAAGTCATAACTTTTAAGGGACTCTAAACCATGCTTCTACATCAGGTTGAGGTCCTTATGTGTGAACATGTACCTATGAATCTAGTGGTCCAGGTAAACTATGAAACAACTGACAAGAACAAAATTCATCCACATATTTAGAGTGGAGATAAATGATCCCAACACTATTTCATGTTTCACACTTTTCTTCACATGGGGTCTCATCTTCCTTTACCACTAAGCGGTCAATACATTCTTCTACATCAACAAAAAATGATCTTATCTCTGGATGAATCACAAACCACCACATACTAAACAAACTCCTTCAGTAGTCTCAAAATATGAGCACTAACTAGCCTCAACCTCAACACATCAAATAATATCTAAAAATGATCATTCTATGAAAATGAATGCATTTTTCTTATCAAGGATGAAAAAGTGGATGATATACTAGAAAAGGGGGCCACAAAACTCTGGTAATATCATACCAGGATGAAGAAAATACATACCAATGAAAAATTGTTCATTGGATCCCAAGAAATCACTAGATCAGTCAACACTATATTCCCAACAACACCATACATAGGGATGACATCCCCCAAAAATTGAACCTCTTAGATCCAATATTGACTCCTCAAGAGGATACTATAAATATGATTCTCCGTGATTATGTTTAGGATCATCCTCAAATGCTCTACATGATCCTACTCTAACATATTGTATAATAGAATTTCATTACTGAATAGTACTATGATTCAGCCCTTGTATGGATAGATTATTTAATTCATAATGTCCATAAAACATTTTAAGAGAATTAGTCATACTAAAAAAATAACCTAGAACTCATAGTGTCCATACATACATCAGAATTAAATTTTCTTAAAATCAGCCCCAGAAACCAACAACTTATAGTAGCTGGAAAAAATATTGATATTTGAAAACCAACTCACATATTTCAACTGGTTGAAGAGGTCATAAATCCTTGGAAATGGGTAAAATTTCTTGATCCATACCTTATTCAAATGATTATAATAATCATAATTCCTCATAATCATTTCATCCTTTTTTGTGAACAAGACAAAAGCCGTCCAAGAGGGAAAATTGGGTCAAATAAAACCATTATCTTGAAATTATTCTTACATTACCCTTATATATAGATAATTATTTTGCAAATATGATATTTTTTAGAAGATATAACTTTGCTCTTGATGTGTATGTCAATGTATAATTCAATTTAATTCTTTATAGGTAGTCTAAGGAAATCATCAGGAACAAAGCCCATATAATCCACCATTACTTCTACAATCAATATGTATGAAAAGACCACTTCAAAAAGGAAAAAATAACCCAATGAACGGTAGTAGTTTTCAGCCTTTTTAATTATTATCCCTACAATATAATGAACCTAAATTTTCAATTTAACACTATTTATTATTTCATTGATTGTTTATGGAGTGGGTTTCAAGGTCTTCATGGAATTATCGGGCCTGGACAGCCTATATAAGGTTATACAAAAAGTATTAAATATATTATAGAACCTATGTGTAGTTTATTTTTAATAAAAAAATATCACTTTAATGGGGATTTAGATAGGAAATCTGATAGATCTATTAAATCTGGATCATGGGTTTCAACCTAGTTCTGACATAACCTCTATTCGAATTAGGTGTTCATTTTAAAAGTGGTTGGGGGAGACTGATATATATATTATTTATTTAAAAATCCATGGCCTAGACCCCCTCTATTTAATCCCTGATATGTGAAAAATACCATTTTTAGATACATGACCCTCAGTATTTGGATAGATAATGGAGGTGATCTTTGGTGAATGTAAACTACATCATTGATCAATTATCGATACCAATGAGTTCTTCATTGCCAACAGAGATAATTGATCTCACCATTGACAATGATGTAAACCAATTATTCATCAAGGAACAATCCAAACTCAATGTATGTTTTTTATTATATATTTTTTTAATTCTCTAATTTTTTATCCCATAAATAATTTGATCCAATTCAACTAGAAAAATGATTCGTGGGATGATAATGATTTTTTTTCAGGTACGAGTTTATATTTCTAAGAACATTAATTTATGTTATTTGAATATTATTCTTCATTATTCATTCAAAAAATAATCTATTGAGTGAAAAATTAAAAATTTATTATAATTATTACTCATGTTTTGGTTTTATATGATTTCAACTCCCATTATTCATTTCTTCGTCATTTGTATACATTCTAGACAATGATTTGATAGTACATTGTGAATAATCACTTCCCAATCATTCTTTCCCAAATCAAATTATTACCACATGTTCAAGATCGGGTTCAATGTTATGATTTAAGTTTAATGATAATGTAGTTAGAAATAGTGATTAGAGGAGTTTGGTTCATAGATTTGAAATTTTTGACTAAGCAGAGTGGCGACAGTTGATTCCTTATAAGATTAGCTGGACATAATCCATCCACAATAGAATTTTATCCTTACTCAAGGACATATGTGTGTTTATAAATGTATATAGCATCAAAATAAGTGTAGTTGATAGTTTCGATGATACACATTGAATGGAAATGGGATTCTAGAAAATCCTAACATACAAAACATGCACATTAATGAACACGTTCCATGTAGTCATCTCTATGTGGTGGATTGGGTATACAAATCAATTTAAAAACAACATTCCATGTGATTTACTCACATGTGATGTGTCCAATATCCATTGGTCTTGACGTGTATTATGACTATGCATCTAGGTGGTTATCTAGTGAAACACGACGGTTTTATTATCTTACACTACATGAAGACTTTATGAAATGACGTAACATGTTTAGAGAGTACATGTCCAAGTATCCATCTAAACCTACAAGTTGTGTCTTAAGGGGAACATTATATGTTCTTCCGAAAGCACATGGTCATGATTATATGGAATAAATTTTGTTTTATCATGATCCATACATAATGCGTGATATAAGGTACACACAATATACTTCAGATATTACATGGACATGGCTAGTGTACATTGGAATGAACTGAGTACATGGGAATATGCTATTGTAAATGGACTTGATTAGATCACATACTAAGTTCCAGGATGCTATCTACATGTCATTTACCAATATTGGACATGTTTTATATTTATAAAATCATATTTTGTGAGACCATGTGAGACTAATAGTTTGAGGCTTAGTGAGACTTGTTGTATACCCATAGGTACATGCCATATAATTATTCAACATAAAGGAGGAGCCCTTTTTCATCTCATGTATGATTTTATATGAACAAGGGTGTTTTTACTCAAAATATATCAGTATGGGTGATTTCTATACTTATATCATTCTTGGATTAGTTCCCACTTTCTGTTGTTTCATGGTGAGTGTTATCAGTACAACACTATGATGATTGAATGTGGGAACCTCATAAAATCCTTAGACAATAAACCCTTGGAAAACTACTGTAGGAATCAATCCATGAGGCCTAAAGATTATATTCTCATTCCTATTATATTATACAATATGTAGGGATTTAGGGTTTAATGACCAATATAGGTGGTTGTGATCCACTATCGAGAACGTTATTATAGTTATTGTCCTTTTATAACCCATAGGCATTGAGTCTGATGTCCAATCTATGTATCATCATCTCTTTCCTTCTAGTGAGTTATAGATCAATAAAGTGTGTATCTCAGATGATTTCATTCTATTTTCATGGTGATTCATCATGGATATATATGACTAGTATTTCCCCCATATAAGTGGCACATGTATGGTAAGGCCCAATAGATATGGACCATTGGATGAGAACCATCAATGTTAACTATGATCATGGAGTGATTTGTCACTAATGAGTACTACCATGAAGTCTCATGTATAATCCTAGACTGAATGTATTTCATTTACCATACCTTGATACATAGTGTCAATCTGGAATGTATCTAGTTTATTTTAATTATAATGTCACATATTCTAATTGAAATAACTTTATTGTGGTGAATATACTACTCAATTTATTTAATGATTTGTGTGTAGTGATTTTCAGGTGTCCAACTGAGTATTTTTAAAATCACTTCTATGTGGGATCTACCAGCACATGTTATGTCCTATGATGATGATTGGCCTTAAATTGTAGTCCTTGGAGGACTAGAATTAGGTTGATATTGTTTATTCCAGATAGGCCTCTCATGGATCTAGGATTTGTGTTTGGGTATCTTCTCCTATATTTTCAGTAAGTTGGTTTATTTTCCAATTTTGGGGTCTTATATTTGTACATTTTCCTTCTTTGATCAACTTGTTGTATCATAATGTGTGATATTTTTTATGCATGCATTTAATGTTTGAGTTTTTTACTCTCTACATTATATTGGTGTATAGAGATGTGTGTGTGTGTATACATGTACATTAGTCTATGGCCTTAAATGTGTGTGATATGCCAATTCATTTCTATTTACCAGACTCTGGACTATTTACGGATGACATGGTGTGTCATTCTAAAGTTACCACTAGCTATGTGGGCCTTGGTCTGTCGGGTCATGTCAATATGATATTAAAAGAGTTCATCATAGAAACACAATTTAGATAATTTCTTATTCCATAGCATGGTTTGAGTACTAGGGAAACCATGCTAAAGTATCACTTGTTTAGTTTTTTTGGTTAGGGAACCCAATGTTAGTGTTGTAGTGGACATATTTGTTCCCTAATAATATGATAACCTACTTGTTGAATCATCACATATGTTCACTAGTTTTTAGGAAAACATTGGTACACGGACCATATGAGAATGGGTTGTGGATATATGTCCTTCTTTAGTCATCTCCCTATACACTCACTTTATACCATTGTATGTCTCTATTATTATTGAATGCCTCAATAAAGATAACTGGAAAGGATTATATAGAGAGATAATGGTTATGATCTAGTTGGTGATGTGACTTTAGTTTGTGGACTTGTGTAGGATGTGATTACTATGGGTTTTTTGAGAGATATGTCTCCAACCTTTCAACATCACACTGACCCAACTCTAGTGGTTAAGGTGGATTCTCTATGTTAGGTCATGAAATAGTTGGTTCTCATGGTACTAGTAGATGACACGCCTATTATATATATCCTTCATGATTTATAGAGATAGAGATATATCGGGTTTTTTGGTGAACCATACCCTCCTCTCTAGTGGTAGAGGACTAGCATATGTCAATGGTGTGAGTGTCATGTTTGGTTAGGATCCATCTTGATAGTGGTTTTAGCTACAAGAAATCTACAGGGTTTTGTAGGGAATATTTGGAGAAATATGTTTGTGATGTTTGATATAGTTTCAGTCAAATGTGGAAGAGGGACACTTCCCCTGCAAATAGATATTCTATTGAAATGATTTTATATTTTATTTTGGAGTCAATGCCCCAAATGGTGGATAGGGTTGTTGTGTGTCATATGAGTTTATTTGAATTGTATGTTTTAGGTTGTTTCATGTGATTTGGTTTTAGATTGAGCCCGAGTTATTATGAACAAGTTGGATATATAATTGTTAAGTTTATGTGGTAGGATCTTATGGCCCAAATTTTTCGAGTGTGGTTTAAGGTATGACATGTTTCTTCTCTACTTAAGTTGAAATATTAACATGAGGTAACAATCCAAATTTCCCATAATTTAGAACTTAATTTTTATCATGTTATATCAATAGAGACTTATTACATGATAGTTGTGTTTCGATTATCCAACAGATAAGGTTCATATGATCACTCACTCAAACTAATAGTGTGACTTGACTCTGGGAGAATAAATATCTGTTTCTGAAAAAATTCCATAGTGGTAGTGAAACCCTGCAATGGTTCTCTATGTATGGACTTGTTTCCAACCATCCATGCTCAGTTGATAGTTACTAGTTGTGGTTTCAATGTACCCAGGTTAGTTTGATGGAATATACCTTATTTGGTGACAAATAATCCCAGGAATAGTAAGATTATTTAATATGTGGGAGGATACAAATTATTTCTTATGAGTCAGCTGTTATGATCCTTAGGGAAGAAGAGGCTGTGAACAAGCATTTTTTCAAGGGTCTTGGAGGTGTGTTAGGGTCCTTCCTAAGGAATTTACAAGATTAACTCCCCATATGATGTTTTTTTCTGTATAGAACCATATCTAGGATAGTCAAATATATGTACTATCATATCTGATGAATCTTTGTTGCTACGAGTGGTGAAGGTGAAACTAGAGAATATATACAGTAGGGGGTTTATTATTCTAAGTGTTTTTCCATTGTTAACCCAGTGTTATTCAAAGATATGGAAAATGTGAACTTGATCATAGAAATAGATTAACATATCCTAAAAAAATTGTGGTCAATAGTGATTATCCACCCCTAAAAATTGATTACATCTTCAAACAGTGTTTAGGGGTGATGTTGTTCATAGATTTTGACCCTAGGATAAGTTATCACCACCTCTAATTATAAGGGGATGATATAGAGAGTGAGGATTCGTAATAATTGTATAGTAACTCATTATTCATGTTGATACCCTTTGGAATTTTGAATTCACAAAGGGGTTTTTTATATTTATAGATCAAATATTTTATACCATATTTGATCTGTTTATGAAATTATTTCTTAATGACATCTATGTGTACTCGATTTCAGCAGAGGAGAAAAATAGTTCATAATTTCTAAGGATGTGATCAGAGATTACCATCTCTCTTGGAATATATCGAGCATTGGTTCTAGAATTCGAATATATACTTCACAAGATATGTCTTCTCAAACATGGGATTAATATTCAAACTAGTAAATATTGAGATAGCTCAACCATGGGAGCCACCCGGGGTCATGGTAGTGATGGAAAATTCTCATAGTAAGGGGTTCTATTCATTTTTCTGATAAAGGTATATAGGAATTTTATTTCATTATAGTTAACCCCTATGGATGAGGATGATGCAACAAACCTCTAGTCTATGGATTCATCCTAAATTCTTGTTCAATGCAACATGGATGCACATCTTTGGTGTAAAGAACCGACCACATTTTCCCATAGCCAGTGCCTTATTACATTATTTTGGCATCATTGCTATAAATTTTTATCCTGAATGAATGACTAGTTTAGTAGATTTGGAAAGATAAAAACATACATAAGATCAAAAATACAACATTAAATTAATTCAAACAGAAAATTTTAATTGGAAACATCCACAACTATTAGTTTATCCTTACAGGTCATTCATAATAGACTTCATCAAGTATTAAGAATATGATACATAAGAAAGGGTTGAGCTCAAATTCTTAGTAAGAGTAATCAATACAGATAAAGATAAAATTTCATAACTTTTATTCATGGTAAATAATTGAAAACAAATTCCTTTAAAAAAATAATAAACTTGAACACATTGTTGTAGGAAAATGAGCTGAGTGAATATTGTCATAATACAACATAATCATGTGAATTATACTTGTTGAATAAAGACATGAACTTTCAATTTTTAGCTTTATAATAAAAAAATTCATATGATGGAAATTATAAAATATATTTCCATGGAATCATCCAAGACATCAAAAAAAGATTATGTCCTCGGCCAAAGCCATATCTATAAATGGAAAGACCGCATCCAAGTCCTTATCTATTTGTCTCGAGAAACCTACTGATGAATCACTGGGCTATAGCAGGCCCCAAAAATATCATTATATGACTAATGAATTCTTATTATGAACATGTATAAACATAAATATCATATATATTCATATTGAGACTAACACATGAAATGTAAACAACTTTCCCCGAACATAAAGCATAAATAGTAACCATTTGGAGTAAACATGTGAATGGTTTTAAGATAGCACATTCACAATCAAAATAATAATAAACCATTCAATTAAATATGGTATATTATATCATAAAACGTTAATAAAAATAATACATAAGAATAAAAAGGTGTTTTGAAACATATGAAGATACTCTTGTAAAATCCTTGAGTAATTCTTGAGATAAATAATATTTTACATCAAAAACAAGAGTTCTTCATGAAAAGTATTTTTATAAAACTATGAATGAAGAAATATAGTATTTTCATAATAAAATTATTCTTCTTGGTACATATATATTGAAAATTATCAATGAATATATTAGGCATAAATAGGAATAAACAAGAATTTAATTGAGGTAAGTAGACAATGAAAGTAACCCAAACAAAAATTGAGGATTGGGAGGAAACCCGTTACCTTAAGTCTGATGGTGTTCCTCACATGATCTTAATGACCTCAATAATCGAATTTAGGTTCATAAATTATTGAGTAAATAACCTCATGTAAATTTATATTTTTATTATAAACATATTTGGTTCATTCATGTCCTTTTGACGAGTTAAGAAATTCAATTTCAAGGTTTGGGAGCAATTTCTTCCTTGGTTTTCATGATCAGTTTACTTATATTGATATAAGGATAAACATATAGAATGAGAATGGATTTCCAAAAAAGAAGTTTTATTTTATTATTGAACAACTAGAAAATTACATGGTAATAAAATTTGATTGGTTATTGGATGTAAAGTTGAATCGTTATATAAAACATTAATGACAATTGTTTGGGTCAATTTGCAGTTATTGATCATAATGAACTCATTTTGATTTATAAAATTATATCATGTGTAAAAATGGTTTCCAGAACCATGAATAATTTTAAATAGATATATTATAGTCTAGATAAACTGTAAAAATGATTTCATGACCAGAATTGAAGATGGTAATAGAAATTTAAAACCTGCCGTCCTTCAATGTGATAAATTAACACATCTCAGATGGTGTTATCGTTTCAAATATAAAATAATGGGAAAATATATATTATTAAGAATTATTACTTTATCATAAAAAAATTCTAGTACATGTAAGGTACTTGATTCCTCACAACATTAGGATGAATGGATGTGAGGAAAAAGAAAAGAGTGGAACTTGAAATAAAAGAAATGAAATGAGGAATTTACCTCTTGAATTAATGTTCCTTGAGAGCCTAATTAGGGGAGAGTATTTAGTACTTTAGTGAGACCAAGGTATATTGGATGTGTGTAAAGATCTTGGGAGGATATTTTGGAAGTTTTTTTTTATGGCACAAGGCTTTAGTGGAGTGAAGAGAAGAGGGAGTGAGGGGTTTTTTATAGTTGAGTAGAGGAGGGTTTTCCCATTATTATACTCATTAGTTTATTGTTTTGACAAATGAAACCAATAGTATTTATTTTTTTGTCCAATAATAGTAATATTTACATGTGAATTTCATCCAATTTTTATTTACATCAGCCATGACTCAAGCATGATACATAAATTCAATTATACAACAAATTTTGTAAATTATGGAATTTTACTATTCACAAAAATTCAAGTATTTTAAAAAAATCCCCAAAATCCACCTTAACCAATTTTTTACATGTAGAATTAAAAAAGGAACTACATTTTTTGAAAATAATCTTATAAATATTATTAATTTAATTTTTTAATAAAATCATAATATATTCGAAAAATAAAAATTTTAATACAATAATTCATTTTATATCATCTTGAAAAATTAATCAGATCTCATTATATTATAACCATATGGAAATATAATAACAATATGATTTAGTATTCATATGGGCCATATTAATAATCAAAATACTATTCATAAGGGTATGTTACTATTTATCAAAAATTATGGTTGTCTTATCAGACTCTAAATATCTTAGTCAACGCAACCGTGTATATCAGTTTTTTGAAATTCAAATCGAAGAGGTGGAAAAATTATGTTTACTATCTAAGTTATAAATATTTCGTATTTTTTATAGTCTTAGTATTTCAGGAATTCTATATTAAATTTATTTTCAAAATCATAGGGTATTACATTATCCCTTCCTTATAAAAATTTTGTCTTCGGAATTATGAGAATGTTACCTCAACAAAAGATTTGGGTAGTTTTTTTATCATAATCTCCTTAGGATCCCATGTTTCCACATCAAATTCATGATTTTTCAAAAGTATATTTACATATCAAGTTGTCTTATTTTTTTAACACTTGTTCTTTAGTGTCCAAAATCCAGACAGGCTCTTCACAAAAAGATAGCTCAGGTTCCAATTCTATACCTTTAGAAGTGTGCACATGTGTTGTGTCTGGCATGTACTTTCTCAGGAATGAGACATGGAACACATTGTCTACTTTTGATATAAAATTTTGATTAGCCAAAAAATATGCAATAGCTCCAATTTTCTCCAGAATATCAGAAGGTCATATGTATATAGGGCTCGGTTTTTCTTTCTTCCACAGACTTATAGCACCCTTCTACGGAGATAAATTTAAGAAAAAATTATCTCCCATTTGGAATTTCAAATCCTTCCTTTGATTATCAGCATAAATTGTGTTTCGTATTTAAGCTACTTTGATAGGGCCTTAAATAGTCTTTACCATTACAATTGTTTCCTCCAAAAGCTTTTGGCCCACAATCCTTCTTTCTCCAACTTCATCCAAACTGGTTAGTGTACGACATCTCTTTCCGTACAATGATTCATATTGTTCCATTTTAATTTCTGAATGGAAACTATTACTATATAAAAACTATAATAAAGGAAAATATTATCCCCACATCCCTTGAATGTCAAGTGAACGTGAGGTTAACATGTCCACTATGGTTTGGATCATCATTTCGGATTGCCCTTCAATTTGTGATTGATAAGTAGTACTCAATCGAAGCTCAGTATTCCAACATTTCTAAAAAAATTAAGAATTTGGATATAAAACATGGATCACGGTCAAAAAAAATTGAGATAGGTCATCCATGAAGTCTCACAACTTCATTGATATAGAGTCGTGCTAGGCGCTCTAGTGGAAAATCCGCCCTTACAGGGAAGAAATTTGCAGATTTCGTATATTGATCAATAATTAAACATATCTCATAATTCTTCCTTGAATTATTTGGTAATATATTGATTCAATACATTGTGATGTCATCCTATTTCCATGTAAGAATAAGTATAGGTTTCATAAATCCTCTAGGATGTTGGCATTTGGCCTTTACTTGTTGGCAGACCAGACATCTTAAAACAAAATAAATAATTTCCCACATCATGTTGTCCCACCAGAAATGTTCCCTCAAATATCAATAAATTTTAGTGGTCCCATGATATATAAATAAATTCAAACTATGGGCATCATCCAATTACTCTTTTTTTCATCTCATGTATAGAGGGAACACAAAGCGTCTTCCCAAATTTCAAAATTCCATCTTCACACATGAAGACAGTCAACTTCCCTTCATTCATAGCATTATTTTATTTCAAATTTTCATCATCATACTTTAAAGATTTTATTATTTCCAATAAATATGTTAGGGAACCCATTTCAAAAAGTAGTGATGTTTCTCCATCATTGATAATTCTCATATCCATTCTCATCAGATCCGTACACAATAGATCCTTTCCAATCCTTATATTATTAAGAACTCCATGATCCTTCCTACCCAATGCATCAACTATATTATTTACCCTTTCTAGGTGGTATTGCTTTGAACAATCATATTTTTTTTGCAGTTTCAGTGATCTCCATTTCCTCAAGTTGTGTTCTTTCTGTGATAAGATATAATTCAGACTTTTTGGATCGGTGTATATCTCACATTTTCGCCATAGTGATAATGCCTCTATATCTTCATAGCAAAGATTATGGCTACTAACTCAAGATCATGAGTAGGATATCTTTGATCATGAATTTTTAATTACCTTGATACATATTCAATAACTCTATCATTCTTTATAATGACAGAACCAAGTCCTTTCATTGATTTATCAGTATATATCACAAACCCATCATTCCTCGATTATAGAGTTAGGATTGGAGAATTAACTAATATCCTATTTAATTCTTAGAAACAATCCTCGAAATATTTTATAGATACAACCCTACACCCTTTACATGTAATCTTGGTCATCGGTTTTGCTAAACAGATGATGTTATGAATGAAATACTGATAATAACCTGCTGATCCAATAAAAATGTGTACATCAGTTATGTTCATTGTAGTAGGGAATTCTTGCACTGCCTTTTTCTTTACAATATTAATAGATGGTCCATCCATAGAGAAATATGGCCAAAAAAGGATACTAATTGAAACCAAAATTCACACTATCTAAGCATCCCATATAATTCATTTCATCTAAGAGACTTTAGAATAGAGTGCATGTAATTTTCATTGTCATCATAGATTTTGGTGTATACCAATATATCATCAATAAATACCAACAAAATGTCCCTAAAATATTTCATAATATATCTATTCATTAGATCAATGAAAACATAGGGTTCTATAGTCAGTCCTAAAGTCAATAGTGTAAACTCATAATGCCCACACCTATTTTGAAATGTTGTCTTTTAAATATCATCCTTCATCCCACACAATAGATGATATACAGATCGAAGACCAATCTTCGAAAAATATCAGTCTCTATGAAGTTGATCAAATAAACCATTAATAAAGGGTAGGGGAGACTTATTCTTTATCGATATAGCATTGATCTCCCTGTAGTCAATGCTCAACCTCATAGATCCATCTTTCATAATAATGAAAAGAATAGGGGCACCACATAGAGAAACACAATGGATAATAAATCCATTAGCACTCAATTATTCAATTTTTTCTTCAGTTCCACTAATTAAATAGTGGTCATTATATAAGGGGTCTTTGATATAGACCATGAATTATGAATAAAGTCAATGGAAAACTCAATTTCCCATTTTAGAGGATGTCCATGTAAATCCTCTGGAAACACGTCAACATACTCTTTCAAAACACATACACCCTCTATTGAAAAACAATTTTCCTCAATTGTAGTTATTGCATTCCCTCACTCTACAATAATAGAATTTAGTAGAGTTGTGGGGTAGATCTAGATGAGAATCATATGGTGATGTTTCTGCCCTGAAGATAATGGATTCCACATCATCCTAAAAAAATTGTAACCACATTATTATTGAAATAAATTTTAGAATCATGGTTTGAAAGCCAAACCATATTGCGGATTATTTAAATTTCAATCATGGGTATGAAAAAAAATTTGTAGATAAACCACTTTCATATTCCATAATGGGGACACCCTGACACAACTTTGTTACAATGATACTTTCCTTATGTTTTTTAACTAAAAAATCCCTTACTAAATCAAATTGTAAATATATGATTTTCATGGAAAACGAGGAAGATATGAATTAATGAAATGATCCAAAATCAAATGAAATATTTGTTATATTTGAGGAAATTATTAATGTAATGGCCACAATGTCATTATGAACATCATTATCAGCATAAGTGATCACAAAATCTTATCCCTACACCCTTGGCATTTTTTGAGCCACATTTACTTAATGCATTGGAAAATAATTAGAATAGTGCCCCATATCCCTACAAATATATCTTTGAACATTAATAGAATCATTTTCCCCTTGAAAAAATTGGCATTATGGCCTTTATTTCAACACTTCTAGCACACCCCTTTTCATTTCAAGCAGGCACTAGGGTGTTTCCATTCACAGTTATCAAAGGTTGTAAAGTCAACCCTTCCCTTTTTTCACATTTAATTATTTACTTTTCCATAGTTTACAGAAGCCCTTTTCTTCTCTTGCATTCCTTTATGGACATAAGACTTAGATAATTCTTTATTTATCTTCATATCACATGAGACAATATCATCGTTTGATGATAAATATTGGCAAAATAGTTCCCACCATAGGAATGGTTTTAGGCTGTGAATAAATCAAACAGTAAATCTTCTTTGATTAATTATATTGTCCACAACATTCCTTTCTTTCCTTGTGAGTATATCTTCATACTTTGAAACATTTTCATCTTCATTTTTTCTCTAATTCAAAAACAACTATTATATATCTTCTTGTTGTTTAGGAGGAAAGTATTTCTCCAAGAAATGTTCGTTAAATTAACTCTATTCCATGTTTTGTATCTCTTCCTCTTCAATTGTGTTTTGAATCAGTGACCACCATTGATCAACATCTCCTAAGAGATGGTAAACTACCGTGATAGCATTATCCCTTTTGTTAATTCCCATGGAATGAATTATCTTTTCTATGGAACATTTCCATTATTCTACTAAAAATGGCTTTGTAGTACCATTAAATAATGGGGGCTATTTTCCCAAAAGAAAATATAACATAGCTCCTCCACATTATGGATCTGGATTCCCCATTTGGGTAAGGTTATTATTCATAACCTGATTAATTTTCCCAAGTATTGATATAAGTTTATCTGCATTTTCATAGCTCTAGATCCAACATCATTATCTTGCACAGGAGGGAAATCTGTATATGGGAAACATGCGTTCATGTGGTTTCTATTCATTACACTAGGAACAATTTTTAAATAATGGCCTACACTATATTATTTTATGAATCTAATGTATAATATAAACTTATAAAAATACTTAGCATAAATTGAAATCATATGCATGGCTAATCCCATAATCACAAATATGGTATCATTGTGAAAAAAGTTACATTTAAATCCTTCATAGTGGCTTGTAACGAATATGTGAATTATCCTTATAAAGTACCCTATGAGTGTAATACCAGGTGTGTAGTAAGACATGTATTCACATACAAGTATACCCTAGGGAAAGCCCAAAATTCCATGTCTGAGTTTTCACTTCAAGGTACATCTGTTCCAGAACTATGTCCACATGTAGTATGCAAGAAAGAATGTATTTTCTAGATTGTTCCACATAATATATTTCTTACCAAAGTACAAGGATGTTATTGTATGATTATCCACATAGACTATCTTAGATATTTGTTCCCTAATCAACAATTTCTAAATATAGTTTCCATGTTTTCTAATAAACATCCATTGATACCAACTATAAATATTGGACCCCAGTTTCCCAGATCTAGTGCCTTATTAAATTACATTGGTATGATTACAAAAAAGTCATATCTCAAGGAAATGAAAAATTTAATAGATTTTGAAATCCAGAAACATATATAAGATCCAAATTATAACTTGAAATGAAATAAAACATAATATTTTTATTGGGAACATCCACGGCTATAATTTTATCCCTACATGTCATTCATAATATACATTGTCATGTCCTGAGATGAATAATCATTAGAAAGTAGTGAGCTAAAATTCTTAGTAAGAGTAAACAATATAGAGAACGATAAAATAACATAAACATTAGGCATGGTGAATAATTGAAAACACACACCTTTAAAATATAATAAACTTGACACATTATGGAAATAATATAAGCTGAGTAAATATTGGCATAATAAAACATAATCATGGGAATTATACTATTCGAATAACCACATGAAATTTAAATTTCTAGTCTCATAATGAGGTTATTTAATATGCTGGATATTCATAAATATACCTTCTAGGACTTCTCCAAGACATCTATAAATTATTAAGGCCCCACCCAAAACCATGTCTAAAAATGGTCAAGGCCTCGGCCAAGTCCGTATCTATTTGTCTCATGGTACATATCGATTAATCAAGGGGATATAGCGGGCCCCACCCATCAAATAATAATTCCAATTTATTCCACATATGAATAGGGATAAACATAAACAACATATAAATTCTTATTGAAACTAGCATATGAAATGTAAAAAACTTTCCCAGAACATTAAGCGTAAACACTAACCATTCAGAATGAATCGGTGAATTTTTTAAGAAATAAAATAAAAATTTAAACTAATGATAAAACATTAAATTAAATATGGTAAATGATATCATAAAACATTAATCATAATAACACATAAGAATCAACACTAGTGTGGAAAGAGATGAAGATACTCTTATAAAATCTTTGAGTAATTCATGAGATAAATACTCATTTATTTTGAAAAGAAGTGTTCTTTTGGAAAGGTATTTGTATAAAACCCAATGTTATGATATATATTATTTTCATAATAAAATTATTTATTTTATAATGATAATGGTGGAAAAAAATATTTTACAGTTCCCTTGGAAATATGTAAGAATTTATGAAATTCTGTTGAATCTGGATTGTATTTCAGGAATAATTTTTTTGAATATCATTTTAATATATATGACTCACCATAAATTAAAGTAGGATTATGGTTAGTACTTATATATTTAAAATTATCACATAATATATGAATTTTATATATTAATAAATAAGAATTTAATTGAGGTACGTAGGCAGTTAATGTAAGCAGAATGACAAATGGAGGTTCGGGTGAAAAAACCCATGCCTTATGTCTGAAGGTGTTCCCCACATGATATTAATAACACGAATAATCAAATTTAAGATAATAAATTAATAATTATAGAACATAATATTCATGTAATTGATTTATGATAACCATGTTAGGTTTATTCATGTCCTATTTATTGGTCATGAGATACAATTTTATTTTTTGGGAGTGTTTTCTTCTATGGTTTTCGTGATCGGTTTACTTATATTAATGTAATGATAAACATGTAGAATGATAATGGTTTTCCAGAATATAAGTTTTATGTTATTATTTAATAGCCATAATATTACATGGATATAAAAATTATTGGTTATGTTTAGTGAAGATGAATCATTATATAAAACATTAATGACAATTGTTTGGGTCAATTGGCGGGTTTTTATCATAATAAACAGATTTTGATTTATAAATTTATATCATGTGTAAAAAAGGATTATAGATCCTTAAATAATATTTAATACTTATATTATAGTCTATATAAATAATCAAAATTAATTAATTCCAGAATTAAATATGGTAATATAAATTGAAAACCTATTGTCCTTGAATGTGATAAATTAACACATATAAGATGTTGTTTTCATTTCTAATATAAAATAAGGGGGAAAAAGATGATTAAGAATTATTAATTTATAATAAAAATATTATAGTAAATTTATGGGATTGGGGTAGTCAAAAATTTGGATAAATTAAGGTGATGGAAGAAAAATAAAATAATTGATCTTGAAATAAAAGAAATCAAAAGTAGAATTAACCTCTTGATGTAATCTTACTGGAGAGCCTCCTTAGGGGAGAGGTTTTGGTATTTTATAATTCCAAAGGCTTTGGTACGTGGTTTATGATCTAGGTATGACATTTTGGCATAATTTAGGAAAATCACAATGCATTTTAGTAGTCAGTAGAAGAGGGAGTGGGGGGTTGGGGGGGTATAGTGGAGGAGATGAGTGTTCTCCCAATGTTTTACTCACTATTTTATTACTTTTCAAAAGAAAACAAGTAGTACTTATTCTTGTTACTATGAATAGAAATATGTGAATGTGAGGTAAAATCAATGGTCATTTACATTAACCATGACTCAAGCATGAAGCATAAATTCACTTATTTATCTTATTTTGAAAACTATCGAATTTTACTATTCACAAAAATTCATGTACTTCAGAAAAATCACAAAAATTCCCCCTAACCATTTTTTCAACATGTAGAATTAAAAAATGAACTTAATTTTTTGAAAATAATTTAATAAATATTATTAATTTAATTTTAAAATAAAATTATAATTTATTCGGAAAATAAAAATTTTAAAACTATAATTCATTTTATATCCTTGTGAAAATTTAATCATATCTCATTATATTTTAACCTCAATAAAATAAAATATTAATATGATTTACTATTAATAAGGTTCTTTTTAATATTATTATTACTATTCATAAGGGTATTTTATTACTAAAAAATGTATGTTTTTTTATCGGACTCTAAATATCTTACTGAATACAACCGTGTATGCCAGTTTTTGGAAATTCAAATCACAGAGGTGGGAAAATTATGTTTACTAGCTAGGTTATAATGTGGTGATTTTTTGTAGAGACTGATTTTTTGATTCATTCAATATTAAATTTATTTTCAAAACACTGGATTGTTACATTTGGGATATTGATTTTGAGATATTTCATGACCATATATCCATTGTATATGATCCTGATGGATTTTATGAAGTTTGGGAGAATTTCATCCTTGTTCTAGGATAAATGATGATATCATTCATGATATAAGTGGATGTTTTGAGGTGGTTTTTTTCTTTCCCATATAATTATATCAAATAATGGTGTTGATGTAACATGATCATTTGGAATCAAGTTGGGTTTCCAAGGATATTGTATCGTATTGTTGAGTTTAACTCTTGACATGTCACCTAAAAATAGTTGTAGGATGAGGTACATGGACTGAACTAGAAATTAGATGGTATCATTTGGGTTTTAAATTTTTGAATTCAATAATTAGTGAGAGGTCACAACATTATCCTTGTGATCATAGGATAACTCTCCACATTTGCCCACTTCATAACCATATAAGAGAAGATCTTAGCGGGGAGATTAGGGAAATGAGTATGTAGGAGGGATACCAACAACACATGATAACCTCGATGATCTTTTAAGAACATAATTCTAAGTTCAAATCACGGTAATAAAGTGGATATAGGAGGTATTCCAACTTTAATGATTCCCTTGATGATATTTTTAGTATGTGATGCTCAGTTCAAATCATGATTATAAAGAGGAGGTAGGAGGACGTCTGGACGTAGTTCTGGTTGAGCATAACCTTTTTACACACAAATAATTGGATATGTAAATAGAAACAATCTGTTTCTAGAGAACATGCTTCATCTTTTAATGATTTTTCTTAAACTATAGGTAAATTTATCTTTTATTATTTGTGGTTTTATCATATAAAAATATTTACCACTCCACCATTAGTGTATTACCTCCTGAATCCATGTACAGGAGACCCAATGGGTCCCCACAATACTATTCAGAGATAGAGGAATAATTTTTATTGGGCATTGCTGGTAAACAAGATGGTGGAAAATGGTACGGTTCTCCCCAAGGTGGATGGGGAATACCCAGAGTCATCATAAAACCTATATAGACTGATGATAATGGACTTTGTAGTTTGATGTGAATATCATGTGATCTGAGAGATCTCACCACAATAAGAATTTTGGATATTCAACTATGGTGGAAGGCTATCATCAATTATCATAGACCCCATTATAGTCATTATGTATGGCTAGTGGGGTTGAATAACTCTTAACCCTACAAATGATGTTAGATAAGTCACATGATGTATTTCATGTGTTCTAACTGAGGGGATATGTGAAAAACCCATTAAAAATTTTCGACCAGCATGAGTTGGAGCTTGATGTTTGAGTTAATTGTTTATAGAATTCATATTCTTTATATAACTGATGGGTTAACAACCTAAATGAAAACTTTTTTTCCATGGGTTCATGGTTTTTGGTAGATCGGGAACTAATAAGAGAACTCGTCGGATAGGTAGATCTAGATGAAATATCATTATATTTACCTATCCAAAAAGGATTTATCTTTACAGTATGGGAATAATTGAGGGGGGGATAATTTAATGGCTCAATATATTTTTGTACATCAACTGTTTAGTTTAAAAGTGGTCATGTGGATATTGATAAATAAAAAATAAATAAATATATTTATTATATATTTAATTTACATGACCAGGATTCATTATTTTAATAACCAGTTATGTGGAAATCCTACAGTTAGCAACAAGACCCTATGTATTTGGAGAGATCATGGAGGATATCTTTGGCAGATGTCAACCGGATCATGGATCAATGTTTGATATCATAGAGTTTATAATCAGCTATAGAGTTCTGGGATCTCGCCAATAGTAATGAAATTGAACAATTACTTTCAAGTGATACATAAAATCAATTTGTTTTTTTATATTTTTTCTAAAATTGTTTTCTGTTTATCCCATAGTGAACACGAATCAATTTCACTAACAGATTGATTCACGGGTAGATCATGCTTTTTATGGTGAATGTTTATATTTTTATAAATAGTAATTGATGTTCATTTATTATTCTTCTTTATTAAAAACACTGATGGAAATTTATCGAGGCCAACTCACACAATAGAGAATATTCATTCTTCACATTAATGATTTTTGTCTTTCCCACACACCCCTGTTCTATGAACGTTCAACATTGTTATTCATCTTGGTAGGGTATTTAACAAACCTCATGAATGATCATTATGCAAAGACAATTTCGAATAATGTATCATTACCACATGTTTGGGATCATGATAGATGGTATGATAGAGGCTTGGTTATGACGAAAAGTAATTCAATAATGGATCAGAAGAGTTTGGTTGGGGAGTTTGTCCTTCTTTGGGATTTAGAGTGATGATAGATGATTTCCAAGTACATCACCAAGCTATAATCAATACACAGACAATGGTGAGGTTCAGTCAAAACCAAATCCATGTTTATTTTTCTATTCGTTGAAAAAATGGTGATGGAAATAGCATGTATGAGACACATTAAACTAGATTGGGATTCTTTAAAATCTTGACATACAAAACATGTAATTCAATGAACACATTCCATGTAGACCTCTCGGTGTAGTGGAAGTGGTTTTCACATCAAGTTAAATATCACATGCTATTTTCCCTTAGCTAGTTGGCTGAACTAATATAGGGATTAGAGGCCAATGAGTCAATATAGTCGAAGATGTTGTGTATTTAACATAAAAAATGTGTAGCCCTTAGGGAATGGTTTATCAGGGATATGGTGTAGATTCCCAATTCAACAATGTGGCCTCACACACTATGATTTATGGGGAACATTCTTCATACATTGGAATGTACATGGGATTTGGAAAATGAAACATGTTGATTGTCATCCCATCCCATACCTGAAATGTGATGTTGAATACACCACTAATAAAAATTTGGCCTATAGCGACCTCCATTGGTGGTCGCTTTAGCCTCGTTGCAATAGGCCAACAGCGACCGCCAATGGCGGTCGCTCTAGGTGGCCGAAATTCCAGCCTACAGTGACCGTCTGGCAGTCACGGTGCTACTGATGGGTCAAAATTAGTGACCTCCATTGGTGGTCGCTAATGTGTGTTCCAGGAAGCCTAGAGTGACTGCCAGGCAGCCGCTGTGCTATGGATGGTTCAACATTAGCGGCCGCCATTGGCGGTCACTAATGTGTGTACTAGGCAGCCTATAGCGGCCGCCTATAGTGGTCGCTAGTCTGGGGAATTTTTTTTTTTTTTTAAAAATCACTGTGAAAAATCAGAGATAAAACAACGTAAAAATAATAAAAAATGAAAAACAATTTCAAACAGCATAAACATCAAGATCATCATAAACAATAAATGATAAACGTGCTTCAACGATCTGAACAGGTCCATCCATTTCAATCTTCTGCTTCAATAATCCTACAATAAGACCAAAAAAACAACTAAACAAAACAAAAATAAATTAGACATATTTATTCAGTTATTATATACATATAATAAAATTAAATCTTACATCAAATCATGGTGCTATAATAATTTAAAACCCCCACTTTAATAAATGCTATCATGTCAAGATTTTTCTTTCTTATTTCGTTTAGTTTGTGAAATTGTTTTGTTGTCTAAAAGGGAATGTTCTCCACACGCACCGCTCGTCTGATAGGCATTCTGTCTCCTCCTTCACGTCACGAATAATATTCCTATTGTTTTCGTGTACTTTCAGGTCATTCGGAGCACGTTTTCTCCAAATTTGACCGTCTCACGCCGTTTTGGTGTTTTATGACTCCGGAAACGCGTTTCCGGTCACTGTAGTCAAACGACACATCTGATTGACATTCCATCTACCCGAAAATTTCAAAATTCACACCACAGCTATTGTCATATGATTTCATGGCATTCCAAGGTCGTACGGGTGGTTCTGACCCCCCAACGCGCCCTTTTAGCGCGCGCCAAACTACTGAAAATGACACAATCAGTTGTACCGCATGCACATCATGTTCAATGGGCGTTCGGTCTCCTCCTACACATCATGAATAATATTCCTATTGTTTTCGTGTGGTTTTAGGTCATTCAGAGCATGTTTGCTCCGAATTCGACCGTCTCACACCGTTTTGGTGTTTTATGACTCTGGAAACGTGTTTTTGGTCCCCGTGGTCAAACAACACCTCCGATTGACGTACCGTATGCCCGACCATTTTAAAATTCACACAACGTCTATTGTCGTATGATTTCATGGAATTTTGAGGTCATTCGGGTGGTTTTGACCCCCCAATGCGGCCTTTTAGCGCGCGCTGAACTGCTGAAAATGATACAATCGGTCGTACTGTGCGCATCGCACGTCCAATGGGCGTATTGTCTTCTCCTACACATCACAAATAATATTTCTATTTTTTGTGTAGTTTCAAGTCATTCGGAGCACGTTTTCTCCAAATTCGACAGTCTCACGCCGTTTTGGTGATTTATGACTCTGGAAACAGGTTTCCAGTCACCGTGGTCAAACGACACCTCTGATTGACGTGCCGTCTGCCCGACCATTTTACAATTCACACCACAGCTATTTTTGTATGATTTTATGGAATTTTGAGGTCATACGTGTGGTTTTGACCCCCCAACGCGTCCTTTTAGCGCGCGTCGAACTGCTAAAAACGACATAATCGGTCGTACCGCGCGCACCGCACGTCTGATCGGTGTTTTTTCTCCTCCTACACATTATGAATAATATTCCTATTGTTTTCGTGTGGTTTTAGGTCATTTGGAGCATGTTTTCTACGAATTCAATCGTCTCACGCCGTTTTGGTGTTTTTTGACTCCGGAAACGCGTTTCTGGTCACCGCGGTCAAACGACACCTCCAATTGACGTACCGTCTACCCGACCATTTCACAATTCTCACCACAGCTATTGTCGTATGATTTCACAGCATTCTGAGGTCATACGGGTGGTTTTGACCCCCCAACGCGCCTTTTAGCGCGCGCCGAACTGCTGAAAACGACACAATCGGTCATACCGCACGCACCGCACATCTGATGGGCGTGTTGTCTCCTCCTACACATCACAAATAATATTTCTATTGTTTTCGTGTGGTTTCAGGTCATTTGAAGCATGTTTTCTCTGAATTCGACCATCTCATGCCGTTTTGGTGTTTTATGACTCTGTAAATGCGTTACTAGTCGCCGCGGTGAAACGACACCTCTGATTGACATGTCGTCTACCCGACCATTTTACAATTCACACCACGACTGTTTTCGCATGATTTTATGGCATTCCAAGGTCGTTCGGGTGGTTTTGACCCCCCAACGTGCCCTTTTAGCCCGCGCCGAACTGCTGAAAATGACACAATTGATCGTACCGCATGCACCGCATGTCCGATGGGAATTTCGTCTCCTCCTATATGTCACGAATAATATTCCTATTGTTTTCGTGTGGTTTCAGGTCATTCGGAGCACGTTTTCTCTGAATTCGACCGTCTCACGCCGTTTTGGTGTTTTATGACTCCGGAAACGTGTTTCCGGTCACCGCGGTCAAACGACACCTCCTATTGATGTTTCGTCTACCCAAACATTTCACAATTCACACCACGGCTGTTTTTGTATGATTTCATGGCATTATGAGGTCGTTCGGGTGGTTTTGACCCCCCCAACGAGCCCTTTTAGCGCGCGCCGAACTGCTCAAAACGACACAATCGGTCGTACCGCATGCACTGCACGTCTGATGGGTGTGTCGTCTCCTCCTACAAGTCACAAATAATATTCCTATTTTTTCATACGGTTTCAGGTCATTCGGTGCACGTTTTCTCCGAATTCAACCGTCTCACGCCGTTTTGGTGTTTTATGACTCTAGAAACGCGTTTCCAATCGCCGCGGTCAAAAGACACCTCCGATTGACGTGTCGTCTACCCGAAAATTTCACAATTCACACCATAGCTATTGTCGTATGATTTCATGGAATTCTGAGGTTGTTCAGGTGGTTTTGACCCCCCAATGCCCCTTTTTAGCACACACCGAACTGCTGAAAACGACATAATCGGTCGTACCGCACGCACCACATGTCCGATGGGCATTCTGTCTCCTCCTACACATCACGAATAATATTCCTATTGTTTCTGCATGGTTTCAGGTCATTCAGAGCACATTTTCTCCAAATTCGACCGTCTCACGCCGTTTTGGTGTTTTATGACTCCGGAAACGCATTTCCGGTCACCGCGGTCAAACGACACCTCTGATTGATGTTCCGTCTACTCGACCATTTTAAAATTTACACCACAGCTACTGTCGTATGATTTCATGGAATTCCGAGTTCGTACGGGTGGTTTTGACCCCCCACTACGTCGTTTTAGCGCGCGCTGAACTACTGAAAACGATACAACCGGTTGTACCACACGTACCGCACATCTGATGGGAATGAAGTCTCCTTCTACACATTAAAAATAATATTCCTATTGTTTTCATGTGGTTTCAGGTCATTTGGAGCACGTTTGCTCCGAATTCGACCGTCTCACGCCGTTTTGGTGTTTTATGACTCCGGAAACGCGTTTCCAGTACCCGCGGTCAAACGAAACCTCCAATTGATGTTTCTTCTACCTGAACATTTCAAAATTCACACCATGGCTGTTGTCGTATGATTTCATGGCCTTCTGAGGTCGTTCGAGTGGTTTTGACCCCCTAACGCGCCCTTTTAGCGCTCGTCGAACTGCTGAAAACGACACAATCGGTCGTACCGCGTGCACCACATGTCTTATGGGTGTGTTGTCTCCCCATACACATCGTGAATAATATTCCTATTTTTTCGTGTGGTTTCAGGTCATTCAGAGTATGTTTGATCCGAATTCGACCGTCTCATGCCGTTTTGGTGTTTTTTGACTTCGGAAACACGTTTCTGGTCATCGCGGTCAAACGACACCTCCGATTGATGTGTCGTCTACCCTAGAATTTCACAATTCATAGAAATACTGTTTTAGTATGATTTTATGGCATTCCGAGGTCGTACGGGTGGTTTTGACCCCCCAACGTGCACTTTTAGCGCGGGTCGAACTGCTGAAAACGACACAATCGGTCATACAGCACGCGCCACACATCCGATGGGTGTGTCGTCTCCTCCTAAACATCACAAATAATATTCCAATTGTTTTCTTATGGTTTCAAGTCATTCAGAGCACATTTTCTCCAAATTCGACCGTCTCACGCCGTTTTGGTGTTTTATGACTCTAGAAACGCGTTTCCGGTCGCCACAGTCAAACGACACCTCCAATTGACGTACCGTCTACCCAAACATTTTACAATTCACACCACGGCTATTTTCGTATCATTTAATGTCATTCTGAGGTCGTACGTGTGGTTTTGACCCCCCCAATGCGCCCTTTTAGCGCGCGCCGAACTGCTAAAAATGACACAATCGGTCATACCGTGCGCACCGCACGTCCGATGGGCGTGATGTCTCCTCCTACAAGTCATGAATAATATTCCTATTGATTTTGTGTGGTTTTAGGTCATTCGGAGAACGTTTGTTCCGAATTAAACTGTCTCACACCGTTTTGGTGTTTTATGACTCCAGAAACGTGTTTCTGGTCGCCGCGGTCAAACGACACCTCTTATTGATGTTCCGTCTACCCGACCATTTCAAAATATACACCACGGATATTTTCGTATTATTTCATGGAATTATGAGGTCGTTTGGGTGGTTTTGACCCCCCAACGAGCCCTTTTAGCGCGCGCCGAACTGCTAAAAATGACACAATCGGTCGTACTGCGTGCACCGCACGTCCGATGGGCGTTCCGTCTCCTACTACTCATCACAAATAATATTCACATTTTTTCATGTGGTTTCAGGTCATTTGGAGCATGTTTACTCTGAATTCAACCATCTCACACCGTTTTTGTGTTTTATGACTCCGGAAACACGTTTCTAGTCACTGCGGTCAAACAACACCTTCGATTGACGTGTCGTGTGCCCGACCATTTTACAATTCACACCACGGCTGTTGTCGTATGATTTCATGGCATTCTGAGGTCGTTCAGGTGGGTTTGACCCCCCAACGCGCCCTTTTAGCGCGCACCGAACTGCTAAAAACGACACAATTGGTCGTACCACACGCACCGCATGTCCGATGGGAATTTCGTCTCCTCATACACATCACGAATAATATTTATATTTCTTTCGTGTGGTTTCAGGTCATTCGGAGCATGTTTTCTCTTAATTCGACCATCTCACGCCGTTTTGGTGTTCTATGACTCCGGAAACGTGTTTCCGGTCGCTGTGGTCAAATGACACCTCCAATTGACGTGTTGTCTGCCCAAATATTTCAAAATTCACACCACGGCTGTTTTCATATGATTTCATGGCATTCTAAGGTCGTACGGGTTGTTTTGACCACCCAACGCGCCCTTTTAGCACACGATGAACTGTTGAAAATGACACAATCGGTCGTACCACACGCACCGCACATCCGATGGGTGTGTCATCTCCTCCTACACATCACGAATAATATTCCTGTTGTTTTAGTGTGGTTTTGGGTCATTCGGAGCACGTTTTCTCCGAATTCGACTGTCTCACGCCGTTTTGGTGTTTTATGAGTCCGGAAACGCGTTTCCGGTCTCCGCGGTCAAAAGACACCTACGATTGACGTGCCTCTTCCCGAAAATTTCACAATTCACACCACGGATGTTTTTGTATGATTTCATGGAATTACGAGGTCGTTCGGGTGGTATTGACCATCCAACGTGCCCTTTTAGCGCGCGCCGAACTGCTAAAAATGACACAATCGGTCGTACTGCGTGCATCGCACGTCCGATGGGTGTGTTGTCTCCTCCTACACATCACGAATAATATTCCTATTGTTTTCATGTGCTTTCAGGTCATTCGGAGCACTTTGTCTTTGAATTCGACCATCTCACGCCATTTTGGTGTTTTATGACTCTGGAAACGCGTTTCCAGTCACCGCGGTCAAACGACACCTCAGATTGACGTGTCGTCGGCCCGACGGTGTGGTGAGGGCTATCTGGGGTGCGGGGAGGCTATCCGGGTTGCGGGGGGGGGGGGGGGGGTGCTATTCGGGGTGTGGGGGGGGGGGCTGTTCGGAGTGTGGGGGGTTGTTCGGGGTGCGGGGAGGGATGTCCGGGGTGCGGGGAGGGCTGTCCGGGGTGCAGGGGGGCTATCCGGGGTGCGGGGAGGGCTGCCCGGGGTGTGTGGGGGGATGTCTGGTGTACGAGGGGCTGTCTGGGGTGCGGGGAGGGGATGTCCGGGGTGCGGGGGGCCTGTCCGGGGTGCTGGGGGGCTGTCTGGGGTGCGAGGGGGGGGCTCCCAATCCACTCCTCCATGTTCTTGAGCTATTGGTGTCATTAATATACCAATCCAAGGTTTAATTAATTGGAATCACAAGAAGTGACATCCAAAGGAGAAGGTAATACCCTCTATTGTGTATTTTCATCTTTTCATCGTCATACTCCAAAAAATCCATTAAAATGGTTTAATGTATCCATTATCATGTATATGACGAAATTTTATTGTTTTAGTGGAATATAAATCAGCAATCATCTTCCCCTCTCACTCATATTCTAAAAACGTATAGGTAGTTCATATTATGTATATTCTATACCTCAATTGATGATCGTTTTTGTTTCCAATTACCAATTTAATGAGAGGATAAAATTCCCTTATAATTAAATAAAAATACATAAATATATATATAATACATTGTCTCACAATCTAGAATAAATATATGGGTTTAATATTAAAAAAAATAAACTACTTCATGATGGATGGTAAAAACACATAATTTATCTAACCATATAACATTGAAATTTTCAAAAAAGAGTCATCCATATTTGATAACATATATAGATACTCGTAACCTTTTAAATTTCTTGATTTTCATGAATAAAATTACATTTCACTTAAAGATAACCATCCCCATTTGTTAATAACATTAATAGTTACCCACAAGTGATCCAACTATGGAACCATGAATAGAATACCCATATAATAGTAAAATTTAAAATTATATCTCATAGAAAAGTTTATAAATAAACATAATGAAATATATTAAATAAAACATAGATAGAAATGGTTTATAATTAACTAATTTATTAATGTTATTTGATTCTCTAGGATGTTAGGAGCAAGTGCAGAGTGATTCTGAAAACTAAGGTAATGGGTCTATCTAAAATAGTATTTTTCATTAGGTTATGATATTTATCTCTTTAACTCTCTTTACCTCTGTCTTTATTGTCATGGAATGTGTGTAAATTATTTATTTATGTCTATAACATATATACCTAGATTCTTCTACTTTCAATTTATGGTTTTATTCAAGACTTATATTCATTTCTCGAAAGACTTCATTATATAATTTCATTTAATTATTTTATGAAAAAGTATTTTGTGACCAATTTCTTCCAATAAGTTATTATTAAATTTTTGAATTATGATTTAATTTTTTCAAAAAAATCATGTGAATGTTATAATGGTACTACCAAGATACCACCCCAATGAATTGGGAAATGTTTTTGTCTCAAAGGATGTTATTAATGAGAGTAGGGTGTGAACCAAGTCGACGTTGAGACTCTATCAAACATGTGATGTTTTCTTGAAATTTTCCTTCACTTTCAGTTTTTTCATGTTTTATTTTTCTATCACTTTACTATATATCTCTGATCATATGATATAAATTTATTTATGTTATTCTTACATATTACTATTCATGGTCCTTGTCTTTAATGATATCATAATATTCCTTCTAAGTCAAATACAATTATTTTTTAGCATGTTTACTCCCTTAATGGTATTTATATATAACCCCTTTCATCTATTAATTCACTAGTCTATCAAATGTGTTTTTATGGTATTAATGCGATTTTTGATCTCATTATGTTGATTAAAATAAATTGGTTTTAATTAATTTAATGTTGATGTTTTATTTTCATAGTCATCCAATGAAAAAGGGCCTCTCAAACTTTTGTTTATATTTCATGTAATTTTTATGTTGAAAAGAATGTAATAATATGTATAAAGTGGTTGGGTACCTATAAACATTACAATAATATTTGGGTAAGTCACGTATTCAGGATCCAACTATTGCATTATAAATTTTTACGTTATTGTTTTCTAAGTTAAATTACTATTTTACACCTAGGAATGTTCTCAAAAATTGACATTGAAAATCATGATGATACGTATTCAAGAAAACTTGGGTAAAAATATCATCCCAACAAAAATAAATTGAATCTTCTAAAATAAATAAACTTATGTTGAGGAAAAAAGTTGGATTGAATCATGTGAAATCTATAGTCTGTTGCATGAAATATTGTCACCTTTGAGAAGTGAGCATTATGAAAACTCACTAAATCAATATATAAAGGAGGTAAACTTCATTATAATGTGAAAATAATTGAATAAATCCATCTCAAAGAAAAGTAGAAAAATTATAATTCATCCATCTAATATATGATTTAAACTACCTCTACATTTCACTCATTAATCATCTCTATTCATGGGATGAGACAAATCCTACAAGTCTTTGAAATATTCCACCAATTGATTACCCAAAAAAATAAACCCATTTGGAGTCCCCTGCTTCACTAAACATTAATGAGCACCCACAATGGTCATTATATAGGGAAACCTATATACACTGCCTAACTACACGTAAAACATAACAAACATTCCATGGAAACATTAGGAAATTTGTATGGTTGTATGATTTTCAAGATTCATGTTAGAATCCTTATCCCCAAACTATCAATATGGAATAGGCTCCATAATCTCTATATTGTTACTTATGGGAAACATAATCCTTCTACTCAAAACCAAATACCATCATTTTATATTTTTTCCACTTTTTTTATCATGATCTCTAATAGAATCAGATCCCATGTCCATTTTATATTGAATTCATTTTTCTCTTTTTTTATAGATATCAAAAGGGGAATCATTATCAGAAACTATGTCAACTGAATAATTGATTCCACTGTACTACTCGTCAGGTGACCCAATCCACCATTAGATCACATAAGCAAACCCTATTTTATATATATGAAGTCCTTTTATAGGAAGTGCCAAATAACATTCCATGACAAATTTTTTTTATCTCAACAAACTTTATGTTCATTTTTTTCAACAGATTAATCCCCTCCCCAAATTCAATTTTAATATCACACGAATATAATGTATTTATAGTCTCCACCATAAATCATATCAAGGAGATATCTACTACACTACATCATAAATCCACAAGGTATCATACCATTCCAGATATGTGAGTGGAGTAATATCATATATTAATGCCCATGGTTAAGCTTAGGTCACCCAGGATCTATTCAAAATTTTGATGATATTAATTGGGAGGTAATTTATTTTTATGGTACCATGAAGAATGAATCCATGATCACATTATTTAGAGAAGTTGAATTAATAACAAAATGGTTTGTTACAATTTCTATATCTTAGGTATCAAGCTCATCATGATATATAGAGTCCTCACTAATACATATATACCTTACCCCATCAATGAAAACATAAACACCTCATGATTCCCTCAATGAAAAACCGATTCATAGAGAGGTGGGTACCATGAAACCTCTATCCATATATAAATTAATTATCAAAATGGAATCTTCATCCACAACAGTTAAATTCATTTCACTGGAAGGATTAGTGGGTAACACATTATTTCATTTAAAGATTCCAGGTAGACCATGATATATGTCAAGCATCCAATATAATATCAAACACTGAGATTTAAAACACATGGTGATCATATCATGCCTAAAAAGTACAATAAGATCTTTTATGAGGAGACTTACATGATTAACACTTTTTTTCACATCAATTTCCACAAAATTATAATAATACACTAAAAATACTATTTTAAACTCATTTCATTATCCCAATGAAGTATCCTTCACCAAAAATATCAATGTTGACCTCTATGTATATAATATTGGGTTTTCCAGATCTACTGTCCATGAAATAGAAGTCTGATCCATTATATCACTCTAGTATTATTAATTTGAAAGGGTTACATAATCATAAAGACATGGAATAATTTTAATATGATTTCCAATCTTCTCATAATCCATATATTGACCCCAACATAGGTGGTTTGAAATGAATGGTCAACCAAAACATGAAACAATTTCCCATGGAGTCCTCTTGAATCATAGACCTCAAAAAAATAATCTGAAAATGATTCCTAGAAATTACCTCAAAAAAATTAGGATCTGATATTTACATAAAAATAGTCATTCCACACTGTGAAATGTTCAACATCCTCTGATGAAAACTCTATCCCTAACAAGTGATCAAACTCCAACAATAGTAGAACAACCTTGTTACTAGTTTGACAGATACACCACCATCTAATGAATTTTATAACCATATAGAAATTATAACATATAAAATAAAATATGATAGTATTAATCTATAATAGATAATGTTGTGTGTCTTAGAGTCCAGATAATCAAGTATAATCCATGGTTCTGGATCACCCCACAAAAATATGAGGCATCTACAATCATATTCATATAGTTTTACCAATCCATCGGTAGTCTCATGTAACCTAGTGGGGTCTAACAATCCTCTACAAAGAAATATCTTAATCATGTGTAGTGGAATACAAGCCTATGAAAATCAATTAATTAGAACCCCTACCAATCAAATCATAAGAAAAAATTTCCTTATTAAACCCAATTTAGTTGAGAGAGGACTGACCACATGTATGGGCTATTTAAAATAATCCCTCCAAATAAAGGATTATCATAATAATGACATGGATGATCTTAACTGGAAATAATATGATGCATCTATCAACTTAATTGTACCCCACATCTAATGTCTTGGGGTTCTCAGTTGATAATTATTTATTATTGTCTTGATGAAAGGATTCATTGGCTACCACAGCTATGTTGGTTTCCTCAGTCTATGAAATAAATTCATGTCCCCTTGACATTGTTTCCATATGTTCAAAATTCATTATTCACTTAACTAATAAATGAAATTAATGTACCTAGGAGAGAATCACATTTTGATACAACTCTAACAAGAAAATATTCACAAAGATCCCACATAGTCTAGTGGTAATCTAGGTGTTCCAACCTAATTCCAACTATAGTTGGGTAGGTGATGGTGAATAGCACTGTGTGGGAATATCACATGCAAGGGAGGCCTTGTCCTTTTAAAAAAATATAGTAGATACATATATCTAATGAATAAAATGTCATCTATTATAGAATTATATAAACAAATGACTGAATTAAGTGATTTTAAAACATGAATGAGGAATCTACTGAAACCCACTTGATATATAATTCTAATAATGTAATGTAAAAAAGGAAAAAAATACATTCCAAACAACCTATAAAAATGATGATCGTAAATGTAAAGAGTCTTTCAATACATGATGTCTCTATATAAAAAGAGATCCTAAAAAAATGTCCAAATTGTAAAACTAAATATTTTGAAACCCCACGTTACATAATATCTCTAAGTGTCATATTTGAAAAATTTATATCAACCCCATACACAAAAAATCCATCTTTTACATATAAATTACATGAGTTGAATCAAATGTTTGGTTCTAAGGCCCATTCATGGGTGATAATAATTATTTGTAGTTGCAAAACATAAAAAATATAATGGGATAAATAAAAAATTCTAATCAACACCTATTATTGGGGTTACTCTGAGGATAAAAATAAAAATGAAACATAACAACAGGATAATAACTATTACTAGTTTTATTTTGTAACTAATAGATATTCAAGAAAAATACATGATGTTATCAAAAACTAAAAGACTCAAAGTTGTCATGATGTCCCCATAATAAATCTATATACCATAAATTACACTACTCATAGTTATCTAGTGGTTCATGGATCACTGAGGAGTTAACAAATCTTGAATTTGATATCCAAATGATACATTTCATCTCAAATGAAACCATCGGGTGTCAAATAATCATAATGCTCTTATAAGTGATCATTTCATTATATTGTATTATCCTTGTCGACTATGGAAACAGAGAAGGAGAGTCTTATTATTATCAATGATTTCTCACCCACTAATGCAACATGTTGAACTTGAGGTAAAAGTATAAAACAAATCATGGTCCTAGGAAGTACTCATTTCCAAGAGTTTGATCTCAAATGTCTCAGCCCTCTAAAATAATTATTCCACAATAGTTTCTTTTAAAAAAGTGTCAAAAAATTTACTTAATCATTCCTTAAGATGATATTGGAGGACCCCACCACATTATAATGAGTTAAATAGCCACTATAGTTGTGGATCCATTTCTTATATGAAGAGAATATATGGGAGAAATAATAACTTCCAAAATAGGGGAACCCTACATGGTATTGTGGGTAAAATACCAATTCAATATAATTATGTGGGTAGAGGATCCTGTCCCTATACATACTTGGTGGAAATACTAACTTTCATAGAGTATTATATCCCAAATAGGTTATATACCAAAACCACCTAAGAATAATTCGTGGTGGGGTACCACATCTAAAAGAAAAATTACATTCCACATGACAATACATGATATGCCCTAAAAGTACATGTCATTCATTCTCAAGGAGGCTATCTAGCCATGTCATGTTGTTCCACAAATAAATCAAAAACCAAAATATATTGTGTCTAAAAGGGTTTAATGAATTGATATTTCCATTAGGGTACTCATTGTTTACCCAATATTCTTATGTTGCATACCTTTTATGGTACATGAGGTGTTTCTTAGCACACACGTGTGTAGAGTTCTACATAGGCCCATTGGCGTGTATTTCCAGAAAATTTAAAGATAGTTAGGTAAATGTCACACAATTGTTTTTGTCACAATTACTATGATACATTACACAAGTAGAAACCCCAACACTACATAAAATATCCCGCATGAATTGTTTTCTTCCAGAACATATGCATTGTCATGGATATGTTTCCATATTTTATAATTTATAAACTGTATTCTAATTTCAATACCATTTTAAATTATTTTAGTGTAAATAATTTTTGAAATGCATGTAATAATTTTGACCATGATTAAATCAAATATAGATGTGTGATTCAGTCCAACATTCACAATATATTGTAATTTGTTCACATATCGTGTCATATATGTGTATAGGATTCTAAAAATGGTTAACACCCAATCATTCCTTGTAAATTCATCCACACCATAAAACATGTATATTCATAAAAAATCCTCTACTATTCCATGATCCTTTAGTTTTTGTTCACATGATGGATATAAAAAAACAAGAATTGATTGCGCAATGAAATTAGGTTTTCAGTATTTTTCAAACCACAAGAAAAAACATGTGATGTTTGCATAGAGAAAGAAGATATAAATCCATAATACAAAAAATTGAATTTTCAGTTATGGAAATTAGGTGAATTATTATAGAATAAAATATATTTAATAAAAAAATTATTTTAGATAATTTTTGCATGATCATTAGTCATCTATTTCTTAACCCAATTATAAAACAAAAATCTTTGAGTTTGGAAATTATCAATTTAGGATACGATTGTTAGAAACTAATTATTAATCACATAAATGTAAAAAGTGTTTAAGAATAAATGAATAAAAACCACTACCATAATATAAAATTTAAAATATTTCAATATGATGTCATAGAATTAGGTTTGATCACTATTTCCATTGAAAATTTTCCATCGATATCATTGTAGATCATATCATGTTCCTCAATATATTCCTATATACAACAATGATCCATGCTGTCACTTCTTCTCTTCCAATCTAGGGTAAATTTTACTGTCAAGAATACTCCCTAGAAAAAAAATCATTGAGTGGAATTTATAGAGGAGGTCTACGGTATTTTTACAAAAATCCATAAAATTAATATGATAATTTAATTTATATTCTTCTATAATAGAATGAATGAGATTCCATATGAAAATTGAACTAATATCACATCAATAGTAAAAACCCCATTCCTTACTTAATGGAGTTATCAATTATCCCATTTGAGGCCCTATCGAGCATATATTAGTGTTTTTTAACAATGGATATGTATTCCTTAAAATAATAATTTTTTTATTATATTATTTCTAATTCACCACATCACTCTCATTCACAAGCTGAATTTAACTGAGGGTATAATGAATATTCTCAATTCAATTCAAAAATGAATTTTCTTAACTAATATACTATGGGGATATTATAGATTTTCACCTAATATGGTCTCATGGCATTGCAACTCAAAAATGAGATGAATCTCATTATTTGAAAACCCATGTTACAATATCCCCCCAACCTTGAGACTTTGTATTAGGAATAAAAAAATAACTTAGGAATTAGAAAAAAAATCATTAATGAAATAATAAAAAATAAACACATAATCAAATTCAATACTACACCCATTGAGATGTGATCCCTTAGAGAACTAACTATATATCTCTATGATGGTCAAAATCATTTTTCATTTTGGAATATACTAGCTTCGATGCATCTCTATGAATTATGATATATAGGTATACATCCACCCATGTCATGATTTACACATCCATTACATTTTATTCAATCGGGGTCCCTACTGGTGGGGTAACATAAATCACACAAGTCTTCACCTATATCCCCAAAATGATCACAAAAAATATCATCTATAAAGGGGGTTCCATAGTTCCATACTTTTTATATAGTGTTTTATATGGTAGTCATAAATAGAATCCTATATATTCATCAAAAACCACATTGTGAATTAACATATATTTCACATCCTAATCAGAAAATGGTAAAGGATTTATGATTTTTTGGATCCTCATTAACTGCCCTATCCATAAACTATCAACTCGAAACTAGATTCATCATAACTAGCACATGTCTTTGGGGAAACATAAGCCTTTCTCTCAAACACCAACAATATTATTTAATTTTTTTACCATTTTAATGTCAAAACCTCCATTAAAATAATATCCCTAATTGATGCTATTATTATAGGGTAGTCCTTTCTTCTTTGTAAAATTTTAAAATTAGAAAATCAGTTCTTACAACAACCTCATTAGACTATTCAAAACAGCTCCATTTCAGTTTAGGTGACCCCATCCACCATAATTTTATGTGGAATGTACTAATAATTTTTTGGAAATTTTTTCATCTTTAAACTCAAGGAATAAACCTTTATGAGTAAAAATAATACACAATATCTTCTAAAATATGTCTCCTTAAAAAAGGTTATCCAAGGGTTGTGTATAAAAAAACACTATGAAATAAACACCATGGACCAGAAATTACTGGAGGATTTCTATTCTGGATGTCTACTATGGTACCCAACTTCATCACTAAGGATGAATAAATATACACCTATGGAACAAATTTAATTTGTTCTTATATTTATTAAAAAATATTTTTGTTTTCCAAAAAAAAATTGGTCACAAAGCAGAACTAGTTATCATGCACATAACATCTTCCAAAAATATGAAAGGTGTGATGACATGAACTTATAAAAATAGTGAGTATTGTCCCCATTTTTCCAATATAAAACCAATTTATATATGTGAAAATCTATATACATCTCCAATTTATTGTACTTGAATAATTTTCTTAGTATGACCCATCCACCATTCTAGGACTATGCTACTATGATCTATATAGACTCTAAATACTTGGTTAATGAAGCATAAAACCACTCTTTGAATTTTAGTTTCATAAAATAATAAGCATAAGGCCTGATTGGATCCACCATGAATAATATCATGGAGTGATATAATCCATTTCATCAAAACACTATTTGGTCTCTCATCATTCTCGACATGTTGTTCAATGAATAAACCAGATTCATTCCAATGGGGAACTATAGGTAAATATTAAAAAGTATTCTCACATTTTTCAATTTTATTAAGGAGGGGATATTATTTCTTTGTACATAAAAAAAGAATATGTCCACACTATCTAATGAGAAACTAACTCAATATTCAAAGGGATGGATTTTTCTTGCCACATATGTTTTGTCTTTCCCACTACTGAAGATTGAACCATAACGTTTACTAATAGAACCTACCCCACCATTGAAAAATTCATCTCCTCATAATTCTCACCTATAAAAATTAAATTATATAGAGATAGTTTCCATAACTCCCGCTCTATGGTATGAAGGAATTCCCAAAAAGTTATTTCCCCCCAACTGAGGGTAATATCAATCCACTAAGAGGATGAGATGATAATACATAGTATAAATGGATGATTTCATGAAAACCAATATATTTACTAATATTCAACTAGAATATACATATTTTTGATTAATTTCACAATGTGTACAATGTTTTACATTGAAAAATAACAAAAGGTTTCATGAGGTGATAAACATGAGTTGCACTCCATTTTACATCTGTATCATGAAAATCATAACAATCCACTATGATTGATATCCATGAATCATGTCATCAGAACTATTTTCAAGAATTTTCAGGGAAAAACTCTGAAAAAAATTAGGCCTATAACAAGTATTTTTCTATTACACCATCCATGATGTCAAAGCTCCATCCATAATCTGGATAACATCATGTAAAAATATGACATGATCACATAAAAAGCGAACTCATCGGCCAAGATTTCCAATCATTCATGGATCTCCCAAAGTTACTATAGAAAAAATGGAATTGAAATAAAATTAACTAAAACTTAAAATATCCTTATTTTTTATCTTCCAGTATTACCAATATCAAAAAAATACTCCACAGAACAATCCTAGAAAACACTTTACAAGGTCGAGATGCTTTTTAGTTAATATAAACATGACCATTCTTCTAGGAAAAAGGTTCAATTCCATTTAATTATAACTCTTTCCCTTATGATATCTCAATATATAACCATCTTAGATAATTTACATATTATGATTGAGGAATACAACATGTTTAAATATCTAATAGTGGAATATAGGATTTTCAAGACATGAAATGACATATGAGTGTATATGTCAGATAATGATAATGAAGTGCGTCCTAGACTCTAGGATATCAATTTCATCGCAGTGCTAGGCTCACCTCAAAATCTCACGAGGTATCTCTCATAAAATTCATGATGTTTACCAATCTACTGATATACTAATCAACCCTAATAGAGAATAAAAAATATAATATGAGAAATATTTTCATCAATTTCAAGGGAAGAGAGGCCTACACAAAACACAGAGTTATAACCCCTCTTAACAAGTCTCAAATGCAGAACCTCATCACTCATTATCTAGTGGTTAGAGAAACACCCAAAATCATGTTCTCTTTATAGCTCCATGTCTACATAAAATATGGATATAAATAATTATAACCCTAAAATAAATTGGTTACACTAATATGTGTTGAGAATATATGGATGAGAAGGTATAATAAGGAGAAGGAAGATCAAAATATTCCATTATATTATTTTCATAGTAATTTAATTTTACCCCACAATCGATGTCTAATGGCTATGGTTCAACTAATAGTTTATAAAAGTCATGGAGAAAGGATACATTGACTTCTACAACCAATACGGTTTTCTTGATCATTTAATAACACTAAATAACTCCTTAGCAGTATTTCCCTAAATTCCCTATATAATCATCACATTCTTACTAACACCACTCACCATCCCTAGAAAATAACATAACACAAATACTAATTTGAATTGAACTAACCCACCAAGCCCCCACCAATATTGGTGGTATGTTGAGTTGAGGCATCAAGACCACCTTCAATAGAACCGGGTCTTGTGTCTATATCCATGTCGGCATATCACATGCAAGGGATTCCTTACCCTATCATAACAAGAAACAAATACATATCTCCAAACAATAAATATAATCAACTGTAGTAGGATATACTGAAATGATCTATTGAACATAATGTAACTCGTGTATGGTGTTTCTATCAAACCCCATATGATAATCAATTTGAGTAATGTAATGTTAATGTGGGAAACATAAACACCTAACTCACCAAAAAAATGTCGAACAAACAAGTATAAGGGGATTCCACTATATACTAGATCTATACTTGAACATCACTTTATGAAATAAAATATTGATACTAGAAAAGGTTTTCTAACACCACATACTTCAATGTCTATAGGAATCAGTTCTAAATAACATACATCATCCCCATACCAACAATTCCATCTTCATCCTATGCATCCCTTGAACTAACACATTATGTGTAGGCCCATGGTGTCTGAATGATTGGGTATAAATACACATAGTAGGTGGACATCCTATGCATAATGGGATATGTAAACAATATGAAAATCAGATCATGGAATGTGGGAGACAGGGAGAAAGAAATTATGGAAAAGAATAAAACTATGTTAACTCTAGACTCCTAACAATAATTTGTATGAAAAATTATGTCAAGAAGGGGTCTAGATATAATCAAACACTAAATGTCATAGGGACACAATGAATTATTTTTCATCAAGATCTGTTCCTAAAAAATAAATATATATGTGTAGTTAGAAATTATCAAAACATTGTATAGTTCACAAAGCATAATTCAATTATAAGTGGCAACATCATGTCTTGAAGTAAACCTCAAATATTGTAAGGAATCAATATTCTTGTGAATGTTATCACTATAGAGGTTTTAAGTAGACACACCCTTTTTATGTGTAAATTATGGGAGTTTTATCGACCTCTTGAATCATGGTCACCCACTGAGGTATTGTGTATAACCTAATGGAAAAGGATACACATTTTTACAGTCATAGGATTTTCTCAAGTCCCAATGTATTATATCAAACATCTTATCCATCCCAATCAACTAAACTACAACTTATCTTTTTCTAGAAGTCTCAATAAATATATGTAGGCATTCAATTAGATGATGTCTGAGTATAATTAAAACATAATGATGGGTCAAAATAATATCTCCAATGTTGGATTCATATCCCATCCAATATCTATAGATTGTAAAAATAAGCCATACCTTGATTGTGGATCAATATTCCATAATTTTGGTGAAGTACTGAATTTAACTAATTTCGCATGTAGAGGATCAAAACACTGATTCTCAAATTGAAAATATAATGGCTTCCTCGGAAGTTTTAAATCCCAATAAGTGGTATAACAACTTTACAGGGGAATAATGTGGGGTATCTATAACTAAAATTACAATATGATGTTATGGGAGAGTACACATATTGTTCTACATGAAAAAAATGTTTTGCCTCATGTGAGTCACCCTAAATTATTCTTTCTATCCAAATATCTTGTTTCATCCCAACTACATGCAATTTAATGTCCATAGGGGTATTCAGCCTATACTCTATCTTCCCAATCCAAGTACCTCTGAAGGTACGTTGGGTGTATACCAACACACATGATGTGTGGTGCCACATCAGTCCCTTGGATTGTATATCTATTAAATGGAATGATGGTTGTGTATATTTTACATAGAATGTGGATCTGATTCACAATTTGTGATATATAACTACATCCAATACAATATCACAACATAAAATATTTCAAATAGAATTTGTAATAATAAGACACAATGCATGTGATCGAGAAGTTTTAATATTTCCATATTTGTGATGTATCTATCAATTTTAATACATCCATAGTCAATTATTACAAATTTTAGTCATTAAATGCTACAAATTATATTGTCCATTATTATGTAATCACCAAAAGCTAGATTGTGGCTAGAACATATCAGATATTAGTCCATCATCATCTCTCATGTCATTCATGCACACAATCATGTGAATATGTCCACTACTTAATCCTTTCTTGGAAATATGTCATTATAAATGATCCCACATCATCTTCAAAAATTCTAGACTATGAAAAAATAAATGCTACTAAATAGTATATAATGATTCATGGAACCAACAATGGAGCCAAAAATGAATTTGGTCTATAGTAACATAGGACATCAATAAAAAAATTAAACATTGACTAAATCAAGATAGATAATAATAACACGAATGGTATTCATCATGATGTAAAATCATGTTATTAACAATAAATTTGAGGACCTAGGGATCATTGATTTCTGAATAGATTATTAATAACTAATATATAATCTAATTGATACTGAAAGAAGGGATTCATTTAGAAATAAAAATTAATACAATGATAGATAATTTTAAGCATTTTGATACAATTTCATAGTCATAGATTTTTTCATCATCACCATAAATATCCTTGTATCTAAATCATAATGAATTCGATTTCCCTCCTCAATCCATAATCATCTCCAACTCCATTCCTGCATGACTCCATATTTCCAAAAATCAATGGTTTTATTAATTTTTATGGGATAAACATTGAGTAAACCTCATATAGGGGTATTTTGAGGGGATTTCTATAGTTTTCATCATAACTCATATTAAAAAACTATTTAATTTAATTAATTCTATCTTGATAGAAGACACCTATGAATTTATATACGAACCGAAATTACATCACAACTAGGATACCAACCTCATTCTAGACTCATAAATTTTCTTGTATTTCCTATATGATGTCCCATATAAGAGATTAAAGTGTTTCATTAAAAAAGTCACACATACCCTATAAAAATATAACATTTTCAATGCATAATGAAACTATATTTTGAAAAATTTTGTTACTTGATAATAAAATTAATATTACCAAAAAAAAGAACAATCATAAATTTTTTAATATTGTTTTATTTGTTAAAATTATTTTTTTACCCATAGTATGGTATAGTGACTTTGAAACACAAAACTGACCAAATTATCACCTTGTAAAAATCATTGACACTACATGTTGAGATCATGGTTAATAATGAACATGTTGTTTCTAAGAAGATTCAATATTTTTTTGGAATGAGACTATAATGGGTTATCTTATCCAGAGTTTTATTGGTAATCAATATAGAAATTTTTTACGTGGATTATAATAATGAGAACTCATGTTTGGTTTGGCTATCTAGTGGTATAGAAAATATAATGAAGATTTTTTTGATGAATGATGTAATGAAATGGATATCAATTAATGTGCAAGTTTTATAGGATCCAAATTACTATTAAGGTAGATCTGTCTAGACATATTGGTTCATGTTATTTCACTATATCCCTGTGGGTGGACTATATTGTGTGCTAGTTCAGCTAAAATAATGACTTAAGTGTTAATCCACATATAATGGGAATTATTTTGATTGATATGGTTATCTTATTTGAATATATCAATCAAAAATAGTTATGATATGGTTTTGGGTGATTTGTTGATCAGTATTTTAGATATGTGATGATTTTATACCTCATTCCCTCAATCTGATGCCATTAATGGTAAAAATTGACTTTTTATAGGTGGGAATTCATTTCCCCTGTAACTATGTAAATTATGGGATGTGTACTTCTTATTGACATAATGAGTTTGTGGGGATGTTCTACCATAAACCATTTATTGTGTAAGGGATATATGGTGTGGGTTATGATTCCACTAATAATGTTTTCAATTTGGATGTGTTTTCAAAAGAATTTATTTTTAACAGATAAACACTACCTAGGATATACATTGTATATATGAGGTGGGATGTACTAGCCCCTAGGATGAGTTGTATATGTTAGTTGGGATATACTATCCCCTATGATATATTTTTAATGTATTGTGTTATCTAACTCTAGGGCGATGTATTGTGTTTATCAGATGGGTTTTACTTGACTTAGGATGAATTACTTATGATTGGTAGGATGTATTTTTCCATAGGAAGGACTGAGATTCCTAGGGGGATGAACTACCCATATGATTAGTTATGATGTGAGTTTAAAATTATATTACATGGTGTTGGGTATGAACGTGAAGATATATTGATCCCTATGTATACTGATATTTTTTGGTTCTTAAATTCTCACTCCCAATAGATATTATGTATTTCATAGAGTAGGGATAGCCTCAATGTATGTATTATAATAGACAAATAATGGGACTATAGAACTAGTCGAAGAAGGTACATGTCGATAGTCTAGGAAAATTATTTAGTTCCCATTATGTGATGGGTCTATGCAAGATATGTTATGACTTTCTTATAAGTCAGTATATACAAGAACAATTATAATGGTTTTTATTATAGATACCATTATTGGTGGATGACTGAGTTATATTCCCTTGTCTTCCATGGGATCTGTGGTGTGTCTATAACATTGATTTTAGGTATAATAGTCCTTGTGTTTAATTGAGTACCAGTGGATGATCCTAATGATCTTAGTGGGGATGTGTAGATGAGTCTATAGAAAATGGTCATGTATATTTTTTATTCGTTCTTTTCATGTATTGTATTTATTAGAACCATTAAGCGATTCAGAATTATGTATGAATCACCAGAATATATGTTCATTTTTATAGTATGATGGAAATTATTTATTATAGTTTTCCTTTTTCTATAATTACATATATTGTACATTTATTTCTTGAATGTTACACTACTTATATTATATTATGATATTAATTTTTTGATAATATAGGGTATAGTCTCCTCATGTTTTTATTTCAACTCTCACTTCTTGTATGTATCCTCTACTGCGTGTAGGGGATTTCATGAGGTCATTTTGTTCATCGAGTCTAGTTCTAATAAGGTTAACCATTCTAGAATGTTATATAGTGATACATGTTCTTTGTTTTCTAACATTACTATTTTTTATATGGTAGAAGGATATAGTACTAGTCAAAATGTGGGATGGATGTAATGTAGTTTTCATGGTGAGCACTTACATGTGATGAATTTTATGTTTTTTGGGATAAAAAAATGTTTTTATTATTTTTCAATGTTATTGTTGGGATTTTTTTTATAATGTTTTTAAATGTTGTATTTTACATTTACTGTAATACTATGGTGGTAAGAGTCTAGTGTTCATTCATAATAATTGAAATTTTGGTTCTCATGATATGTGAATAAATGAAAATGATTTTAATGTTGTATCTTCATAAATTTTTATATAAATTAAAGATCAAATGGGAAATTATACAATGATTTAAAAAATTACCATTTCTTTGTGTTCTACCAAACCAAACCAGACGAAAACATTTTATTGAATCAATTTTTCATTGGGGGATTTCATTTACAACTACATGGATGTGACCTTTATTTTGACAGGAGTTATATGAAATGCCTATTATTACTAGGTATTAGTATCATCGAGTGTGTAGTTGGATTTATTATGGGATACCTGATATATATGAGAGCCATAATATAGTTTTATAGAATAAAAATTCTCATATATTATATATACATGTGCAGGGATATTTCATCATGTGTTTATAAAATTTTGGTTATGGTTATGATATTAGGTGAGAGAGTTTAGTGTTATGGTGATACACCTTTTGTTACTGGTATTTAAATTTCTATATCTAAGTATCAAGAGACCTTCCAACTAATGATTCATTTGGGTCATGATGTATGGGGCTATCTAATGAGAAGTAAAATCTAGTTATGTAAATGTATTTTGGTATGGAAGGCATGGTTATATTATTTTTGTTAGAGAGACAATAGATAATGGGGGTGTGATCATGTATCTTGTTTGGCCATGAAAATTTTAATGTTCAAAAAATGTTGTAGAATGAGTGGTTCTTTGTAGTTCTATTTTTCTGACATGGGTTATATGTGTTGTATCCTATTGAATTTTCCATGTGGGTAGTGGACTTTATCATATAACTCATTGTTTTACGATTCAATTTTATGGAATAATAGAATAAGAATTTATGAATGTTCATTTATTAAATGATATCATTACTGATAGACATTGAAAACTGTTTCAATAGTGGGATTCTACTTGATCTGTGGGGTTTGACGATTAGTGTGACGCATATGAGATATATAACCTAAATTATTTTTTTATTTTATTTTTCAATGATATATCATATGATGTGGTGTGTGTGTGTATGTGTGTGTGTGTGTGTCAATACCCATATTATTAGACTACAATCCAATTCCATACAACCTGTCGAATGATAAGATAAAAGCATTTTATTGGAAATAATATATCGTAACTACAACTTATTATGTGAATATTTTTTTTAGCGGGAAGTGTAAAATTAAATATTATTATTATTATTTTATTACATGATGGACATAATATGAAACCTAAGGGAGAGATTACGTTTAATTTATATGATAAATGTAGGATAACATTATACCAAAGAGTTATTATCCATTTAGTAAAGCATTATAAACATATGAAACATTTTTTGAATTCCTTGAGTCTTATATTTAAGGGATACATCAATGCAAGTGGGTGTATATGAGATTTTTTAATCCTAGGATATATATATATATCCAAATTGAATGATCCCATGGTATCTACCATTTACCACTATGACACATCAACTTCTTGGGTAGCGGTGAGTCCTACATAGTTGTCAAGTGATTCAACATCAACCCCTTGATAACAAAGGAGGAACATTTCAATTAACAAACTCCATTGATATTCATATACCATAGTTGATGAATAATTTGCAATTTCTCAACGGTTATAGGTACAAAACTCAATTATCTTCAATATATAGTATCCTTGGTTTCAATTATTTTTTCTTGGTTAAACATGTTTTGTATTGTTAATTAATTTTCAATACATAGTATAATTATTAAACTAAACATATAATTCTAGGAGTAGAAATATGTCTATTAAACATGATTTAACAATTTAAATTATCATTTAAAATAATGATTTCATGTTTCTATAAACACAGTGTATCATAGCCTCATTATGATATAATTGATATCATAATTTTAATATCCTTTTTCCAAAATAAGGATCGAGTGCTACAGACTTCATATAATTTTTTCTATTTTTTATTCCAAATGGATTAATCATACATTAAATAGTGTTTAATATCATATGATCCTTTGGTAAAACATACGTGAACCATTTTTTCATTATGTTTAATATTAAGCTGGCTGACATATTGTTAATTTTACATTATTTAATGGTACTCAGACATGGTATGCACATGATTAATTGCACATAATGGTTTTATTATTAATATGTTAGAGACGTTATCTCTATACGCAATGTCATTTCAATCAATAACTATGCATAATTCTCCTTATACAGACCCTTACTCATCGGATTATTGATATTTAGTTCTTGTTTGATGTCACACAATTCACATTACACATGATGTTAGTCATGCGTCAATGCTCACTTCTTATTACATGGTACCTATATCATAATATTCTTTACATATAAAGGTTTTTATATTATTTTTTATTCATAATAAATTTCAATTATAATATTATGTAGGATATAATGAGGACATGTCAATATCATGTGACTTATACTCATATGAGGTCTGCCAATGTTTATTCAGTACTACATAGATTGAAAATAAACTCCTTCACAAGAACCATATTATTTATTAATATATAATCAATTGGGATTTATTCTTATGTAGGTAATGCAAGTTGTTAAACATGAGTTACCTAATAAATTTTTTATTTCCAATTATAAATTGAATAGAATAATTTTTAAATTGAATATGAATTATTGAATTATATATTTTGTATTTTTTTTAATTTATAAATATGATTTCAAATTAATTAAATATAACATAACTATAAATAAATAATCAATAAAATTTTTACTAAAAATTTATAAAATAAATATCCATAAAATTTAAATGTTAATATTGAAATTATTTTTATAATTTAAATGATATTCCATATAATTTATAAAAACATTATTTATTGCGAAATTGTAAGGGTTATTTATTAAATCATTATAAACTAAGAATAAGAAAAAATATACAAGATTTTATATTTATATTATGAATTTTTTAGAATAATAAAAATATATTTGTTCAAATTAAAATAATTATTTGGGAAATTATTTTTACATATCAAAAGTAGTTTTTATAGAAATTTTCAAGGTTTTGTTGGGTCAGAATAAACACCTCAATAAACTAGTCACTTAAGGTATTGGTGGATCACCGATTGCATGATTGATGGTATAAAATAACTTTTCAAATCAGACAAAAATGTAAAAAAACTAATCCACTATAATTCCACCTGTAAAATCTTAAAATTTAGAATAATAATAATAATCTTGATAACTTGATTAAAAAACAACATCAATATTTAATCGAATTGAAAATATATTATGAAAATATTATTTATTAAATTTGATTATCTAATTCTAGAATTTCTGGTTATGAGTATGAGTAAAATAATATAAAATGCATGTATAAACATTGACTAAACACAATTGTTTTGAATAATTTAATGTAAATAACCTTTCATTTTTTAGTGACCTCATTTAATTCTTTAAAAATGAAGTTTATTTAAAAATAATTTTATTGCATCTTGATCCTTGAAATTATAATTAATTTAGATATTATTTTGAAAATTCCATTTTAAATAATAAATTTCATTTTTTAAATAATCGTATAAAAATTAACTTATGGTTAAATATTGAGATTTTTTTTCCAAAATTATTATTTATTCCATAAATAGTGAACAATACCAAATTTTCAAATACATTATTTTAATTTAATTAAATAATTAAATTTAAAAGTCCTATCATATATTTTATTTGAATCTATGGTGATAAATGATACATTTTATTTATAAAATTATAATTAATTCTATTTGAATGACCATTATTCATTATTTTGATATAAGTAAATTTTTATGCATAATTTTTTTTTCAAAAAAGTTATTTCTATTATGATAGACACATTTTTAATAATTTTAATTTATACCACCACTAGATATTGAATTCATAAAAATATATACATTATTTTTATTTAGGATTTTCAAAAAAATTAATATCTTCCTTTTTTGTGCGTCATTTAAAATAGAAAATGTGGTCAATATTCCTCACCTCAGTAAGGGTAAATTAGGTAAAATAAGGATAAAACAATGATACATGTTCCCAAAATAAAAATAACATTCCCATATAATATTATATTGGAAACAATTTTCCATTTCCATCTTTAATTACAATATATGTCATTTTATTTCAATGTTTCCTTGATAATGACACTTATATTGTTTTATGTTATGAAAATTCCTAAATGTCCCTCTCTTGTTTTTAATTTCATTTTTATTTTCACATAAGTATTATAATATTTTATTAATTTATATAGAAGTTTATTTTTTTTTTATTAAATTTTTTATGATTTTAATTTATTTTAAATTTCTTGTAATGTTTTAATTCACAAAATACCACCACTAGAGATTGAATTCATAAAAATATATACATTATTTTTATTTAGGATTTGCAAAAAAATTAATATCTTCCTTTTTTGTGCGTCATTTAAAATAGAAAATGTGGTCAATATTCCTCACCTCAGTAAGGGTAAATTAGGTAAAATAAGGATAAAACAATGATAAATGTTCCCAAAATAAAAATAACATTCCCATATAATATTATATTGGAAACAATTTTCCATTTCCATCTTTAATTACAATATATGTCATTTTAGTTCAATGTTTCCTTGATAATGACACTTATATTGTTTTATGTTATGAAAATTCCTAAATGTCCCTCTCTTGTTTTTAATTTCATTTTTATTTTCACAGAAGTATTATAATATTTTATTAATTTATATAGAAGTTTTTTTTTATTAAATTTTTTATGATTTTAATTTATTTTAAATTTATTGTAATGTTTTAATTCACAAAAAAATTACATGATGTTGAGACTCTTCTTGTGTGAGCAGTAGAAATGTACAGGTACATAATATTAAACATATCAAAAGTAATTATCATTGATTTATTAATATTTTAAAATAATTTAAGTTTATAAATAAATAATTATTTATTTTAATTTTTTTATGTGATTCAATTTTATTTCTTGATGTCATTAATTTAAAAATAAATGTATACTCTGAAAAATGTATATTTTAATCTTTTACAAAAATAATATTTCATTAAATTATTACATAATTATCAAAATATGTTAGAAGGACAATTAGGGTGATAAATTTCATAATTTTTTATTCATTAACCATTTATAATCTATGCATTACTTTTATGAAAAATTATAATTTTTTTACATTGAAAACAATTTCGACATAGTTAATGAAAAAAATGGTTTAAGAAGGGGTTAAACTAAATGTTAAGTGTCAAAAATCACCGAAAACAATACTAAACTTAAATTTTTAGATTTACCTATACCTTAACATCAATACCTTCTGGTATGAGTAGTTTTTTAGAATTTTTTTTCTATAATGTCACCTAATAATATTTTAATTCATTGAAAAATTAGAAGAGTGTAACTCTCCTCATTTAAAAAGAGCACCTCCTACTGTAACTTCCTCACATATCTTGTGTCATTTTAAAAAACCAAAACACTAAAAATATATATCCCCAAAATCATAATCCATGTTCTAGATGTTCTTTTAATCCCAAAATTCTAATTCTAGGGTCCACAAGAGAAGAATATTAAGAGGTTTTCCTAGTATAGGAATACCATCTTTACCATGCTATTTCTTTTTTACCACCTCTTTTTCCACCTTACATTATGTTAAAAAAACTAAAATACCATAAATCCAATATCACAAATAAGAAGAGATGTTATTATTTTAAAGTAATTAAATACATCAATTTAATTATTTCATTAAATATGAAATAAAACCATCATTCATGTGTACGGTGGATAACAAACCCATGTATCGATTTAAATAATTTCCCTCAGAGTAACTAAAAATTATATATAATGATGATATTGATGTATATTCATGATATTCATGAAATATTTATCATTATGGAATGATAATTTATCATATAAATTATTACATTTCCATCCATTAAAAAATAATAATGTTGTTTTTTCATACGTGTGATTTTCCACCTTCATCATGCGATCTGATTTGTTTTTATTGTCTATATCACATTGATGATATATATATGTTTATTTAAAGATATAATATGATATTTATGATATATAAATTATTTTTAAAGGAAAAATTATACCTACATTATTTTATCCATTTTCTTGAGAAATGGAAACATTCCTCTTGCATACGCATGACCAACTATCTCCACAATTATAACATAGTTCATTTTTTCACAACCATTATAAATTGTTGGAATAAAAAGTATAATTCATTTATAAAACTGATAATTATATAATTATTATAATTATATAAAAAATTAATTGATGACCACTTTGACCCTATATAACCTACCAAATTCATATTAAAATTATTAACTGATCATCCTCAAAAAACCCAATGTGGACTAAAGTGATTGATTAATAAAATATTGTATGAAAATAAATGAATTTATTTAATTAATTATAATTTATTAAACTTGGAAAATGTTATTATTCTATTAAATAATTAAAACATGTTTATTATATTATATTTAAAGAATGTCTGTTAAAATTAAGACTTGATACAACTGTTTTCATATTTCAATTTACATTTGTTTGGTTAGACTTTTACATTTTTCACTTCGTTATGATGTGATTATTTGTGAAATGATCGATGATCATATAATTTTTTAATTTCAATTACTTTATTTATTTTTTTACAAATAATCACATCATTTTTTTAATTTTCACAACCATGATATAATCATTCTAAGTGATTTCATCTCAAATTCCCCTCCATTGAGACACACATTAGATTATTAGCCTATTTACATTTATGTTGTTCATATAATCCCCCTTTTGTGTATTGCATATCTATATAAATTAATTAAAGATAATTAATGTTTCAATTAATATTTACTATTTCATTTTTTAAATTTAAATGTTATGAATAATTTTTAAATTTATTTTACTGTCTTTATTTTTTGGGGTTTATTATTTTTTCCGTTGAATACATCTTATAATATATCCTTCATAGACTCAATATATATTATTATCATATAGTTACTTATTAATTTCCATAGTATCATTCTTATTTCCCTTTACATTTACATTGAATGAAATAAAAATTATGTATAAGAATTACCGATCTTATTTTCCTTTTAGATCTGGTCTAATTTTCTTCTATGACCCTATTTTTCAAAATTATTCTAAAAATTTACATTTTTAAATAAATTAAATATCATGTATATTTTATTAAATCTATGAAATGTATCTAGCTTTTAAAGGAATAAATCTTTTGTTTCATTATTTTTTAATTTTCAATAATCTATAAGAAATATAAAAAAAAAATTCTTTTTAATGTATATGAAATTGATTTGATTTTTCCCTTCATTAATATTTTTATTCTATTTATATTAAATGCTTTTAATTGTTTTAAAACTAAAAATATTTAATTAAAATATTTTTTAATATTTCACTTGCATGTTATTTTATTCTCCAAAATACATGAATTAATTACAATACCAATATTTCTTTTAATTTTTTATCATATTGTATCACTTGTGAATTTATTAGAAACTCAAATTCTCTAAAAACATTCAATTTATTGTGATCATCATTCAATACACATTAAATTTCTCTTAAATATCTATATTCTTTGTAATATGGATATGATTACTTCCTAAAACATTTAATATTTATATATATAGTTTTTTACTCTAAATGTTATTGGATTTCCTGGGGAAGTAATGATATTTAGTATCCTTTACTCAATATTTTTTATTAGACAATTTTGTATGAATTTAATTGATCCTTTAATATATTAAGAATGTATTAGACTTTCTTTGATGTGTGGGGCCTATAATTACATATCCTTTTAATGAATCCACAGGACTCACGAGATTAACATGTTTATGAAACATGTTATTTGGGTTTTTGGTGTCTATCTTCCAAATAATTTAATTGTCTTTGCACAAGGCCTTGATGGTAATAATATGATGATTTTTAGATCATGAAATCCATCATTAGTCATTGAAATTATCGACAATCTAGTTACTATTATCCATCTTATTATTTAATTGATACGATCGATGGATTAATTTCTTTATCATGGTATTTATTAACTTGAATAGGTTTTTAGTAATTTATCTTTACATATTGATTATGCCTAATTAATACATGATATATTCCCTTGTTTGTTACCCATAATATGCTTTTTAGCTCAACTATATTTTTTATCCATTACAAAGGATATAGAGAAGCAATCTGTGAATGGGATTCAAGGATGTTGATTATTTCCTTTTATTATGTTTTATATTTTATTTCCAATGTATCATGGGAATATAAAAATGATTTAAATACATTTATCGGAGATGGCTCCCAGCGTCGAACCCCTGCGTCGACCTTCTCCCTCGTCGGGTGGTAAGAGGGTAGGGCGCTTCCGCTTTCGTTCAAGGAGGTTTTATGTGCGTCGTCTTCTACGGCTGCACCGGTTGTGGATCCTGTGGCGAATGCGGCTCCTATCCATGGGATCCCTCCGATTCGGTTGGAGGATCGACCGATTGGCAAGGTGTATGGTTTCCCGGTTCTTGAGCTTTCGGATTTGGAGATGCGGGACGCGGCGGAGTTCCACAATCTTTCCCTGGTGGCGCGTTTTGGGCATAATAAGCCTTCTCTCAGATATTTCCAAGTTCGCTTTCTGTATCCATTTTTTCAATCATGAAGATTTTGTTTTGGCTTGGGCTAGGGTGGAACGGGTCTGTGGTTCGTGGCGTTTCTCCCTATCCCGCTGGTTGTGGGACTACCATTTTGGCAAGGAATCCTCTGCGGCGGCTGTGTGGATTAAGTTGCCTGGCCTCCCTCTACCGTTCCAGAATCCCTCGATCTTGAGGTCGATTGGTAACTCCTTGGGCTCCTATTTGTGCTCTGACTTCAACACGGAGTGCCTGCAAGCGGCGGATAACCCTAGAATCTGCGTAGAGTTGGATCTGTCGGTAAGATTCCCTCAGCGTCTGTTAATTCGCTCGGGTGAGGGATTCAAATGGTGGCAGCGACTCTTCTATCAGTCGCCTCCAAGGTTCTGTGTTGAATGTGGGCTTCAAGGTCATTCTGTTGAGGTTTGTCGGAGGAGGAATCCCAGGTCTCACAGGACTGTCCAGGGGTCAACCACGGACGACGTTGTTAGGTCGTCTTGCTCGTCGGAGATCCCGGAGCAGCTTACCATTGGGAGGGAAGGTGTTCCAAATGCCATGGTTCGACCTGAAGCGTCTAGCTCTTCTGTATTGGTCAACCTCAGCGAGGCTCCTTTGCAAGCAGTGTCTACGCTGCAGGGTGAAGAGTTGGGTGATATGATCTCCTTGTCTCCTGTCGTTGCCTCTCCTGAGCGGTCTGTATCGACGTTGTTTGGCCCAATTTCTTCTCCGATGGTTTCGTGGAGCCAGGGCGACCTGATGGATTTCATCCAGCCTATCCCTCAGAAGGCGTTGACGCCTCCTCCCTCGTCCTTCCGGATTTCCTCCCAGCTTTCGCCAGTCTTCTTACATCTTTCTTTAGCCAGTAGCTCTGGTGGATTTTTTTCTCTCAAAGGCGGGTCACAGAAAGTTAAGACACTCGTGGGTGTTGTGAAGGAACTCCGGTCCTCTCGGGGTTCTCCACAGAGAATGCTGTTGGTCTCCTTGTTCCAGGATGAGTCGGATCCTTATTCCTTTCCATCGTCGTCGAGCAGCAGGCTATCATTTCTTGATGATTTGGAAGGGCCTTGCAAACAGAAGGTTCTCTCTCCGAAGAGGAGGGGTCGGTCTGAGGGAGTGTCTGGGCCGGTAACCCGTTCATGGTCGAAGGAGGCGGGGAGGTTGGCACCTTGTTCTAACGCGGGGATATTCGGCCAGAAGGCCAGTTCCCCCAGTAATGTTCCCTCTGATTATATGGAATGCCCGTGGTTTGGGGGTGCAGGATAAACGAGCCTTCATTTCTGCTGAGATCAGAAAGTCTAAGTCCTCGATGGTGGGCTTCTTGGAACCTAAGCAGAATCCAAGTAAGCTGTCCTCTTTCGCCAGGAGTTTGGGGTTTTCGGGGTTCCCGCATGGGTCCCCAGTTAATAACAACATCTGGATCTGCTGGAAGCGCAACCTTCAAGTGGAACTGGTCAATCTTATGGAGCAGTGTATTAATACAAAGATCTCGGTGGGAGGTTCTGACATCCTTTTCTCATTTGTTTACGCTAGGTGTGATGCTCTTCGGAGATCTGAGTTGTGGAGCATTCTGGAGTCTGTCTAATCGTGGGGCTTGCCTTGGTTTGTTGGAGGAGACTTCAACGCCATTGTGGACATTTCAGAGAAAAGAGGAGGGTCGGCTATTTTTAACAGTGGTATGCAGGATTTCAGGAATTTTCTTGGATCAAAGGGACTTATGGATATGGGATTCTCAGGCAGCAAGTTTACCTGGTGCAATAACCGCAAGGGGCATAACCGAATATGGAGTCGCCTGGATAGGTGTCTGACAAACCTCCAAGGCTTGGATTCCTATGGCCAGGCGTCAATGAAACATTTGTCGCGTTCCCTCTCTGAGCATTCCCCGCTTCTTGTGGATCTCAAAAGGTCGGTGTCGGGTAGTGGTGCTTTCTTTTATACCTCGAATTGGCACCGGGTTGAAGACTTCATGGAGATGGTGAGGACTTCTTGGAATGGTCAGGTGGATGGGAGGTCCTGGGTTGGCCTCTCCAATCGGCTAAGGCGACTCAAGAAAGACATACAAGGTTGGTTGGCCCTCAAACCAAATGAGGACATTGGGGTGGAAAAGTTGAAGGAGGAAATTGATATTATTGAGGAGAATCTTCAGGCAAGGTGGGAGGAGAATTCCTTCGCCATTCTTTGCGACAAGAGGACGATTCTGGCAGAAAAATTACTTGAGCTGGAAAGGGGTTTTAAGCAAAGAGCTCGCATGCGTTGGTTAAAAGAGGGTGATTGGAACAGTGATTTCTTTCTGGCCTGCCTAAAGGAGAATAAAAGTGCAAAAATTAATATCAGCTTGGGCAATGGTTCCTTTACATCGGATGTGAATGTGGCGGGTAAGATGGTCCTTGACCACTTTGAAGGATTGTTGGTAGGAACAATTTATCGAAGGGATGATGCCTCTAGATCGAGGGAGCTAGAGGAGGGTTTTATGGAGCGCATTCCTAGGTTGGTGAATAGCTCTGATAATGACAGTTTGATTGCTTTACCAAAGGCAGATGAGATCAAGTCTACTGTTTCCAAGATGTCTCATGACAGTGCCCCTGACCCAGATGGCTTTCCAGGGGCCTTCTATATGGCAGCTTGGGAAATTGTGGGTGGCCATGTGGTGGAGGCCATCCAGGACTTTTTTCAGGGTGGAACTCTCCCTAGGAGTGTTTGTGCATCTAAAGTGATCTTGGTGCCGAAGGTTAAGGATCCCTCTTTAATTAATCACTATAGACCCATATGCCTTTGCAATGTTTCCTATAAGATCATTGCTAGTCTTATTTCCAATAGATTGAACAGGTTCATTCCAAAGGGGATCTCTAGAGAACAACATGGTTTTGTGAAAGGAAGGAGTATTCAAGGGGTGGTTGGAGTTGCAAATGAGCTGGTTCAGGATATTAACAAATGATCCATAAGATCAAATGTTATCATCCAGATTGACATGGACAAAGCTTATGACAAAATTGAATGGAGCTTCATTCTTCGAGTCATGAGGAAGTTTGGCTTTCTTGAGTGGTTCTGTGACCTTTGTTTCAGGTGTTTTTCTTCTCCTTGGATCTCTATTTCTCTTCTGGGGAAAGACTTTGGTTTTTTCAAAAGTGTACGTGGTGTTCGATAAGGTGACCCCCTCTCACCATCGCTATTTATTCTGGCTCAAGACGCTCTCTCCAGGAATCTTCATAGCAGTATGCAGGAGGGAAGAATTCTGTTGTTCCCTAAACAAAGGGGTCGAGATATTGTCTCTCATCTTATGTTTGCGGACGACATCTTGATTTTTGTCAATGGAAGGAAAAGATCGCTTCGGGGTTTTTTGGAGGTCATGTCCGTCTATGGGGGTTTGAGTGGCCAACACATCAACTCAAGGAAAAGAAGAGTTTTTATCTCTAAAAAGTGCACTGTCAGGAGATGTAGGGAAATTCAACACATGCTGTGAATTCAACAGGGGCACTTTCCTATGACATATCTCGGAACCCCCCTTTCTTGTGGCTGCATCAAGAAGGTTTATTTTGAAGACATTATTAATAGGATGTTGGGCAGAATTCAGAACTGGAAGAATAAATTCTTGTCATTCGGAGGGTGAGTTATGTTGATTAACAATGTCTTAACTTCCATCCCGATGCATATCTTGGCAATCATTCCCCCTCCAAAAGGTACTATTGATATGATGGAAAAGGTGATGACATATTTTCTGTGGGATTCCAATTCTTTAGGTCGTTGCCATTGGGCCTCCTGGAAACGTCTGGCCAAGCCGATTGAGGAAGGAGGTGTGGGCTTACGTGACATTTTTGAAACAATGCAGAGCATGCAAGCCCGTCTTGCATGGGATATCATTGCAGGTGATTCCTTGTGGGCGTCTCTTTTTCGGGCCAGATATGGTAATCAATGGGAGGATGGTGTGTTTCATAGATTTCGCCCCTCTCTTAGTGCGATGTTTATTTCCCATTCCGGAGGAGCTGCAGGGATCATCCCGGTGGATTGTGGGGAAAGGTAATATCAACTTTTGGGACATGAACTGGGCAGGTGTGAAGCTATTCTTCCCGGATGTTCGTCCCCGTGCAGTTCTTTCAAGGAAGCGAGCGGTTATCCGGATCTGCTCCGGTTGCTTCTCTCTCAAGAGAAGTGGGAGATTTTCGAATCCATTACCTTAAATGATGAGGCTGATAGATGTTGTTTCACCGACTCAAGCTCGGGTGTTTTTAATACCCGTGATTATAGACAGTCTCACCATGCAGCGGGTGTTCTTGATGAGTGGGTGGAAAGTCTATGGTGCAAGGAGCTTCCTGCAAGAATGAATTTTCTGGGCTGGCGGGTGAGGAACCAGGAGATTTCTACTAAGGTGAATGTCCAGAGGAGGGGTATTTCCATTGCCTCTCGTTGTTTTTGCTGTGCTGCACCACAGGTTGAGTCGACGGTTCACCTATTCTTCTAGGGAAAATGGGCCTCTACCCTTTGGTCCTTTTTCAATATGCCTCGTTCCACTGAGGAGTTCTCCATTCATGCTTTCATCTCCTCTTGGGTGCATGGGTTGGATCGTAATGGCATGGAGCTGAAGGTGCGGAGTACGGTATTCACGGCCATCTGCTGGACGCTTTGGGATTCCTGTAACCAGGTTAGATTGGGTAATAGTCGTTCACTTTTATTTATCGAGATGAGAATGCGATCGTTGCTGGTTGAATTGTGCTCCCTGCTGAAAGGGGGCCAGAACTCGGTCATCCTTGCTGGTTTTCTGAACAGACCTTTGGCGGTTGTCAGAACCAGGGGTCATTGGATTAGGTGGCTTCCTCCTGGTGCTGGACTGAAACTGAATGTAGACGGATCCCTTTTGAATGGACAGATGCGAGGTGAGGGGCTGCTTAGGGACTCTCGGGGTTCAATGTGTTTTGGTTTTAGTGCATTCTATGGGCCGAGCTGTTCGCTAAGTGTGGAAGTTAGGGCGATCCATACTGGTCTCAGGTTATGTAAAGATGTTGGCCTCCATGTGTTAGAAATTGAGTCAGACTCCGAGGTCTTGGTTAGAATTCTCCAAGGGAAATGCGGTGCTCCTTGGGAGTTGGCTTACCTCACCAGAAGTTGTTCGCTGGAGTTGAAGGGTGGTCAGTTGGTGAGCATGTTTGGCGGGAAGCCAATTTCTCAGTAGATGCTCTTGCTCGTGCGGGAAATCCGACCGAAAAGCTTATCATTTTTGATAGTTTAGGTTCTCTACCTTTGGAATGTAAAATTTTTGTCCTTGGGGATTCCCTAGGACTTCACCATTTTAGACCTCCTTGAGGTTTTCTTTGTTCTGGTGGGCCATGCTCCCTCTTTAATAAAAAAATTAATGTTCAGTTAATGGGAATATAATATATATCAGGTTCTACAAAAATACAAAACATGTAGATCCTTAGTGATTTCAACCCTTTTTTCTTACTTCAATGTAATAAATAAGGTAAAAACTCTGAGTTACTATAGTTTTGGTTTTCACTGTAGGTTTCATAGAATGTTTAGTAGAATCCTTGGGAAAGGTATTTAAGAAAATATAATTTGAAAAACATAACCATATAAAAGATTTTGAGGCTAATATAAGTATAGGATAACATATTAACAGTTTGTTAATGAAGATGCCTTCTCGTTTTCTTATAAACACATTCCTTTCAAGACTCAACATTTTTATGTGGTTTTGGAACAAATTATTTTATGATAAATAACCCCAAAAAGATTTCATTGAATATATCTCAGTCATTATTGTGGTGCACGGTGAGTCATCCATTACATCACACATATCTTGACACACCTAAAGGATATTATTGGGTTAACTTATACATTATTTAGAGACCATTATGTTGGATTTGAATAGAATATGGTCATTGATAAACAATGTTAAACCTATGGTGTCTTATATTCATATGAAGGTATCATGATTTAGATATCTTTGAAATGATTTTAATGATTATCTTGTTTCCATTGTTTATTATTATTGATGATACTATGTTTTTCTATTTCAATCAATGGTTGGAATATGAAGGAAAAGTGGTGACACATAATGTTATAGAAAATAGAATTATTTTCCTCATGATAAATAAAATGAAGTTGTATCAGGAAGGTGAATCCTTTTGATTGCTTCAATCTAACTATATCGTTAGATGATTAACAACCGCAACCTGATATAGATCCATGAAACATCTAATAAGGAAAAAATAGATTTTCATGAAGGACATAGAGGAATATGATTCAATTTTCAATATGTCATGTTTGTGGGAATAATAATTCAGGTAAATGTCAGAAAAAATAAGGAGATGTTTTATTTTCAAAAAAGGAGTGATTAGAGAATATAATTTCTATGTAAAAGGAATACTTTGATGGAGGGATATGATGTTCTTCCTATGATACCATTTATAATTCAATTTCTCACGTGTTAAGAATATGAGTATTATCCTTGTCAATGCCCAAATCCATGGGTTAACTCCTAGACCAATGAGGGACATATGAAATTCCAATAATTGAAGTGAAATGATAATAGTTATTATATGTTAGGATTTGATAATTATTGTGTTGAAGTGTTATAATAATTATATTATAGCTATATGAATCTGGAAATATATTAGGATTTTTTCGAAATATTATTTCTTCAAGGATTTCAAATCATATTTCGAATGGTAATAATAACCATGAAACGTGATTTAGTTGTAAAAGAGTTATTTTTAGGTAATAAAAGAGTAAGAAAAATGTAACTCTAAATAAATTCTTAATGTTGATTAAATAATGTTTTGTTGGGTTAAAGAGATGATTGTAACCGATGAAGTAAATGGGATTGTATTATTAAACATGAAATTGATTAGTGATTTAATGACAAATTGACTTAGGTCATTAATGATGAGGATTATTAAACATTATGATTTATAGAATATATTAAATATTCTATTATTTTATTTGATTAATAATTAGTGTGTTATTTTTTGAATAATATATGTTCTCATTGAGATTTTACGATGAATTATATTATTATCTAGTTTTAAGATAATATATGATGAAGGTATTCATATGTTTGTTAGTGACATTATGAGATACATTATATTTTATGGGGATACAATTTTAATCAAATCATCAGAATTTGATTTCTTTTTGATTTGTTAATACATATCATGAAGGATTCATTATGTTATATATTAATTTAATAGATTTTGTTCAATATTGGGGGTTGTTTTTGAAGTTTTAGATATTAATGTATTTAATTTATCCATATTGGATAACATGTGAAAACCATTTGATATTTTTCAAATATTTGTAGAAAGGTGGGATGATTTTTTATTCATTAATGAATATTATGATTTAATAAAAGTTAAATTTAGTTCTTCAGGAATTAAATTTTTATCTTGAATAATCATTTATGTAATAATAATATATATTTAAATTCATCAAAGTAAAACCAAAGGATGAAATTATATGTATGAAATGTAATGAAATAATGTAATTAAAATTTATTTTTAACTATATCTTGAATATTAATGTATCTCTAAAAATTAAAAAATTGATAGTGAATTAAAAAATTTATCATTTTGCATTAATTTTCAATGAATTGATGGTCTTTTAAACCTAAACCCATTTTTGGTTTTTGTCTAATCAACATTATTATTATAATGTTCTATATCACTCTATATTAGTATAGGGATGGTTTTTTTACTCGATGTCTATATTATAACATCCCATCAATTTTCACCTTATCTAGGAACCTAATAATTTTTTATTTTATGTGACATTTATTCTTCCCACTTCCACTTTTAAAATCATTTTCCTTGCCCCTATGTGTGATATTTCTTTTAAAAAATTGTATTGGAAGATAGTAAACTGTTGAAGACTAAGTTAAGATTGTATGGGATCAATTTTTTAAATGGTATAGTATTTTATATCCTGAAAATTTAGTTTAGAAGAATAATTATCTTGACAGATTTCTTAACATCCAAAACTGATATCTAACAAAATTGAGATATATTATTAAAATAATATTTCTTAAATATTGTATCCTTGAAGTTAAATTGGATGTTATTATTATTTTGAACCACATTATAAATTATATTATAATATTCTTACTCAATACACATTTATTTATGAATTCTTTTACAATATACAGTCAATTGTTTGTAAAGTCATTTTATGCTTCGGAAATGGATTTTCATAAAAAATATTTTATTACATTCATAAATAGATATTATAATTTATTCACACCACTATTATAAATTTTAATATTTTTATGAATTACTTTTAAAAATAAGAATATAAATATTAACATAGGGTAAAATTATGATATTTTTTAAAATGACTAATTTTTTAGTGAATAGAGAATTATTCTGATTTTCAAATACTATATTTTAATTTAATTTAATCATGTAATTAAAAAGTTATATTATCTTTATAATTTGATATTATAGTCAAATATTATCAATTTTATTTATAATAATGAAATCATTCTATTTTATTAAAAAACTATAAGGATTTTAATATAATTTAATTTTTATGCATAATAATGTGTTTTTTTTCAAAAAATTGTTTCTCATTGTATTTTATGAATTTATTTTAAAATTTATTCCATCAAATTATAGAAAATTACTATTGAAAAATTGATAGCTTATTTGAAATATGGTGGTTCAATGTTTTTAAAGATATGACTGCATTATGTTTCATCATTATGAATAGTTACTATGGTAAATATTTATCCCCTCTTTATGGGTAAAATATGTAAGATAGGGTAAAAAAAAGGGATAACACCGCAAAATCAACCCCAAAGATTCCCTTATTTCATATTATGGGACATATATTAACGTATCCATCCAAAATTACAATAATTATTAGTTTGGTTCCCTTTTCCATTAATAGTGATAGTTATATTATTTATGAAAATAAAATTTGAAAATGTCATGTTTCTGACTTTTAATTTCTATTATCTATTTAAATATGGAAAAGACTATTTTATGACGGAATATAAAATATTATTTATAACTGTATGTATTTATTTTTATTATTATATGATATTTGTATCTTTTGGTAATGATATAATTATGTTTAAATCAAATATGATGATTACACATTTCTTATGAAAATAGTAGGACCATGCACATAAATGATTTTAAAATAATCATAGTATTTTTTTTGGATTCCATAGGGTTTAACATGAATTTAATCCGTAATAATACTATTTAATTTATTATTAATGAGTTTATATTAAAATTCATTTTTTCATGAGTTTTTATAGTAAAATTAAATTAGTAGTTTCAAATGATATTTTAGTGGTCTTCTATAAAAAATAAAATATTAATGATTCATTAGAAAATAATTAAAATATTACAAGAGTAGACATTTTATGAGAAATACTCTAAAATTTCATTCATCTTCTATTTATGGGATAAAATTTTATTTAATATAAAATTTATAACACTTTAAGATGGTAATTTTTTCTCGTGATTAAGGATATAAATGGTTAATTAAGTGAATAGACAAAAAGATAGGGGTTAAAATGAAGTAATAAACATTATTAACCCAAATTAAATGGTTTTATTTATAACATAGACATAACATCATTTATTACGATTAGTTTTATGTTTTATGAAGGATTTCACTAATTTATAGATATTTTAACGAAACATAGATTCCTGGTTTTGTGGTTATGGAATAATGAACTTCTTTCTGATGATAATGTGTAGAGGAATGGAAGCTAATTGGTATGGCTTTATATGTGTTATGTAATCCCATTCACCGAATCGTTTTGGAATCTCTCATTCAATGGATATTGGATAAAAAGTATTTGGGGTTATATCAGCCTATGATTGGGTATTTCAGTGAGTGGTGAGTCATTACAAGAATTCATGGAGGCACAGTTCCATGATGCTTTTCAAATTGGAAAAAAAGAAATGTTTATAACCTAGTATTTTTTTCATGTGTGTTTGCTATTATGGGAGGCCAGAAATAGATTTAGTGAAGTTTTTCACTTCTCAATCCTCTTCATCTAGGTTTGGGCAAGATATATTGTGGTGTTTCTTGTGAATCTCATTCCAGATGGGAGGTACACTATTTTTCTTAGGGTGGTTCTTCAAAATTTTATATTTTCTTCTAAGACTATGGATATCATTTTCTAAGGTATATGGGTCTATTTTACCTGACTTATAAGTGGTATGATGATTAATGTGGATGGGTCTTTTGTTGTGGGAGAAATGCATGGTGCTGGGATGGATCTAGGTAACAGGGTTTCTATGGTCCATAACATCAATTCTTACTATTTTTAGGTAATTCTATTAGGATAGGGGAACATGTGATGTTCAATGTTCTGAACATGTAAAACCTACATGGTATTGTCAAATCTTTGGTGGAATTTGGCGCTAAGATTCTAGAGAGTATTCTTCAAAAGGAATCATGAACAAAATGGGACCTGACATATTATATTAGGAATTATAAGGTGAGCTTAGATTAGAGAATTGGGGTAAGTCATAGAATGAGGGAAGGAAAGATTTAAGTGGATAGTTTTTCCATCAAAATTAGTTCTTATAGAATTAATTAATTATTTCATTATTGGTTCTCTAGCGTATAATTGAAATCTTGTTATTAGCAGTGATGATATTGGCTAACGCGACATTGAAGAACCCCATATCCACTTGTTTTTATCTTAATTATTGTAATAAAAATTTACTCATTTGTTGAATTAATATGAGTAGTTTTGTGTCTTTTTTTACATGAATGTGAATTACTGTTATTTAAAAACATAGGATAAATTACAAGGGAGAAAATAACTTTAATTATAAAATACCACATCCTCCCCTCAATTTTTCACACATATAAAGATGTTTATCCCGAAATACCCAGAAAAATATCATCCCAAAAACCTTATTTATGTTTTTGAGGACCTATAATTATATAAATACCAATCTATAGGTCCTTATAAAGATATTATAAGGAGGCTTCTCTAAGATAAGGTAACCATCTTACCCAATCTCTTAATATTTAACATCTTCTTTTACAATAATAAACTATTTCTGAAAATTAAGATATAATAAAAAAATATCACCCATATACTAATATTTTTTAATGTTAACATGATAACATATATCCATCTCCTTCTTCCATGAAATGGGAAATGGAATAACTGTTCATGTGTATGAAAAATTACCACATTGCGAACTTATGCAATTCATTTTCTCTCAATACTTCTCACAAATAAATTTAATGAATTATTTAATTTATATATGATATTAATGAACCATTTTATAGTTTGTAAGTATAATTTATAATCAAATTTATTACCTTTCAATTAATTAAAAAATCATAATATCATTCATTCATATGTGTGGATTACCAGCTAAACGAAATGATGCGACTGTTTTTTAATGATTATATCACATTCCTTCTATATATAGATTTATTCAGAATAATAATGTTTTTATATATAATAATTATATTATTATTATATAAAATAATACTTATTTTCTTTACATCGTGTTCATTAAAATCTTTAATCATTACCCATGCGTGTATATGACCAACCCTCTATATGATTCTAAGATAGTTCATTTTTCAAAACAATATTGGATGGTTGGTTATAAAAGTATAATTTATGAATAAAATTGACAACAAAGTCATAGATATTATTTTAATGATAATTAAAAAATTATCTCTTTGATCACAATCAACATACTCATGTTATATTGAAATTATTGATCAAGCATCCTCAAAATCAGAAGAAGTTGACTTAATATATTAATTAATTAAATATTTCATTGAAATAAATAATATAAATTGTAAATGATATGTTTTTAAACCAATTAAAGGTTCCTTAAAGAGGTAAATAATTAATATGAATATATCATAGAGGTTTTAAATAATATATTTGACATAATGGGTTCAGGATAAGGGTTTTGACTAAATTTCCTTAATTAGGATAATCTAATACTTCATTGACTATGTTATTCCGTTATTATGAGTGAAATTTACAATTATTTTATAATTATTTAATTCCTATAGTTTTATATGGATTTGTATTTGTTACATATAACCATATTATTGATTAATTATCATTTTAATGATATGATGTTTGTAAGGGATTGTGTCTCGATTTCCACTCAATTGGGACATATTTGGTATTTCTCAACTATTTACTCTAATATAATGTACATAAAATTTTTTTATTTAAAATTAATATATATTAATTTATGATGATTAATTTTTTAATTCAAGTTTAATCATTCTAGGGGTTACAATTTAAAAGATGAAAAATAGATAAGAATTTATTTTATAATTTATTTTTTAAGGGATTGATTTTTTTTATGAAGGAAACATATAATAAATAATTCATCAAGGAGATATATTTCATTATTGTCAATATCTTTAATTTATCTCCCTTTTTCCTTCCAAATTTTATTCTATTTTTCCCTTTTTCTTTTAATTTTTTTTAAAATTAATTTTTTTATTATTTATCTTCTTATCGAGAATGTTTTTCCTCCATGACCATATATTTAAAAATTAATTTTCCAATGTCATTGTTATTTACTATAAATATTTATTTAGAAAATTTTATATAATATTTTCATTTAACATGGTTCAAAAGGACTATTTATAATTATTTTCTAAAAGGTCATTTTGAACAATATTTTATTGAAAGTCAAAAGGATTATTTTTTAATATATAAAATGTTAATAGACTATCACACTACCATAATAATATTACTGTAATCTATTTCAAATAAATTTTTTCAATGGTTTTTAAAAAGGATTCCATTAATGAAAACCATTTCTAATATTTTCCTTATATTTTCATTTATTCTTAAAATGAAATGATTTTATTATATGACTTATATTTTTGAGGAATTGATGGCTATCTATTATCATTTATTATTTTCTTGGTCATTAAAATTATCCTAATAAATTAAATTTATTGTGATCATTATTCATTAAATAATAAACTTCTTTTAAATTTACATATTCCTTACATCATGATAATTTTTATTTTTTAAACCTTGTACCATATAGAAATATATTTTCTTACTATTAATTAAATTTGATTCACTAGGGAATTCTTGTAATTTCATATCCCAAACACAATATATAATTTTTTTATAAGAAATATTATTTATAAGTCAAATAAATAATTCAATATATAGAGAATTATATGGACCACCATTGATGGGCAGTGATTGAACTTATATATCCCCTTGATACATTGACATGTCTCATGAGAAAAACTTGATGGATAAAATTTTGAAATGGTTTTGGTGTATTACTATAAATTAATTAAATTTTATTAGTGCATGGAATTTCTTATGAATATATAATGATTTATGAGATTATGATTACCAAAATTAATCACATCCCTCATTTTGAATTTATTTATTATTAATCATGAGTTTTTTTATTGACATTATCAACGGTTGAATTTCATTCTCATGTTATTACAAAATGACTTATGTTTTTAGTTCATTAACATGTAATTTTTAATTTTCCTTATTTACCCATAATGTATTATAGTATATGTAACCCTTATTGTGAAATTCATCTCCTCTTATTTATTTCCCAATCCCACTTGTATGATGAATGATTTTATAAATGGGATTCTAGGACATAATATATTTTACTTTACTATTTTTATAACTTGTTTCCAAAGTAAAATAGAAATCATATATTCATGTAATTATTAAATACTTATAAATAAATAAATCCATACTAATGAGATCCATTTAATTGTATGCCTTTTTAATAATGTAAACTAGCTTAGTATTAATAGAGTTGGGGTTGTCAAACCACATCCCTAAAATTATAAGTTCTATATTTAGGAGGAAAATTCACACTACCCACCACACTAGGTCAAACATAAACACATATTAGTATGAAACACTAATTTAAGGAAACAATAATTCAATAAATATAAGTTTTTAAAAGAGTAAATGAACACAAGATGTAACCATGATTAATAAAATATGTACAACATACACTGGAGAATGTTTCTGACACTCTTGTAATACCAGAAGTACAATGAAAAATTCGTAAAAAGATTATAATAGAGATACTAAAATAATTAATCAGTATAAAACAATATATTTATTATTCACTACCATTATTAATTTTCTATTCCACTGGTTAGCCTGTGTATACTAGATCTTTCTTCCTTTTATAGGAATCTTAGTGGGTTTTCCACAAAAAACTACGTTCTATATTTTTGGGAGTCCATATTATTGAATTTAGTTTTTGATATCTAGTTTCTACATAATCCTCCACCACTTTAAATTATAAACATTTAGAGTATTGTTTCTAGATAATTACTTTTAGATAGTTCTATAAACATTTGAGGCTAACATGTGCTTTAACTAATTGAATGAACAATGAAGTGCCCACAACCTCTAGATATATGAGGTCTCATTATAACCACCTATTATTATAAATGAATAAAATTATGTTTGATAACGTAATGGTAAGACATCATTAAGCGTAGATAAAAATTTAACACCTCGAGAAAGGAATTTTTTTTATTAAATATATTATATTTATTCAATTGATTACAATACATGAAACAATAATATTTTTATTGTAAAGACCTGAAAATTTCGTAGATTTTTTTTTAAAATACATGGGAATTTCACAAGTCTGTAGTTTTTGACGACGCTTGATTCCGAGGCCCGGTGTGCCCGGAATCAAATTATGATGTTTTGTTCGGGTATGTTCAGTAAACGTACATGCGGGATTTTATATCTTTTGAACCGGTGCTCGGAATTGAAATCCAAGGGCACCGTTGAACTTGCAGTGCTGATATTCACTTAAAGAGACCTTTTTTGCAGTTGCGTTTCAAGGTGAATGGATGTTATTAATTGGGGTTCCTAAATAAATTAGATAAAAATATGTGTGACATATTTTAATTTGAAAGGTAGTTAAAACCTACAAAGGGAGTTTGGAGGTGGGACCCATCACACCCTAACCACCCTTGGGAGTTTGTTTTAGGGTAGGGCCCACCCGAACCCTTTAAACTCTTCTAAACCCCCTTTAAACCCTTATGCTCCCCATTAATAGAGGAAACTATTGGACTTCCCATTAATGTGCCAACACTCCCTTGTAATTAATTAATTGAGTCCCTTGAAATTCTGGACAACTACATGCATTTAATTAAGCGAACCAACTTAATTAATTTAAATTATTTTGAACTCATGCCAACCATTAAAATAAGGGATAAGATTATTTTATTTTGGGTTGGCATAATCGTTTGAGAGTTTGGTTGGAAGAACATCATCCTCTCGACGAAGAACGCTCCTCATCTCTAAAGAACGACGATACCGCTTACGATCTTTGACCAAGCCGCAAGAGAAGGAGCCGCCCGCAAGGAACGTCGATGAAGCTTCATACTCGGACCTTTCCTGACATCAAAGAATCGACGTCTGCCCTCTTTATGTGACTTAGACAACGTACTTTGAATCGAGGTTGGGGGAAATTGGATTATTTTTACGTATGAAATATACCCACGTACTTCGACATTTATTTTTGGATTGACGGTAGACAAATTGTTATCACCTAACGCGGAGAGCGCGAGCAAAACAAACATGGACCGACGACCCTCCGTTGAATCTTGTTTGGTTGACGTCAGAGGCAGAGTCAAAAGGGTGTGGTACTGTCGCACCGCACTGAAGAAGAATTGCAGTGGATGAAGAAGCATGGCGCCGACACGCCGCGCGGTGGAGCCGAAGGCTGCGGCCAGGTCGGGCCGCGACGGTGGTGGCGAAGTGCCGTCGTGCCGCACGGAGGGCAGCAGGACCGTGGCGCCGTCATTTCGCGGTGGAGGTGAGGAGGCGACCGACCAAGATGGCCACTGTGGAGCTGGACCGCGGGATAACCGGCCGACCTGCTGGAGGATTGCGGCGCCCACAGGCGCCACACGGGGGGAGGACGCCGCCCGCGTCTGCGGGCCGCTCAGCTTGGAGAACCGGCCAGCTGCGTGCTGACCGGGCTGGAAAATCATGGCGCCTGCAGGCACCTCGTGGGAAGAACCGCGGCCCGTAGCATGGGCCGCGTGCGTCGGTCAGAATCGGTCGGCTAAGGCCGGCCGGACAGAGAAGGAGGCGGTGCCGCTTGGCCCCGCCGGGCGAACCAGACCGGCCCGCAGCGCGGGATGGGTCCGCGGGTGGTCCGTGCCCCACCCGGTTGGGCCAACCCCCAGCCAGGTCGAATCCGCCGAGCTGGGTTGGGCCAACCCGCCAGCCCACTGGGCTTGACGGGCCAGGCCTGTCTTCACTTAAATGTGAATAACACCTAGATCGCGCGTCCGATTTACACACCATCTACGGTACTGGGACCCACATGATGAGGCAGTCCTTCTGGGATACTCTAAGTGAGTTTCGGACAAATTTTGAAAATGTCCGGCTTTGGATCGTGCGTAAATCCAACCGGGTCCCTAGAACGGAAATGCCAATATCTCTCAGACCAGGCGTCTGATTGACGCGCCGTCTATCGCATTGAGTTCCTTATAATGATGCGTAACTACGGGATACATCAACTCAAAACATTGTGATAGTTGATTTATCGACACTTGGCTCGAGCAGCGGACCCTCCTGGAATTGAGTGTGCTTTGTGCGGGAACCCTAGGGCTGGCTGCGACTACGATGACTGTTGTACCAGAATCCTCTGTGGGTTCAAAAGCAAAGAATACTGAACTGGAATCCTCTGTTGGTTCGACAGTGATGACTACTGTACTGGGATCCTCCATGGGTTTGACAGTTCTGACTTCTGTTCCTATATCCTGTGTGGGTCTGACATAATAGCTGGTCCTGTATCTTGTGTGGGTCAGACAGCTTAGCTGGCCCTGTATCCTGTGTGGGTCCGACAAATTAGATGAATCATTCACTACATATGATCATCTCTATCACTCTTCAAAAGATGTATACCCGTGTGATCTTAGTCTTGTCTTTCAATCATTATCATCGATGTGATTGACTTTACTTCCAATGTGGACTGGGTTGTGTTTGGGCTCGAGAGTTGGAGTCGGACTGTGATTGGAAACTTAGGTATGTGTATGGGCATATACCTATGTAGGGTTGTTTGATACTTCGTAATTGTATCTTTCTACAGTGGTTTATCCTTTGTGGATTCTAGCAGACCTTCGGGGGTCTTGGGGTCCTCTAATGAGTATTGTTATACTCACCTCTGAACAGGATTCTCCTGCACCTTGTTGTGTTCTGTGCAGACGATGGACAATAGTGATCAAGGCTGAGGATGACGGACGGGAGGATGATTAGAGATGGACTAGATGGGACATACCTCAGGGATGAGTGTTCAAGTTCTATACCTACCCTTCAGGTAGGATTCACCGGTGGACGATCCAGGAGCTGTTTTTCCCTTTTTACTTGTACTTGTACTTGTTGTTCAGTTGGGTTTATATACTGGCCCACTTACTTTCAGCACACTTTTCTTTTCTATTTTAGTACTTGTTGCCTCTACTATTTGTGTTCAGATTGTGTGTGTTACAGGTTTAAAGGAAATGCTTTCCCTTTTTATCAGGTATTCACCTTTGGTGCTAGTTTTTAGCCCCTGGCCTATGGAAGGCGGGCTTGGGGTAGTCACGGCACGAGCCCTGAGGACGGGTCGTGACAAATTGTTATAAGAGGAGTCAGTTATACCGGAGAACTTGGACTCTGATTCTTTTAACAGCAATTTTGTTATGTGTTTTGGGTGTGGTTATCAGTTTAGGGAAACCGGTGTTGGTTTGGTGGCCGAAGTATCCAAACACTAGGACTCTGACTTCTGATCTCCGACTCAGTGCACGAAAACATTGTTTGCATGTGTGTTTCCTTTGAAAATGTTTTCTTTGTGATTACTTTATATCAGCTCACCAGGTATACTATTTCAACCATGGAGCACCTGTTTCTTTTCAGGATGGCCCCAAGAAGGAATCCAGCTAGGGTTCTGAGTTTCGTATGAGATGGTAGCCCACTGAGCAACGAGGCCTCGGTGTAGGGCCCCATCACAGCGGCGATACCAGCGGTACCACTACCCGCTGGGCCACCGATACCACCAGATCCAACAGTAGAGAGTACACACCGCCTGATTTCATTGTACGAGTTCCAGTGCCAGAGGCCGGCCAGGTTCCAGGGAGAGACGGACCCACAGGCAACTGAGGATTGGTTGGAGGCTGTCATGAGAGTTTTCAGATTGGTAGGGACATCAGTCGACCTCATGGGGATCCTTCCCGCAAGTCTCCTGCATGCAGCAATAGAAATATTGTAGAGCCAGATGCTCCAGGTGCATGATGAGGCTTAATTACATTGGACAGAATTCGAGAGTCTCTTTCGCTCAGTGTTTGTTCCATCCACCCTTTATGTGGTACAGATTCAGGAGTTACTTCATCTGCAGCAGGGTGGCATGACAGTAGCATAGTACTCAGTGAGGTTCACCGACCTCTCGCACTACTCCACAGATATAGTACAAGACTCGTTCTTTAGGGCCCAGACCACCGAGTAGGTGATCAGGCATGAGATCAGGGCTTCAATGATTCCCCTCAGCATCTCGACGCAGGCGGGGGTGCTAGAGCGAGCCCTTCTAGTGGAGAGTTTTCTCGCTGAGCAGTCACCAGTAGCGAGACCCACCTCAAGGCAACACGTAGTAGAGTCTTCTGAAGCCGGTAGTAGATAGATGATGCAGAGGTCCAAGTGGACCAGGCCATCAGGTGGGCAACCCCAGGATACAGGTTCAGTTGTGCGAGGCACACGAGACAGAGCCAACTATAAGAGGAGTAGGCATTGCTATGAATTGTGGTGGGTAGGGCCACATGGCTCATGACTTCCTGACCCACCATGCAGATGAGCAGCAGACAGTAGAGGTATCTCATAGGCAGAGGCAGAGGTTCGATCGTGGTGGTCTGCCAAGAGCAGGTAGACATGGCAGAGGAGTTGGCTAAGCTGTAGGTGGTGGACGACGTTTCGAGGCTCTACCACCACCACAACCAGGAGGTCCAACCCGAGGGAGCTAGCAGACAGAGGCGGTCTCAGCTCCAGGCAGTCGAGGCCTGCGACCAAGGCACACCTGAGATGATTTGAGGTATTATCTATGTCTACTCCACCCTTGCTGTAGTACTTATAGATACAGGTGCGAGTCATTCTTTTATTTCCACTGCTCTCGTTCAGAGCTCGGAGATTCCGACGGAGTCGTTGCTTGATCCTTACAGCTAGATAATCCTACGGGAGCAGACACAAATATTATACACTCGTTCAGGCAATTTGATCTTAGTCTAGGAGGCGAGAGCTTCGACTAGGATCTTCTTGTAGCGGCGTTGAGACCTTACGACGTCATCTTGGGTATGGACTGGTTATCCACAATTCATGCTCAGATTGACTGTATTAGGTGCAAAGTGTGGTGTATCTACACAGATAGGAATAGGTTCACCTTCACAGGTGAGAAGGGAGCCTTTGGAGTGCAGGATGGACTTACACAGAGAAGGGGGAAGCCGATCACAAATCAGTTTGCTAGTCTCATCCTTGGAGCGGTTGATGTGCGGAGTTTGAGTTTTCCTGTTGTGGTGGATCAGTACGCGGATGTTTTCCCTCAATACATTCTAGGACTACCTACTCATAGAGAGTTTGATTTAAGAACCTAGTTTTTTCTATAAAAGACTTTGCAATATTCTTGAGGTTATTCCATAGCAGCGCCTTTAGACGGTGTGCGATTCCGAGCCCCGGTGTGGCCGGAATTAAATTTTCAGTGTGTTCACACTAGGCATGCCAAATAAATGAGATAACTCCTAAATGGTGCTTTAGATCAGAAATATGAGTGTACATATGGGTCCGAAATGGGGTGTTTACCCTAGGGATGACATAAAACATGTCGGCGCAGGACATTTGGACCCCTCGCCCGTTAACGGAACATTAAAAAGATAAATAAATAATTAATTTATTCGTTTAATGGATTAATGCAAGTATTTCTTAACGGTTGATCGGATGGGAAAACCGAGGGCACCGTTGAGTCCAGAACGTGTCGTTTACCCTATAAGGGTTGTAACTTTCGCGGGCGTGGGCCTTATGTGAGAAATGCAACCAGGGGCGTTTTCGTAATTTAGCAGCTTCAGACGTTAAATTTTATAACTTTAAAAAAGAAGCTTGGAATCAAATTTCGAGATCACCGTTTTTCTTGGGAGGTGGTGTTTGACCTAGGGGAGGCTTAACCTTGACCCCGCTGAGGGTTCGGGTACGGGGCCAACGGGCGGGGAGTTTAAGTGTTTTCTATTTAAACACTTCTCCCCCCTTTATGTTTGTTTTCCCCCTAGAACAAACTCTCCCAATGGTAGAGGAACCCCTCTCCTCTCTTGCACCCTCCGGCAAGGCGGCGACGGCTCCAGCGGATCGTCGGTGAAGCGTCGGGCAACACCAATCGAGGTAGGAGGTTACGTTTTGCGTTTTTGATTCCGTATTTACCTTTGAACTCAATTTCTTGCATCGAATTGTTGTCGATTGGTTGGTAGATGTCAATTTTTGGTTAGATGTTGATCTGAGGTTTCCAATTCCCCTTTAGGATCGAAAATCCGAGTCCCGGGGCGTCCTTGGTGCCCCTAGGAAGTTTTAGGCCTTTTTCTATGGTTTTCCGGTGGTCCAGCGTGGCGGTCCGGTGAGCGGGCGCGGAGGCACGGCGAGGGTCCAGGCAGAGGCTGCGTTTCGGCGGTAGGGCGGTGGGGGTGTTCGACAGCTGGGCGAGGCGGCGACTCCAGGCAGCGAGGCCAAGCCGCCGGGGCGCGACGACCGCGAGGTCGCGGCACGCGACCCCCGCACGGGGACAAAGACCCGCGTCTTGCAGGTCTTCATACAGCGGGACGACCGACCCCATGAGGGCCAGTCCGCGGTGGACCACAGGTTAGCGCCGGGCCGCGTGGCCGAGCCTCGGGCCAGCGCGGGCCAGCCTAGGCCGGTCCAGCCCAAGGGGATCCGTCCCCTCTTCAGACGCCCGTAATTTTCATTACGGGTGTCCGTTTTGCATGATGTATACGACAATGCCTTCTGGGCGTCAAGGAAAACCTTTTGAGATGGTCTCGGGGATTTTTAATTCCCGGGACAAGGGATTCGGTGGTGAGACACGCCTTTAAGTAGTTTGGCATTTTTCTTGGGGGTTCTTGTTTTGGACGGCGCAGACACATCCGATGTCCGTTTTGAGCGTCGTCAGCGGCGTTGTGACCCTGGTGCCGAGGAGAAGATTACCAGTGTGGTTTTGGGCATTGAAGCCAGAGTTGAGGCATGGGCCCCACGGCCCGCCTTTCAATCTGCATGTAGCGCTTTACAAATTTTTCATTGGACGTCAGTTCGAGGCTTGTGAGCAGTCATTTTTTGGGTGTTTTTCCAAGGGCATTGCATTGGTGCAATCCACCCGCTTTAATTCAGCATGCTGGTGCGAGCCCCACGAGGGCCGTTTTGGGAGTTGGTAGTGATTTCCAGCTTTATCACCAGGTGTCCACTTTGGACAAGTGAATATTCCATCTTGTGTACTTTTCCAAGAGGATCGCAATGGTGCGATCTGTTGTCAGTGCTTCGGGACCGGGATGCGGGTCCCACGCAGAACCGCTCATGTTTGGTATGTCAGAACACATCTTTTTCTCTGGATATCCATTACACTCAAGTGATCAGTCCTTTTGACGTATTTTCCCAAGCGGATCACAATGGTGTGATGCACCAAACTGTTTTCGGGGCCGAGGCTCAGGATCACGGGACTCCATTCGGGCGTATGGTAGAGTTGGCGACTTTTCCGTCGGATATCTATTTGAGGCGAGTGAGTAGTCTATCTCGCGTGTTTTTTCACGAGGATTACAATGGGGAAATTATTTCGAGTGAGCAGAGCATCTTACATGATCTTATTAAATGCGGAAGCAAGTAAGGTGCTCCGGTGGTGGTTCGTCCTACTGGGTTTGTAGCGGACCCTTGGCATGTGATCGCATGAACTCCCATGTGAGTGAAGTAATGCTTGAAGAGATGTGGTTAGCCGTTCCACAACCGATGAGGTGGAAACTTTGGTCTGTTACATTTATGCCCTTCGCATTGACGTTGAGTGTCGTGTGCACGTTAGCCTTTGGGCTGGAGACGTGGTATACTCTGGGAGTATACAGGAACGCTTGGAGGTACATGTGGTTGTTTTTACCTGAGAACGTTTTTGCACTTAGTTGGAGTTTACTTGGGGCCACACGTCGCGTGGGACCCATGTGGGTGTCGTGTTCTGCTTTGCATACTCTTGACCTCTCGCGACGTAGAGGGTCCTTCTATTCTCATTTATTTGACCAGCAGAGTTGAGTTTTCCCCCTGGTTCTGTTCTCGTTTGTTGACCAGCAGGGTTGAGTTTTCCTCCTGGTTCTGTTATCGTTTGTTGACCAGAAGGGTTGAGTTTTCCCCTTGGTTATGTTTTCTTTTGTTGGCCAGCAGAGTTGATTTTTCTCCTGGTTCTGTTTTCGTTTGTTTGACCAGCAGGGTTGAGTGGTTTTCCCCTGGTTCTGTTCTCGATGGTTTGGCCGGAAGAGATGGTTTGGTTCCTCTGTTTCTTCGGCAGTGAGGGGTTTCAGTACCATGCCCCTTTTACCGGACTATGGAACCGTTTACAACTATGTGTGCTCGTACAATGTGGGTGTTTTCCCACTTTCTGGGATGAGTTGTCTCTATCCGCTTCGACAATGACTTAGCAGATTGGAGTGTGATCTCCCTGAGAGGACGGGGAGTTTCTCCCGTCCCTTAATGTTCCCTAGTAGAGTTCTTGTGGATTCGGTGTGACCAATACATCACGCAGGCCCTGATCCTCTACCCAAGAGGTTGTTTCCAGTAGGGCTGGCCAGGAGGTTGTTTCCAGCAGGGCTGACCAGTGCGGTACCATCCAGCAGGGAGGGCCAGTGCGGTACCATCCAACAGGGATGGCAAGTGAGGTACCATCCATCAGGGATAGCCAGTACAGTGGTGTTCACCGAGCAGTACCATCCAACAGAGATGGCCAGAGTGGTTCTGGGTTTACCTCCAGCGGGGCTGGGAAGTAGTCCCCGATGGCGGGTTTACCTCTAGCTGGGCTGGGAAGTGGTCCCCGATGACGGTTCTGAGCCTCCCTCTAATGGAGTACCCTTTTACGGGACTGGGCATTGGGACTCATCGACGACATTATCCAGGTCTCCCTCCAGTGGATTACCCTTTTACGAGACCGGGCAGTGTTCCAACCGTCGATGACTTTTTCCGCGTCTCCCTCTAGTGGGAACTCATCAACTTCAAGGGATTACCCTTATGCAGGGCTAGGTAGGGGGTTACCTGTCGACTTTGAGGAGACCTCTCGACTTCGGGGCAGTGAAAAGGTGTGGCTTGATGTTCCCCCAAAACTCTCATGTACGAGGGGCGCTTTCCCCACTGAGATGCGTCCTTGTGACGCGACCTAAAACCGTGCAGGCGAGTCAGTTCTGCCCAAAGCTCATAGTGTCAAGGTACAGTGATTTCAGCCGCTTGACTTGCAGTTTGGGGTAGACGTACTGGATGATGGGCATCGATGGTGTTTACTTCTGGGACTGTTGTCTACTCACTTTATTGGGCTGAGCTACGGGATGGAGATCCCCTTACGATCTTGTTCGGGCTTCTTGATTGAGCATATGGATATGTATATACCTTGTTCCAGTACCAAATTCTCGGGCTTGGTTACTCTCCCTATAGGAGAGGAAAAGATGCGCGAGGTATGCCACGTGCTTTCTGTGTCTAGCTTTTCGTGGTTGGAAGAGTCTAATCTCCTACTATAGGTAGCAAAGACTCGACGAGAAGTTTATCTTCTCACCATTTCCATCTCCTTGTGTCTGGACGAGTTTACCTCCTATCTTTTGTTGGGTTGAGATGGACTCTCTATTGTACTCTTTACTGTACTCCTTGTTGTACTCCTTTAATTTTACCTGTTCGACCTACTGCTAACCCTTAGGTACCTCCTTTTTTGCTCCCTCAATCCTTCAGGGCATCCTGTTGAGTATTTTTATACTCACCCCTGCTTGGGCTTTGCCCGCACTTGGTGTGCCCTTGCAGATGATAGACAAGTTGGTCGTGACTTTAGTGGAGCTTAGGAGTTCAGGATCATGGACCGCATGCGGTGGTCATAGTCGGGTTCTAGGTGAGGGACCCTTCCAGCTGTTTTTCTTTTGTTTACCTGTTGCCGGGTTGTGGCACCATTTCTGGTTGGGCGCGTGTTTTTCCCTTTTCTTTTCAGTTTAATTTCTACACTTTCTTTGTACTGTTTAGAGGTCGATGCACTTTGTGGTTTATTTATAGTAGTTGGCACATTACATTCCCTTTTACTCTGCACTTTTTCATTGAGTGTGCTGCATGCATGTGTACAGGTAGTAAGGAAAAGGCCTCCCCGAGTTGTTTAGCCTTCGGTGCTTGTTGCCAGCCCCCCGGCCTATGGAGGCGGGCTTGGGGTAGTTGCGGCTCGAGCCCGGGTAGGGTCAGGTCGTGAAAAAGTGGTATCAGAGGTGGTTCATTCATTGGGATGTTGTTCGAACGTCCCTAAAAAGGAATTGGTTGGGATTTAGGGAAACAGTGTTAACGTTTCTTGAGAGCGGCTCTCTGGCCAGGGAGTCCAGTGATGGTGCGGCGGCCGACGTATCCGTTCCCCAGGACCATGATAACCCGCTTGTCGACTTGGCGTGCTGAGACACTTATTACAGGGAAAATTGGTTGTGCATCACATAGGATTGAGTATTTGACTGTCCTTCTTGAGTCATCTCCCCATTGTCGTTATCATTATATACATATTTGCTCATCTGTCTGCGACACTCCTTGATAACATTCAGGATGTCTCCACGAAGACAACCAACCAGGATACCGGCATTGGTTCGTGACGACGACCCTGTGAGCTAGGAGGCCTCATTCCAAGACCCATCATGCGAGTCCCTTTCTCTCGGTGGGCCGGTATTTGCACCCCCACCTGTTGAGCAGCAGACAACTTCAGTAGAGTAGACTGAGCTTGAGCGCGCTCTGTAAGTTCCAGTGGCAGAGACTGCTAAGGTTCAGTGGTGATCCAAACCCTCAGGCAGCAGAGGTTTGGCTCGGGATGGTGGTTTGCCTTTTCAGGGTTGTGCAGACGCCGACAGATCTTATGGTGGCTTTGGCCGCCAACCTTTTTCGCGGAGCACCTTGGCGTTGGTGGAGTCTGGTGACTCAGTTTCTTGACGAGTCATTGCTTTTGTGGGGAGACTTTCAGTTGTTATTTTGTGAGGAGTTTTTCCCCTCCTACTTACGCTCTATTCAGATTTAGGATAACCTTCAGTTTCAGCAGGGAGGGATGACGGTGGCTGAGTACGCGGCTAGTTTCGCAGACCGTGCATGCTTTTACCTGGACTTGTTCCATGACAGAAACTTCTGAGCGCAGAAGTTTTATAAGGGTCTCCGCAGAGAGATTCGTGCTATCATAGTACCCTTGGGAATTTCCAAAAATGTCGGGGTGCTAGAGAAGGCGCTAGTGACAGAGAGATTCTTGTCACGCTCTACAGTTCGTGGTGGAAGCAGGCTCAATAGTGCCAAGACGTCTGCCGCAGCTAGCAGGCGTCAGCAGACAGGACCTCGACACAAGTGGCTTTCCGAAAACCAGACTCAGGGGCATGGTCGTACACCACAGTGGCGCTGGAGGGCACCAGTGCAGCCCAGAGAGTGCCAGTGCTATAATTGCGATGGGCGAGACTACCTGGCCCAAGACTGCCCGACCGGGTGCGCTGAGAATATCGGGCAGGCACCAGGTGCACCACCACGACAGAGGCAACACCAATATCGGAGTAGCACCCAAAGAGGTGGTTCTAGAAGAGGAGATGGAAGTAGAGGACGACTTTATGATGTCTTCCCATCACCACTTGGCAGTCCACGTCAAGCTCCGAGAGCTGAAAGTTGGGACCATGGACAGCCGCGAGCTTTGGATGTCTACGATCCTGCAGTGCATGAGGTGATAAGAGGTACGCTCTACAGCTCTTCTACTTTTTGCAGTAGAATTGTTAGACTCTGTTCGTGAAATGATTTTCTCCCTTCTCCTTTTTTGAGGTGTTACTAGGGTGACCCAGGGCATTGGAGTAACCCTCTTTCAGAAAATTAGAAGGTGTGGAACCTTTCTCTTCAGTCGATGGTAGTGACTCCTTCACCTTTCGAGCGTTTAAGAGAGTCTTGTTCGTCAGACATCGACTGTGAAATCTTTTGTAACCAGATATCCTTGGGTGTTTCACCATATGGATATTCTGAAGGAGGTAATCTCCAGGCGTTATCCTAGGCCCAAGCGGTGATTCCAGCCGCAGCGGGCGACCTAGGGGTTCGGTCGGGGAGGTGATCTACCCCCGAGGAGTTTCGGGCCGTTTGAGACCGTGCAAAGGGATGGCGAGGTTCCCTACCACGTTGCCCTAACCCCAAAGGTAGGGAGTGGGTGCATGGTACCTTCCACATGACTCACCTGAGGAGTTGTGTGCATGCTTATATCCACGTCATCGGCAAGGGAAGACCTCGCGTGAACATATCAAATCCTTTGGTCTGTGTGTAGTAACGTGAGACTGTGCAAGAATTATTCTGGGTACGGAACAGCCAGGTGTGGGCTTAGTACCCTGAGTTGTTCCCTGGTTTTTCTTTTCAGGGACGAAAAGATTGAAGTATGGAATGATGTATGAACTTGGTTTTTGCTATAAAAGACTTTGGAACATTCTTGAGGTTATTCCAGAGCAGCGCCTTCAGACGTCGTGCGATTCCGAGCCCCAGTGTGGCCGAAATTAAATTTTTAGTGCGTTCATACAGGGCACACCAAATAAATGAGATAACACCTAAATGGTGCTTCAGATCAGAAATCTGAGTGTACGGATGGGTCCGAAATGGGGTGTTTACCTTAGGGACGACATAAAACATGTCGGCGCGGGTTGTTTGGAACCCTCTCCCATTAACGGAACATTAAATAGATAAATAAATAAATAATTTATTCTTTTAATGGATTAACGCAAGTATCTCTTAAACGGTTTCTTGGATGGGAAAACCGAAGGTACTGTTGAGCCCGGAACGTTCCGTTTACCCTATAAGGAGTGTAACTTTCACGGGCTTGGGCCTTCTGTGAAAAATGCCGCCAGGGGCGTTTTCATAATTTAGCAGCTTCAGACATTAAATTTTATAACTTTCAAAAGGAACCTCGGAATAAAATTTTGAGGCCGCCATTGTGCTCGGGAGGTGGTGTTTTCCATAGGGGAGGCTTAACCTTGATCCCTCTGAGGGTTCGGGTACGGGGCCCATACGCAGGGAGTTTAAGTGTTTTCTATTTAAACACTTCCCCCCCTTCTGTTTGTTTTCCCCATGGCGCAAACTCTCCCAATGGCGGAGTAACCCCTCTCCTCTCTTCCATCCCTCGCACAAGGTGGCGACGGCTCCGGGCGGATCGTCGGTGAAGCGTCGTGCAACACCCATTGAGGTAGGAGGTTCCGTTTTGCATTTTTGATTCATAATTTACCTTTGAAATCAATTTCTTCCATCGAATTGTTGTCAAATTGTTGTTCAAAGTCCATTTTTGGTTAGATCTAGATCTGAGGTTTTCAATGCCCCTTTCGGATTGAAAATCTGAGTCCCGGGGCGTCCTTGGTGGCCCCTAGAAGTTTCCGGCCTTTTCCCATGGTTTTTCGGTGGTCCAGCGCGGCGGTCTAGGCGGAGGCTCCATTTCGGTAGCAGGGCGGCGCAGGTGTTCGGTAGTCGGGCAAGGCAGCGGCTCCAGGCGGTGAGGCCGAGCCGCCGGGGCGCGATGACTGCTGGGACGCGGCGCGCGACCCCCACGCGGGGACAAAGACCCGCGTCTCACGGGTCTTCATGCGGCGGGACTATCGGCCCCATGAGGGCTGGTCTGCGGTGGACCGTGGGTCAGCACCGGGCCGCGTGGCCGAGCCGCGGGCCGGCGCTGCGAGCTGGGCCGGTCCAGCCAAAGGGGATCTGCCCCCTCTTCAAACGCCCGTAATTTTCATTACGGGTGTCCGTTTTGTGTTCCGTCTATGGAAGTGCCTTCCTGGTGTCAAGGAAAACCTTTTGAGATGGTCTCAGGGACTTTTAATTCCCAAGACGAGGGGTTCGGTGGTGCGACACGCCTTTAAGTAGTTTGGCATTTTTCTTGGGGGTTCTTGTTTTGGACGACACAGACACATCTGATGTCCGTTTTGAGCGCCATCAGCGGCGTTGTGACCCTGGTGTCGAGGCAAAGTTTACCAGTGTGGTTTTGGGCATTGAAGCCGGAGTTGAGGTGTGGGACCCACGACCCGTCTTTCGAGCTGCGTGCAGCGTTTTACAACTTTTTCATCAGACATCCGTTCGGGGTGTAAGAGTAGTCGTTTTTGGGTGTTTTTCTGAGGGTATTGAATTGGCACAATCCGCCCGCTTTAATTCAGCACACAGGTGTGGGCCCCACGGGGGCCGTTTTGGGAGTTGGCGGTGATTTCCAACTTTATCACTGGGTGTCTGTTTTGGATAAGTGAATAGTTAATCTTGTGTAATTTTCTGAGAGGATCGCAACTGTGCGATCCGTTGGCAGTGCTTCGGGAACAGGATGCTGGTCCCACGAAGCACCGCTCATGTTCGGTATGTCGGAACACATCTTTTTCTCCGGATATCCGTTCCACTAAAGTGAGCAGTCCTTTTGACATGTTTTTCCGAGGGGATCGCAATGGTGTTATGTGCCCGACTGTACTCGGGGCCGAGGCTCGGGATCATGCGACGCCGTTCGGGCGTAAGGCGGTGTTGGCGACTTTTTCGTCGGATATCCGTTTGAGGCGAGTGAGTAGTCTATCTCGTGTGTTTTTCTACGAGGATTACAATGGGGTAATCTCTTCATGTGAGCAGAGCCTCTTACATGATCTTATTAAATGTGGAACCAAGTAAGGTGCTCCGCTGGTGGTTCGTCCTACTGGGTTTGTAGCGGACCCTTGGCGTGTGATCGGATGCACTCCCGTGTGAGTGAAGTAATACCTGAAAAGATGTGGTTGGCCGTGCCACAACCGATGAGGTGGAAAGTTGTAGTTGTTACATTTATGCCCTTCATGTTGACGTTGAGTGTCATGTGCACGTTAGCCTTTGGGCTGGAGACATGGTATACTCTAGGAGTATACAGGAACGCTTGGAGGTACATGTGGTTGTTTGTACCTGAGAACATTTGTGTGCTTGGTTGGAGTTGACTTGGGGCCACACATCACGTGGGACCCATGTGCATGCCGTGTTCTGATTTTCATACTCTTGACCTCTCGCGACGTAGAGGGTCCTTCTATTTTCATTTATTTGACCATCCGGGTTGAGTTTTCCCCCTAGTTCTTTTCTCATTTGTTGACCAGCAAGGTTAAGTTTTCCCTCTGGTTCTGTTCTCATTTGTTGACCAGCAGGGTTGGGTTTTCGCCTTGGTTCTGTTCTCGTTTTTTGGCCAGCTGGGTTGAGTTTTCCCCTAGTTCTGTTCTCGTTTTTTTGACCAGCAGGGTTGAGTGGTTTTCCCCTGGTTCTGTTCTCGATGGTTTGGCCGGTAGAGATGTTTTGGTTCCTCTGTTTCTTCAGATGTGAGGGGTTTCAGTATCGTTCCCCTTTCACCAGGCTGTTTCTCCATTTACGACTATGTGTGCTCGTACAACATGGGTGTTTTCCCACTTTCTGGGATGAGTTGTCTTGGTCCGCTTTGACAGTGACTCAGCGGATTGGAGCATGATCACCCTGAGAGGCTGAGGAGTTTCTCCCGTCCCTTCATGTTCCCTGGTAGAGTTCTTGTGGATTCGGTGTGACCAACACATCACCCGAGCACCGATCCTCTACCCAGGAGGTTGTTTCCAGAAGGGCTGGCCAGGAGGTTGTTTCCAACAGGGCTGACCAGTGCGGTACCATCCAGTATGGAGGGCCAGTGTGATACCATCCAGCAGGGATGGCCAGTGAGGTACCATCCATCAGGGATGGCCAGTACAGCGGTGTTCACCGAGGAGTAGCATCCTGCAAGGATGGCCAGAGTGGTTCCGGGTTTACCTCCAGCGGGGCTAGGAAGTGGTCCCCGATGCCGGGTTTACCTCCAGCTGGGATGGGAAGTGGTCCCTGATGACATTTCCGAGATTCCCTCCAGTGGTGTACCCTTTTATGGGACTGGGCATTGGGACTCCTCGATGAATTTAGATGGGTCTCCCCCCAGTGGATTACCCTTTTACGGGACTGGGCAGTGTGGCACCCATCAATGACTTTTGCTGGGTCTCCCTCTAGTGGGAACCTGTTGACTTCTAGGGATTACCCTATAGCGGGGTCGGGTAGGGGGTCGCTTGTTGACTTTGATGAGACCTATCGACTGCGGGGCAGTGATGAGGTGTGGCTTGAAGTTCCCCCAGAACTCTCAAGTTTGAGGTGCACTTTCCCCACCGAGACGTGTCCTTGTGACACGACCTAAAACCGTTCGGGCGAGTCAGTGCTGCCCAAAGCGGATAGTGTCAAGGTGCGGTTATTTGAGCCCCTTGACTTAAAGTTTGGGACAGACGTGCGGGATGCTGGGCATCGATGGTGTTTACTTCTAGGACTGTTGTCTACTCACTTTCTTGGGCTGATCTACAGGATGGAGATCCCCTTATGATCTTGTTTGGGCTTCTTGATTGAGCATATGGATATGTATATACCTTGTTCCAGTACTCAATTCTTGGTCTTGGTTACTCTCCCTCCAGGAGAGTCAAAGACACGTGGGGTATGCCACGTGCTTTCCGTGTTTAGCTTCTCATGGTAGGATGAGTCTACTCTCATGCTATAGGTAGAAAATACTCAACGAGAAGTTCATCTTCTCATAGTTTCCAGCTCCTTTTGTCTGGATGAGTTTACCTCCTATCTCTTGTTGGGTTGAGCTAGACTCTCTACTATACTCTTTACTGCACTCCGTTACTTTTCCCTATTTGATCTACTGCTCACCCTTCGGTACATACTCTGTAGCTCCCTCAAGCCTTCGGGGAATCCTAATAAGTATTTTTATACTCACCCCTGCTTGGGCTTTGCCGGAACTTGGTGTGCCCTTGTAGAAGACAGATAGGTTGGTCGTGACTTCAGTGGAGCTTAGGAGTTCGAGAGCTTGGACCGCGTGCGGTGGTCGTAGTCGGGTTCCAGGTGGGGGACCCTTCCAGCTGTTTTTCTTTTGTTTACCTGTTGCCGGGTTGTGGCACCTTTTCTGGTTGGGGGCGTGTTTTTCCCTTTTCTTTTCAGTTTACCTTCAGCACTTTCTTTATACTATTTAGAGGTTGATGCACTTTGTGGTTTATTTATAGCAGTTGGCACTTTACTTTCCCTTTTACTCTGCACTTTTTCATTGAGTGTACTATGTGCGTGTGTATAGGTACTCGGGCAAAGGCCTCCCTGAGTTGTTTAGCCTTCGGCTCTTGTCTCCAGCCCCTAGCTTATGGAGGCGGGCTTGGGGTAGTTGCGGCTCGAGCCCGGGTAAGGCCAGGTCATGAAAAAGTGGTATCAGAGGTGGTTAATTCCTTGGGACGTTGTTCGGACGTCCCTAAAAAGGAATTGGTTGGGATTTAGGGCAACAGTGTTAACGTGTCTCGACATCGGCTCTCAGGCCTGGGAGTCCAGTGATGGTGCGGCGGCCGACGTATCCATTCACTAGGACCCTGATAACCCTCTTGTCGACTCGGCATGCTGAGACACTTGTTGCAGAAAAAATTGGTTGTGCATAACATAGGATTGAGTCTTTGACTGTCCTTCTTGAGTCAGATCCCCATTGTCATTATCGTTATATACATATATTCTCATATGAACACGGCACTCCTTGATAACATTCAGGATGTCTCCGCGAAGATAGCCAGCGGGGATACCAGCTTTGGTTCGTGACAATGACCCTGTGAGCTATGAGGCCTCATTCCAGGACCCATCATGCAAGTCCCTTTCTCTTGGTGGGCCGGTAGCAACACCCCCACCTTTTGAGCAGCAGACAGCTTCAGTAGTGCAGACTGAGCTTGAGCACAGGTTGAGAGCGCTCTTCAAGTTCCAGCGGTAGAGACCACTAAGGTTATGTGGTGAGCCAAACCCTCAGGTAGCAGAGGTTTGGCTCGAGACAGTTGTTCACCTTTTCAGGCTTGTGAATACACTGACAGATCTTATGGTGGCTTTGGCCGCTAACCATTTTCATGGAGCAGCTTGGCGTTGGTGGAGTCTGGTGACTCAGTTTCTTGACGAGTCGTTGCTTTCGTGGGGAGACTTTCAATTGTTTTTTCATGAGGAGTTTTTCCCCTCCTTCTTACACTCTGTTCGGATTCAGGAGATCCTTCAGTTTCAGTAGGTAGGGATGACGGTGGCCGAGTACGGGGTTAGTTTCACAGACCTTGCACACTTTTATCCGGACATGTTCCACGACGACAACTTCCGAGCACGGAAGTTCGAGCAGGGTCTTCATAGAGAGATTTGTTCTGTCATAGTACCCTTAGGAATTTCCACACATATCAGGGTGCTAGAGTTGGTGCTGATTATAGAGAGATTACTGTCACGCTCTACAGTTCGTGGTGGCAGTAGGCTCGACAGTGCCGAGACGTCTGTCACAACTAGAAGGCGTCATCAGACAGGACCTCGACACTGGTGGCTTTCCGAAAACTGGACTCAGGGGCGTGGTCATACATCACAGTGGCGCTGGAGGGAACTGGTGTAGCCCAGAGAGCATCGGTTTTATGCTTGCGATGGGCGAGTCCACTTGGCACGAGACTGCCCGACCGGACACGCTGAGAATATCGGGCAGATAGTAGGTGCACCACCATGACAGAGGCAGCGCCGTGATCAGAGTAGCGCCCAAAGAGGTGGTGCTAGCAGAGGAGATGGAGGAGCTGGAAGTGGAGGACAACCTTATGAGGTCTTCCCATCACCACCAGAAGGTCCACTTCAGGCTCCAAGAGCTGACAGTTGGGACCACAGACAGCCGTGAGCTTTGGATGTCTACGATCCTGTAGAGCATGAGGTGATAAGAGGTACTCTCTACAGCTCTTATACTTTTTGGAATAGAATTGTTAGACTCTGTGTGTGAAATTATTTTCTCCCTGCTCCTTTTTTGAGGTGTTACCAGGGTGATGCAGGGCGTCAGTGTAACCCTATGTCAGAAAGGTAAAAGGCATGGAACCTTTCCCTTCAGTCGATGGTTGCGACTCCTTCACCTTTTAAGAGTTTAAGAGAGTCTTGGTCGTGGGACATAGACTGTGAAATCTTATGTAACCAGATATCCTTGGGTGTTTCACCATATGGATATTCTGAAGGAGGGAATCACCGGGCATTTTCCCAGGCCCAAGCGGTGATTCCAGCCGCAGCAAGCGACGTAGGGGTTCGGTCGGGGAGGTGAGCTACCCCCGAGGACCTTCGGGTCGTTTGAGACTGTGCAAAGGGATGGAGAGGTTCCCTACTGCCTTGACCTAACCCCAAAGGTTTGGAGTGGGTGCATGACACCTCCCACGTGACTCACCTGAGGAGTTGTGTGCGTTCTTCTATGCACGTCATTGGCAAGTGCAGACCTCGCATGAAAAGATCAAATCCTTTGGTTTGTGTGCGGTAACACGGGACTGTGCAATAATTCTTCTGGGTACGGAAGAGCCAGGTGTGGGCTTAGTACCCTGAGTTGTTCCCTGGTTTTTCTTTTCGGGGACGAAAATCTTGAAGGAGGGAATGATGTAAGAACCCAGTTTTTGCTATAAAAGACTTTGGAATATTCTTGAGGTTATTCCAGAGCAGGGCCTTCAGATGGCGTGCAATTCCGAGCCCCAGTGTGGCTGGAATTAAATTTTCAGTGCGTTCACACTGAGCATGCCAAATAAATGAGATAACTCCTAAACAATGCTTTATATCAAAAATCTGAGTGTACGGATGGGTCCTAAATGGGGTGTTTACCCTAGGAATGACATAAAAAATGTCGGTGTGAGATGTTTAGACCCCTCATCCATTAATGAAACATTAAACAGATAAATAAATAATTTATTTATTCGTTTAATGGTTTAAAGCAATTATCTCTTAAACGGTTTCTCATATGGAAAAATTGAGGGCACTGTTGAGTCTAGAATGTTCCGTTTACCCTAGAAGGGGTGTAACTTTCGCGGGTGCGGGCCTTCTGTGAAAAATGATGCTAGGGGCGTTTTCGTAATTTAGAGGCTTCAGACGTTAAATTTTATAACATTCAAAAGAAAGCTCAAAATCAAATTTCGAGATCACTGTTGTGCTTGGGAGGTGGCGTTTTCCCTAGGGGAGGCTTAACCTTGACCCTGCTGAGGGTTCAAGTACGGGGCCAATGGGCGGGGAGTTTAAGTGTTTTCTATTTAAACATTTCTCCCCCCTTTCTGTTTGTTTTCCCCTTGGAGCAAGCCCTCCCAATGGTGGAGGAACCCCTCTCCTCTCTTCCTTCCCTCTGACAAGGTGGAAACGGCTCTAGCAGATCATCGGTGAAGCGTCGGGCAACTCCCATCGAGGTAGGAGGTTACGTTTTTCATTTTTGATTCATCATTTACCTTTGAACTCTATTTATTGCATCGAATTGCTGTAGAATGGTTAGGAGAAGGCCATTTTTGGTTAGATCTCAATATGAGGTTTCCAATGCCCCTTTCGGATCAAAAATCCGAGTCCCGGGGCGTCCTTGGTGGACCCAGGAAGTTTCCGGCCTTTTCCCATGGTTTTCTGGCGGTCCAGCGCGGCGGTCTGGCGAGCGGGAGCGATGGAGCGACGGGGGCCCTGGTGGAGGCTACGTTTCGGTAGCAGGACGTCGCACGTGTTTGACAGCCGAACGAGGTGGCGGCTCCAGGCGGCGAGGCTGAGCCGCCGGGGCGCGATGACCGCGGGGTCACGGCGCGCGACCCCCGTGCGGGGACAAAGACCCACGTCACGCGGGACTTCACGCGGCGGGATGATCGACCCCATGAGGGCCGGTCTGCGGTGGACCACGGGTCAGGGATGGGCCGCGCGGCCGAGCCGCGGGCCGGCGCTGCGAGCCAGGCCAGTCCAGCCCAAGGGGATCCGTCCCCACTTCGGACGCCCGTAATTTTCATTACATGTGTCCGTTTTGCGTGCCATCTATGGCAGTGCCTTCCTGGCGTCAAGGCAAACCTTTTGAGATGGTCTCAGGGATTTTTAATTCCTGAGATGAGGGGTTTGGTGGTGCGACATGCCTTTAAGTAGTTTGGCGTTTTTCCCGGGGGTTCTTGTTTTGGACGGCGCAGACACATCCGATGTCAGTTTTGAGCGCCATCAGCGGCATTGTGAACCCGGTGCCGAGGCAAAGTTTACCAGTGTGGTTTTGGGTGTTGAAGCCGGAGTTGAGGCATGGGCCCCATGGCCCTTCTTCTGAGCTGCGTGCAGCGTTTTACAACTTTTTCATCGGACATCCATTCGGGGCATCCGAGCAGTCGTTTTTGGGTGTTTTTTCGAGGGCATTGCATTCGCGCAATCTGACCGCTTTAATTCAGCACACTGGTGCGGGCCCCATGAGGTCCATTTTTGGGATTTGGCGTTGATTTCTAGTTTTATCACCGGGTGTCTATTTTGGACAAGTGAATAGTTCATCTTGTGTACTTTTCTGAGAGGATCGTAACGATGTGATCCGTTGGCAGCGCTTCGGGGCCAGGATGCGGGTCCCATGCAGCACCGCTCATGTTTGGTATGTCAGAACACATCTTTTTCTCCGGATATCCGTTCCACTCAAGTGAGCATTTTTTTTGGCATGTTTTCCCGAGGTGATCGCAATGGTGTGATTCGCCCAACTGTTTTCGGGGGCGAGGCTCGGGATCACTGGATACTGTTCGGGTGTAAGGTAGAGTTGGTGGCTTTTCCGTCGGATATCCGTTTGAGGCAAGTGAGTAGTCTATCTCGCATGTTTTTCCACAAGTATTACAATGGGGTAATCAGTTCGCATGAGTGGAGCCTCTTACGTGATCTTATTAAATGTGGACCCAAGTAAGGTGCTCAGGTGGTGGTTCGTCCTACTAGGTTTGTAGCGGACCCTTGGCGTGTGATCGCATGCACTCCCGTGTGAGTGAAGTAATGCTTGAAGAGATGTGGTTGGCCATGACACAACTGATGAGGTGGTAAGTTGGATTTGTTACATTTATGCCCTTCGCGTTGATGTTAAGTGTTGTGTGCACGTTAGCCTTTTGGCTGGAGACGTGGTATACTCTGGGAGTATACGGGAACGCTTGGAGGTACATGTGGTTGTTTGTACCTGAGAAAGTTTGTGCGCTTGGTTGGATTTGACTTGGGGACACACGTCGTGTGGGACCCATGTGGGTGTCGTGTTCTTCTTTTCATACTCTTGACCTCTCGCAAGATAGAGGGTCCTTCTGTTCTCGTTTATTTGACCAGCCGAGTTGAGTTTTCCCCCTGTTTCTGTTCTCGTTTGTTGACCAACAGGGTTGAGTTTCCCCCCTGGTTCTGTTCTCGTTTGTTGACCAGTAGGGTTGAGTTTTCCCCTTGGTTATGTTCTCATTTGTTGTCCAACCAGGTTGAGTTTTCCCCTGGTTCTGTTCTCGTTTGTTTGACCAGCAGGGTTGAGTGGTTTTCCCCTGATTCTTTTCTCGATGGTTTGGCCAGCAGAGATGTTTTGGTTCCTCTGTTTCTTCAGCTGTGAGGGGTTTTAGTACCATTCCCCTTTCACCAGACTTTGGCACCATTTACGACTATGTGTTCTCGTACAACATGTGTGTTTTCCCACTTTCTAGGATGAGTTGTCTCGGTCCTCTTCGACAATGACTCAGCGGATTTAAGCGTGATCGCCCTGAGAGGCCGGGGAGTTTCTCCTATCCCTTCATGTTCCCTGGTAGAGTTCTTGTGGATTTTGTGTGACCAACACATCACGCGGGCACCGATCGTCTACCCAGGAGGTTGTTTCTAGCAGGGTTGTCCAGGAGGTTGTTTCCAGCAGGGCTGACCAGTGCGGTACCATCCAGCAGGGAGGGCCAGTGTGGTACCATACAGCAGGGATGACCAGTGAGGTACCATCCATCAGGGATGACCAGTACAATGGTGTTTACTGTTTAGTACCATCCAGCAGGGATGGCTAGACTGGTTTTGGGTTTACCTCAAGTGGGGCTGGGAAGTGTTCCCCGATGTCGGGTTTACCTCCAACTGGGCTGGGAAGTGGTCCACGATGACGGTTCCGAGCCTCCCTCCAGTGGAGTACCCTTTTACGGGACTGGGAATTGGGACTCGTCGATGACTTTATCTAGGTATCCCTCTAGTGTATTACCCTTTTACAGGATTGGGTAGTGTGGAAACCATCAATGACTTTTTCCGGGTATCCGTCCAGTGGGAACCCGTCGACTTCCAGGGATTACCCTCCAGCGGGGCCGGGCTGGGGGTCTTCTATCGACTTTGAGGAGACCTCTCGACTGCGAGGCAATGAAGAGGTGTGGCTTGACATTCCTCCAGAACTCTCAAGTACTAGGGGCACTTTCCCCACTGAGACGCATCCTTGTGACGCGACCTAAAACCATGCGGGTGAGTTAGTGCCACCCAAAGAGGATAGTGTCAAGGTTCTGTGATTTGATCCCCTTGACTTAAAGTTTGGGGCAGACGTACGGGATGCTGGGCATTGATGGTGTTTACTTCTGGGACTATTGTATACTCACTTTATTGGGATGATCTACGGGATGGAGATCCCCTTACGATCTTGTTCGGGCTTCTTGATTGAGCATATGGATATGTATATACCTTATTCTAGTACCCACTTCTTGGGCTTGGTTACTCTCCCTCCAGGAGAGGCGAAGATACATGGGGTATGCCATGTGAATTCCGTGTCTAGATTCTCATGGTTGGACGAGTCTACTCTCCTGCTATAGGTAGCAAAGACTCGACGAGAAGTTCATCTTCTCACTGTTTCCATCTCCTTGTGTCTGGACGAGTTTACCTTCTATCTCTTGTTGGGTTGAGATGGACTCTCTACTGTACTCTTTACTACAATATTTGTTTTACTCCTTTACTTTTCCATGTTCGATCTACTGTTCAACCTTCAGTACCTCCTTTGTTTTTCCCTAAAACCTTCGGGGCATCCTACTAATTATTTTTATACTCACCCCTGCTTGGGCTTTGCCCGCACATGGTGTGACCTTACAGAAGACAGATAGGTTGGTCGTGACTTCAGTGGAGCTTAGGAGTTCATGATCTTGGACCTCATGCGGTGGTCGTAGTCAGGTTCTAGGTGGGGGACCCTTCCAGCTATTTTTCTTCTATTTACATATTTCTGGGTTGTGTCACCTTTTCTGGTTGGGCGCATGTTTTTCCCTTTTCTTTTCAGTTTACCTTCAGCACTTACTTTGTACTGTTTAGAGGTCGATGCACATTGTGGTTTATTTATAGCAGTTGGCACTTTACTTTCCCTTTTACTTTTCACTTTTTCATTGAGTGTGTTGCGTGCGTGTGTAAAGGTACTCAGGCAAAGACCTTACCGAGTTTTTTAGCCTTCAACACTTGTCGCCGGCCCCTGGTCTATAGAGGCATGCTTAGGGTAGTTACGACTTTATCCCTGGTAGGGTTGGGTAATAATAGTAGACTTCTACATTGACCTATACCCCAGGACGACACTGATATCTACTCCAGCATATCGGATGGCTCCCGCCGAGCTTTGAGAGCTGCGGGTACAGCTGGAGGACTTGCAAGGGAAGGGATTTATATGTCCCATTATTTCACCCTGGGCATCTTCGATTTGGTTCGCCAAGAAGGCGGATGAGAGCTTGTGACTTTGTGTCAACTAACGTCGCCTGAATTAGGTGACCGTGAAGAACAAGTACCCACTCCCAAGTATTGAAGAACTATTTGATCATCTCAATGGAGCACGATGGTTCTCAAAGATAGACCTCAGGTTAGGCTATCACCAGCTTAGAGTTCGAGATGAGGAAGTGTATAATATGGACTTCATGTGTCGGTATGGCCACTACAAGTTCTTGGTTATGCCCATCTGCGTAACCAATGCACCGACTGCATTCATGAGTCTCATGAACATGATCTTCCAGCCTTACCTCGATCGCTTTGTCTTATCTTCATCGATGACATACTGACCTACTCGGCTATGGAGGAGGAGAATGCCTACCATTTGTGGGTAGTACTATACACACTCCGAGAGCAATAGATTTATGGTAATCTCTCGAAGTGCTAGTTTGGGATTCGAGAGGTTCACTTTCTGGGACACATCATCTCGGATGCTGGAGTTGCAGTGGATCCAGCGAAGATCGAGGCAGTACTTGCTTGGGAGCCACCCAGGAGTGTGATGGAGGTACAAAGTTTTATGGGACTAGTTGGGTACTATCAGAGATTTGTGCCGGACTTCTCTAGAGTTGAAGCACCACTTTTAGCATTGACGGAGAAGGGGAAACCCTTCGTGTGCTCAGATAGATGCCAGTAGAGCTTTCAGGAGCTGAGGAAGATATTGACCAGTGCGCCCATCTTGAGGCTACCAGAGGAGGGCGTAGGGTATGTAGTTTACTGTAACACATCAGGGACCGGAATTAGTTGTGTCTTGATGTAGTAGCGAGTAGTGATCACGTATGGTTCACGACAGTTGAGACAGTACGAGAAAAACTATGCTACCCTTTAACTAGAGTTAGCAGAAGTGGTCCTCGCCTTAAAGATGTGGTGCAACTATCTGATCGGTGAGCATTTTACTGTCTACTCTGACCACTAGAGTCTCAGGTACATATTCTCGCAGAAGGACCTGAACCTGATATAGCGACGATGACTCGAGTTACTCCAGGACTATGACTTCGAGATAGTCTATACTCCTAGGAAGGGCAATGTTGTAGCATATGATCTCTGTAGAAGATCAGACATTCAGCTGCTAGGAGAGGCGACTGAGCAGCTGGCCGAGTTGCAGATATCCTTTTTGGATAGAGATGGAGTAGAATTTCTGTAGTCTCTCACAATCACTCATCCACTTCTTCATTGAGTCAGAGAGGCACAAAGTGGGGACGTTGACTTTGAGATGCGAAGTGCTCAGATATCCTCAGGGCAGGCACCTGATGGGGTTTCTAAAGGTGGGGAGCATGTCATCCTATTCAAAGGACGTACCATGGTACCGGTTTCACTACATGAGGAGGTGTTGAGGGAGTTCCACACTTCCCCTCTAACGGTACATCCAGGAGTGGTGAAGATGTATCAGGACCTCAGACGATAGCACTGTTGGCCGGGTATGAAGAAGGCGGTAGCAGAGTTTGTCTCACGACTCCTCACTTGTCAGCACGTGTAGGCAAGGCACCAGGTTCCAGCAGGCTTGGTTCATCCCTTAGAGGTCCCAGAGTGGAATTAGGATGAGATAACAGTGGATTTCGTGACAGGACTTCCATGTACATCCAGAGGACACGACTCTATCTGGGTGATTTTTGACCAACTCACCAAGTCGGCGCACTTCCTACCGATCAGAGAGCAGGGCTCGGTAGAGAACATGGGACGCCTCTATGTACAGAAGATCGTACGACATCATGGTGTTCCATCGATGATCATCTCTAATCGAGATGCTCATTTCACTTCCCAGCTATGGAAGGGGTTGTAGGAGGCTTTCAGGATGTAGCTTCGCTTGAGCACCGCCTTCCATCCTTAGACAGATGGCCAGAATGAGAGAACTATTCAGACTCATGAGGACATGCTCCGTGCATGTGTCCTCGACTTTGGTCACAGCTGGGCAGATCACTTTCCCTTTGTAGAGTTTGCGTATAACAATAACTACCACTCTACCATCAGTATGGAACCTTACGAGGCACTGTACGGCCGACCTTGTAGGTCACCTCTATGCTGGAATGACCCAGGGGAGTTAGAACTTGTAGGACTAGAGATGGTGCAAGCTACGACGGAGAAGATGTAGATCATCCAGGAGAGGATGAAGACAGAACAGAGCAGACATAAGTCCTATGCTGATAGGAGACGGAGACCACTGGAGTTCGAGGATGGTGATCAGGTCTTCCTATAGGTCTCACCTCGATGAGGTCTGCGATGATTTGGACGAGGTGGCAAGTTGTCTCCATGATTCATTGGAACATTCTAGGTCCTCAACAGAGTAGTCAAGGTGGATTACCACCTGGATCTTCCACTTCAGTTGCACCGAGTGCATGACGTCTTCCACGTATCTCAGTTGAGGAGATACGTGCATGACCTGTCCCACATCATCGACCATGGGGAGCTGGAAATCAATGACGGGGCGACATTCACGGAGGTTCCAGTTGATATTGAGGATCAATAGGAGCGGGTCCTACATGGACGATCGATTTCCTTGGTGTGTATTCGCTGGCAGCACAGGATTCTCCAAGAGTGCACATGGGAGCGGGAGGCTCAGATGTGTGCTCAGTACCCCCATTTGTTCCCTTAGTGTGTGTTGTAGCTTACGGGGACATAAATCCCTGAGGTGGGGAGAATGTAAAGACCCAGAAATTCTGTGGATTTTTTTTTGAATTACATTGGAATTTTTCGAGTCCGCAGTTTCTGACGGCGCTTGATTCGGAGGCCCGATGTGCCCGGAATCAAATTCTGAACTTTTTTTTGGGTACATTCAGTAAACATACGTGTGAGATTTTATATCTTTTGAACTGGTGCTCATAATTGAAATCTGAGGGCACCGTTGAAATCGAAGCAATGATATTCTCCTAAGGAGACCATTACCGTAGTTTCTTTTCAAAGTGAATGGATGTTATTAATTGGGGTTCCTAAATAAATTAGATAAAAAAATGCGTGACATATTTTTATTTGAAAGGTAGTTAAAACCACCAAAGGGGGGTTGTAGGTGGGACCCATCACACCCTAACCACCCTTGGGAAGATGATTTAGGGTGGGGCCCACCCAAACCCTTTAAATTCCTCTAAACCCCCCTTTAAACCCTTGATCTCCCCATTAATAGGGGAAACTCTTGGACTTCCCATCAATGTGCCAAAACTCCCTTGTAATTAATTAATTGAGTCCCTTGAAATTATTTCCCACTCCATGCATTTAATTAAGTGAACCAACTTAATTAATTTGAATTATTTTGAACTCATGAAAACCATTAAAATAAGGGATAAGATTATTTTATTTTGGGTTGGCATAATCATTGGAGAGTTTGGTTGGAAGAACATCATCCTCTCGACGAAGAACGCTCCTCATCTCCGAAGAACGACGATACCGCCTACAATCTTTGACCAAGCCGAAAGAGAAGGAGCCGCCCGCGAAGAACGTCAATGATGCTTCATACTCGGACGTTTCTCGGCATCAAAAAATTGACATCCTCCCTCTTTCCGCAACTTCGAAAACGTACTTTGAATCGAGGTAGGGGGAAATTGGATTATTTTTAGGTTTGAAATATACCCACATACTTCGATGTTTATTTTTGGATTGACAGTGGACAAATTGTTATCACCTAATGCGGAGGGCACGAGTTGAACAAACACGGCCCGATGACCATCTGTTGAATCTTGTTTGGTTAACGTCAGAGGTGGAGTCGAAAGGGCGTGTTGTCGTCTCCCCGAACCGAAGAAGAACCGCGACAGATGAAGAAGCGCGGCGCCGCCGCGCCGCGCGGTGGAGCTTAAGGCCGCGACCAGGTCGGGCCGCGGTGAGGGTGGCATGCTGCTGTCGCGCCATGTGGAGGGCAGCAGGAATGTAGCAATGTCACTCCACGGTGGAGGTGCAGAGGTGGCTGACCGCCGTGGAGCTGTACCGCGGGATGACCGACCGGCCGACCAGCAGGCCAGTTGGAGGACTGCGGCGCCTGCAGGGGCCATGTGGAGGAGGACGCGGCCCCCGTCCGCAGGCTGTTTGGCTGGGTGAACCAGCCGGCCACATGCCAGCCGAGCTGGAGAATCGCAGTTCCCGCAGGCGCCGCATGGGAAAAAACGCGGCCCGCTCTGCGTGCTTTGTGCGCTGGGTCGAATCGGCCGGCTACGGTTGGACGAGCAAATGAGGAGGCGGCGCTGTGTTGCGCTGCCGGGCGAACTGGAACGGCCTGTAGTGTGGGCCGGGTCCACTGGTGGGATGCAGCCCACCAGGCTGAGCCGAACCCCAGATGGGCCGGACCCGCCGAGCCGGGTTGGGCTGACCCGCCAGCCCACTGGGCTTGACGGGCCGGGCCCATCTTCACTTAAATGCGAATAACACCTAGACCACGCGTCCAATTGACAGGACGTCTGTGGCACTGAGACCCTCACGATGAGGCGGTCCATTTGGGATACTATAAGTGATTTTTAGACAAATTTGGAAAATAGCCAGGTTTGGATCGAGCGTAAATCCAACCGGGCCCGTAGAACAGAAATGCCAATAACTCTCAGACCGGGTGTCTGATTGACGCGCCGTCTGTTGCGTTGAGTTCCTTATGATGAGAGTGAACTATAGGATACATCAAATTAGAACTTCGTGATAGTTTATGTATCGGAACTTGGCTCGAGGAGTGGACCCTCCCGGAATCGAGCGTGCTGTGTGCGGGAACCCTAGGGCTGACTGTGACTACGATGACTACTGTACCAGAACCCTCTGTGGGTTCGATATTGATGACTACTGAACCAGAATCCCTTGTTGGTTCGACAGCGATGACTAATGTATCGGGATCCTCTGTGGTTCTGACAGTTCTGATTTCTATTTATGTATCCTATGTGGGTCCGACAGAACAGCTGGTCCTGTATCCTGTATGGGTCCGACAACTTAGCTGGTCCTGTATCCTATGTGGGTCTGATAGCTTAGATTAATCAGTGACTACATATGATCATCTCTATCAATCTACGAAATATGTATACCTGTGTGAGATGAGTCTTGTCTTTCAATCATTATCATCGATGTGATTGACTTTACTTCCTTTATGGGCTGGGTTGTGTTTGGGCTCGAGAGTTGGAGTCGGACTGTGACCGGTAAATTAGGTATGTGTATGGGCATATACCTAAGTTGGGTTGGTTGATACTTCGTGATTGTATCTATCTATGGTGGTTTATATTTTGTGGATTATGGGAGACCTTCGGGGGTCTTGGGGTCCCCTACTGTTTATTATTATACTCACCCCTGCACGGGCTTCAACTGCACCTTGTTGTGTTATGTGCAGATGATGAACAACAGTGATCAAGGCTGAGGCTGACAGATGAAAGGCTGATCGGAGCTAGACTAGATGGGAGTACCTCAGGGACGAGTGCTCGAGTTCTATGCCTACCCTTTAGGTATGATTAATCGGTGGATGATCCAAGAGCTGTTTTTCCCTTTTTACTCTTACTTGTACTTGTTGTTCAGTTGGGTTTGTATATTGGCCAACTCACTTTCAGCACACTTTTCTTTTCTATTTTAGTACTTGTTGCCTCTACTATTTGTGTACATACTGTGTGTGTTACAGGTTTAAAGGCAATGCCTTCCCTTTTTATCAGGGATTCGCCTTTGGTGTTAATCGCCAGCCCCTAGCCTATGGAAGGCGGGCTTGGGGTAGTCACGACACGAGCCCTAAGGATGGGTCATGACATTTATCTTAAATAGAGTATGTGACAAAAAAATTTATCCTATATTTAATTAAATTAAATTATTGGTTTATCTTTCATTACATACAACCTTGATTTTATCTTGCATTATATGTAAGACTATGTTTTTCCGAACATAAATATGTTATTATAATAATATTATTTAATATGATAGTTACAACCAAGCTTTCAAATTTGAGTGTATGCATTGGATTACATAAAATGTTAAAATATATAGTTTACAAAAATTTATTGGCTATATTTTTGTATTTAATAAAATAAAAATCAATTAAAATAACATGAAATGTTTTTTGAAAAATATTTTTTTCTCAAAGAGGGATTAATTGGGCTTTGCACCCATAGTCTAAAATTAATTTTTAATAATTCTCAAGAATTTATTTGAAAAATTTACTATCATTTTTTAAATCATGAAACAAATATTTTTTTTGATTTTTTTTCCAAACATTTTCTATTATTAATGGATAGTTAAAAATAATTAATATTAATTGAATTTTTTATTTTATTTTATTTATTTGTAAATATAATTATATTTTATATTTGTGTCAAAGTATAATTAATTAAACTAAAAATATTTAATTAAATTTTTTTTCATTAGAATCAATTTTATATTGAAATTGTATATAAAAATATTGTAAACTTATGAACTTTTTTATTTGAAAACCCACTTTCTCATTGTGTCAAAGTTATTAATTTCATCTTTTTATTGCCACTTATATTATAGATTTATTAAAATTGAATTAAATATTTGTAATAAAAATAATTCATATTATATAATAAGGTAAACAGAAATATTTACCAATATTATTAGTGAAGAAATTTAATATTAATTAAAGAGATTATGGTTAAAACAGGGTCTTGGGCATTACATGCATCTCTATTAAAATAAAGTTTACACATACATGGGATTATTTTTTAATTAATTATAATATTATATGGAATGTTTTGGTACAAATTATCTACTAATAATATGTTTAATTGTATTATTAAATTATTAATTACCTATGTGAATTTAAAGAATTAAGTTAGCAAGGTAAAAAACCAAAAATTGTAAAATTGATTAAACATAATGATTATTGAATAATATTATAAAAAAAGTTTTTATTTTTTGTAAAAGAGGTTTATATAGAATTATTATACCCTCACCTATGTTAATGATCCATTTTGGTTCCACATGAGGTATGAGATATATCCAAATTGTGAATATTTTTGGGTTTTGACAAGAATGACACCCTCCTCCATTATAAAAGGGAATTCACACCCCTCACTTCTTCACACATATAAATCCATATTTATAGTAAAAAACATTCAAACATAATTTCAATACATCCTTAAATTAATAATATTGGTATTATTTTGGGTATAAATCTATCTTAGAATGATTTTAGTGTAATCAGAAGGAGACTACCCGAATAAGAGTTAATGTTCTTCAATGTGCATCTTTATTTTATTTTATTCATACCTTCTTCAATTGATATTATACTATTATGATATAACAACCATATTATGATAAATATAATGAAATTTTTATTTTTTAAAAGTAATACATAAAACTACACACACATCCATCAAATGGTTTACGAAATCATTATTCTTGTGTATGGAGGACAACCGCCTCACAAAACTGTGTCATTATTTTTTCCATTACCACCTCTCATAGTTGGGTATGATGATGGATATAAAGTAAATACTTGATATTAATAAAATAAATACACATATTCAGTCATTATATCATATATTCCCTTTATATTCTACTCAATAAGGTATAATATAACATTGCTCGTGGGTACAATAGATTACCACCTCACCAAGCGATGTGATTCTTTTTTCACTAACACACTACATCGAAGGTAAAAACGTAAATATAATAAATATATGTAATATAAATGAAATATATACAATATTGATGAAATATATATAATTTTAAAATATAATAAATCATTTTATTTTACCTTACCTCACACTGGAAAAAATGATAATTTCATTCAAAGATGTGTGAATTACCCCCTCTTCAAAGTGATGTGATTCATTTTTTAACCACGAAATAAAAATAAATAATTATATAAATATATATAACTTAATAAAATTGTATTTATGATATTATTAACTTTCAATAAGGATAAAATATTATTTTTTTTTCAAATTTATTATTGAAATTTAGAAATGTTATTAATGTGTATGTATGGCATATCATCTCCATGATTGTAACATTAGTTAAATTTTAAAAATAAAATTTCCTAATCAGAGTAAAAAGTATTATATATGTTTAAATATGATAATAATTTCAGGATATTTATTTTTTATGCTTTTAAATAATGGCTTCTTTGACCATAGTCAGCCAAATTATGTTTTTTTGACATAGAAACTAAATATAGTCAAACCATCAGAATTATACTCAATTGATTGAGTATTTGAATATATCTTGACATAAATTGAAATAAAATAATTAATAGAAATTTAAATGGGAAAATAATGTTTATAAATATTAAATTTTCATTATTTTTGATGATAAAATCATATGTGATAAGTGAGACTCAATGTATGAGATTTCTCACCTCAATTTTATTCCTGTGATATATATTCCATATTCACCAATTATTTCTATTCAATGGTGAATATAAATCTGATTATTTTATTTTATGATTATTATCCTTAACTTTTATGGGTATTTTAATATCTATTTTGGTATCTATCTTCCATGGGGTTTACAATTTCAATGTTACAGAAGATGTAAGAGATTTTTTACTCAATTTTCCTTCTTTGAGATGCCTATTTTGTTATACACATATCATAATTTATGAGGTGTATATATTAAACCTTTTATATTTTATAACATTAATGTACTTATTTTGATGGTATTATAAGTTTTATAGTATTATTATTTCATTTGTATTATGATTCAAAGTTACAAAAGTGGTAAGAGTCTATTGTTACAATTTAATTATTTAATGGTATTGTGTATGATTATGTCTCTGATGTAAAAACACATAATTTTAATGAAATATATTATCCACTATTTATAAACTTTATTTTCACGTAACTAAACTATTTTATCACTCTATGGTACTCAAAATGTTTTATATTTTTTTATGATAATTGTATCATTTATCTACTAATATGGATATCTATTTTATCCCTAAAACTAAATATTTAAAATGATTTAAAAATTGTTTTGAACCCTTTATAAATTAGATATTTAATTTTTTTCCTTCTAATTATGTATTTTGAAAAAAAAATCAATGGAATCTTTATTTTCATTCTAGACAAGTAGCCATTATAAAATTTTGACTATAAAAAAGGAATGTTCTTTACGACATGTATTGAATTACCTCTCTATAAAACCATCATATCATTGATTCCTTCATTAAAATATAAAGATAATATTTTTTTAAATTTTTTTCTTAATATTCTGTAATATAATAATTTTTAGTGTTTTTATAAAATAAATGGATTTTAAAAATGTTTAATATTTTAAAAAGTGGTTTTTAAAATATATATATTTTCCCCAAGATGGGTATAAATTTTCATTTATTGATATTTCCATTCATCAATTTAAAAAACAATTGTTTTCACAGATTATCAAATGAGGATATTTTGTAATGATCCCTTCTTAATTTGTTTCCTTTATATGTATAAGGATCTTTTCGATGAGATTTATATAGAACCCATTCAATATCCATGGTTAACCATGTTTCAATGAGATTTTTGTGGAACCCTTTTCTTTTAAATTAGTTAATTATATTTCAAAAGGATTTGTATGTAACCCAGTTCACTTCCCTTAGTTAATCAGGATATGAAAGAATACTGATTTTTTAATGATTTTTATTATTGAGTTAATGTGATTTTTACATTATACATGTTGTGGTGGTTAGATATTACTTATAATATGGGGTGGAAAAGATATCACTAGGTGATCCCATTACATCTTATATGATGGGGAAGCCAAGATAGATCTAGGTTAGCATGTTATATCTTATATGATTCGTGATCCCAGATTGTTCTCCAATGCATTTTTTAATGATTATGTTATCCAAATAACTATATTAGAAGTTGGTCATATGGTTATTACAATTTTAAGGGTTTTATAACGGTTTTATAAGATGATATTCCATGATACCATTGCGTATTATCATTGTTTACTATGGGTTTATGATGTTTCAATTGATATAAAATAATATCAAATGGATCATGATTGTTTATTCATGTGACTATTTCCATTTTTAAATCATTATTCCATGTTTTCTAGTCTGAATATCCATGTATTTATGGTATATATATATTCTAATGTATACACATTCACTATGAGTATTTAATCATACCCTTAGGCTCTACTTATTCTCCCAAATGACATTAATTTTTTTAATTTTATCATTTTACCTTACTAAGAATTTGATCTCACCCTTCTTATGTTTCATTTTATGTGGTTATAATCTGAAAGGATGAATGAGTTATGTGTAGAAGAGGTTTAATATATATATGATGATGATTTCCTAATGTCAAAAATTATGTGGTCAGTTATGTGGGATAAATCCTTATTTTAACTCATGTAAATTTTTTTATATAAGTGTTTCTCTTATTTTTATAAAACAATAAACCCAAAAAGTCTTAAATGTGTTTTTATCTATTTTTCCATCTAATATTTTATGGTTTGGATGAAAAAAGGGTCATAATTATTAGTATCTAAGACAAAAATTCAATGTTTTTTATTTCATCCCTAAATCTAGGATTCTGGGTTCTGGGTTATTAAAGTTGGTATTAAAGGAATTGTTTATATAACACCACAGATTTAGATTTTATCAGGTCAGGATATATTAAGCGTTTTGGATACCATATTAGGTCTAAAATATTAAGGTTTATCATATGTTTAATGAATTAAACACCCCATTTAGGTATTGAGTGATGAGATCCAAAATTAATTAATAACACATTTGGAGACGACTTATTAGGTTGATGTTCATGTAAAGAATCTTTTTAATGTGAAGTATTCTTCTAAATTTTTGGCATATGTTATATGGTAAATATAACCTTTATGTTTTTTATGATCTTGGATACTGAGGTATTTATGGGAACATGAGTTTTATCATATAAATAACCATTATATTGAAAATAGATTTGGAAACTATGTTATTAATGAAATTTCAATTAATGATATATCATGATTTTTTGGTCATGGAATCTAAAATGCATGACATAAAATTTATGTTCTAAACAAACATTGATTTTTAGGTCATTTATGAATAATTTAGATTGAAATTTTGGTATTACCTTTTGAATTTTTAAGTTTAATACATAATATCAATGTTTACACATTTTGTAATTATCATACCATATATATATTTTTTTGTAAATGTTCAAAGATTGGTGGGATAATTTTTTATCCTTTTAATGGTTATATTATCATTTAGATTTTATTATTAGTGATTTTAGTATGAAAAAAACATCTTCAATAGTCATAGTTTGGAAAAATGATGATGTTGTGATGTAAATTGACTAAAGGATGAAATTAAACTCATCAAGTAAGTATATTTTCATATTCTCTTAGTCTATATTATAATAAAATTCTAAATCTATATGAAATGGATCATAAAATAGAACTAATTTTTCTAGTACCTTCAATCCTGATTAACTGATTGTGTTTGTGGTCATCACTTATTTATGGTTTAAAGGACCATTATATTCTATTGATAATTTACATTCTTCTGATTTGTGACCTAAATTACTATCTATAATTATATATGAATTGCCTATATTCCCAATTTTTTTTCAAATATATATAATCATTTTTATGTGTTATTCAATATGAGATTTATACTAACCTCTCACTCTGATTAAGAGGATATTTAATTAATAATTTTTACTCTTGGAGTTTACAAAAAAAATATTTTAAAATGTCCAACCATTGATTATTAAGAGAATGATAAAATTGTAAGGAACAATTTATTAAATATGGGGGAGGTTGTGACACTATGATATTTTAAAATATGAAAATTATATTTGATACCATAAAGGAAACTGAGCATTGATCTTAGACAAGAATTTAACTCCGTGAGATATAATTGTATTCTTTTAAAAAAATAAATCTCTTTAAAAGATTGTAGCCCATGAGATCCAGAAAATATTAGGTTCTATAGCATCTGTGAAATGAAACTTGGATTCCAAAACACATTACATTCTTTTTTGAGTTTATTTTGTATGACACACAACAACATGATTATATTGTATTATACAGAAACCTATTTTGTACTGAACAATAATATATTAATAAAATATTTTTATTTTATGTAATAGTCATAACACTGTAGTTAAATTATAGTTTATAAATATGATTAACTAACAGGTAAAAATATTCATTTTATAAACATTTATTATCTATCTGTTAATTTTATATAAAATGTTAATCATTTAAAAATAATGAAATATTGTGTTAAGAAGCACTATTTTTTCTAAAAGATTGTTCAACTACGATTTGAATACATAATATATAATTTTTTTAACATTCGTAAATAATTTATTTGAAAAAATAATCTTTATTTTTTAAAGTGTAACACCAAAATAAAATTATGGTGAATTTTTGATATTTTTTCTAAAAAGTATCAATTTTTGATCAATAGTTAAAAATATGGAATTTTAATTAAAAATTTCCATATCATTTAATATATATAACAAGAAAAAATATATTTTAAATTTATGATAAAGTATAATTAAATAAATTTTAAATATAATAACCCAATTTAGTTTATTAATAATCAATTACATATTGAAATTTTATATAAAATAATTCTAAACATTTGAATGTTTTTATTTGAAAACCCTATTTCTCATTGTGTCTTTTTGACTAATTAGAAATTAAATTATTCCACTGATATGAATGTAATTTGAAAAAATTGATTAAAAAATTTCAATGAGAATGATATTTATTTTATAATAATATTAAATTAATTTTTACCATAATTATTAGTGAAAATAGTTAATATTAATTGACATGATTAAGGTTAAAACAGGTGTTTACGCATTGCATGTTGTTGTATTAAAATTAATTTCACAGACACATATGATTTTTATTTAATAAATTGGTTTTATTATTTATAATTAGTTTCTCTAGATTATATTATAGAAATAATTTTAATTATATTAATGAATTATAAATTATCACTTTGAAAAAAGAGAGATATAAGTTAACATGGTAAAACAACCAAAAAATTGTAAAATTACATTAACATAAAAACAAAGGATTAAAATTATAAAAATGTAATCATTTCTATGTGATTGAGGTTTTTGTCGAGAAAATAAACCCTCCCATCCATTATTGATCTATTTTGGAGGCACACGAGCTATGTGAGACCTCCAAATACTGAATACATTTGGGTATTTACAAGAATGTACCTTCTCCTCTATAATAGACTGTAATTCACTCCCCTCACTTTTTAAAACATATTAATGAATTTTGATCATAAAACCATTACCCAAATCAATTATAGACTACTATAAAATCATCATAGATGTAATATTTTTAAAGAAATACTCCATAGGAATCCATTAATGCAATCTCAAGCAGAATACCCCAAAAAGATGTAATGTTCTTCCACAAGAATATTTTTTTATTTCTATTTCCAACATATTCAATTATTATTATAAAATTATTATATTGTAAAATATATATTTTAAATATAATAATGTATTTTTACATTAAGGGTGACTCATATAATAACACAAACATTCCAATAATGGGTTACTAAGTAATCATTTATGTTCAACAGACAACTACCTTATGAAAGGATGTCATTCGTTTTTCCATTACCGCCTCAAAAGTTTGGGTATGTTGATGGATATAATTTTTATATATTTGATTCTTAAAATATAATTATACTTATATAGTCATTATATAATATTTTTCTTTTTCATCCACATTCCATACGATATATGAGAACATCACTCGTGTTTAAGGGTTTTGTAACGGTCTATGAGGGTTCTTTATGGGTTCTATGAGATGATATTTCTGGATACCAATATGTTTTATATATAAATTATATGGGTTTAATATGTTTAATTTGAATAATATTTATATTATATGGATCATGATTATTGATTCATATTACTAATTCCATTATTAAAGAAATATAAAATGTTTTCATGTTGGATGATCCATGTAATGATGGTTATGAATATTATTATGTTATACTAATGCACATTGATTTAGTAATAATAACCTTTTGATCATCTTATTATCACTGATGACATTCATTTGTTAATTATTATGTTTTCCCATAGTAGGAATTTTACCTCACCATTCTTATATTTCCTTTTCCCTAGTTTATAAATAATGTGGTTGAAATTGTTATGTCTATAAGGGATTCGACATATATGATGATGATGTATTAATTTAATATAGAAAATATGGGATAAGTTAATGAAATTATCATTTATTTTCATGTAAACTATTTATGTAAGAGGTTTAACAATTTATCTATAACTCTAAACCTAAAGGGTCCCTGAGGATATAAGTTATCATATATCTACTTCTATTAACGTCTGGTCTGGATCGAAAAACATTGGTTACAATTATAAGTTTCTAGTAGGAAATGTAATGTTTGTGATTTTATCATGGAAGCCAGGGGTTATAGTTCTATATTATTTTAATCACTTTCAAAACACCGAGTATAGCCTCAAACTACTCACCATACTTCTAATGAACATATTTCTAGAGCATGAACTTCGTGTAAATTGAAAAAATGGGATTCATATCCCAATAATAACCCATTAAAGGACTTTAGTCATGAAATTTATTAAGGAAACTCTTTATCATACTTATTCTGTTTGTTTTTTTCCAAAGTATACAATGTACCTATACTTTCCTCCATTCACCAAATCACTACACAAGCATGATTATTCCAAATAATCATTCCATTTATTCTTTAAGGGGATATTTTCATTCGTTTTTTGATAAAAAAACATCAAGAGATCAAACACATTTAGTTCCAACATGTTTCAAACATAGTGTTAATTCACGTTTATGTTCCATTTTCTTACTATAAAAACAATATTTTTAATCATTTTATTTGAAATTTTTCTTTCATAGAAATGAATCAATAGTTTACTAATTATTTCAAATTATTTTTACAGGTTAGTCAAATACTATATTTCATTCCATTCTTTTGTTAGAGATACATACTTATATTTTTTTGTACATAAAAAATTACTTTTTCAAGAAATGATAAGAAACTATATACTATTCCCTTATATGTAAATATTTGTTTTCTATCTTTAATGATATTAAATATATAGTGATGATTGTGTCATCAAAACCTTGTAAAAAATCTCCCTCCCTAAAAATATACACTTTTTAAATTAATTTCAAATACTAAAGTGTCCACTTAACGACATTCCAATGATTCATAACAAGATTCGATAAAAATACTTATGACCACTAAGAGAAAAAAAATATTTGAATTAGAAAAAATATAGTATAAATTAAACATATGATAGTTATATAATTAGAGAGTTTCTCCACTTATCGAAACCCTTCAATCATTTTGGATTTATAATGACCCATACTTCTCATACAAAGATCTCACATCATAGTATATGAATATTCATGACATAAAATTAGGATCCCTAACAAAATTATGTAGTTAAATTTTCATTAGAAACATGGATATATACCCACTTATTCATAATATATCCATTTCATCCCCCCACAATGTTCTTATTAACTATCACCATACTTAGACAAATCATATTTAATTATATTCTTTATTACCACTGGAATGGAAATATATGAAAACGTAAACCTATATTCCCAGTAAGGAAAATCAAGGGAGGTATCAACGATTAGAAAAGGATAATATAAGGATAAGTGTATGAGAATGTGTGATTAAAATTTTGATACTCATTCTTCATTTCCTATATGAGAATCCTGATCAATTGAAAAAATCAAGGTAATTCATAATATATGAATTACAATAGAATCAAATACATTATCCATGAGAGCATAAAATTGAAATTAGACATAAATTTATGTCATAAACATTATCATAGAAAATTATACGAGGCTACCCAACAAGACTTTAGTTATATGTTTGGATTTGGATAAACACTCATTTTCCTATATTGGGAATGGGATTATCTCCTGCATACCCCCATTTAGGTATGTAAGGACCTTACATCTAAACACTTCGAAGGATTGGGATAACTACCCATGTTACCTCTTTAAGGCATGGGATAAAAACTCTTATAACCTATTTTGGGATTAGGATAACCTCATGTGTACCCTATTTTGATAATGAGATAACCTCTTGTGTACCATTGGAGCTCCTAGAACATTATTTATTACACAATTCAATAGAGAGAGATTTCAGTCCCTCCCATCACATAATCCTCACATTTTTTTATAAAATCATATAAAATTCCTAAAATAAGAAACTATATAATGTAAATGTTCTTCATAATAATTACAACACAAAATACGCTATATAAAGGAAATGGGTTTCATAATAATTGCTTCAATTTATTATGGCATAAATCATATAAAATGAATGAATTTCATTATAATACCAATACCATAATCATAAATCATATATAGAGAAAATATATTTTGAATCATTTGATAGATTCCCTAGTTAATAATATGTGACATTCAAGATGTATTCTCAGAGGGAAAATGATTTTGAAAGATCACATGGATTATTTATTGAGGAAAATAACATTTCCACTTTGTAAAAACATTTTCAAAATTTTAAAACAATTCAAAATTAATCAAAGAAAAATTTTCTTTAAAAATAACCTTGGAGATATGTATAGGAATATTTGAACCATTTAGTGGTCATTATGTATGGAATGAAAATTCATGTCATACACGTTAAAATAAATATTTTATTCATATTTTTAGTAAAATTCCAAAGTACCTCATTTGAAAAATGACAAGCAGGTTAATTTAAATAAAATATTTAAAAATTAAATCATGGGTTAATATGGAATTAAATAATATTTGTACAATATTTTAATCTTTCTTTAAAACATTATTAGAAACTATGGACATAAAAAAATGGATTTTCCATCAATGGAAAAAATAAGATCAGTTTACCTTAATACCATTATTTTGGAATCATGCATACATAATGAGTAAAAAATAATTATAAAAAATGATTTTTTTTGAAAATACTCATAAAATAAGAATTTTTTTTCACGTTGGTAGGATCATAGGATCTCATCATTGGATATATAATCAATAATTACCATGATGATAAATAGACCGTGACATTAATCCCTTGCTCTTTTCTTAACATTTGAGTCATAATACCCAAGAAAGAAATAACCATATATATGGAAGTTTAAATACCCATAAAATTCATAATAAAATAATATAATACATTGATGATATTTATATTTGAAAGACAAAACAAAAAAGTCGTGAAAATGGAATGTGTCTCACCAAAATAAAAGTGAGGTGAAAGACCCTCCCCTCAAATATCAAATTTTATTTTACATATTTAAAACACTTATCCATTAAATAAATATTTTTCTTAAATAACTTATATATCCATAATTATATATTTTATACCACATATTATTAACTTATGAAAAATTATTACCTATTAATTAATAATTCCTTGTAAAAATCTTGTTTTTGTAATAAGTACATTATTTTTCATGTATGATTGGGTTTAGTAATTTGAGTATTTTTTTATTGATCATTGTTTCATTATATAGACAATTTTAAACATAAAATTAATATAATATATTTACTTATATTATATATATATATTAATCAATAAAATTTAAAGATAGGAAAATAAGTTACAGTATTCATTGTGACGGTAGGTCGTACGTACACATAAATGTTATTTACATTTTCTCATAAATGAAATTAAAAATTATAAAATAATAATTCATTCTTCAATAATAATTTTTATATCATATCATCAATTTATATCATTTTAATTTATACTTATTACCATCTATATCAAAATTAAATGAAAAATGTATCTTATCACTTACTAGAGGCAGTAGTCTATACTCAGTGTTCAATGATGTTTTAGTTTTCTAACATGTAGTAATTTAAGAATTTAGATGTAATATTATGATTATAGGATTATAAATATTTCAAAAATATCATATATAAACATTAGATATTTCATTATCTTTAGTATTTAGGGGTGATGATGGGAAACAGATTCCGTCGGTTCGTGTGGTGGTAGTCCACAATACAAATGATGGATGATTTCATTCCCATTTGTTAAAATTTGATATATATATATAAGATATTAAATTAACATAATAAAATATCATTATATTAGAGACATTTATGTTATGTTATCATAAAATTTTATGAATTTTTCAAGGAGGTGTAAGAATAAATAAAATCAAATGAGTCAGTAAAGAATGATACCTCTTATTCAGACAACCTCATTTGGTTAGTACCAAAAGCCTTTATATGAGATTTTAAAAATAAAAATTGGAATCTAGGATATGTTTGGAAATGTGAATAAGTTATTTGGGAATGTATATGCTTAAAGAAATTTTTTTGGATGTGTAAAGATGATATGATAGTTTGTTCCCATTTATATGTGGGGGAGATGAAACACCTTGAATATTTCAAATGAAAATGGTTTACCTAGGCTATGTATGATCCTAGAATATAAAAAATGGTACATTATAGAACTTGGGATGATATATGGACAAAAAATGAAAAAAAGGGATTTGAATAAGTTTTTAGTTAATTTTACAGCTTATATTTTTATTTTATCCCCTATTAAATCAGTTTTATCACTAATCACAGTAATTAATTTTTAATGTTTTTACTATTATTTTGATAAAAAACTATGTTTTCATTAATATATAAATTTAATTATTCTAATTAAAAATATGAAATCCAAAGAGAATTTTTTATTAAGTATTGAATTTTTTAATATATTATGAAAATAATATTTGCATTGAAATGACCAAATATATTTTAATTATAAAATAAATAAAATTATTTTAATTTTAAACAAAATTTAAATTATGTGGACCATTCGAAATTATTAAAAGGAAAAGTAAAATTTTCATAAAAATTATTAATTTTTTCGATTCAATGAAAATTTAATATTTTCATAAAAATATCCAAACATTATAGTAAGAAAATATAGAAATTTAGATTCAAAAAAAAATTGAAAATTATAATATAAAGTTTTTAGATGTTTAAAAAATTAATTTCATTATATTTTTCCAACAATTAACAAAAATATTTTTTTGAGAAAAAATTATATTCAACGCATCTTGAGAAATCACAAATAACTAAGTGCTTATTTATAAATATATTTCATTTTTCTAAAACCATTATAATTAATTTTTAAATTTTTTTTAATACTATTCATACAAAAAAATTTAATATCAAGGTTATAATTATCATTTTTAAATAATAATATTAAAAATATATAACAGTTCGTTAAAATATAATGTTTATTGTATCACATGGTTTTGAGGAAATAAAATTTATTTCAAAAAAATCTATTTCATATAAACTTGTGGTGTTACATTTTACCCCCGATAAATTAAACTTATCCCTCAAAATCCATCACTCTAATTCAAATAGCATCAGATACTTATACCTCATCATATTTACTATTTTTTATTTGGCTTCTTTATATTAGTTCTTTTTACAAAGAGTTGAAAATATTATTGATATTGTTTCATATAACATTCTCTCTATTGTCCATAATTTCGATCATTTGTTCCTCATAATAAATATTAGTTTCAGATGGTTTGACCTATATGTTGAGTACATGTGCATGTTCAAGTACACACATCCTCATAAAAGATACATGAACCAAAAAATGAACATGATAGGGGCTTAGTGGAAGCACCAAGTGATAAGAAACCATCCCCACTCAATAAATAATGTATAAAGGGACAATGTACCTGGGTCACAACTTTTATTTCTTCCAAAACATCCTAAAATTATTCAATAATAAAATTCATAGAAGCGTATTCTAATCAACAAAAAATTTCAAATCACACTAATGATTTTTGTCATAACTTTTTTGTCAGCTTTGAGCATATTTGATATTCTATTGAATATATGTGTATGTCCCTACAATGTCTTGTTCTTGGGAATCTCCCAATAGATTTCATTCTCTAACCAAATCTTAGAACATCAATGTTCAAAATATATTTCCATAGAGGGCATCGTAAGGATCCATTTGAAAACTTGAGTGAAATCTATTATTACAAAAGAAAATCTCGAATATAGGTTGGGGTTGATCCAATAATGTATCTAAGTCCTTATAATATGATCTAAGAAAATTATATATGGTTTTAAATTTTCTCATATAGTGACTATCTTTTTTTGGATGATACATAGTGGTGAAACATTTCTCTATATCTAGGGCCTTTTAAATAATTCACCAAAAATTCATGGTAAACCTTAGATCCTTATTAGACATTATATTACAATGTAATCCATGAAATTTTACCACATTCATAACATATATATGACTATGATGATCTAGATATAATTTTTCTTTCATGGAGATAAAGTGTGCTGATCTTGTAAGGTGACTTATTTATACCCATATAGCATTCTTCCCATTATTATTTTTTGGTTATTCCGATGAAGAAAATTCATGGTAACGACTTCCTAAATCCATTATGGTATAGGTAATGGATGTATAATCACATATGTCAATTGTCTCTTAGAAATTAATATATAACAAAACATGCCCTGAGATACAAACTCTTCAATACCAAACATCATACCATCCCTCTATAAATACTATTTAATATTTATAAGTGTATTTATATTTCCAAGATGAATATATCATGAAAAATTATCAGCATCCTCTAACATATCTTCATTAAAATATGGTATTGATAGAACAAATAAATAGTTTATAATCCTTATAATTCCACCATGATCATTAATAAACTCAACAAAATTTTTCAACTTCTTTTAAAGATCTACATATTTCTTATGAACCCCATTAATGTTCACATGGATAGATATTCAAATAGTTATTTATGAATCATAATATTTATCCCATTCCTACATTATTTATAGATCCATCTATTTTTAGTCAATATATCATTGATCTTTTATGATCCTTATCATGACTATTTTTTAATGATCATTTTGACAAAAATAATTTCCCACCTTATTCGGTTTCCTAAGGTGGTAATATACTAAGTATTCATAATATTTAATCAACTCCATCCATATTTTATAATGCTTATTCAATTATTTCTATTTGAACATATAGTTTAAACACATTTTTGCATAATATATATTGATCCTTTATCCATAATCATAATCCCTCAATATCATTAATAAAAAATAACTGCCACTATCTCTAAATCCTTTGTTCAATAATTTTTTCTCATATACCATAAATTATCGAGAGTCATAATCCATCACCAAGACATTATGCATGAGGATGCAACCAAATTTCTTATCTGATTCTCTATTATGTATTACAAATCCATCTCCATTTTTGGGTAATTCATGTATAGGTTCACTTACTAACCATCTCTTCACTTCCCTGATGTTTTTCTCACATTCATATGTGCAAAGTAATAGGTCACCCTATCAAGTTAGCTTTGTTAGTGGATTGGATAGTTGAGGGAAATTAGCTATAATCTATTGATAATAGCTATCAAATCCAAGATAATTAAAAATCTCAATCACTATGGTTTCTTTTTTCCAATTTTTAATATCCTATGTCTTTATGGATCCATATATGCACCCTCTATTGAGAGTATATGACCTAGAGAGGAAAACTATTACAACCAAAATTCAAAATTTGTAAAATTATCATATAATTTTTCCAGCCTCAATGTCTCATGTACAATTATCAAGTGACCATCATTATCTTACCTCCGAATTGAATAAATAATAATATTTTTTATAAATAGAACCACAAAATAGTCAAGGAAATATCTAATGAATCTATTAATTAAATTTATATAGATAACATGTGAACTAGTAAGACCAAATGGAATCATTATATATTCATTCATTCTATTCCATGAATTGATTACACTCTTCGGTATATACTCCTTCTTGACCTCTGATGGATTATATCGATATTAAAGATCAACCATGGAAACATATTAATATCCATGCAGTTGATCAGACAATTCATTATTACAGTGTAGAGGGTATATGATCATAATTTTGATAGTCATATGTTCATGATAATTGATGTACTGTAGCATCAACATATATTATTTCTATGAAAAATAAATTGGTGGACCCCAAGGTGACACAACATGTAAAATAAATACCTTTAAAATATTCTTTTAGAGTTGCTTATTAAAATCCAACAAATCAACCAGAGCCATTCTATAGGGAATCTATTAAATGGGAATAACACCATGTATGATTTATAATGACAAATCATCTTTACAAATCGGTGTGAGATGATGAAAATCTTCTATAAATACATTAACAATCCCCCACAAAATATGTGTATCCTCGATGTTGAGTTTCTCCCTAACCATTTGAGGTAAACACCACCTATTTAGGGGAATCATGAATCATACAATGCTGACCACTTTCAATCATTTCTAATCATGATCCAAAGTTAATATCTATCACAGACCATCCCCCAGGGACCACTATGTGACTACCCCATGCCCTACTTCCATATGTGAGGGGCTTGTGACTTGCACCAAAAAAAATATCCCAAAAATTTAAGGTATTTGCCTTTAATCATATATGCATGCACAAAGGTAAAAATTCATACAGAAAATTAAAAGTAAACCACAATAGTCACTAAGATAACTATATAGAGTGTAGTATAATATGAATGTACAAAGGGGCTAGAATGCATGATCAAAATCAAAAAGGAAATTACAACTTCCCCATTCTATCCACTCGGGGGCCTACCTAAAAGTTAAGTGTATGTTAGAGGCATGTAGTCATAGTAGTACACTCATCTGTCCTTTTTCACTGAGCACTAATTGGTCCTGGACCACCAAGGTCTCTATTGGAGCATCAATTACCTATACATGACACCACATGTGTAGGTGAATCCATTGTAGTGGTGGGTAACACAATATTCAGAAGGGACCCAAACCACTATTGAAAAATCACAATGCAAGACCACATAGAAAGACCATACAGTAAATACCACATAGCAAAGACTGCTCACTCCCAGTATAACTCAAATTATAGAAAGTATGATTTTCAATAGTAAAGCTGAATCATATTTTACTACTGAGGGACTCATCTTGGATGATCCACTTAGGTCTTATCAGCTACAGGACCACTGAGGTCATCTCGGCTGCTAGAACACTAATGCTCAGCTGTGGGACCACTAAGGTCAGCTTGGCTATAAGACCTCTGAGGATTGCTTATTCATTGGATAACTGATATTCTATCATCTATTGGACCACTAAGGTTCACTCGTCTACTAGACCACTAAGTTCTGTTCATCTGTTGGACTATTGAGGTCCCCTCCTCTATTGGACCATTGAGGTCCTCCAGTCTGTTGGACCACTAAGGTCTGCTCGTCTCATGGACCACTCATGTCCAATTTTCAATTATACAACTGAGGTCTACTTGTCTGCTAGACCATTATGGTCTACTCATCACATCCTTTGTTTCACAGTCAACTGTAGGATTCCTAATCTCTAGTGCGCTTGATTATGGGATATTCTACTCTTTAATCCATTGGTCATATCTCGAATACCATGAAAACACATATATAGTATTACCAAAATAAAGTCTCATCGTGAGGGTCTCAATGCCTCACATGGCATGTCGATCAGATGCATGGTCTGAAAGATATTGATGTTTCATTAAACAGGGGTAAGTTACATTCGGGCCTGGTCCGAGTTGGTCATGCTGACTCCACCAACCCAGATTGGTATCCCACATGATACTACTCATTTCTACCGACAATACCGACATCAGTTGGGTCTGGGACAACTCAGTCTATCCATATTTGGTGGCCAAGCCCATTGGGCATTGCTGGATCCGTCTCGATTTAGCAGCGGATCCAATACACCGGGTCACGCAGTGACCTCATTCTCAACAGGTCTAGTCTAACATATTTGGACAAATATTTGACCATCCAGGTTTCCCAAGGGCCCAGATTTCCATCTAGTCTTGATCGTATCAGCAGAATGGTTCTCATCTAGCCAAGACTTTCCATCATCCCTGTTTATTTTGGCGGCCCAACCAACATAATTGGGCAGGTTCTATTCTAGCATGAATGTCAGGTGGCGTCCAATTTTCATAGACACGTGGAGCCAGGTTGGCGCCACTTCCTTGACTAGATGGTCTGAAGACCCCAAAATTGTGCCTAGTGATGCCCCTAACACATTCTGGTGGTTGTGTCTACTGACCCCTATCGCAGTCGTGGCGTGCTGTCCGCACACCACCTCCCACCTGCAGCTACGACTTGGGTGTCATAGCTGAGTGTCTAGGACTTTTACCTCTACCACGACCATCGAACACTACAACAGCCTGCTTGGTCACATCCCTTCCTGCCCGATGCCAATATCTACTAACACCTCCTACCATTGGCTGATGCGCCATTACGGTCTCGTCTAGACCACATATATTATCACCACCAAATTCATTATTCCATGTAGAATGTGAAAAATGAAATAAGAGGATAGAAGGAAGGATTCACACATAAGAACACCAAAATAATGATCCCTGTCCTTGTATGTGTTTACCCATATGTGTTCTCATTAACACAATCATGATGAATGAAAATAATGTAGAATAATAACTATGATAGATATCCCCTTAATTCTGCAACATTAACCATCCTACACAAATGATCGATCCTTGGGTTAAATTGTCCACGAGTTAACCCATGTTCATAATTTAAATGAATTAATGGGGAAGAGTAACTCCAAAAAACAAATCAAACCCCTACCTAGAAAAGGATATGGCTTGAGGATGATCTTTCATCGTCATCTGACGATCTAAGGTCTCAAATCCTTTATCCAAGGTTGTCGTCGTAGTCATCCGATTCTCGAGTGTTCTTCATTGTAGAGGTTCTATTCTACATTCATCAATGGAATTCTAGGGTTGTTCGTCAACCCTTAATTCGGTGATTAATTTATGTAGGTAGACACATGCATGCTGTAGTGTCACCAAATTGATTCATTATTGAGGATCATTAATAAGAATCAGCATTGCCTCATTGCTAGACCGCAAATCTAACAAGTTGATGTGTAATGAATAAGAAAATCTATTAAAATAGATTTTGTGTTATTTTATTTTTCTTCTGAAAATTATGTAAATTAACATTCACCCTTGACCTGTGTTGGTCTTGTTTAGGCTCCACCTAAGGGTATCACGCCCTCACGAGCTCAACTGTACTTTCATATTTTTGATCGTAGTTACCATCAACGAGATATAAGGATTTTAAAATAAAATAATTGTTATTGAATTTTTATATTTACAGACAAAAACTACTTTCCACTATTAGCTCATGCTGGCCAATGTTAGGCCCATCCAAGGTGAATCTCGACCCGCATATTTCAACGGTTCCCCCAAATTTTTGATCTGAGCACATGTTTAAATGATAGAAAAACAGGTGACACATTTATTTAATGAACATTAAAAAGACTTCAAAAATATTTCACATCCACTCTTGGAATTGGTATTAAAATCCGTATTAGAATATGGTCTTGAAAAACTCTCATTTAATTTTCAAAAAATTTACATGGAATTTTAGGGTATTATGTTACTCACCCATTAGGGATTTACTTCCTCGTAATCCTAAACAAGGGCTAATAAAAAAATGGGGGTACTGAACATGAACATGATCCTCCCACTCTCAAATTTTCTCATGAAGATTCCTATGATGCCAAAAAATACGCACTGGAGGAATTGATCATCCATGAAGGATCCTCTCCTATCAATCCTCTATCTCCATCGGGTACTCCATGAATGTCTCTCTATCATCAATCTCCAAATCGTCATCATCGATGATGTGAGAAGGGATGTGAACAAATCTCCTCATCAGTGAAACATGGAATACATCATGAACCATCTCTTTATATACAAGTAGAGGTTATGGTATTCCACCTATCCCACTCTACACAATATGAGGAAATGCCCGACGAACCTCAGGGATAACTTTTCACCCTGGCCGAATCTCCATATCCCTCATCGACGGGAGACCTATAGGAATATGTGGTCCCCTATTCAAACTCCAATGGTCTCTATCCTTTATTAGTATAGTACTTATGATTATGTAGGCTCTATGCAGTCCTCATCCACACATGGATGACCTGAACTTTCTCAGTGATAGAATTTACCATCTATAGACCCATGAGTGTTGACTCCCTTGGGCCTGTCTAGCATTACAGTAACCTCCATGGTCATCCTTACTGTGCCTTGAATGGTTCCATAACAATGGTGGAGTTTTATCTATTGTTGTATGAAAAATACAACAGTGGTAGTTGGTCCTCCAAACTATGACCAAAATCAAGAACGCTAGCACGAAGCATGTCCTCCATGTTCTGTAATGTCTGATCTTTCTGACCTTGTGTCTGAGGCTGAAAAGATGTGCTCAAATGTTGTTAAGTTCCAAACGCATCTTTTAATCCTGTCCACAACTAGGATGTAATGTGTGAATCATGATCTGAGACTTTGGTATATGGGACTCAATGGAGTCAAAATATCTCAGGCACATAGAGGCATCCCATGCTCTCCATGCAACCCCATTCTCAAATTTTTAAATAGTGGGTTGACTTGGTAAGTTGGTCTATGATCACCCAGATGGTATCATTACCATTGGACATATGTGGTATTACTATCATGAAGTCTAATGAAATCCCATCCTAATTACACTATAATCTCAAGGGGTTCTGTCAAACCTACTAAAACATGGTTCTTATCCTTCAATTGTTGAAAAGTGAGGCAAATCATGACAGACTCTACCACTGTCTTATTCATCCCCATCCACCGATACTAACATTAGAGGTCCTTGTAAATATTCATGAATCCAAGATGTACTTCCAAAGGGGGTGTATGGTACTCCCTCAAACCATCCTACTGTAATTCCACTGGTTCAACGGTGTGTCCTCTGAAAAGCATGACATGCTACCAACCTTTCAAATAGCTATCTATGGTATGCCCAGTGGACATATGGTCATGTGTGGTCCCACAGTTGGAATCTATAAGTAGCACTTACCTTAATCACTATAAGTGTGGAGTGTTAACTACCATCAAATTAATATAAGATGCCTCATATTTTTTTTTCAAATGATATCAGATGCAATGCCAATTGCTCGGATGCCTCGTTCAGTAACAGTGAACTCGATCTCCTACTAAGAGCATCTACCACCACGTTCCCCTTCATAGGAGTGTGGAATATCTAGAATTCATATTCATGGAGAAACTCTAGACAACATCAATATATCATATTTATATCCTTTTCATAATGTATATACTTGAGTCTCTTATGGTTAGAGTATACAATAAATCATTTTCCCATAAGGTAGTGTCGCCACATATTCAGTGCAAAGACTACCACTACCAACTCAAGGTTATTAGTTGAATATTTATTCCCATGAATTCTTAGATATAATGAGACATATGATATAACTAATTATCCTAAATCAGGACACAAACAAGCTAGGTTCTTGATGGGTCACAGTACACCACGTAGTCAGTGTTCTCCTCTAAAAGCCTTAAGATATGAGAACTCATCACGCTCTGACTCAGCTGCTAGAGGCTCTATTGGCATCTTTTGGTCCACACGAAGGGTTTTACATTCATCTTCAATTCCTTCATGGGTGATTCCACTCTAGAGAAGTCAGTTATAAACCTCCAAAAGTACCCATCCATCCTAAGGAAACTTCGAAACTTGGTAACGCTATAGGTTCGCTCCCATGAAAGCACTATCTCAATCTTCACTGGATCCACCACAACTATAGACTCTAAGATGACATGTCCCAAGAAGTGGACCATTCGTATCTATTAAACAAACTTTGAGAGATTTCTATAATGTTGGTGTATTAAGACTGAGACAAGAACCATCCTTAGGTGTATTGTGTGCTTCTCCATGGACCATTAATACACTAATATGTCATCAATGAACAATACTTAAAACAGGTCTATGTATGGCTGTAAGATCATATTAATGAGTCCCATGAACACTAATGGGGAGTTTATCACAGAAAAAAATATTCTTAAGTACTCATAGTGGCCATATTTACATCTAAATGTCGTCTTCAAGATGTCCTCATCTCATACTCAATGTTGGTGACAACCTGATCTGAGGTCTATCTTTCAGAACCATCTTTCTACCTTTAGATGATTGAATAGGTAATAAATCCATGGTAGAGGATATTTTTTCTTCTTATTCACCTAGATTATGTGATGAAAGTCCACACATAACCTCAATATTTCAAATGCCTTCTATAAAAACAACACTGGGGATGCCCATGGTGAAATGTTGGGCCTTACGAACCCCTTCCTCTAGAAATCGTCCACTGTTGGAAACAATGGACTCATGTAATCCATTTCACTAAGGGTAAATAAATCCATCTAATGAGTGAACAGTTTCACCCTTCATCGTGTGATTCTTTCATACACTAAACCTTTATCTTTTTTACCAATAAATAAAAACTTGGTCCCATCTCCATGGACATACCACACTATGCACCTAAAATAGTTAATCTGGGAAAGGACTACTGATAGCCAGTCCATACATAGAATGAAATTGTATGGCCTAAATCCCACTACTAGGATATCCCACAATAAGCTCTTACCTCCTAGAGTAAGATCACATTGCATGCACTAGTGTGAGATCATCAAAAACCACCCCGTGGGAGTCTCTGATCGTAAGGATCAATCCAATTTCTCGATTGGAATACCTGAGCTGCGAAAAAGGTACATGTCAAAGAAATAGTGGGTAGAACATGTGTCTATAAGAACTATAGATAAGGTGGAGAAGAAACAGATCATACCCCATATCATCTCTAGTATATCTATATTGTAGGCCTTGACAGCCAGAATCAGATCCCTCCTCAGTCCAGCTTCTCCTAGAGCTCGTGGCGGACCACTTGGGAGTGGTGGTGGTCGTACATCATACCTACTCCCCCATCCTGCCGCATTTCATACTCCTCTTCCTCAAATTCCCCTGGCAGACCACCCTGTTCCCGTCTCTGCCGCTGACTCAGTGGTCCCTCGACCTTTTTCCAGTCTTATACATGGAGAGTTGGGAAATCTCAATCCATGTGCCCCTGCCCCCGACATGCGTAGCATAATTTGAACTTTTGATTAACCCCTATGGACTAGGAGCCACACACTACCGTCCATGAGTCTTGGGGTTTTACTTCGAAAGGTCTGACCCGTTTGGGCCTCTATGTCATCCGTCAGCCACCTGCCACGGATGAATCATCCACCTTTTGACCGATGGTACCTCCCATCATCGGTGCCTACTCAGACTGAATTCTCTATACTAGTAGAGCTTTCTCAATCACCCCAGCCTATGGAGGGATGTTGATGGAAATCATTGATGCCCTGATCTCCTATTGGAGTCTCTGCTCAATGGTCTGGGCCCTGAAGAAAGGGTCTCACGCAATATCTGTAGAGTAATAGGAGTGGTCTGTGAACCTCGTAGAGTACTCAAACAATTTCAGGAAACCATTTGATAAGTGAATCATCTACGGTATATGCATAGAGCACGATATCATAGGAAAAAAATCAACCTTTAAAAGTAGCTCAAAGTCAGACTAGGTTAGGGTAACCTCCTCATGAGTTTGTTTGTTAAAACACCACCATCTCCATAATGATCCCTATAGACGACTCATGGCTAGAACCACCATCTCTTCAAGTGGTTTCCTCACTAAGTGGATGAATCAAATCACCACCCCCATCCAATCCTCAGTGACATGGGGATCTATCTCTCCCCTAAACCTATGAGGTCCTTATCAATGGAACTCCTTTAAGGAAAAGATCCTATGTGTGTCCTCTACCAGTACTATCGGTAGTAACTGATGAAAAATAGGTGGTGGTATCACTGGGACACTGCCCAAAGGTTACATATCTATTAATAGTCCCAATATAGAATCCTCATCACTCTGTGGACAATCCATGTGGTCACAAACTAGAATCTTTGCTAGTGGTCTGGGTGGAGGCATCCTGAAAGAGATCATGATGAATAATGGTAAGTTTATTATACAAGGTTAAATGAATCTGACTAAAAAATATCATATTAAAACACTGAAAGATTCATGCAACTATTATTTTCATGTACCAGGTCTGAAAATAGATTTCACTGTCCAAGTGTATTGATAAATCGGCCTCTGCACCAACACTAGAATCCCAGGCCTAAAATCCAAAATCGAAACACTACACATTATTGTCGCATAATTTTTTTAGACAACTAGTACTTATCACATGAATGACTTCCTTTGATACAACTTTATCACAATCCATACCCCAAGGCCCGTTCCATGACTACCCCAATCTCACCTTCCATTTTCTAGGGGATGGTGACTAGCACCAAATAGGAATATCCCAAAAGGGGAGAAATTTATTTTACATTGAACTTATACACACTTAGAAAGCTCAAAATTCTGAATGTAAACACAATGTAAACCAAAACTATCACTGAGACAGATATAGAGACTACAATACAAACTGAAAGTAAAAAAGGGGAAAGTATAGAAGCCCAAAACCACAATGGAATGTACAAATACCACGATCTGTCTACTCAGGATCCTACTAAAAGGATAGATAAGGGTAGCTGCATGTAGTCATAGTAGTATGATCATCTGTACTATCTCACGACTCATATAACAAACTTTATCTTAATTAAACACTTATGCATGATTTATTACAAAATATTGCACTTAATACAACCCATAAGATAGAAAGGTCTAGTGTAATTGGGTCTGAGGAACATTACCTGACATCCTAAGACATAAAATAAAACATATTTATTGAAAACTTCTTTTAAATGACCACTACATATTTCATACTTAGCATTTCATGGGATAACCTGAGGGAATACATAAGAAATGGGTGAGCTATAAATCCAAATAAGGGAGTAAACAAGGCATAACATGAAAAATACAGTACATATTAGGCAATAGGAATATAAATAAAGAATAAGATAAACATTAACATATAGGCCTGATATTGCATGATTTTAAAAAAATTGAAACGTGTAAATTACATAAAAAAATGATATTATCATGTTACAAGGCTCATTGCACATGGATCAGCATGAGTAAACCCTCATTACACTTGAATTGACAAGACTAAACCCACATTTCACTTCAATTTTCATGAGAAAACCCTAATTTCACTTGAATTAGCATGATTAAACCCCCATTGCACATGTCGTATCATGATACTAAATATTACCCAATGCATTGGATCTCTATTAGGGTGCACCCTTTATAAACATTTTATTTCACGCATAATTGTTCCACATAAATCATATAACATTGAATCGTTAGACATACTAATTTAATTACATGATAAAGGAATGTAGAATAAATACATGAAAATCTATAATCACCATGTATATGATCATAAAGTTGAATAATTTTTTTTGATAAATGGGCATGGTATTTATACACGATGATTTTGGTATGAAAAATAATTGTGAAATTTTGGCAGAATAACAGTGTGACCTAATAATTCATAAAAATGGTTGACGGGAGATAAAAGGATATATCATCACATTCAAATGAAATATACAGTAATGGGTTCATATGGATACATGTCCCAACACATTAAATTTGAAAATATAAGTCCTAACATAATAAAGAAACTTAAAGAAAGTGGAGAAAGGGAATAAATCCTATGAATAGTTGGCATGATAACTTGTGTACATGGAAGAGATTAATGAGAGATAAATAATACTCTCATAATTAATAATATGGAGGGTAGTATGGGGGAGGTGAAAAATCATACCCCAACATTTATAATTGAAAATTCTAGGGTATAACACCATAAAGAAACTTGGACAAAAATGAGACAGGAAGAAATCCCTTAATTGATTGTGTGACTTCAAGAGCTAGAGGAGGGGATTATTGAGACATGGGGTACCTTGGAAGGTTTATAGAGAGAGGAAAGAATAGTAGTGGCGTTCTACAAGGATTTTTAGTGAAGAGATGTTGGAGAATGGGTGTTTTTGTATAGGAAATGAGAGGGGAATTCTTTAATATTTCAAAAACACAGGTTTTTGAATCTATGTAATTAAATATTCAATATGAAAATCAATCCAATGATCTTTGCACATGTTTATTGACACTAGGGAGTGGAAAAAAAATTTATAAGTCAAATGGTCTAAATTATTAAAAAATTTGGCTTCTTATGAGGAAGTGAGCCACACTCTAGAGGAAATTATTTTAAAATGATAAATTATTTTATATGATTTGGATAGTCCACTGAGGCATTATAAAATTAATCAAAAAAAAGATAAAAACACATTATTTTAATGTTAAAATATATATTTACCGAATATACCTTTTATATTATTTTATTCAGTCATTATTTTTTCATTATAATGTCATAAAACACATTATATATTTATACTGTGTTTAATTTTTACCCATCAATTCGATTGTCTTAAAAAATTCTTAAAAAATAAATGTTGGATTTTTTTGAGATCCTAATTCAAATAATAATATTAATTTTATGTAAATAATTTTCTAAATATGTGAAATTTAACTTTTATGAAAACTAACATTTATTGAAAATTCATTGGGTTTGACAAAAACTATTTTCAAGCCTTAATAAAAATTTAAATGTTATTATACGATAATTTATATTTAATAAAAATTATTTTAGAAATAATATTTTTATTAAATTATTATTTAATTTATAAATTCAATAATTCATTAAAACAAATATCTTAATTGAATATAAATATTAACTAAAAATATTATTTGTGCTTTAAAAACCATTGACAATGTTACAATAATAAAATGAATGTGTATTATTTTTTATGTACAAAAAATAGTTCACATAATCATAATGCTAGGGTCTTAATACATATCTCTTTATTACAACCTCATATTCCCTAATAGTAGGGTATTCAATGGTGGGGCTTTCTTGGTGTTGTTTGATGAACATGGTTGGGGATGTGATCTTTATGAGCTTGAATGTCTCCCATAAACAGTTTTTCTCAAACATAAGTTATTGGATCAAGGCTTGGGAAAGGTCTATGGAATATCCCGAAAATCTTATCTCCCTTGAACGATCAGATAAATCAGCTTCAATGGGAACAATCCTATTGGTCGAGCCATCACATCCTTTGTATGTGTCATAAGGATTAGTTAAAACCCAATATATATACTAGTCATGTGATCACTATTTAACATCTTTATAATAAATTTTAATGATAATTAATTGTTATTTAATCCTAATAAAAAAATTTCATGTGTTTTCTACATCCATAATACATTAAATGAAAATAAATTTTAATCAAGAATGTTTAGGTCATTACAAAGCACCACCTGGTCTCGGACCACAAAGGTCTCCGTCGAAGCGTCAATAACCTTCCCAAGAGATGAAACATATGGAAGAAGCCCATAGAGGTCTGAGTAACACAATACTCCGGGGGGACCCCATACCACAAAGGAAAGATAAGAAATAAAGACCACACAACAAGACCACACAACAAATACTACACCTCAAAAATATCTCACACCAAGTATAACTCAATGTATAGAAAGTATGATTTTCATTTGTAAAGCTATATCATATTGTACTAGTAAGAGACTCATCCATGATGAGACACTGGGGTCTACTCAGCTACTGGACCACTATGGTCAACATGGCTATCAGGCCACTAAGGTTTTCTCGGCTGCTGGACCACTGAGGCCCCCATGGCTGTTGGACCACTGAGTTCCACTCGGCTCCTGAAGCACTAAGTTCCACTCTATTGTTGGACCACTGAGGCATTCTCTGTTGATGGACCACTAAGGTCTACTCATCTTATGGACCACTGAGGTCTTCTCAAAGATAGACCCTTGAGTCCGCTCGGCTACGAGATCTCTAATGTCCAATCATCTGGAAAACTGTTGAGGTCTGGTTGTTTGCTGGACCACTGATGTCTACTCATCTACTGGACCACTAAGGTTTGTTCGTATTCTCAACCACCGAGGTTTAAATGTTTTATGGACAATTTTCTTCCTCTCCACTATTGGACCACTGAGGGATACTCCTCTACTGGACCACTAAGATACGCTTGTCTTTTGGACCACTGAGGTCCGCTCATTTGGTGGGACGTTGAGGGCCACCCCTCTGTTGGATCATTGAGTTCTTCTCATCTACTAGAACACTATGGTCCACTCATCTATTAGACCATTGAGGTTTGTTTATCATATCCTTTGTGTCAAAGCTATCCATATGATTCCTACACTCCAGTGCACCTGATTCTAGGAGAATCTACACCTTGAACCATCGTTCATATTTCTCCATCCACGAATACTCACATAGACTGTACCCAAGGTACATTCTCATCGCAAGGGCCCCAACTTCATAGGTGGTACATTTATTGGATGAGAAGTCTGAATGATATTGGTATTTTATTCCACCGAGGCTGGTTGCATTTGTGTCGGGTCCGACTTGGTCAGACCGACCCGACCAACATAACATGTGGGCCATCATGACCCGACCAGTGTTCGGATAACCCGAACCGATCCGGTAGGGTCTAGGAGAACCTGGTCCATCTTGGACTGGTGGCCAGGACCATTGGGAATTTCTAGATCGGGACCGATTTGGTTGTGGATCCAGTCCACCAGGTCGCCTAGTGACCCGGTTCTCAACTGATCCTGTCAGACTTATTCGTACCAATTTTTGACCAACCGGACCGCCTAGGGGCCAATTTTCCCATTCAACTGGGCCTGCATCGGAGAGCATGTTCTCCTCTATCCCATGCTGCCCAGTGGCCCATATTATTTTTCATGCCCACCCCACATCAGTAGGCTGACTCTATTCTAGCCTAAACGCCGTGCAGCATCTGGTTTGCGTAGACTTGTGATGCTAGGTTGGAGCTTCTTCCCTAGCTTTCCAGTCTTCATACAATAGTATTGCATCGTGTGGTTCCCCCAACTCATCCATGTGGTAGTGTCCACATGCCACTGGCCCCTCATGCTGGCAACACATGTATCCACCACAACTTGATACGAGCTCACCGCCTCCTACCAGCCATGACAGTTCGGTGATGCAGACTTGTGCTACAATTGTGGCCTCCTACCGCCACTGTGGACTTCTTTAATGGAATATTTTTGATGCTGTAGATACTATCACCACCTAATTTATTGTGCTAAGAATAATAGAATGAACCCACGAAGAGGATAGGTGATAGAGTCTCATATAAGAACACCCAAAGAATGGTATGGGACATTGTTCGTGTTGACCTAGATCTGTTTTTTAGTATGATCACAAAGTACCAAAATAAGGAAGAATAACCACTAACATATATATCCCCTTTATCCCACACCATTAACGATCTCGCACGAATTATTGATCCATGAGTTTAGTTATTCTTGAGTAAACATGGGTTCTTCATTTAATAGAAAGAATTTGGAAAAGAAACTCCAAAAAATCATCAGACCCCTACATGTAAAAGGATATTCCTCAAGGATGATCATTCATCAACGTCTGTAGATATTCAGTCATGAAGCCTCTCTACAAATTTTATGTTTCCATCATTTAATCTACTAGTGTTCATTGTTGGAGCGGCTCCCTTCATAATTTTCCATAGGAATTATAGGGAAGTTTGTTATCCATGAATTCACTGTTTAATTAATGAAGGAAGACATTTTCACATTGTAGAGTCACCATAAAGATTCACTAATGACTTTCATTAATGGGATTCAGCATCACCTTGTCACTGAAACACAACGTTGATGAGTCACAACATAACGAAGAAGAAAATATAATAAAATATCTTTTTATGTTATTTTAGTTTCTCTTCTAAGAATTCTGAAAAAATAAAATTCACCCTCGACCCGTACTGGTCTAGGATAGGATCTACATAAGGGAATCAGACCCTCATGATCTCACTTGTACTCGCAAGTTTCTTATCCAAGATACCATTTAGGAGTGAAAAAGATTTTAAAACAAAATACTCATAAATAAATTATTTTATTTATGTACAAAAACTACTTTCCATAGTTGGCCAGCGCTGGCCAATGTTACACCCTTTCTAGGAGAATCTCGACTCCCCGAGTTCAATGGTTCCCTCAGTTTTCTGATTCATATACTATTTTAAAATTTATAAAATCCCACTCTCACATTTTTTTAACAGACTTTAAAAATAGTTAAAAATAAGCCCCAACCACGTTGGTCCTTGCAATTACATGCAGTATCAGAGCCTGGTCTCGAAAAAATATCATTTAATTTTCAAAAAAATACATGGAATTCCATGGAATTAAAACCTAAAAAATTTAGCTAATTCTTCAACATGCTGCTAATACTAATTTAAATTCTATTATATCCTATCATATTAAGACATGTTTCCAATTTGAAATGACTATTCAAACACTTGAGGATATGTTGAGAACACGCTCAATTAAATTTAAAGGTTTATGGGATCAACAATACCCGTTAGAGGATTTCTCATAAGCTAATATCTTCCATTATAATGATCAAATAACACCATATAAAGCACTATATGGGATAATGATGTAAAAATTCTACTTATTGGTATGAAGTTGGTGAGTGAAAGATTCACGGGCTTTATCTTGTGGAATAATTGAAAAACAGGTTCATTTTATCCCAAAACGTATAAAATCTACATGTATTTGGTAGAATATATATACTATCAACCATTTAAGGGAGTTTGAGTTAGATGTTGGAGGTTATGTTTTCCTTTATATATCACAATGGAAAGGAATCATGGGATTTATAAAGAAAGGGAATAATTTCCCTTGGTAAAATAGACCATTTGAAGTATTTGATCACATAGTATAAGTGTAATATCATCTATAACATCAAAAAAATATATCTCAATGCCATGATTTATTCCATGTATATCTCTTGAAGATTTAGATACATGATCACTCACATGTAATGAATTTGTATATAGTACAAGTGGAATAATTCCACTTTTATGTGGAGCATCTAGTGAGGGATATTTGATTATAATGAAATTTTATATAAAAAAATACTACCCACATTTTGAAAATATTTTTGAGGAACCACCAATATGAAGTAGATAAATTGGAAGTAGAGAAATAAATGAAATATAAGTTCCCTCACATATTCTCTACAATGAATATGGGTTGAAATTTTTAGAGAAGAAAATTTTTAAAGGGGGTAAGAATGTAACAACCATGGATTTTTAAATGATACAAGTTTTATAAGAAAATGTATGTAATATTATATAATTTCATTCAAGTAAAAAATAAAGGGAAAATACAAAACATTATCTCATGTATAGTTATGATTACACAACTCAGCTATGAAACCTTTCAAAATCTCAAACAATACAACTATAAAAATATGAAATAGGAAAATGAAAATGGGAAAATATGGATCTTCCCAATCCATTGAAATATCCCCCCCCCATCACCAACACTAATGAAATGAATCAATATATTTTTAAACCAACCAAAATATATGAAAATGATAATATATAACACTGGTTGATTTTTCATGAATATTGATTGAAATAATGAAGTAGTATTTATTGTGTATAAAGGGAATGATTACATTGGGATTCCACCATTATATTAATTTTATTCAAATATAACATTGTTCAATATAACTACTGGTCAATTTGATCATAGTGAATTGTAAATTTTATTGATAATTTTACCTTTATAGTTAGTTTTTATAAGTATTTATTACAAAGGATAATTGATGAAAACTGGTTAAATGATGGCCTCAAACAGTAGAGTCCTAATGTTTGATCCCCATTTATGAAAAACTAGGATGGTGGTAGTGTCAGTGGGGTTCTCCCTTGACTATTCTCAAATTGAGATTCAAAAATTGAGGCATGAATGAAATCTCATGTGAGAGAAGATTGTGTTAGTAATGCTAAAAACTCGGTCAATGTTAGCTGAGTCAGCCCATGAAACTACCTGAATCGCACAACATACCCTCAGGGAACATTCTCTTGTAATAAAGAATTACATGTCTACACCTTAGTTTCATAACATTTCATTTCCTTTGTTTAAATATAATGGTTATTCCATCAATTCAATTTTTATAACAAATTTTCTTAATAAAATATATGTTTAAATTGATATTAATTATTAATGATTATTGTTGGATGAAAAAAACATAATTGATTTTTGGAACTTTATATAATGTTATTATAATATAATGTATTTTGAATAATTTTTTTAATGAAATAATGTTTTAAAATAGACTTATTTTATTATAAATGATAAAACAATCTTATAATTTCCATGGAAATATTTATAAATATTAGAAATTTTATTAATCCTCTTAAACATACATTTATCAATAAATAATTATTGTTATATTTAAAATATAAATTTATCATATTTAGATAATTATTCTGATAAAATATTTTTATTTTTATTTTTAATCACCATGTTTAAATTAGGATATGATTAAATTTTTAGAATTTTCTAAAATTTATTATTTTTTAGTGAATTCTAAAAATTCTATTTTGGGTTTTTGATATGTTTTATGTCATAATATTTATTTAATGATGCTATTATAATAAATTTTACAAAATATAGGACCTAAAATATGTTATTATTTTAATATTATGTATTCTAAAATATTTTAATCAATTTCAAAAACTATAAGTGACTTTCTAATGTCAAAAAGGGATATTTTGATTTAAAAAAAATAAGGAAAGTATAATTTTACATGTTCAATGAAGTAATAGAAAAATATTCTAAGATATAATGGATTAAGATATATAAATAAATGACTGTAATTTAAAAAACCATGAGTAAAAACTATTTTCAATCCATTTTTTTAATTTTCTAAAACCGAGACTTCCAAAACCTATATTTGGAAATTAGTAAACAAATCATAACCATTTGATATACATTCCAACACATTACCCCATTACCCTTAACTCCCAAACCATCCTTCAAAAATATATATTGATTTATCTTTTCCAAAGGGGCATCCAAAGGTTTATTTTATCCCCATTCATTCTATCTGTGATATTTTGGAGCAACTCATTAATGTTAGAGAAGTATCTACTTCTCTTTAACATTAATGATCCCTTTTTTGTGGTATGTCTTCTAATTGCTAAACTAATTTCTTTTTTTCCACTTCTTATTATCCCATTACTGTAATAAATGTATTTTATAATTGGGAGACCCTTATCCTCTATCTTTGTTAGTTTCCTTAATACTTGTTGTATACTCATCATGCTACCAAATATATTACCATATTTTACATGAGAAATTATCATTAATTTAATTTAATAAATACCCAAAACTGTACATCTTCCAATTATATTATACAAGATTTTAAATGATTTATTGATTTTAGGATTTACATATATAAAACAAGAATTCCTTTTTTAGTGGGTTTCGAATGATGTCATGTTCAAGTATTTTAGCACATTATATTTCCCTGATTTTGTTATGAAACCCCTTTTTTATTCTCAATTAGTTATTACTGAAATGATTTATAATGATCTATGTGGATCAATGTAATTAATAAATTTGTTGGATTCTCCCTAACATCACTATAATATATCATGTAAGAACTTAGTCTTTATATATGTCATATTTTATGATACCTTGGTGAATAAACTTGCCAGTTTTGATTTTTGACACCTTGGTGATGAACCACTGTGATATACTTATAAATGCCTTATTTCATAGTGGTAGCTAGATTTATATGTAATTATTCGTATCAAATTATTTATTATAAGGCGAATTTTCTCCCCATCAAATTATATTATTATACATAATGTTCATGGTTACATGCCACAGGACCAAATGAAAAATTTATCCCTTTCAAATTCACTTATTAGACTCATTATCACCCCTTTAGATGGGTGTATATCACCATGATATGAGTTATAGTTAAAATGAATTAGGGTGAAAACTTGAATAAGGTAGTCATAGGGATTAGAGGAGTGTAATATGTTTTCATATATTATATTTCTCATTTAAAAAAACAAGACATTAAATGTTTAATTGTTTGGTTCAATGTAATGAAATGATTATGAAATTAAAAGGTATGATTCCATAATTTCCCATCAGATCCTATTTCTAGAATATACATTTTTTATTTTTTAAGAATTCATGGGGTAACACATTCCATTGAATTCGATAGGGATTTGAATTTTACCTTGATGTTTTCGTGATTCCTTTTACAAGATATGGACACAAAGTGGAATTTTAGAAATCCATACCATCCAAAGATAATAATTCAGTTTGAGAGAAGAATTCAAATCCTATAAGATATTTTCAGATATTACTCTATGAATTTTTAATGAGGATGGGATTGAAAATATCCTCGAGTTGAGTTTTCATATTAGAATTTCTTTCACTCAGGAATTCAGTTGACTGATGACGAATCCCTTTATAGAAATAAGTGTAGAACACCAAGGAACTACAATGAACATACAAGAAGAAAGCTAATGGGACCTAGTAAATATGATGAGGTTCCAGAGAAGGTTAGAGTCATTCAAAGACACATAAAGACATCAAAAAGATAAAATTAATATTATTATGATAATTTTCAAAGCAATATAGAATTTGATGTTTATGGGAATGTCATTCAATGAATTACTCCATGGAATAAATAAGGGAAAACTATGTTATAGGTATATCGATCCCTTTAAAATACATGACCACATCAATAAAATAGATTATCAATTTGTAATTTCACTAAAATGATCTCATGTTCATGATGTCTTCCATGTATATTTCCTAAGGATGTACATACATAATAATTAACATGTACTATACTCAGAGGGAATACAAATTGAACACAATAATTTATATAAAGAAAAATATGTAGAGATTATAGATTTGGTAGGTAATATTCTATGAAAAAATTATACTATCCAGGTTATTGTTTTATAGAGAAACCGCCAATTTGGGAAAGCTACAAGGGAACCTGAGGATGTGATGATATAGTGGTGTACTAATTAGTTTTTCCCTGAGTGATGAATTTTGAGGGAGAAAATAGTTTTATGTGGTGTATAATGTAACACCATTGTATTTTTATGGAAATTTTCTATTTAATTTTTTTTCTTCAATAGGATATGGGGAACACAAGATATATTTTGAACAATCCATGAAACACACTTCAAACATTATTTTTTAATGTAATAGTTATATGATAGCCAATAATTAGCTGATTATGAATATTATTAATTATTATATGAAATATATATAATTTTTGACTCAATAATAATATATTTATTTATTTTTACTAAATAAGAATACAATTCTCTGTTAAAATAATTATATTAATGAAAAATGTATTTTATCCAAAGACATTTTCTTATGACTTTATATGATAATTAATTGATGAATGTTTTATAAAATCTATTTTAAAAATATATTTTCATTTTCTGAATTATAAATTTCAAAATTATCTCAGGATGATTTTTTTGAGAATTTTCTAAAAATATTAAATTTTCATTGAATAGTGAAAATATCAATTATAGTAAAATAATTATTTCCATTATCATAAAATCCCCATTTATAATTTTATTTTTTATAAAATGTAACATAAATACACTTTATTTAAATATAGTCAAAATTAATACATTTTAACAATCCTTATACTTTCTTTTTGTGTAAGTAAGAATATTTTTATTAAAACATGCATTTTCAAGAAATATGTTATTCATTACATTTTTTAGAGTAATATTAAATTATATTATGACACTGATGTGAGTTCTACCATTAAAAATATTCAACATTTTAAATCCGTTGGTAAAAATTTGGAAAATATGCCCCCTTGAATTTTGTTCATTAATAATAGAAAGTATAGTAATTATATTACCACAGTATTGGTAAGTCATGTGATTTTGGTTAAAAATAAAATTATATGAATTATTAAATAACACAATCAAAATTATTATGTTTTATGGGATGACATAAATTATCCCATCCTCATCCTTTTTTTATAGCCGTTTGTAAGCATTTTTATGAAATTATGACCTTTATATTATTTTATTTCAAGAAAAGTGAAACATTTCAAACAATTATTTTTAAAATATATAATATTTTAATATTGGATTATCCAAAGTATATCCTCTACTATAAATAAGATTTTTAAATAGAAAATATTTATCTTTTTAATGTAAATTTATGTTTAATTATTAAGAAAAAATAATTAAAATAAATTATAACACAACTCTAACATAGTATTTAATTAATTAATTTAAAATTCCAATATATTTTATAAAAAATATTAAATGTACCATAATTTATGATTTTAAGGTGATACATAAATTATATAGGATAGAAGGAAATGTATAAGATATAGTGAAATATTGTTTTTTGAATTTTACTCGTTTTATTTATGTTTAAAAATTTCTATAATGAATAGTATAAAAATTAAAAATTATAATATTTTATGGGATTAATATGTTATTATCATGTTTTGAATTAAAAAATTTATAAATAATAATAAATGAGGTAATCTAGAGTCTAAAATTGAATCCTTTATTTATTTATTGACCATTTTTAACTAATTTTTTTATGAATTGTCTTTATATTTTTTATTCTTCTGGGAAATTCGAAAAATTCCCTTATACTAAATTATAAATAGACACCTCAATCCTCACATAATTACACCATGTTGAGCAATATATCTTGACCAAAACCATCCAAATTCACTTTTATGCTTCCCTATACACATTATAGTGGTCATGGTATTCCCGAAAGGCAAACCCTGTAGCCCCCCACAAGAGATTTGAATGATTTATTTCAAATAATAAATAATCACTCTAACTAATAACTTTCTTTTTCTACACTTATATACCTCCTATAAGTCCATTATATTAATCATAAAATAAAAAATTGTATATCATAAATATTTTTAATCAATATTATGATTGTTAAAATACAATTTTATACCCTCCTTGCCATCAAATAATAAGTAAAAGTATTTATTGTTCTTATGTATGACATTTCATCTACATGTACCAATAAAAATCATTTTTTCGTCAACATCATTTATGGATGAAATTTTTGATTGGTTTAATGTTTATGTATTATGTTTATTAAATTATTATAATAATGGAATAATAATATCACATCTACCTTTTTTACCATCCAATATTTTAGGAAACTATAACATCACTGTCACATCCATGACTTATTTTAATGGTATTTTTCATTTAATTTCCATATTTTGCTTTGATTTTTGTGTTTACAAAGAATTTTTGGGGAAATGGTATGTTTTTAAAATTTGGGCCAAACCGTGAGCTCATTTCCAAATTTAAAAAATAATTTTGTTTATTTTATAACCCCGTAATTTTTCAAAATTTTACAAAATTTACACTTCCCAATTGGAATCCACTGGTATATTAATATGACCATATCAATTTTGATCCCATAAGAGTCCATAATAATGATGGATTTGGGTTTTTTTATTACTGTTTTGGGCTATATCGTAAGCTCATTTCCTACTTTAAATATATTTTTTTAAATTTACAATATCTCATACATTTTTTACTATTTTTTAGTGATTACACCTCCCACCAAATCCAAAACCCTAGTCTCACTTCTTTACATATTTCTATGATTTGGAACTCATTTGGATCTCCGATTAGGGAAATATTTTTAGGGTTCTCAAATCATCCAGATTTGAGAAGGTAATTTGATTCATTCATAGCCCATTCAATTTTCACTCTTTCTCCTCCATTTTAGTCACAATTTAACCTAAATAGCCTCATTCAAGCCTACCTATCAGTTTTCATTTCTTTAAGATTCATCCTTTGGTGGATTTGAGGTGATTTCTTCAAAATTGTTCTTAGTATGTGATTCATTGTTGGTTTATTCAATTTTTATTAGGGATTCCTCCACCTTTCATGAAGTTATAAAATTTCCAGAAGTTAGGGTTTGAACCTAGGGTTTTATTTTAGTCTTTTTGATCAAATATTGTGGGTTGGGTTGGTTTTCACCCCTTGTGGTGCGACAATGGTTCAATTGATTATTCGAACCATGTTTTGAGGGGTTTGACATAAAAAAGAAATGTGGTACCATGTGCAAGAAATTATTGATGAGTTATCTTGATTGATTTAATGATTTTAATGTTCCTCGTATTATTTATTTGGTGCAAAACAGTTTTTTATTTATTTGAAAAAGTGTTTAATTTTATAGTTGAACTTTAGAATTAAATTGATTGTTTTTAATGTGTAACTCTTGGGGTAGTATTCTCAAGTATTTTATAACATATGCAAGTGGTTTACTAAATATAGTTTTGGATACAAATTTTTCTTTGAAATGGTCTTGGTGTGCCTTTCAGATTAAAAGAGGGGTTTTGAATGAGTTTTATGTGTAAACCCTTGTTATGCCTCTTGAAATTGTTTTGTGAAAATGTGTGTTTCTCAGGAGCATATTTTTTGGTATTATGAAAGGTGATGTTTTAATATATGAGAGTGGTTTAATAAATATTTATAGGGCATCAAATTTTATTTTGGATTGGTATTGGAGTGATTTTGTCTTTGAAAGACGGGTTTGAAATTGGTTGTGTGCATAACATAGGTATACCCCTTGGGATTGTTTTATGAATATTGTAAATGATTTATTTTGATAAATAAAGTGGGAAAAGGATGTATATGTACTATTTTGGTGTGTGTGTTCACCTAAAATGAAATATAATGTGGTCATTTGTGATTTAAATCTATTTTATAATGTTTTTTAATTTGTCAAGGTGATTTATAAAATTGTGATGTGGGTGTGAAACATGTTTTTGGGATGTTTTGTGTCAGTGCGATGTTCAAAATGGATTTCTATTTATGAAAAGGGTATTATGTATCCTGTGATTGGGATGTTATTTTATGTTTAACATCTTTTGAAATATTTTATAAAATTTTAAAGGATTTATTGAACGGTGAAATATATGAAAAATTTCTTGGGGTCTATTTTGGTGTGAGATTGATTTCCAAATAAATTTGAATGAAAAGGAGGATAATGTGACTTTTGTGATGTAAAAGTGTGATGTTTGGTGAATGTGTGATATGGAAGTGGTATTTTCATGTGAAAATTTTATTTCATTACTTGTTTAATTGTTTGAGCACAAGAGGGAAACCCGAGTATATAGGTGGGTGGACGTGTACTAGTATGCTAGTGATCCTGTGGAATTTTCTCTCAGTTCACATAGAATGATTGACAATGAAAACACTAACTAAACTATTATGAATATTATTATTGGTGACCACTAGGTTATGGTTATGTTCCCTACTAGTGGCTCGTGCGTGAGAACAAACATTGTGATGGTTACTCTCACCGAGATATGTGGTATTTGGGACCCACAACGAGCTAGTGCCTAAAGGTTATTTTCCCATTTCTTGTGATCATTATATACATTTTTCATACTATTGGAATAATTTATTATTAAATGTAATATTAAGTTTCATTGGTATTTTATTTAAAAGTGTTTATTCTTTAAAATAGCCCAATTGAAAACTATTTTTATTTAAAGTTGCATCTTTTATAAATTGTAACTAGCATTTCATGTTTATGAAAACATGCAAGATTTTCGTCTTTGAATGTTAATCACATGTAATATCTTACTGGTAGTATCTTACTTGTCTTTGGCTCACACCCTACTTACACCCTTGGGTTTAAGTATACTTGGTTAATTTTCCATAGGTTTGGGTATAACTTTTTTGCCAATGGTTTGGGTTTTTAGCAGTCCATCATGATGTGGTGTTGTGGAGATGGCTTGAGGGTGGTTTATCTTGGCATTGTGGAGGTCATTAGGATGTCCTTTTTGGTTTTATTCCTCTTAAATGGTATTTAAACATTGTTTTAAATTATTTAATTCTATTTTTAAATTTTATAAAAGATGGTTTTTTATGACAAAGACATATTAGTTTTATTAGATTTGTTTTCCATTGTAAGTTTATAAACTTGGGTAAATCATTACCAATTCTCATTTTATGATACTAGGGAACTTGTTACAACCCATTGGGATTGGGAATTCCCTTCGAGTCTTGCCACAGATAGGGTTTGGTGCCGGTATTGATGGAGACCAGATCTGGTTCATGACAAATTGGTATCAAATGAGGTTAACTCTTTGGGTCATGTTATATGGGGAACAATTGTGATAGACAAAAGTTAGGATTGTTTGGAAATTAGGTTCTTGTTATGTGTAGTTTTCCTAGAAAGCACACCTCATGATGGTATTTGAGTCTCCAGGGGATGTTGGGATTCATCTAAGTCCTTAAGTTTTCTTGGTATAAAGATGATTAAGTCAAATGAAAAGAGAGTTGGGTTAATGGTATCAGTGAGATCGCAAATCCTATCTAGCCACATGGAGTCATGAATATTTCCCTAGAACATAAATTTTAAAGGTTAAGTGATTATAATATGGCCAAAAACCGTATGTCCAAGTCACCCACTGAAACTAGTTTCACTTCGCATTATCTTGTGTCTATTAGTTTTGAAATCATGGAAGTTAGGTTTTAAAGAAAAAATGACATGGTTTTATTAAGTGTAAAGTTTTATTGAAAGGATTTTCTAGTAATGAATGAATAAATTGATTTTTAAAATGGTGGAACTGAATATTAAGATTTTTTTGAAATGTAAAATGGTGTGTTAACACCTCTTTTGAAAACACGAACTATGTTAAAGTTGGTTTTGAAAAAGTGTTTCTAATAACATTTTATAAACTATTTAAAGGGGTTTTTAATGGGATGAGATGTTTTGAAATTAATTTGAATGAATTTAATGTGCATTATTATTTGAATATTTGTTTCATTAAAACATTTTTTGTTTGCTGTAAACTGGGATTTTGATCTCATGGTTAGTGGTCTTGAGAAAAAGGTTGTGTTGGTTGACCATTTTGGTTTTTAGAAGTGGAAATAATTTTTTTATCCCTTTGTATCTCTACGAGGGACCACATGCATGGGGTTATATGGGAAGATGGATGGTTAATGTTATGAATGGATGGCTAATAGGATGGATATGAGGAGGGAGCCAGTGTGGCATGAAAACATGCATGTGTGAGGCCTATGGGGTACCATGGGTTGATACGCTAACCGCTGAACCATTTGTTTTCAAAGATATGTATTAAAAGGAAAACATGATGTCTTTGTGACTGGTTTGGGATGGTTGTTATTATGTGTTTTTGAAAATGTTTGTATTGTGGGATGTTTTGAGTCCAAGAACACCCTTTTGTTTGAACCGTATTTTGTGTTTGTGTTTGGTCGATAAGTTGGTTTAAGTACTGGTTAGTGGTCTCATCTGAGAAAAGTTCGGGAATCCATTACGGTGCTTCCCATCATGTGTTCAGTACTAGCTTGTGGCTTGTTTTGACCAATGGAACAACTTGGTTAGGTTCTTGAGTTCTCTCATTGGAGAAGGTATTCCCAATTAAGGGTTAGTGCACAACTAAAGTGCAACCTAATTTGTTTCGCCATTTGAAGATCCTCCAGTTGATCAATAGAAGGAATCATTTTTTGAAGCATTGGATATTAAGACATAACCATTTTATTTTCTTGGTTTTTGGATCCTATTATAGTGGGAGTGTGCTCATAGAAGGTTGGAAGATACCTTAGTTTCTTAAGATACATGATTCGTCAAAGTAGAAAGTTGTTTTGGGTTATTAGTGTGGATGGTTTCTAAGACGACCTCTGGGTCCTTTGTAGTCTCTTCGAAGCAGGGGTTCATGTAAAACCAAAATTAAAGAAAATATGGTCATGAGAGGCTATTATGGCCAGTTTCAAGATTTTAGTGTTGTTTGGGGACATTCTATAGTGTCTATTTCAATGTATCATTTCTATCAGTCACAATGGTCATGTTCTATGATGACTTTTGTTTTCATGTTCTCCTTTAACTGTCAAGGTGAATATGTAAAATATTTTGGGAGCCTTTTTTTTTTCTTCAGAAGTGTGTCTTCTTTTAAGAAATATCGACTTTTTTTTGTTTAGAGGAAGTTGTTTCCATATCTTCTTTCCTATTTCTATTTCTCTTCTGATGAAATAAGGGGCGATGTGTGTGCATCTTCTAAGCACTTTCTCCAGTGAAATTTTAGGTTTTGGTAAAGTGAGTATTGGTATATGTTATGTCTTGGTAAACCCATCAGGGGTTATGATATAGTTTTTTTTGTAGCACCGGAAGAAGATGTTCCATTTTGGGGGTTTCCAAAGAAAAACTGTGAGGCTGAATAAGCTTTAATCATTTGAGATGTATCCATTGGTTTTAGAGTAAATCTGAAACTTAGTTAGGAAAAATACTAGGGTTTTCTAAACCCTTGTAAAAATTTTCCATTCTCATTATGTATGATGGGAATAGTTTTTTCTTATGGTGTCATCATCTTGTTCCTGTTATTACCGTCTGGTGGTTTAGGTATGAGGACTCATTTCTATGTTTTATCCTGATTTCATACATTCCAAATTTATTTTTTTTCATGTTTTTGGAGAAAATATTGAGATTTTTTCTATGTAGATTAAAGCGCATGATTTGTGCATAGATAGTAGTAACCATGTGCCGACCTAGGGAACCATGCGATAAGAGAAAGTATCTACCACATGGTCTACATATGGTTGTGTTCCTTAGCCCATGTAAACATGTGATGTTTCCCCTTTGGGAAACATTATCCACATGGTTAGCGGACGGTTTCCCAAATAGTGTAGACTAACCATGCGGCCACAAGAACTCTTTATGTATTGGGGTATTTTCAGGTCGGACCGTGCTAGTTTTTTTAGATGGTTGGTTCTTATGGTAGGGAGACCCATTGTGGGTCTCATGTATGTTATTATGAAAACATATAATGATATTATACCCCTTATTTCAGGGAGTATGTTTGGTCCTCCCCCAGTTAGTGTCCCGATTCCGTCTTAGGAAAGCTTAAGTTGTCTCTTACGGTGTGTCCCCCTATATCAGTAAATCAATTTTGTACTTGTTCTTTTCTTGGTGGTAAGTATAATCATTGAGAGATATCTAATTAAAAATATTATCCTTGGGTAAACTTTGTGATTTTAGACTGCCCAATGGTTTATTTAAAGTATGTTTAGTGTAACCTTGTTTGATGTTGTTGTTTGTTTGAGGTAAACTGCTTGAGTTCTATTCAAATGTTGTTTGAGGTGTTTTGTTTGGGATGAATTCGGAATGTGCTTGATTGTTGTAGGAAAGTGGTTTATGTTTTGGATTGGGAGATTATTCCTTACTTGATTGATCAGCTGGAGATATCTTAGCCTTTTCGATGGTGGTGAAACTTGGCAAAGGAGTCCATTTCAGCCTTTCGGTTGGGTCTATTTTTTTGCTTTAGACATTTCTATGGATTTCCGAGGGTAGAAAGATTTATGTTGGGGAGAATTTTCACATTTAAGACATATTTTAAAGCTATTATCCATTTAATTTCTATTATTTATTTTATTTTGGGGCTTCTCATTCATTTTGGTGGAAATGGTGAATTTTTAAAATTTGGGCCAAACTGGGAGCTCATTTTCAGATTTAAAAAATAAATTTTCTTTCTTTTATAACTCCTTCAATTTTCAAAAATTTAAACCCATTACACTTCCCAATTGGCATATCATGGTATATAAAAACCACCATATCAATTTGGACCCCATATGAATCCATAATAATGATGGATTTGTGTTTTTTTATTAAGGTTTTGGGCTTTCCTGTAAGCCCATTTCCTACTTTAAATAATTTTTAATTTTTTTTCAATATCTCATTCATTGATTAATTATTTTTCATTGATTTTACATCCCACCCAATGCAAAAAAACCGAGTCTCACCCTTATTACCAATTTCTATGATTTGCAGCTTATTTGGATCATGCATTAGGGAGAATTTTTTTGGGATTTCTCAAATCATCCATATTTTATAAGGTAATTTGATTATTTCATAAACCTTTAAATATTAACTCTTTATCCCCCATTTCAGCCCCCAATTAACCTACTCAACCTCCTTCAATCCTACCTATCAATTTCTTTTTCTTGGAGATTCAACCTTTGGTGGATTTGGGGTGATTTCTTCAAGATTGTTCAAGGTAATTGATTCCTTGTTCGTTTCTTCCATTTTATCTTGGGTTTACTCCTTCTTTAATGAATTTATAAAATGTACTAAAATTATGGTTCGAACCTAGTGTCTAATTTGTTGTATTTTTTTCAAATATTTTGGTTTAGAGTTGTTTTTCACCCCCTTATGGTGCAACAATGGTTCAGTTGATGTTTCACACCGTGTTTTGAGGGGTTCGACACAAAAAAATAGGTGGTTACATGTGTTAGAAACTATTGATGAGTTAGCTTTCTTGATTAACTGATTTTAATTTTTATCATATTCTATATGTGGTGTGAAAACTGCTTTTGATGGATTTGGTTAAGTGTTTAATTTTATAGTTCAACATTAGCTTCAAAATGGGTGTTTTTCATGTTTAACTCTTGGGGTAGTATTCAAGATTATTTTATAACATATGAACATGGTTTAATAAATGCTGTTTCGACATCCAATTTTTCTTTGGTAGGGTCTTGGTGTTGCATTGGGTTTTAAAGAGGGTTTTTGAATGGGGTTTATGTGTAAAACCATGTTATGCCTCTTGAATGTGTTTTATGAAAATGTGTGTTTTTCATATGTGTCATTTTTAGTATTATTCAAGGTGATTTTATAATATTGAGAGTAGTTTATTAATTATTTCTAGGGATACCAATTATTTTTTGGATTGGTATTGGTGTGATTTTGAGTTTGAAGGAAGGTTTTGAAATGGGGTTTTTTCAAAACATAGTTATACCCCTTGGGTTTGATTAATAAAAATTGAAAATGTTTTATTGGGGTAATAAAAGTTGGAAAATGATGTATATGTACTATTTTGGTGAGTTTTTTCAACTAAAATGCGTTTTTAATGAAAAAGTGGTCAGTTTTGAGGTCAATTTTTTATAATGTTTTGTTAAATTTTAAGGTGATTTATGAAATTACGATGTGGGTGTGAAACATGTTTGTGGGATTTTTGGTGTGAGTGTGCTGTGGAAAATGAATTTTTTTTATGAAAAGTGTATTATGTATCATGTGAGTGGGCTGTTATGTGATGTTTATCATCAAGGGAAATATTTAATAAAATTTTAAAGGATTTTTTAAATTTTGAAAGAAATGAAAAGTGTGTTGTGTGATATTTTTGTGTGAGTTTAATTTAAAATTAAATTTGAATGAAAAGGGGGATGTTGTGACTTGTTGTATGTACATGTTGGAAACTGGGTTAATGTGTGACGTGGAAGTGGTATTTTTAGGTGAATATTTTATTTCATGATGTGTTGAACTTGTTTGAGCACAAGAGGGAATCTCTTGAATCTAGGTGGTTGGACGTGTACTTGTATGCCAGTGATACCATGGGGTTTGGCCTCAGTTTCACGTAGAAAGATTGAAAATGACAACAATAACAAAACTATGATGATTATGATGATTGGGGACCACTAGGTTATGAGTATGTTCTCTACTAGTGGATCATAAATGAGAATGGATACTGTGATTGTTACTGTCACCGAGATACGAGGTACCTAGGACCCATAGCATGCTACTGCCTAGGGGTTATTTTCTTATTGCTTGTGCTAATTAGATACTTTGTTCTTACCATCAGCATATGGTATAATTGGATGGGAAATTTCATAGAATCGGTATTTTATTAAAAAGTGTTGATTCTTTAAAATAGCCAACTTTAAAACTATTTTTATTTAAAGTTGCATCTTTTAGAAATTGTAACTAACATTTCATATTTATAAAAACTAGAAATCTTTTCATATTTGAATATTTATCACATGGAATATCTTAGTGGTGGTATCCTACTTTAATTTTTCTCACACCCTAATTAATCCCTTAACTATAAGTTGTCTTGGTTATTTTTTCCACAGGTTTGGGTATAACTTATGTGCCAATAGTTCAGGTTTTTAGAGTTCCATCATGATGCGGTGTTGTGGAGATGGATTGAGGGTGGTAACACATTCCATATAGTGGTTCTTGGGATGTTCTTTTTGATTTTATGTCTTTTTAATGGTATTTAAACATTGTTTTAAATTATTTAATTTAGGTTTGATATTTTAAAAAAGATAGTTTTTTTGAAAAATCCATATTTGTTTTATAGGATTTTTTTACCATTGTATGTTTATAAACTCAGGTAAATCATTCCCAATTATAATTTTTTGATACCCGGGAACCTATGCCTATCCGTGGGAATTGAGAATGCCCTTCGGGTCATGCCTTAAGTTGGGTTTGGTTCTGGTTTTGATGGAGTCCAGATCTGGTTCGTGATAGTCACTCATGTGTGCATAGGGACTATCATCTCCATGTTTTGACATGATTAATATTTCATTTATATTTTAAATGGATGTAAAAAAGAATTAATTTTTTTAATATATATGATATAAAAATAATTTTTTCACAATGAATTTTTATTTATGTTTCTTTCATATCATAAATAAAAAAATGGAAATTGTGCTCATGTGTACATACAACCAACCATCTCAAAAAATAGTTTAATTTATATTTCTTTATCTAATTTTTTGAATTATTTTAAATATGAATATATTTAATAGATATTATATTTTTACCATGACTAAATTTTTTTAATTTATTTCACTATGATCAATTTACAAGGAAACAGACTAGAAAACCAAAACATGCTTGGAAAACGAAGCATTTAGTACCAATAACAGTTATTTTAATTACCACTTATTAATAAATAGGTGATAAGATGTTATAAATAAATCATACAATGTATGAAATATATATCTCTATGGAATAAATTTATAATAAATACAATTTTATTATACTGGTTCTTTGAACATGCACAGTATAAGGTGATACTTGAGGTAAGGGTTTATTTTAGGATTTCATCATTATTTTGGGTTATTTATTTTTATGTCTCTATTATGGAATATTTATCTTCTATGAACATGTTTTATAAAAAAATTTATAGAAGGTTTTTCTATTTTCCTACTATTTTTATGTCATTTTTCCATTTTTTTCTTCATGCAAAATTATTTTAGTGGAATATTTTTTTAATCTTCCAAATGTGGTACATTGTGAATTTCTTCCAAAAAAATATAGATGTAATGTTTTTTTAACATATTAAACCTATGAATATATTTCCACTATCATGACGCCTCAATTATTTGTTATTTATAAAATTACAACTTTATTCTCTAATAAAATGATTTAATTTATATGTGTGATTTTTTTAAATAAAGAAGTGAGTTCAAAATTGGAAATGTTGATTTCATCAAGAATAATTAAAAATGATATTTCTAAACAATTTTCTTTTTGAGATGAAATCCATTGATCTTACATAGTATTTATTGTGTTTAAAATCCAATGATATTGTTATTATTGATTCTCTATATGGTCTGTGGTTATAATGAAAATATATTGGTGAAAATTATTCCCTTTTTTACTATATATACATTGATGAAATGTTTATGAAATACGATTCATTTCAAGAATTATGAGATGATGAATGTCTTAGGATTTGTGTAACATGTAGGTATATTTTTCTTATGTGATGGGTGGGACCTATAAACCCTACCAATGCATTGGGAAAATCTTATTATCTTAGGAGATAATAATGAGAAAAAATGATGATGAGCTTGATCCCACTATGGGACAGAGGTGCGTCATAATCTACTATAGGAAACTGTTGTTTCCTGATCAACTATAGGATAAAGGTTCATGTTGATATACTATAGGAAACATGTTCAACGAAACCAACTATGTGATATAGTTGTGTCCTGATCCAAAATGGGAAAAAGTTGATATATTTTGATCTACAATGTAGATGGTCAATGTAGTTTTCATAGAAATGTGAAATGGGTTTATATATTTACCATTTATCCACACAATTATGACATGAAAATATATTACATGATTGATCTATGATGATTTTTTCACTCTTATGAACCATGTTTTCGGAAATGATAATTTTGTATTCAATGAATTGTGTTTATGGTAAAGGATATGATGGAAATGAACATTATAATTTATTTTCATAATCACATACCATTATTCTTATCAAATTATGGAATATAAACATTGATTGATAACTCTTATGATTAACCTTAGTGAGAACATGATATCACCATTTATAATGTTTCTGCCCCTAAGATAAGAATAATGGATTTGGAATGGTATCCTTAAGAGGATTTTAATATGAGAATATATAGGTGTATGATGCTGAATATCATTCATTAGATAAGAATATTGTGTTTCTGGTCTCAAAAGACAACAAACTATTACTATCATTGAGAAATTATTATGAAATTTATTGAATATTCATATAAAAAGATGGTATATTTAGGTATTAATTGATGAGTTTGTTTCAAAACACCACATGGGTGGGTACTCGAACATGGAATCATCACACAACTAATCATTATCCCTATCCTATATTGAGATCCTTGATGGTTATCAGTATAGAATCATAATTTTTTTTTGACAAAATGCACCATAGTTAGATGAGAATATATGGTTAGATGATTCAAGATGAATGTGATAGTCAATCCTATATCAAATAACATTTACATCAACATTGAATTTATAAGAACTATACCTCGCACCATGGATGGTCTTGGATGATCAACCACCATAACCTTCTCACCTCCAAATAACTGCTTTCTTGCCATGCTCTACTCTTTATTACCCTACTGAGGCATCGTGGTATTTCTAGGATCACCATAACCCACATTATTCTACTGATGAGGGGTATGATGCTACCCTTATCCCGTCGAGAAATAAGACACTTGAGACCCCTGAGGAGTGTCACAGACACCCTACCTTAGAGTATTCCTAAAATAACACTGCATATGACACATAGTCATACAATTATGATGTGATCGAGGTTGTTCCATAAAATCCCGCTTGATGTTCCCCATAGAGCCACACTAAAAACATCAATGGATGCTTTGATCCTTCTAAGAAAGATTCAACGATCCTATTATTGGATTTTGAACTGTACTCCACCCTGTAAAATAAGTGTCCCTATTCTGTTTGAACCCAACATTCGAGTTCCCACAATTTCCTATGGGTACCAACATACATCCCCCTATTGTAGCCCCCAAAAGATCCCACTCATCAACCATAGCATGATTTACTATTTCTATGTGAAAATCTATACACCAAACCACTACCATGGAATGGATTTTTGGGCAAACAAGCTTCAAAAATCCGTGCCTTCAACAATGTACTACCTGAAACCTCAAGTGAAAACCACACTAAATTTATAAACGTAGGCTCATATTTTGTCACCTCCATGTTCCCTTGCTTCAAATTAATGAAATCTAGTGAACGCTAAATTATGAACATTTGAGGGTTGAATTGTTTATTAAATAATTCCTCATACCCCTCCCATGTCACACTTTGGTCTATCCCAGCTTGGACATCTATCTCCCACCACTAGAGGGAATGATCTTCCCTTATATATGTGGCTAATCTCACTTTCAACTATTCTAGTGTTCCCAAAATGTAAAAAATCCTATTCATTTTGTTCTTCCATGCTTCATCCCTCCATGTCTCCGAGTCACCCCTAAACATGGGTGGATTCTGCTATTCAAACTAAACCGCATAACCCAAATGTTTTGGTTCATCCACATTATTCCCACTTTCCACAGCTTAGAAATCATGAACTATACTCTGCACTGGTAGATGGTTCACCTGAGGCTCAGGTGAAACCATATATTAAGTAGCTACCTCTGGTTGGTCTCTACGATGCCTACCCAGTTCTATTTCAATCAACAAAAAAGAACCATAAGTCTCACTCCCTTAAAAATAAATCATATAAAATTTTCAAATTTAATTACATAAAACCTATCACATACCGGCTTTCCACATGTTCACATTTCTCATGTTGCACTATTCTGAAAAATCTTCCTTATTTTGAAAATCAACACATTTTCAAAATACCACTAGTTTCCATGTTTCAGGTCCTTCTATATTGAAACCCAATACATATTTCAAAATCAACACATTTATTTCACACCATAGATCTTTATACCCACACTAAATATTTATCCTAGTGGTATGTCATTTCTATCCTTCATTCCATACTCATCTCATTGGCTACACCGACGACAATGAGATATCCAATGCCTATAAGTGTCTACAAAAACTAATGTACCCAACTCCAGACTAACATGAATTTCAGTATAAAAGGGCTAGCTACATACTTTTATGATACATATTCCATGTTTCCAAAATCATATTCCTTGCTACCATCTCGACATAAGGAATATTCTATGAACAAATGTCAACACCAAGACCATCTATCAACGCCGAAGGACCAAAAAACTACTCTCACTTGAATTCCTAGGACTGAACAATCTTATAACACTTTTAACATCCCATACCATATCATTGGATTGAGAGGGGGAAGGAATGCTACATGGACTTAATTGATGTTCCCATTGAGCCTAAGGTTGGGAAAAAATTCCAAGGGCTGTAAGAATAAATTGGGGAGCGATTTTCCCCTGAGGTTCAACCAACCAACCAAATGATCCTATATCCACAACGATATGATGCATGTCGATAGAAAAACAAATCCCATACATTACCAAAGGAAAACCAACTAATACGTAACAATTCCACAAGTCAAATACAACCAATCCAAAATTAGAGTACCAAGAAGAAGACTACAAAAAGACTCCAACTAAACTAGGACATCATCCATAGCTCCACAACATGCTCCATGCTCCATGCACCTGCAACATCACTAAGAATTATGCCAAACTACTATCAAAATGGGATTCTTTACTTTTACATATGTCTTAAATTATAGAATTTGTAAAAGCACCCAAGTGACAACGTAGGGGGTGAGTACAATTACTCTGTAGGTTTCCCCAAAATGACATCCCTACACACACCACTAGGATAAAACCATTATAACATTTATATAAAATATTTTATACGAAACATTTAATAGTGAAACAACTTAAAACACCCCAGACACTCATTTACCAAGCTATTTCCACCTGAATCATCAAAACACATAGGATTTCCAAAAAACCATGCCACAATACATTTCACCAGTTCACATTAGCACAAAAAAATTCCATCTTTTTAGAAACACACTACAAGGGAACCAAAATGGTGGAGCCTCCATCCAACCTATTCAATACATTTCCAACTAGTGGTGCTTCCCAACCACTATTCATAATGGTGGTATATCTGACCATTATCCATAACCTTTTATATTGAGACATCACACCCACTTCCAAAAAACATTCCAATAATCCTCATCCATGAATAAAACCCACCAAGGCAACACAAATGGAACATAACCATTTAAATCACATGCCAATCTACATCAATAAATCATCCATTTATTGAAATCACTATTTAATCATTTTCCACGCCAAAAAACATTTCAAGAAAACAAAATATTTATTGAAAACCCTTTTTCATCTACCATTTTCACAAATCAATCCCAAAAAAACAATTTAATGTCTTTATTTTAAAATCCACAATAAGGTCATTTCACCACATAACTCCCTTTTCCCCAATAATCCCACAAAACATCACCAAAGGGATTTTCAACCAATATCGCATATAAAAAACCCAGTTAATTTTCATCAATACAAATTAATTTTAACCAAGTTGCATGTTCTAGAAAAGTTGAGTCAAGAGAAGCCACCTGCCATTAGGGTTTCAGCAAATTTGGCCCGCACACAACCTCACCCCAATATGGAAAATGCACCACTGAAACCGTTCTTGATCCCCTTTCCTATCATAAAAATTCCTTATAAATCAACACCCAAGGAAACCAAAAACATATATATACACAAAAAGGGTTTAGATCTAGAAAAATAAAAGAGATGGAGATGTATATCTAGAGGAATCCAAAAAGAACCCTGAGAGAAGATTACCCGAGAAGAATAGCCTTCAATCCACCAGGAAACCCCTTCGATTTTTTAAAAAAATGAGTGGTAGAGCCCCTCTAACCTTTGAGATCTGAAAATAATGAGTTAGGATTGAGTGGTAGATAGTTTGAAGTGAAATGTGGCACCCCCAAGGGAACCTGGATTTAAAAACACTATTTTCATGTGGTCGCATGGTTAGCCCGCACGGTTTGGAAAACCGTGCGCTAACTGTGCCCACACCACTCCCTTGAGAGAAGGGGTCCACACGGTTGCCTCATAAAGTTTGAAGAATAGTGTGTAGGCCATGATAAGACCACTATCTCCCCCTACAAATTCTATAGAACCATTACAATTTTCCCTAACCATTCTCAAACCGTGTGCCCTAAGAAAAGATTCCTAAGTTATTCAAAACCATTCCAAACTATCCCAATCTCTTCACAACTCATCCCAAGCACATTAAAGACATAAAAAGGTATAAAAAAGGCTAAATAACACAAATCAAGGGTGATAGATATGGTGTTTAATTAAAATAAATATATCACTTATTTTTTTATAATGAACTAATTAGGTTCATTCAAATAATACCAACATTAAATTTCATAGCACAAATAAAATTTAATCTTAAAAATACATTTATTCTCTAAAAAAAGTTTTTCCATGATGTGGGAGTTTATACCAACAATATCTATTTATAAATGTTGAAATATTAATTGATAAAATTATTTTAATATTTGAAAAATGATTATTAAAATTATTTAAGAATGTCAATTTTAATTTTGTCCATTCAATTTAATTACTGATGTTATGAATGAGTTAATGTGGTAAATGTTAATATGTGTAAAAGACACTAGTAATTTGAGAAGCCTATAAATAGTAAAAGGTATTATCTGAAAATATATTTTATAAGGGTCAAGATAATTAATTTTCCAACCCTATATTATTTTACATTTTGAGCCATTTTCCTTGAATATTTTCATTCCATTATTTAAGAGTGATGAGTTTTGACAAAAACTCAATTATATAAAATTGTAAAAGGAGATCACTTCCACCCACCTCAAAACTCACAATACCATTGAATTTATATTTCCACTCTAAAAAATTATGTCATATCAAAATCCTTTTAAACATACTCAATCCTCTAATCACAAGTGTTTTTAAAAATTCATTCTTATTCAGGAATTACTTCAAGAGAAAGATCATTTTCTCAACTGAGGTACTAATCACTCTATAATATTTTTACCTTTTCTGAATTTCTTATGCCGAAAAATCTCACCTGTTGAAACATTATTTAATCATTATAATTTTTATTTTGATTTTTTTAATTATTATTGAATAAAAATTACAATTTTATGCACTTTTCCATTAGAAAAATGAAAACACCATTTATGAGTTTTTATGGCCTACTGCCTCTATGAACAAATAGATTCTTTTTCCAAAAATATATATATATAGTTTTAAAGGGTTATTTAAGGATTAAATATTATAATTACAAGAAATATTATTCTTATTAAATGATATATCTTATTTTACATTCTTTCCCTTCTATAGAAAAAACACCCTTCACAACTATTTGTTTATTGCCACCTATTTTGAGCATTGTGTTTCATTTTTCACCATTACCTTATACAGATGGTCCTAAAACACCTAGTATGAATATTCAAGATACCATCGATCAATATAATTCATGAATATGGTTATGAATGTATGATAGAAAATTTATGATCATTATGATGAAATCTAATGATATAGTTTAATTACATGAAACATGCTTTCCATGAATATCGTTATCACAAACCATTAAAATAGATCTAATCAAAATAACATGATTATATATCAATAATTAAAAACAACATTATTTGATATTTTTAACAATATTTTAATGATTAATATAGTTTCAATGAATGGGTCTCTATTTATCTATTATCAAACATGTGCAAATCAACTAGAAATGATGTATCAGATAGGGAAACTAATTAATAAATAATTAATGAATGTATAATAAATGATTAAATAAAAAGGGTAAAAATGGTTTTAAATATCAATAATTTTCTAAATGAGTTACTTATATCGAAATTACTATTATATTGGTGGTCAAAAAAAATTATGGAAGCTGAGAATTAAGGTAAGAGTGTTGATTCTGTATTTTCATTCATTCAGACATGTTTTTTATGAAACTAATTTCATTAAAATTGAGATTTTACTATCTTTTAAACATACAATATCATGAATAATAAATTTATAATTTATTCTAAAGTTCAATTTCAATCTCTCTCTATCTAGAGATTGAAATTAAAACATTTTGTAACGATGTACGAGGTTTTCTCATTAAACATTATTTCATTGAGACACATGCCATGATAACCAATTTATTTACAGGTTTTTTGAATATAATATATTTTTGTTGTATTTTTTAATTTAATTTTCAATAAATATCAAAATATTTATAAATATTATAAATGTAACCAGATGAGGTTTCCAAATCACGTGATACCAATGTTATAATGTGTATGGATGACTCAAAATCTATTGATCTGTGGAATTTAATCTAGAACATCTTTACAAAATAATGGGTTCTTCCACCATTAAATTGTATTACATGTTATATTGTCTACTTGTCTAGAAAAAAATGAATTTACAATTCAAATGTTCTTCAGTGATGGATTTTTAAAAAAAAAATATAACAAATTTTAGAATAATTTAAATCCTTCCAAAGTATGCTATTATTAATTAATATCCATGATTTCCATTTCTACCAGTATTCTCCAATCATATATATAAACAAAAATATTTTTATTTTCTCCTTGACCTAATATTTCATTTTACCCATTTTCATATTGATGCTTTATTTTAATTTTTTCAATGTGGGATTTTAGAAATGTATTTTGAAAATATTAGAACATTTTTCCATTCATTCACAACAATTTATTATCATTAACTCCATATTCTCTTTTAAAAAATATAATTATTTTTAATAATATATTATAGTTAATTTTAAGTATGTTTTTTAAATTATTTCCCATCATCTTTTTATAAATTTCATTATAAGGTGATCAATATATTATTATTTTACGATAACATTAAAATTTGTTTCTAAAACAATTTTATTATTTTATTTCAATTTTCCTATTTATCTCAATGTCACTATGATTATATTTCTTTTAATTTTTCTTTACTATAATTTTTTAAATAATTTTATAATAATAATTTTGTTTTGTTGAATGTATCATACATACTATATTATGTTCAAATACTCTTCAAACATTGAATTTGTTTGTTCATTTGAGATTACATGTCTTTCAAACATAAATAACCAAAATCAATTATTATTCTATGTTGTTTTTAAAAATATATGTATCCCATGCTCATGTTTAACCATGTTCTAATGATTTAACCCCTGAAGATATAGTTTCATTTACTGAGAATTTGAGGTCACCCAATCATTGTATTTCAATCCTTGTGGTTATGAAGATAAGTATAAATTATTATAATTATAGAATGGAGTATAATTTGGCTCAATTATAGTGAAAAATTCACATGTAAAATAAAATACGTCTCTTATATATTTTATCATCAAAATAACTATGTAAAGACTAATATTTTTCACGTAAACTATGTGTTTCCGTCCTCCACTCTATAAAAAATTGGAGTTATGATTTCCTTTCATGATGTTTGTTGATTATTATAGATGGTTTAGGATGATTTTAAAATCTATTAAGGGTGTTCAGGGTTTGGTAAAAACTACTTGGTTCTTCTTATGAAATTTCATCCATTATTTGAGAGGCTGAAAAGATAGGGCATTATTAGAGATGACTATGATACATTTTTCAAGAAACCATATAAAATAGAAAAGAGGGAAAGTTATGTTTGCTGCATAGTTTTCCAAAACATGTAGATGAACTATTTGGGTTCTTGGTGGAGGCACGAAGACTACCACAAATATTATATAGTTTGGTATAACATGTGAACAAACAACACATTATATTTAATTTAATCCCTTAATTGGGATTTTAACCCACAACCTTTATGAAATCATTTATTCTTACTTTAACACCCATGTCTCTCAAAATTAGGGAATCTATTGGTTATGCTTGGAAATTATTCTCCCTCTAAATAGTAATTAAATTGGATATATATTATTTGGAATTAATAATTAATTGTAAGAGGATTAGCTTCCTCAATTGGTCAAATTTTTTCTAAATATATTCCCATATTTTTGGATGGAATCTTATATTTGAGGGTTCCTAAATATATCGTTAAAGTTTGTTTTGATATAATAAGTGATTCTGGATTTACTGATGGATAGTTGTCCAGATCTATAGAATTTTCAACTTCCCATTAATTGATCTATATCATCCATTGGGGACATATCTTGTTGGAAATTTTGGCATACAAACAATCCCATGTTATATTCCTACTTTTGAATCTTGATTCTAAAGTTCATTGTGAGAAGAATTGGAATTATTTATATGGAGTTCCTTGTACAATAATTATCTGTGATTCAATTCCTAAATTTTAAATCAATACCCTATTGGTATGAAGTCTATACTATTTAATGGAAATATTTATTAACTCTTTTCTATGAAATTTATGATCATCCCTATATGTGTATCCATTAGACCTGTGATTGATATGATATGCATGTGTGTGTTAGTGGAATATGAGACCCTTTATTTTTATTATATATCTGTTGTTGTTTGAGTTTGTACCATTTAAACTTTCTTTTTAAGAAATTATTATTAATTTTAACCTTATTTCCTATTTATGGATAAATGTATGGTTACTTTGTGAATGTTTCATGGTACCATGTTTTTCTTACTTGACTAGATATCTCCTTATAGGGGGAGTGATATCATTGTGATTTGATTTTTGTGATATAACCTTTCAAGAAGATATGTGGAATGTGGAATTCCCTAGAACAATTAAATTTTGTCCACATGTATGGTGGTGGATTTCTATTGATCTAGATATTGTGTTTACAAGTGTAAATGTGGCTTACTCAAGAGCTGGGAAATGGGTTGACAAGTGGAAATCATATAATTACATTAAATATGGGTGTGTAATTGATCATTAATTGTTGAAAATAGACATGAAGCCATTAGTAAAAATATTTTATCTAATTTTTGGATCACATGGAATGATCTCATTTAGGAAATTGTTACATTTTACCTTACTTCTTGTGAAATTCCAAATCAAGTAGTACCAGGGTTTTTATAATTTTTTATTCACATTATGGCATCAAAAAGAGAAATTTATTTATATATATATACATTATTTTTATGACATAAACATTCATAAAATGTTGTATATATGTTAATAACTCCTTGGTGGGGTCATAATGGGTTCAGTATCACACCCATAATGGTAATCTTCATCAATATGTAGGATTTATGTTTGAGGATCCCAAAAAAGGTAAATAGGCTTATTTTGGGGAGTTCAGAAAGTGTATCTTTGATGGTGGATGTGATATTAGGACATATATAAGACTTTTTTTGTAGTGTTTAGTTTATATTTTTGGTTATAATTTTTTTTTACAAAAATATTAGCTGTATTTTTTTTGTGTTATATTACATGGATTACATTTAAAATAGAATTGTGATCATCCTATAGCATCCAATGAATTATTCTAATATGATTATTCACATATTATTTTTATTATGGTCTATGCCGATTGATATAAAGTGTAATATTTCACCATGTATTGATTAAAATTCTCACCACTATTCAGTTGGATATTTCTTATGAATATATGTCCATGAGGGAATCTAAAACTCTATCATGTACATAGTGATTTGGGTCGGGGAATTACAATGTGGAATCAAATTTGGATTTCATTTATTTTTTTTGAATATATTTTGGCGTGGGGGAAATGAGATAGAACATGTAGAAATTAGTTTGGGTAGTTAAACATGTGTCTTAGCAGCTCTTGATTAATAGACACCAAATTTACATTTGATGTAATTTTTATTATTGATTATAGTATTATAGTTTTGGGTTGATAATGAGTATTATTACGAGGTTTTAGATTATCAGATTTCTGCGCATCCATTCACTATGAATAGGTACATTAGAAAAAATCTCACACATATGATTTATTATCATAAATGATATCTCAATTAATTAAATGTATATGAACATCTATGTTATTTTATTCTATTATAAATTTAAACAAAAATTATTAATTAAAATTATTATGAGATATTTTTCAATATGTATATGATGATGAAAAATATAAAGGTATAGAGAACATCAGTTCGACCCTATGTAGTATTAAGGTGGTTGTTCCTTGATGAAATGGGTAGTCTCCTTGAATGAGTCCTCTTATAGTGATATTTTTAGTTCACTTATAATTTTTTTCTACGATTTAGTTTTTTATGCTTTTCAAGGAATTTATAATTATTTTTTTAAATTTCAGATAATTCAACCAAAGGGACAACTTATAAGACTAACTATTGAAGAACATATGAATACCCCGTAAGTGAGGAAGATATTTTCCTTCCACCGAACATGCTGGATAAAGAGATTAAGCTTACTAACACACCCACTAAATATTTTTAAGTAGTACAAAGATTTTATGCTAGAGTATTTCAGATGATTCTTCTCAAGGGAATAAGAGATCGTAATACTATGGTGGAGTATGATCCTGATATATATTATCAGAATCCCCCACCATTAAATGGTACTAGAGGAGCCCAATATGTTGAATAAAAAATCTAAATCATCATGGGAGTCCCTGATCTAATGGAAAATTTGAAGCATTGGAAGGTTATGTTGGATGCAATCATATATTGGGGAGAAGATAGGTTATGGTGGGGTTTCTAGAACCATGACGGGAGACATTTAGTTCTGACATTGGAGACCATTAAAGACCTCTTGTTTTGATTTTTTTTCCAAAAACCACTAAATATAGACTAGGATATAGAGTTTATTGAGTTTTAGTAAGGGATGATGTCGATATATGCCTATTATATTAATTTCAAAGTTTTTTTATTTCAATGATCCTATTTTTTCTGGGAATGAGGCATTCAATTATCAAAATTTCCATATCATGCTTCAACCAAATATAAGGAACTATGTTTATAATTTCAACCTAAAAATATACTATGATATAATTTTTGTGGTTTTAGAAGAAATAAGGGCTATGAAGAAGAAAAAATAGCAACCCTTCATCTAGCTCTGAGTGAACCAGTGAGTTGTTTCACCAGTAATTGGGTTGGTTTATTTTCATGATTTTGGTGGAGGATGCCAAAGGAAATACACCAAGGTGGCATTAGCATTCCAGAGTAGACAAGATATTATTTAGCTCTCTTTTGAAGGTATCCCATATAGATGTCATAATTGTGGATGGGAATAAAAAATTCTCATGATTGGTCATAATCCTCATAATGGTTCAAATCGATGTGGAGAGATATGAATCTGCCTTTAATGGTTTTAAAGGAATCTTGTTTGGGATTAGAGATATTTGGATCTGGTGTAGTAACATAACAACTAAAATAGGTACATTGATTACATAATTCTTCTGTGTAAGCAATTCACTAGCCTCAGGGAATTGTCATGTATTCAATGAATGGATGGTTTATGCCGTAGAACAAATTTTGAGTAATGGGGCAGAGGGAACTTCTATAGTTATAAGAACATTTTCAATTACCTATATAATTTAAATTACTATTTTTAGACAAGATAATCTCATTCTTTTGTATCTAATCAATTCAATCCAAAGATATCTTATTCAGTCCTGTTTTATTTAAAAAAATTTTCCCTAGATACACACTTGTAGAAAAATGTAAATCATCATTAAAAATGTGAAATATTTCCTATAATAGTTTAGTATTATATAATATTATTGTATTTAATTATAATAAATATAATGTGATTCTATGTGATTTTTGGCATATAATTTTTTACCAGTTATCAGGTCCTAGTAGAATATTACAAAAGATGATTCTCCTTCACCACTCATTATGGGAGATTTTTTTTGACCAGTGATGAAGATTTTAGAGTAAAATATTTGTGATTAGAAAAAAGTCATATTAGAGTAATTACATTACAGGCAGTGTGAATCATTATTAAGATGTTCAATGTATTATATCCCCCCATTTCTCAACCAGTGTTTGACCTTAACCAAGGAGAATTTTTATATGATTTTTAAGACTTGATCTTGATAGGGGAATTAAAATCATGTTAAAACTAATTCTAGGAGAAAATTGCATATAGATTCATCCATATTGTATAACACCATTTATGATGAATGAACTCAAGGAAAATATTGATTATATGTCATATAAGGGTATTATAAAACCAAATAATTCTGTATAGGGTGCACCAATTTTGTTCATTAAGAATGAGGATAGTGTCCCTTAGTCTATGTGGAAAATATATAGATGAATATGGTTATGGTCAAAACATATACCCATTTCCAAGGATTTATAATATTTTTTATCATTTTAGGGGTTCTATATGGTTTTCTTAAATTTTATTATGTTAATTCCATTATATCTATGTTAAAAAAAGATAATATACATTATGTATTTTATTGGGGTTGGAATGGATTGAATGGGTACATTTTAATGAAATTAATGTAGACAAATGCTCTAAAAATGTTCTCAGAAATTAAAAAACATGATATTCCAACATTATCAGGGATATTTTTCATTTTATTAATTTATGATATCCTCATAAAACCATGTATCCCATATAATCTCACTAAACACCTTGAGATTGTATTATGTAAACTATGAGTTCATCAGTATTATGTCAAAATTTGTAAGATTCACTTTTAGATCCAAGAGGACTACTTCCCTGGGAATTGGATTATTATTGCGTGAATCATAGATTATATAAATAATTTAGAGGAATTTATGTCTAGGTAGTTCCCTAGAAATAGGTTCATGATCAGAAGATTCCTAGGATTAGTCAGGTATAATTAATGGTAAATTTATGATTTCTCCTATTTGGGAGTACATATGAATACATTTACAAAGAAAGGGGTGAAGTATTGGTGGATAGATTAGTGTATGTATTATTTACCAGATTTAAAGAAGAGATGAACATTATCTATTGATTTGGCATGAGATGAACCTATGATTTGATATTTTATTTATTAAGATTCTTCGGGGACAGTTTTGAAAGATATTTTAATGATGTGACCTTAATTATTTTTATATGGGTATCTTTATCAATGAAATTATGAGTGAAAAATCCAAGACAATATTTAGAGTTCTCTTTTGTAGTTAATTCCTTTATGTTTTTGCATCAATATTTATCAGGTTATAGGTTTTTCCTCAACATTAACAACAAAATCATGATGTCTAACTTCTCTCAGTATGAATTTAATCACTATCCAAGGGTTTGGTGTGACTATATATATAAATTTATAAATGAGATATATTTTTATATTATAAAGGGAAATGTTTTGGATTTATTTTTAGTTGGAAGATTCAAGATAATATAGATTGACCTTTAAATTAGGAGTGGTCATTTATGAAATTCTTAGAAAAATTTTTTCTAGGTGTTTCTGGGGATTAATAGGTGATGAAATGAGCACCAATATTTTTGGAATCTACCATAATGGATTGGGTGAAAGTTAACCAAGGGATGGATTCTTAGTCTACAGTAATGTAAGAATTGATAAGTTAGAACAACTTGATTTTAAGATGTTATATATATATATATAGATGATGTGATTTATGTTTATGGGATAGTTATGGTTTCTTATATTTAAGGGAAGAGATGAAAATGGACTCTCACGATTCATAGTGGGTTGTACACCCATGAATTATGAAGATCTACCATTATATTAGATGATGTTTATGGTTTCCATGTATCAAGAAATCATATTTGGTTTTCTCTCTAATTGTTTTAGTCATTAGAGGATTAAAGAAAAGAATTAGCGATTCAATTGTTTATTTCAGTAACATCCCACGCATGTGCTGAATTTTGATAAGGATATGATGTATTTACAAATTTAATTTCCTAATAAGATAATAGGTTGTGATTATATGCGGGTTATAGTTGAAAGATGTGGGAAAAAATATGTTTTCTTCCGATTTGAGATACTCTTTCCGCAAACGTGTTGGAAATAGTCTATGTCATAAGATAATGTAGTTATTTGAAATTCATATGAGAAAAGAATCAGATAGGGATTATGGACTCACATACTTGTTTTTGGAAAGAATTCATAAGGAAATAGTATCATAGTTTAATTTCAGTGTAATATAACATATATTGATAGATGGGTAGTTTGAGAGGAAGAACTAGATTCTAGAGGATATGATTAGGGAATGAGTTAGAGATTTAAAAAGTGAATGGTATAATCATATAGCCTTTTATAATTTTCATATAACAAAAGTTAACATTATTCTACAATGATTCCACCATTTTAGGAACATTATGGTCATATATGTTATCCACTCCAGTGTGGTCATCAGGTAGGTGACACAACTATTATCTTTATAAGTTACTTGTATGAGATATTTGATTGGGTGTAGGGGATTATGATGAGGCTAGATACTTATCAGAGTAGATGGTGATTATATAATAATTATTGGTGATAGGATTTGATGTTCACCATAAGTGACTAGGTTTTCTAATTGTTTTCACATTGATGGGGGAATTAATTATTATTAATGTAGGGGATGTTATCCCTGCATTTGGAGGTATTGTTAAAACAAAATAAAGCATATTTGAGTAGTGCAGTACCTCTTTTACCTTCCTTTGTGGTACCGAGGAATAAATAATGTGTTCCATGTGACTTTTTTTAGTGTTACATTCCCAATACTATGGATTTTGTTTACAATAATAACATTATGTTGGAACCTGATGCTTTTTTTTTGTGGAGAGACCATTAAAAATTGGGAACTAAATTGAGAATGTGTTGTGTTGGAAGATTGTACCATATATTCATGTTATGTGGTAGAGTAACTTCAAATTAGAGGATAAATAGGAGTGAGAATATGATTTATTGGCGTAATGATATGAGTTGTTTGAAAAGTTACTCCAAAGACACTTCTCAAGGATAAGATTCCCTTATAGGGGATGATTGTAATGGATTGGATTATTCATAGAAGTTATAGTTTTATTTTGGAACATTTATAAGGGTTTTAGAGTTATTATTCACATTAGTGACGTCTTAGGTGACATCAGTATGGAAGTGGATAGTTTTATAAACCTTTAATATGGTTCATGGTTTGAGCACATTTTTGGAAAATGGTGTGGTTATTACTAGGAAGCCTTGCATGATGTTGGAGTGTGGATGTAAGCAGGACATGGTAAGTTCACAATTAGATATTACCTTGAAACATTCCTTAGGAATAAATATAACTTAAAATAATGGAAAATTCATGGTTTACACATGGTTTATAGAACCATAAGGGTGACATAAAGAGGTAGTGTATTTTGTTCATGGTTGGGTAAAACGTGAGACCAAACTATGTGTTCGGTAATAATTAATCAAAAATTATAATTTTAAATTGTTTACTTCAGAAAGACACTACTTCTTCATATTATACATGGGGATCTCAAACCTAAGGACATAGTTGGCACTTTTTGATGAATTTTCACCTTTCGAACACTAATTCAATTAGATCAAGATGAATTTCTGTGAGAATTCAATTTAAGTACTCATAATTAATATATAATTCATGTTTCTTATATATATCCTATAGAATTCATTAAAGGTATTGTTAATCCTAGATTTCATGGCATAATATTTTATTTTAGATCTGATCATATAAAACATTCATGATTTATCGATAGACAGCTATCCAAACCTAATGAATTTTCCTCTTCCCTTTAATGAATCTAGGTCTACCATTGGTATTTCATCTCATTAAATAATTTGGGCTTTATGAAATTTATATTTTATGAAATATTTTTTTGAATAAATTTTATTTCATCGATAGCTTTCATTACATGCATCAATGATTTTTAACAAACCATGAAAAACTAATAATATTTATTTGAATATAATTTTTATTAATTATTATTATGCTTGAAAACATGAATTATTTTTTAAATATTAATTAAAATATATTTATATAAATAAATCATGTTGCTAATTTTTTTTGAAAAGACTTGATATATCATGAAAAACTATTTTCTCAAATATTTATAACCATTTTTTTGTGAAAAAATAAATAAATAAAAATTTTAATATTTTGAAATGAAATATTTCACAAAGTAAATATAATTTTTGAAATATATTATTCAATATTATCTTAGTTTTAAATTGATAAATTTTTTCTGAAATTAAAAACTTTTTTAGGAATACTGAAAATTATTGGTTTTTATATAAAAATTTCTTTTCCTTTAATGAATGTGTTAGGATAATTTTGAATAAAAATTTAATTAAAATTAAATTTAGTTCAGAAATATAATTATTAATCCAATTTATTTTATTTTAATCAATTTATTATTTATTTTTAATATAAATGTTTTTTTTAACATTTGAAAAATTTCTCGTTGGAAAAAGTATTTCTCATAATGTTTGTGGGAATAATTTAAAAATTAATTTTTTCTTCTTCGATGAATGGTATTTCAAAATATTTCTTCTCTATTTGATATAATAATCATTTATATCATATAATACATTTATCTTTATATTTGTTCCAAATGAAGTGTAAAAAGAATAGAAATTATTTACCATGGTTATGGTTAAATGGAGTTCACCATGGGTTAAAAAGATAAGTTGTAAAATGGACTTAAATCTAGTCCAAAAATCATTGGATGGAATCATTTAGACCTTATCACCTCTATTTTACAATAATATCATAATTTTTAGAACTGGATAAATTGAAATTTGTGTGTACAATTAATTATTCTTAAAAATTCTAATTATTTCCTCACCCCCTCATATAAAAGGTCCCCGTCTTCTACCATCTTCACACGTACAAAACCATTTGTATTAGTCACTACCTACCCAAATATCATTCCTTAATCCATATACACTTACAAGAGGTCTTATTATGATTATTAAATCATCCAAATAAGGATTTAGGTATAAACCTAAAGTTGTTCTTCGAAGAAGAGGAAAATTATTAAACTTGAGTTTTTGTTTTATTTCGTATTCCACCTCCTTAAAATATTCTTCAAATATTATGAATAATAAAAAAATTTATCTACCATATAATGATATGTTATAATGTTAATGGAATAACCTATATCCATATATACTTCCATCAATGAGAAATAAAACCATCACTCGTGTATATAGCATAATACCGCCTCGAGAATTGATGTTATTCGTATTCTACCACCACCACTCACAGATTGGTATAATAATTGATTTAATATTAATAAATAATATTTGTGATATTATTTTACATTTTCAATAATAATTTCCTAGAAACCTTCTTATTTTACAACCAATTGTAAGATAATAATGTCTCTCATGTGTATGATTGAATGCCACACTATGAACTGATGTGATGTGTTCCTATTTTTTTACATATATTATAATGTTAATAATTTAAAAAAAATATTTCATATTCATACCATAATTAAACATCTTTAATTTTGATATCTCACATACCTCCACACAATCCATTCTGTGGGGGATATGATATCGTTATTCATGTTTACGACAAACTACCACCTTGAAAAACGATGTGATTTTTTCCACTAATGTTATTCATGAAAGGTAATAAGGGTAAATTTAATGAATATAGTTGATATATGGGAAAAAATTATTTCCTAAAGTTTATATATTTTTGAACTTTATTCTATTTCATCAATTGAAAAAATGGAATCATCATTCATGCGTACTTGAGACTTAATATCAATTGGAACGATGAATTTTATTTCCTATCTATAATTTTTTTATGATTACTATAAATAAATATATTTTAAATATGTATAAAATTTAAATCATTTAAAAAAATAATTATATAATTTAACTCGGTTCAATTTAAGAGGACTTAAAATAAGTAATCGAAACATAAATGAAAAATAAAGAAATTATTAAAGAATATATGACTTTAACATGGATGTTTTTACCAACAGGTAATAAAAGGTCATAAGTAAATTATATATGGAATGATTTATGACATTTTAGTTTCGTAATAAAGCAAATTTTTAAGTGTTTTTTGTTACAACATCAATATTTTTTTGGACTATTTATGATTATGCTAATAATAATTAAATAAAATGATCTATCTCTCAAATAACTAATTTTTTTTATAATTATGGATATTTATGTAGAATAAATTTTTCCCTTTCATTTTAATCTGTTACAAGATTAAATTTAATAAATTATTATTTTTATAAAAATAAATTTTATTTATCTCCACCATCGAAAACATTTTTTTGTTCAGATACTTGTTTCTTAAAAATATTTTATTTTTTTTGAACTGTCTCTAACAGATTTATTAATTAATTTTTAACCCATTAATGAATTATTAAAATGTATTTTTAAAATAGTTCTTCATGTAATTTTCTAAATAATGAATATTTGGATTTCAGAAAAAAATGTAAAAGAAATATTTATTTTAACATGTATGGTATTTCCCACTATCATGGCCATTGAATGTTTTAAGGCATCCATTATATGTTTGAATGAATCTTTTCAATGAAAATTATTTTTAAATTATTTTATTATTTTCACAAAATATTTTCTTTCAAATTGTAAATGAAATTTTCCTTAATTAAAATTTTAAATAATATTTAATGATTCCTTTTTAGAAATTAATGGTTATTTTAAATGAAAATTATTTCCATCGTATATTAAGAAATTATAGTTTAAAAAAAAGAAATTTTGTTGGAAATTTTATATTCCTAAAGAAATTGATTAACTTATTTTTATTTGAAAATAATTCATTATCTAATATGAAATACATTGATGATATATTATATTTAATGGGGATATGATTGACATTTTTCATATTTATTCATTCTCTAGATAGATTATGTTTGTGATGAAAAGATATTTATGAAAGCAATTTAACTGTCTTAGGCTATGTAAACATTTAATGTTTTATGAATCCCATTTATTTAAATGGGTTTTGATTTGATAAATGTTTTATAATCATCTATAACACATATGTATGATTTTAATTATGTGAAAAGTTGTACCTATATATCCCTACATTGTATTTAGTAATTAATATTGTTCTATGAGAAATAAGGGAATATAAAATATTATCCCACCCAAAAAGAGGTTACATAGGATGTAATCAGAATCCTAAAGTAGTTACATGAGTGGTTTTCACAATCCAAACATGTTATGAATGTCTTGGTGGATAGCCTTGATATATGGTTTTAAATTATGTTGTGTATTTGAAAAATCATTTTCTTATTCTAATGTTATGATCTCATGTCTCATGTTCATTGATTCCATTATGGTTCATGTCTTATGAACATCCATGATTTTTTCGATGACTCAAATTTATAACACATGATATGGGTGGTATGGAGTTTAAATGTTATTATCATCTTATAATACCCATATTAATATGATACATTGATATCTACCTTGTATACCCCAATTTAGAATATTTGATTATTGTTTATTACGATACTTTTTCCAAGATATTAAGAATGGTCTTATATATGATGTGACTAATATTTGTGAAATTTTTGAAGAACATAGTAGGAAACGACATATATCACTTATGAACCAGTAGTTTATATGTCGACAATTTTAATGTCTCTTGACCTAAATGATTTTGGCATGGATATTTATGATATTTATGAATATTGATCTATCAGGTTGTAATATATATATATATATATATATATATATTAATTGATCAGGTCTTTAATGTTGGTATCCGAGAATGGATTTGTTAACGTTTCTAAACATGGATGAAAAATATTTAGAAGTATTCCAAGACATATTTCTATGAAAATATCAAATAATATTTCTATTGATAAGTCTAAGAATGAGTAAAGGTATAGTAAAATTCCCTAGTGTTTTTATAATGGATTTAGAGAATGGATTCCATGAAATTAAATCGATGTATGTATTCTAAAAGTTGATATTTCTCTGGTATAGCAGTACCTTGGCAGAATAACTCTAAAATGGATGTATTGAGATAGACTAAAGAATTACCTAGAACATGAAAACAATCCTTACTCGTTACCATGTTTTATATTTAAGACTAATCTGATTTAAAAAAACATTTTCAATTTTCAACTCATCTTGAAGGATCTCAATAATATCCATGAGTGAAATTGAAAAAACCTATCATTTCATTGATTGAAAAAAAGGTTAGATTATTTAGACATCTTAATGTGATTTTTATGATTATGCAGTTTTATAATAAGATTATTGTTGGTTACAGCTGGATTTTTTTAAAAAATAATTGCATGGATCTTGAAAGCGAATTTGGTAATTCTGAACACAATGGAAAATGAAATGTTTTCCATCATGCATTAAAAATATTATGGGATCAATAATTTAGAATATCATTGTTATGATCACAAAAATTCACAACTTATAAATCATGATACACTTCAGAATGATCAAGGAGAATAATATTAGTTGTAGAATCTTATCAGGAATACATGGGAACTAGTTGAAATTGATGCATGGTGTGGAAATAATTCATGAACCTATTTTTCAAAAAGTACATCCATTATATTATACATTAAAAATGGATAAGGACCTCCCTTATCAAATGTAGAAGGATAATGTATTTGTTTGTACCTATAAGGGAAATTTTACAAGGCTTGTGATATACTCTTATATTGTGTTCCAAACTGAATGTATGTATACTGAATAATTATTGGCAGAAAAAATACATAGATCGGTGTTATACATCAAGGAATTTATAATAAATGTATAAATAACTTTATATGCTCTCAATGATGAAATAGAGATTATAGTGACCCATTAATCACACAGTTTTGATAAAAAATGGAATTTGGAAGTTGTCTAAAACACTATGAAACCAATGATATATGAATATGGTATTTAAATGATGATATAATTGTGGATTGAAACTTATATTCAATTATTGTAAAGGACTACTAATTTTTTTATGTGTGGAATGAATGGTCCTCAGGTGGCCGAATGATATTCTGATTGCAAGAAGTTATCTAATGATATTAATAGATATAAATTACAAAAAAATGTACCACCTACACTACAATGCTTCAAGTGTAATGGGTTTGGGAATTATGTGAGTAAATACTACAATACATTGGCTAATATGGATGATAATAAACAACATCCTATATAAAAAAAGGATAATGTGGAATATTATAAAATAACTATGGATGAAGTGAATGATGAAAAATATTCCACAAGTATTATTTACTTCTTATTTGGTAATTTAATGATTGATTTCATAAGATGAAGCCTAATGTAAATATTATAGTTCATCTTTATGTGGAAAATGATTTAATTATAATAATTTATCATTTCCCATATCATGTATTCCAGAATAATGAAATTGTATTTAAAATTCAATCAGTGAAAGGATAGTCAAATCATTCCAATCAAAATGGGTTGTTTTTGATAAAATCATATTTAATTAAGAAAGGATGAATTATTTTTTGGATATATATATGTCTCCAAGTAATATTAACCTATGATTTATGGATACCATCATGGTTTTATGAGTTTATGTTTGAAAATATGTTCAATTTCTTAGAAACCCATTATGAGGATTTCTGTGATGGGAATTTATCAAGATTAATGAAATTTTAATACACAATTTTTGGAATACAACCTATTAGTTTTTTATAATAATTAGTTAAAATTTTATTATTGTAAGAATACATTTACACTTTGTAGACGTATGATTATTTTTTTTGGTAAACTTTAGGTGTAATATTATATTTGATGTTGAGGTAATTGTGGTTTAATGTTGATTTCCTTACAATGTCACCACACTTAAATTCTAATAGAGAAGATTTATATATGTAATAGATTTATATAATATAAATTAAATATATGGTATGCTATCATGGAGTAAAATATTCCATTGTATTTGATATGGGTTTAGAGTTTACTTAAATATTTTTTAGAAGACATCAGAATGCCCAAGATACTTAGCTATGTTTCAATACTATGTTTCCTCCCTACCAAAATGGTAATTTGGAGTGAAATATTCAAACCCTAAGTGATATTGTAATATCATGATATATGGATTTTAATGGAGGTTGGGATAAACAGTTAACTCTAGTTGAGTTATCATACATTGACATCTGGTACTCCTGCATTATAATAGATCCTTATGAATATCTAGATGTAATGAAGTGTAAAAATATATCATTTTATGATGAATTTATGGAAATAAATATATTGGGACCAAAAATGGGGAAGAAATGGAAGAAAATTTTAGATCCATTCGAAGGCTCATAAGGTACCACAACGTTGATAAAAAAGTTGTATTGATAATCATCAAGATGATGTGGAATTTGATGTAGGTGAGATGGTTTTACTTTAAATTCCCCCATTTATGTGGGTAATTTGATTCTTAACGATGGGAAAACTAATAATTATGTATATTGATCCCTTTGAAATTATTGAACATTTCGGGACCATATATTATTGTATGGATCTTTTACCAAACCTCTACCAGGTTCATGATGTGTTCAATGTTTTTATCCTAACGAAGTACACCTCTTATCCTTAACATTTACTGAACAGATAGTTCATTTCACTTGAGATTTATATTTCTTATGGGTAATATCCTAATGAGATTATAGATCATAAAGATAATGTTATATGAATCAAGACAACTTCACTTGAAATGATTTAAAAAATAAAAAATTATGAGTAAGATATATGGAAACCTATATATATAATGATAAAAAATAATCCATAGTTTTTATAAAAAAGGGATTAGTTTTAAGGGATATTTTCATTTTAATGGGGATAAATTCTATCATTATATGATTTTTGGAAATTGTTAATTTCATTGAGAGATTGTGTTACACGTAACATTATCTTTTTCTGAACCAAGAAAAAAATTAAAATTATTATTTAAAATGACCACTAATAGCTAGAAATAAAACATTGAATCATGAATATGTATAGAAACATTACCATGGTTATATATTATGAAAACATGTTGTTAAAAAATTTATTTAATTGTTGAATAAGTATTTATTTGATTCATGAATATTATTTTCTACCATTTTTATGATAATTTTTGTGAAAAAAAGTTCCTCATGAAACATTTATAAAATATATTTTAAAAACTAATTTTTTTATATCTAAATATTAAAACTAACTTATAAATAATATCATGTTTTTTATATAAATTTTGTTTTTAAAATAGTTGTGAAAAAGGATGGTTCTTATTGGAAACCGTGTTTTCATAGGATGAATGTGTCAGTATTTAGTTTATTTAAGATGAATTTAAAAATATGATTAGTTCAATTAGAAATTTATTAATCCAATTTAGCTCATATGAATAAATTTATTAATAAATTTTGATATTATAATTTTTTAATCTTATGAACATTTTTTCTTTGTAAAACCACATTCTCATCATGTTTTCAAGCATCATTTCTAAATTAATATTTTACAAATACATGACGGGAATATAGAAAAATGGATTCAATATTTTTATAATATTAATTGGTATTAAATAATATATTTTAAGATATTCTTTTCACCAAAATGAATGGTAAAATCAGTAAAAAATAATTTTTGTGGATAAGGTTAAAATAGTTTTACACAACATTCTTTTCAAAATTTTCAAATCCGTCATCTCTACAACTTATAAAAGGCCAGCCCTTTCCTCCCCACCTCATAATTCCAAATCAATTTGGTACAGACAAGACCAACCCAAATAACTTCTGTAATTCTCTATCCACTTCTAAAAATACTTATTATTATTAAAAACACTATTAATAAGGATTTTGGTATAATCCTAAAGAGGAAATTTGAAGAAGAGGTAAAATTCTTGAACTTGTGTTTTTATTTTTTTCTTCTTCCACCACCATAAAATAATTTTATAACATACTGATATAATAACACCAGTATCTCTAGTATTCATATATTTTATTATGTTAATTTTATTATGAATATCTATATTCACATTTTTCTAATGGTAAGTGAAACTATCTCTCGTATGTTTGGTATAATTCTACCTAATGAAGCAATATTATTCATTTCTCAGCAAAAAATCTCCAGAATGGATATAATGATAGATTGAATGTTTTTATAGTTTTTTATGATATTATTTTACTTATGTAATTATAATATTACACATAAAATCTTAATTTCCAACCCATTGTAAAACAATAATGTCTCTCTTTTGTTCGGCAGAATACCACCTCACAAACCAATGTGATGTGTTTTTCATATTTGTTTTACATTAAAAGTAATAAAGATATAATAAATTCATATATATAATAGTTGTAACAAAATTATTCTTATTTAATTATCATCTGAAATATATATTCTAACATACCATTTCATTGGTGGTATGATGAAGTAATTGAAGTGTACAATAGACTACCCCTTTTCGAAGTGATGTGATTTGTTTTTTAGTTATAATTTTGATGGATAAAAATTATGATAAATTTATTTAAAATATGTGATATATGTGACACCAAAAAATATTCTATAAATTTAATTTAATTTTTACCTCTCTTTCATTTCATCCATTGAAAAAATTGAAATAATGTTCATGCATACATATGATCTACAATCTCAATGAATGTCGTATTTAATTTTTATATTTTTAAATTTTATTGATTATTGAAAATAAATATATAATGAATAAATATGATATTTATATCATGGTTATAATACTATAGATGATGGAACCATGGTTAATGTATGTTTAATGAAAATAATCAATCATCAAATAAAATGAAAACTATGTTGTTATCACCTAAAACATAATTTTAACAAGTAATTTTTAAGATTCCATTAATAAATGGAAAAAATAAAATAATATATGTTATGATAAATATAATTATGGTTATGTAATATATTTATAATAATATATATTTATTATACCAGATGTTTAAATGTGTATGAAGGAAGTTAAGACATAATGGGAAGGATTTATAATATTTCTTTTATTTTTGGGATACATATTTCATATTCACTACTCCATTATTTTTAATGTTGTATATAATTACCCATTGACATGAAATATCATGTGTAAAATTATTTTTAATATATTTAATGTTTCATTTTATTTTATTTTTGATTCAATTATTCAAGTCATAATATTTCCAAAGTAGTAAGTGATTTTTCTTTGTATTTGTCTTCATTGGGACATATGTTATGTTATACACCTATACTCTATTTTAAACAGTACATACAACCATTATAACTTTTAATATATGAATTTTCTTTATTCTCATGATATTATAAGTTCCATATAATTTTATTCATTAAAGGGTATTATAATTCAATGTTAACAGATATGTAAGGGTATTATCATACAATCTAACCATTTGTTGACATTATTTATTGTTATGATTTGAATAAAGAAACATTATGATCAATATATGAAGAAATAGTTTTAATTTATTATCCTATAGTTATTTTTTGTAGAATAACTATTTTTCTTTCATTTTAGTATCTTAAATAAATTATGTGACCAAAATAATGTTTTTAAGAAAATCGTAAGTATTTATTTCTTTGGTTGAAAAACATTTTTCTTCCACATATATGTGGTATACAAATATGTTCAAATGGTTTAAATTTTATTTGTGGATATATAAAATATATTTTTACCTATGTTTTAGATTTTAAAATGTTTTTTAAAAGTAATATACATGTCATTTTATGGAGAAGGAATTTTATGATTTTACTAATATTGGGGATGGAAACATTTTTTAATGTTTCAAAACTTCCTACCTTCTTGAAAAGTCAATGTGTTAATTATTCCTTTATGAGTTTAAGAGATTATATTCAAATAAAAGGATATTTAAAATGTTTTTCTCTATTATTTTTAAATGTGGAATGAATTTTTTTCTTCATGAAATGTTTTAATTGTTTTCTAAAGATTATTTTTAGGTTATAAAGGTTATTTTCAAAGAGAATTATTTACAAATTATTTTATGGATTTCTTGTTTTAAATATGATATGTTAAAAAAAATCTCAAGAACTGTACCATGTGAGTTTTATTTAAAAACTATTTTCAATTTAATATGATATCCATTGAAGAGTTCTTTTATGAATCAATTTTTTATGATTTTCGATACGATAAATGATGTATGATATTTTGTAACACTTATGTATTATTTTCAATAATTGATTGGTGGTTCATATATATACCTCCAATGAATTGGGTAATTATTAATGTTTGATGAGAAAACATGGTACACTGGATGTTATCCCAAACCCTTAAGAGGGTACATGAGAGATTATCCAAATCCTGAGAGATGATACACTAAAGTTTATCACAATTATATAGAATGTGCACACGTGGATTTTAAATGCCTAGAATGTTATGAATTTCATGGTGGATATCATAGACATAATATTTTCATTGGTTATTCGTATATCAGAAATATATGTCCTATGAAAATGTTATGATCTCATTCCAAATGTTAGTTGTATACATTATGATTCATTTCTTATAAACATCCATTGTTTATAACATGGCTCAAGTTTATGATTTAATATCATTATGGTTGGTTTTCAAATGTTATTCTCATGTAATCAAACCCATATGCCCATTTTATATTGAAATATCACTTTTTATCCCTTACTGACCATCTTATATCACCATTTCTTATGTTTCCTTTCCTTATTATATAATGAAAGATATTTTTTATGATATGCCTTTGAAGGGTTTTAGTTATGTAGAAAATAGTGGGAGATAATTTGACTCACTTATGGACCATTTGTTTATGAGTACAAGTTTATTAAGGCATTACACCATAACAATTATGGCATGGAATATTATCATATTTAATGAATAGTAAACTATTAAGATGTACTATTTATTTCTTATAAATTCGGTTTATTAAATGGAATATCTCAAAACCAATGCTACATCCCTCTCCATGAAACATAATTATAAAATATAAGATGAGATGAGTTGGGATTGGTTATAGGGAGTTAATTTTTTAGGCTTGATCAGGTTGGTGATTCTTAACATTGGGAATCAATTCTCTTAAATAAGTAAATACTTACCATTTTATGGCCTTTATATGGTTAATGAATGTTTTATAATGATTTTTTGCATGTAGTCATTAAACCCTTTTCTTGATATGATTCAAATATGGTTGCATATATGGCCTATGAGATATTTTATTATTATCATATGGATGTGTTTGTGTGTGTAGCCTATGAGACCTTTCTTGTAATGAAATAATTATCACATTCTATATTATATCCTTATTATAGATGCAAGAATGTATCCTCTATAACTAGTTTCAAGGTACCGGGCTAGAATAACTTGACAATTTGGACCCTTAGATGTGGAGTTCTATCATTGTGATTTTAAGGTTTTGATCTCACATTCATTTTGAAAGGTGGAATATGGATTTCCCTAGATTTGGATATATATATATATCAATAAATTTTTATTATTATTTCCGTATATTTTGATATTGGTTCAAAAAATGTGAATGGAATGCTCCAAATATATTAATTAGGTCAATATGTGGTCACTATTAATGGATCTTAATAGGGGTGTAGATCTGAATCTAACTGGTTAAACATTCGTATTGTATAGTTGGAAAAAATGACTTGGTTTCTGGATCACATGGCATGATATAACTTTAACAACTAGAATTATGATCTATACCAACACCCATATCCCCAATCTTTTAGAAAACTGTTCAAATAGATCCCCTATACAATGATTTGGAGAAAATTATTGGGAATCAGTATTTGTAAACAATGTTTTAAAAATGGTTCTAAAAACCATTGGAATAGGGATAATTGTATATGGTGTTCCCTATAGTTTTCAAAAATAGTTGGGATACACTATCCATATACTAATGGTTTAGAATAATCATTGGTATAAGAATTTAATAATTAGTCTATGCCAACAGTTTTAAACAACTATTGGTATAGAAAATATATCCCAACATGTTTTATAAAATGTTGGGATTCCCCCCCCAAATATAGTTACCCCCATTCAATATCAAATTCATTTTCCCTACAAGAGTGATGCACTCTTCCTAGTCAGGGATACATCCTCATTTTCCAAAAGCTGATCTATCCTAGTTTAAATCACTGTATTTCTTCCACTTCCAATTGACGAGTTCAAGTTATATATATTCTTCTGAAATTTATTTTAAATTTTATATTCCATGTTTATGTTATTTCCCAATCATCTTACAATCTGTAATCATTTAGGGTTTTCTTTTGATTATTTGGGAACTTCAATTTGGAATGTTCAAAATACTTATTCTCACACATTGAGAATTATTGTCTATTTTAGAACCATGGACACCATATATAATTTTTTAGAAATGTTATATAATATTAGTGTTTTAGGGTAACTATATTTTCCCCCATTATTCATGTTCACATACATGTTTTTAGGTATTTTACATAGAAAATTTATTCCTTTCTTTGAAAAGGGAGTTCCAACAATTAATTTTTATAATTTTTATTTGATGGTTCGGTTTTTAAGAGATTAATGGAAAGTACATATTTTAATATTACCATTTTCTTTATTCTTATATACATGGAATGTATGAAATAAAAGTGTTTAAAATGTTATTAAAGGAAAATAATTATAAATGTATCCATACCACATTACCTTTTGAGACTTTCTTGATACATGTTTCTCATTTTCATTTTCATTTCTCGCCACACATTCTCAAATATCATTATTTCCCTTGATTGGGTTTAATATTTCCAATAATACATATCCTACATGTTTGTTTAACTTTATTATTTTGATTTACATCCATGTGTGATTTACATGTGGGTCACTAGGTTGTCTTTAAATAGTGATGTATACCCAATGGACCCCACATATAGTTTCACTATTTCTTAATATTTTGGGTTTGTAAGTCTACTATTCCCATAAATCTTTAATGAATCCTTTATATATGAATTCAAATGATTGATCACATAATTATAAAGGAGTTCCAAAAGTAATTTTAGCGAAGTGATATGTGCGAGTCACATGGGCTACGTGACCTATGTGAGTCCTATTGGTTAAGTGAACTATGGGATGCACATGGTAGAAGTAACCTATGTGAAGAACTTGGTAATAATTTATGACTTTTCCAGTTTCATTTCCAATTCTACACAACCATCCTAAGATAGAATTAATCCAAATTTGAACCACAATATCCTTTACACAATGATACATTAAAATAATTAAATTAGTACTAATAAATTCTTTTATGCCTACTTCCATAGTTCCAATGGTTTAGAAAATTATTTATATTTTAGATGAAGAATTTGATGCATTCGTCTATGTGAAATGGGATATTTTTTACATGATATTTCCAATTATATGACCCCACTCTTATGAACATTGTGAATCATTTGAAGAATTTCCATTTTTTATCCTAAGGGGGAAAATACTATTATATGACCACAGAGTTAGAAGGAAGTTCTCTTCTTGATGTTGGATGTCCCTTGAAAATATTGTATTGTATTGGATTAAGGTAAATCTAACACATTGGGGTATACCATGATGTCTATCAACCCATCAATCACGTATCTTTCTAGATTTATATAATTTTCATTGATAACATATATGTTTCTCGTTCATGAAACCAAGATGGTTGCCTTTTAAAAAACAAAACATATAAAAAATATCATTGATCACCAATACTACAATGTCAACATTGATAAGAAATAAATCATTTATTATGAAATACATTGATATCTTCAAATTTTGACTTAATACATACTATTATTTCGTTACTATCTTATATTTATCATTCCTTATAAAATAATTTTCGATCAAATCCACCATGTTTCAATTCCATATCATCATTTTATATTTATAGTATATTGTTATATATAGAGTATTTTGTTTTCTTCTATATTATTATTTCCATATAGAGTAGTGTGTTACTTATAGTTTCATATAAAGTAAACAACTATCATTTACATAAATATTTATTCGATTAAAATTCAATATTATTTAATTTCCTTCACAAAATAACTTAGAACAATTTTTTTATAGAAAGGATAGAGGTGGGATGTATAAAAATCATCATATCTAATGTGATTTTCAAAAAAATTGGAGATCATTTAGTTTTTTTATTTTACAATGCATCAGATAGTGGTCACATACATTTCCCCTATTTTAGTTGTGTTGGTATACATTGGTTTATCCATGAAGAAGTTATATACCATATAGAAAAATATGGTTTTCATACAAATTTCTATGTGTGGTGTCAAGATTGAGAGAAAATGGAATCTCAAACTGATTATGATCAAAATGAGTGGACTGGATTAAAGAATTTATTAAATGACCAGTTTCGATTTATTCTTCATCATAAAAAGAAAAGGATTCTGAACCCAGAAGACATCAATACAATCACACATGATTTGTCTAATGAAAATGATGATTTTGAATGGGTGAAATAAAATTGAATGATGCTACCATGACTCTATTATATCGTCAATGTCGTAAAATGAAAATTAATTTTGTAATCCAATTGTTCCATGAGAAAAACATGAGGAATTTATAATAATACCATCGATTACATTCATACATTCTTGAAGGAATTTCTTCAAAATGATGTTGATTTTCCATCCAACCACTATATGGAATGGAAGTTAGTTGAGGAACATTGATTTTTTAAAAAAAAAATTCTTGTATAAAATATTGAATCTTATTCTAGGAGGAAACTACTGAATTAAAATATTGTATAAAATGTGGAACATCCCTATGGAAGCCAATAGATGATTTAACTCCAACCCCTGCGCCACAAAAAGTAATGTGGAATTTTCCATTGATCCCCAGACCCTATAATCTTTTCATTCTTGATGAAATTTCAATAAAAATGTGATGGAATGATATCAAGAGAATGAAGAATAATGATGGGTTGGCTCACCCTATATATGGACTTTCATGGAATATATTTGATGCTCGACATCCTGATTTTGTTGCTGGTGTGCGTAATGTGAGGCTAGTTCTTTCATTTGATTGTTTTAATCTGTTTGGACAGATTCATACTTCGTACAACCCATTTATGGTTTTCCTACACTTTTATAACTATCCACCTACTTCTTTATGAATATTCCATTCACTTTCATGAGCATACTCACATCTGGCCCTAAAAATCCCAACAATGATATAGTTGTGTAAATGAAAACTTTATAAATGGAGATGAAACTTCTTTGGGATGAGGGTGAGTGAACATATGATAAATGTTCAAAAGACATGTTTCATATCTGTATTGAACTTATGTGGATAAGAAATGATTTTCCTACTTATGAAATGATATTTGTATGGATCATGAAGGGAATACTATCATGTCATATTTTTATGAAGAATAAACAATCTAGAAGTGTGAAATATAATTATTGGTTCAGTTTTTTAAATCATTGACGATTATTTATAGTTTACCATACATATAGTTAATGTCATAAATGATTTGAAAATACCATGGAATCCGATGATCCAACTCATCGTATGTCTGTAACTGATGTTCTTAATGAATTTTAAGATTTCAATTTTTCATTTGGTAAGGGTCAAATGAAATCTAAAAAGGGGGAAACTGTTTCCAATAAAACATGTAATAATTGGAAGAATAATATTTTATTCTTTGAATTTTCTTATTGGTCAACCAATATGTTACGTCATTTCTTAGAAGTAATTCACATTGAAAAGAATATATGTGAAAAGTTTCTTTCCATTTCTCAAACTGTTAAGGTAAATACAAAAGATGATTTACAATCTCAGCATGACTATGTGGATTGGTGGACCAGACCAAAATTTCATCCTTTGATTATAAGTGAAGATAAATGGAATGTTCTACTCATTTCTTATGTTATGGAACCTGATGAAAAAAATAATCCTTTGGAAGTACTGTAAACAATTATAGTTCCATAAGGATATTCATGAAATATATCAAAACTGACCAATAAATGGGAGTTGAAGCTAAAATCATTAAAGACTCAGGATTATCTCATCCTTATGCTTGATTTTATAAAATTAGAAATATTTTATTTTTTCCAATAATTTATGTTTTTCAATAATTTATTTGTTCCAATTGTATGAATTTCATTTTCATAAGATGTTTTCTAAGTCATTCTTTCAAAAAAAGATTTCAGAAACGCCATTTATTTTTTTTGTGAGGTACAAAACATATTTCCCCATCATTTTTAGAAGCATGATGCATCTAACTGTCCATATTCCAACCAAATTAATTCTCAGTGGAGATATTTATTTATTTTGGATGTATCCGACTGAAAAATATGCACACATTTAAGTCTTATGTTTGGGAAAGGAATCACCATAAAGTTTATATCATGAATGGTCACTTGGATCAAGAAATTATGGGTTTTTTCTCATTGTATATGTATGATATTACTATGGGAATGAACAAACCATTGATAAATAATGATGAATAGTATGAGAAAATTAAACCCAGTTTTCCATCACTTTCCCAAAAATGAATAATTCCCATATCATATACATTGATGTCACTAATCATTGAAGAGTGGTATTTGGCATATCACCGAGTTTTTTCAACTATTATTTGTTTGAACAAAACATCATATAAGTAAATTGGACATTATATCTTGACACATCTCAAGTAATTTTATATATCTGTTAAACTATTTATATTTATATCTATAGGTAACATAAGTAAATGATAAATATTATTTATTGTTAATTATCATCGAGAAAGAAAGAGGTTTTTCATTTAAAATATCTTTCTTCTTGGTTGAAATTTATGGTAGTAATACATCTATAATAAATTAATTAAATACATATTTAATTTTTTAATATTAATTTATATTTTAGGAATTGGATTTTCTTTTGATGGCTCCATATTTGAGGAAATAAGAGCATCGAATTTTGGTTCTAATACAATGGTTTTTGGATGTAAATCAATTGTGATAAATGTGTTTTGATTTATTATCCATGAATGAGAAAAGAACATGACAAAAAAACTTAATGGTGTTATGATAACTACAAAAACATACTATTATTTTAGTGCATCAGATAATATAACTTGATCTGAATATGTTTATTATTTTATATTCATTGAAAAAATAATAATATTAGATTATTACTCTAATGGTGAAGTCACTAGGATGAAAGGCCAGTGTTTTGATTCTATGAAGAGGTATGGCACATTTACTGGTGATTTTTCATTACAAGTTATTTACATGACTGACACTCTTGCTACCGACAAATCAAGTATATTAGTATCAGCAATGAAACATGTTTTTTTTGTGTGTAAAATGTAATTTTGGACCTCAATTTGGGTCCATTATTGATGTAATTAAATGATATGTTTTTGAATATGGTGATTATGGAATTTATATAATACATACTCCCATTAGCCTCAATACATTTATTTCTTATGATGACTCCAATATCTCAATTTTCAGAGTTTAAAATGAACGCGAAGTTGTGGTGGGAAATATATAGAATCATCCATCTGCATTCATAGTTAGTTTGGTTTAGATTGAATTGGGTTGTTAAGGTGTGTACAATTAAAACTGATTTAATATTTATTGCAAATACTTTTTATTCAACTTGACATTAATGTAATTTTTCAATATTTATTGGTTTTATTTTTCTTGGAGTTTCATTTTCTAATATATAATTGGACTATATTTAAACATACAAAACCAATCAGAACTAAAAAAAATAATTTATAATAGAAAAAAAGATTAATTTAATTGGACATATAAAATGTGTTTATATGTAAATAAAATCAAATTATAATAATGACCAAAGAAAAATAGCTAAATTACCAAACCCAAAATATGATCCAAATAACCTAAGACAAATAATTCATATCTCTTATTCTTTTTTTCTTGACTTACACATTAGTAATCCTTTTCTAATTAACATAATATTTGTTTTCAAATTTATGAAATGAAACCTATTGAGGAGATATTAAGAAAAAGGATGGCATACCATAATCGCCGAATGACTAGGACGGGTATTCCTCCATTATTTCCTATTATGAGTATTTTATTTTATATATATATATATATCAATAAAATATAATTTCATGTGATTTTTTTTCAAATTTTATACAGGATCCACCTATTAATCACCAGTTATTTGGCGATAAACCTAGAAGTCCCAGCACTCAGGCTAGTGGTATGAGGGTGGAATGAGAGATAGGCAATCATGACGGCATATCTGATTAGACATTTCCCATTACACTAACATACCATTACCACACATTATGACCTTGATGTGTTATAATAGCACACATGATATTTAGGTTTCCCATGTTTCCTCTAACTTTTACATAAAAGACTCCCCACCCATATTTACCATATCTGATGACGATTCCCACTCCTCATCCATATCATTCATTTGGAAAGCTATATTCTTTTCTTTCTACTTAACTCTCCACAATAATCTACATTCCTTCTTCTTTGACTCTTTCCCTTACATAGTTTGTGCCTGTAGAGCGTACACTGGTACCCACTCCTAGTCTTTAGGGTGATGGTCCTTTAGTTCTTGCAGATCCAGTAAATCCCATTGATCAGAATTCCACATGTATATTTTTAAAACCCTATTAATTCTTTTACCATAATTTATTTTCCTTATAAAATTTATTGATATAATATTTATTTTTCTTCTATAATAGCAAGATCTAATGATAGGAAGTATGAGCGTACACATGTGCATGCTTTGTGTAACTACATCATGTAGTTGATGGTGGACAACAACAAAGACAACCAAATGATTGAAAAAACTCTGCAACAATGTTGGTGTTTTTTGGTGACTCTTTCCAAATACTATGATATCATTACTATCATCTTTCTCTCATGGAGACAAATTAGAAACACTTTCAAGGATATTTCTTAGACATGGATATGGTTAAAAAATATATTGGATTTAATGGTATATTATTATTTTATTTATATAAATTAATATTTTGGTGTGATATTCATTTTAATATTCATGACAGTGATGGTGCACGACCGACACACCTAATATAATTAGGTGAGCTTCAGAGAGCCTATAAAAACGATTTTTATATTGGCTGGAATGGTAGAGTTAGAATTGATTTAGAGGATACCTATCATAGATTATTGTCCGATAGAACATTATCGGAAAATTATTACTCATTAGGAGAGTACCATATTCAATGACTTAATTTCATTTGAGCTTTATAAATGAAAATATTCATGCTTTTCATTAATAATTTATATTTTATTATTGGATTTTTTTCAGAATCATCTGAAAAAACAAAAAAAACATCGATGATATAAAATACCCCCACTCATTGGGGTGTACAACGATGCCAAACCCTGAGAGGAAGTAGGTATGACCATGGATTATATTTTTTCTTTAAGATTTTCACATTCTATTATTTCATCCATAATTCATTCAATTTAAATTTTTTTGGTATAAAATTAGGTATGAAAATAATTATTAGTAACATATTTTGAAATTATGGTTTCATACATTCAATGTCATTTTTGAGGGAGGTATTGAATATTGAAGGACTTATCCCTTGAGAAAATTTGTGTTTCTTGAGCAGAAGGAAGAAAGTTGGATGCGTGGTTAATGAACTGGCACAATAGAAGATAGTAAGTGTTACATTGTTGATTTCAAATTTTAATATCTATTTTTTACTTAAGAATTTATTTATATTTGTAATAGTCTTCTTTGGAGACCCTTGATGCCTAAGAATCTGACAATTTTGGGACTAATGATCACATACATCAGGTTTTGGGATATGAGCAGCATGGTAGAGTACGATGCTGCCCCTAAGAAGAGTATAATGCCGATGAGATATTGTCCCACTTCATGTACTAATTGTAGTACCACTGTGTAGGAAATGTTAAAGTAATTTGTAGAACATGCCAAAAAAGGGTCACACATTTAGAATAATGGAGTAATAATGGAAACATTGAGTTTAGGAAACTAATAACAGTTTAATGTTCATCAAATCCACAAAAGAGTGTCATGTATTTTGAGGAATATATGTAGTCTATTTGTTCATTATATAGTGCACTAGGAGGTAGCTCTAGAGGTGGTTGAGATGATTTAATTCTTTGTGATGGTTATGGTGATGGTGATGGTGATGGAGATGGTGATGGAGATCAAGATTGCGAGGAATAGGATCAGGGTGAGGTTGAGGTGGAAGATGAGGTAGATGATGAGGGAGAGGATATGCTGAGGATATGGGAGAGGATGTGACTGAGGATAAGGATGATGATTTGCCTTTTGACAAGAATTGGGATATGGATGAGGATGATGGTGAGGCAAATGATGATGGTGATGATATATATATTGATGTGGGATGGATTGATCCATTAAATTTTTGACTCATATTAATGACATTGGATGTTTGGTGATTTTCTATGACTGAATATATGTTTGACATTTTTTTTGTTTATTATCATAGATTAAATGCATCAATTGAATTATTCTATTATCATTATTTCTGTATTATTTTTTAGTATTTTAGGATGCTCAATTCGTTTCATTGTATGTTTTCATTGTTGTGTATGTTTTTCTGGTTTCATTGAAGGTTTTGGATGTTCTGTAGGTGTTTTGATTGCAGGTAGAAATTAATTCTATTATTTACCCTGTTCGGTATTGATAGATGGTAGTTCTTATTGCTCGTGAATTATGTTGTGATGTTTTTATTTTTGGTTCATTTTATTACCGGTTGTTCTATTTTGCAGGTAGTGAATATTATTCTAATTATAGGTCATTTTTAGGTGCAAGATAGGTGCTGAGGTTTATTACATCGTAGGCTGTTCTTTAACACTCAGGGAATGATAAAATATTAATTTAAAACATTATGAATGAAAGTTCACCAAACCACACATTTCATGCTTACTTAATTTATAGAGTGTTTATAGATTCAAAAAAAATCAATCCCTTGATATTTTAACTAATACACCAAGAACTATATAGTAAGATAATATTTATCTGTATCAACTAACATCAGTGTCTCTTACTGGATACTATAAACTTATGAACTGGTTCATTATGCATCCTCCTAACCTCATGTAGTGAACTATCCATCAATTTATCTCTTGTATTTACATCTATCTATGCATCCTAGACACTATAAATCAATTTATATAGATCCTTGAATGCATAGAGTACTTACTGAACAAAAAACATAAAATATTCCTTCTCAAAAACAATTATTTTAAATTATTATTTAATTATAGAAATATGATCATGGGTAATTAAAATTGTTTCAGCCATTGATTTCACTACTTTTGAGAGGGTGTTGTATTCTAACTGGTTTTTCCAATGAATCCTCTATAGAATCGAAAAAGTCACCTGGAATGATCCTCTTGTCAGAACACAAGTATCTAAAAAAGGTCACCTTGATATGACTTGATTACCTCTATATAAAATCTATTCACATATATTCCTATAAATGAAAATGGTCACATTAGAGTAGGGGGGTTTACTACTGGAAAAAAGCTTCCCCAAAGTGTGGATACATACCAATGTTTCAAAATGGATCCACTGTCCCCTGCATGAAATCTAGTGAAAATATGAAAGTCTAGACATGATCATGTCATACCTTCCATAATACCATTGTTCATGGTTCTCAAGATAATCTGGCATCTTGATTCCAGAAACATAACCCACAACATCCTATTTTTTCCATTTCTCCCCACCCCATGTAACTTATTGTAATGAAAATCAGATAACTTATTGGACATCCTTCCATTTCTAGTGTGCCAACCAAAACTTCTCAATAAACTTTTATCCCACTACCCATAAAAAAGACGCATTATCATCTCATATATTAAATGTTGATTACATTGGGACATTGATAAAAAGTGAAATCCTATATGTATGGTCATACTCTCAGTTGGAATGACATGATTTAAAATGTGACAGACCAAGAAGTTGATCATAGTTATAATATCTTTACACTAGAGGAGATACTACCCATCAAAAATAGTCACAAACACTTCAGAACCCATTTGGAAATTTTTCAGATCTTATAAATATATTCTCCCCAATTCTCAATAACACTAATAACTAATATAGTGAACAATAAGTATTTTCATTCACATGCACTTCCTATTCACATAAGCTTCACTATAAATCTATAAAAAACATTATCAAAGTGTTTTTACACTTATATTTCAGGATCCATTAACCAAAAATCCTTTGGACTTTTTTATATACAGTCTCATAAATTTTAAATATTCATCCATAAATCCATGGATGGTTTCATCAATATCTCTTTGAGTAAGTATTACAGTCAATTTCAATATAACCCTTCATTTATATAATTATATAAAAATTAGTACTTACTATGAAGAACCTATTCTAAGACATCATTCTAAACTTGTAATTACTAAACTCAGCCATAAAAAATAGTAAAAAATTAAGGATGGATTTCCATTTGGAAATATATCCACTATTTTTTCCTAGTGTTCACATTGGTGTGGATATCATCCTTGTTTTGGTGGAAAATATCCCCTATAGGTGCTGGGAAATGTTGTTTTGAGGTGAATTGCTGGTGTTGGGATGGGGTCTATAGATGAATATTATAGTGTACCATTGAGCTGAAATTATACTATTGAAATTTAATTTGTGTTTTATTATTTTTCCATGGTTGTAAGATTGTGGAAAAAAGATAATATTTTATGGACAAATTAATATATGTGTAATAGGTGAATAGTTAAATATTAAAAAATGTAAACATTAATCAAATTTCTGAAACTATACGTGTCGATAATTCTCTATTTTCAATGGATATGTATAATATTTGAGATCAAGTGGCATGTTTTTCATTATAGGGTGGTGTTTTTTTATTTATTTACAATGTATTGAAGTGTATTTATAGATGTAATAAAGTGGGATATTGTGAATTTTAGTGTGGTTTTCCCAAATCATTTTATTTTATTTTGTATGAATTTTTAGGTTCATTTAGAGTGTGGTGTTTTTTACAGTGTGGTGTTTTTAGGTGTGGAATTGGTTTTTTTAGATCTTGTATTCATCATTATTATAGTGTGTATTTTATGTTTGTAGGGAATTTTTATGTGTTGTCTTTTCTAGTGTGGTATTTCATATATTTTATAATTTTTTTGAATTATGTAAATTATATTGTCAGAATATGTTTGTACAATAATTTTATAGGGTAGGATATTGTATGCTTCTTTCTAGAATTAGAGTACACTATTCCAATGGTGTATAAACCGTTGGTACAGATCTGAAAAACTGTATGTATACCAACGGTTATCATCAAACCAATGGAAAGAAACTATACCAATGGTTTATAAACTATTTGAATAGATTTGAAAACTATAAGTGTATCAGACCAAGGATTTAAAAAGAAATTTAATATAAAATGCATTCATCAATGGTTCCCAATGAAAGAAACACTTTATTATAGGATATATTTATAACCTATTCATTAAACATAATTTTTCAGTTTATATGTTTTAAATTTCATCAAATTGACATACACCATTGCGATCAGTAAGATATTCAGAGTCTGATAGGATCAACATACATTTTTGTTGAATAGTAATATGCCCCTGATAAATATTATTGTATCATTATGAATAGAAACAAGACCCTTAACTCACCCATGTATATATAAATAAAATTCTGGTAGCTTATAAATGAGAGTGAATTTCATAAAAATTAATAATTAAGTGTTGGTATTTTTGTGAGTAATAAATATTTAATTTAAATTTTCAATTAATAAATTCATTTAAAATGAAATTCATTTTCCTAATTTCAATTATTAAATAAATATATTATTTTTTAATGATATTAGAAAATTTCCTATGTTCTTAAATGATATTTCAGGGGGTTATAAAATTTGTTTTAGTTTTAAATCTATATTTTTTTGTAAATGATGATTTTAGATAAAAATTATATTTCCCAAATTAAGAAAATTATTTTAATAAAATGGAGTCCATTTATTAATTATAAAAATTAAAAAATGGTTATGTTAAAATTTTGGGATTTTTCTAAAATACATGAATTTTTAGTCAATAGTAAAATACAGTAATTTACGATATAAATACAGTATAAGATAAGTACACTATTCCATGAATTATGGATGATGTAAGAAACCATTAGTTCTAAATTAAATACACATATTCATATTTTTGTCCAATGAAATACACTATTTCTTGTCTTGAGAAAAATAATAAAATAACGAATAAGTTCGTAAAAAATCACCCGTCTCCTCCATTTTAAAAACCACCACTAACCCATTCATATCCTCACATATATAAGCCTTGAAGCATTTCATTATTCATCCTAAATACTCTTCTCTAGCATATATTCACGTCCAAAATCTCTTGGTCTTGAAAAAAGAGAAAAATCAACCCCCTTAAGAAAATTCTTAAGGTGGAGTATCCAAGAGATAAAAACCTCTTCCATTTCATTTAATTTTAGTTTTAAGTTACTTATTTATTTATTATTATATCCTCACCCCATCTTTCCAAATTATCATGATATCTCTAGTATCATCTAGATACTATAATTATATCATTTTAATAGAATAACCATCATCAATCTCTTTACTCTATCTCTTTAAAAAAATGAAATCATCATTCTGGAGTTTCCAATTTACAACCATCGTGGACAACGGACCTTTGTTCCTTATTTTCACCTTCTAGGATGGACTTGAAACTATTTTTATGGTAGAATGAGATTATATAATATTTATATTATATTATTTAATTATACTAAACCATCATTTGTACATGATAAAAATATAACAAAATGAGTTCATTGTGATAACAAATTGGCCGTAAAAATCTAAACTAATATCACTAAAATTCTTATTTAATAATTCATTCTCCTAACATATAAACAAATGATATATATTAAAATTTAAGTTTCATTTTGTTCATTAATAATATATAATAAATATTTTGGACTATTATATCCATTCTCTATGATCTTATTTATTTATAATCAAGCGAAACGATCATGAATATCAAGAAATGAACACTCCATAATGACATAATTCAATATTATAACTTATAAAATGGCCATAAATGAACTTAATAAAATTATAATAAATTATATACATTTCTAATTTGTTATTAATTAAATTTTTAGTCGGTCAAATTTCATATTCTATGACCTTAATATCATGTGATGAATACATTGAGACATAAGGTTAGTGTTTTCTTCCCGAACCTCCACTTTCATTCGGGTTACTCTAATAATATAAATAAATCTATTAAAGTATTACTTATTCTTGTTTACAGGTCACAAATTCTTTCTTAATTTTTAATATATATGTACCAATGACAATCCTTCTTTATTTTATGTGGTGTAACATGTTTAAAAAGGATATTCAAAAAAAATCATTCCAATAAACAAGCCTATTTGAAAAGAACTTCTCAAATTCTTACATATTTGGAAATGAAATATATAATTTGTTTTAAGAAAAATTTATTTTTCTAAAATCAAATTTTTTATTTATAATAACTCACCTTCATTAACGTCTTGTTTTATACAATTATTTTTCCAAAAGAACTTTTCTTTTTAATGTAAAAGTTCAATTTAATAAAGTATTACATAATGATTTTATAAGAGTATTTTTATATATTTAAAAAATCCGTTAGATTATTATGTTTAATTGGGATTGTAAATTTCTGATATAATGTACCATGTTTTATTGAATGTTTCATGAATTTTTTGGATATGTATGTTCAATCTTGAAACAATTCACCCTATTACTCTGAATGGCTAGTGTTATGTTTAATGATTTTGGAAAGTGATTTACATTTTATATGTTAGTTTCAAAATGAATTTATTGGTTGTTTATGATTCAACCAATTCATACGAGTAATGATTTGGACTATGTAAATATTGGGTGGGGCCTTCTATATTCCCATCAGAATGTCTCATAAGACAAACTAGTTTCGGTATTTAACAGTTTATGTCTAGTCTCAACCTTATTCCTTAACAGAAAATAAACGATGTCCATCATTATGCATTCCCTGATTATGAATTAAGTAATTGTTAGTACATGTTATTATTTGAAAATTATAATATCCATGGTTATGTTTTATTATTTAATTATTTATTTATCATTCATTCCTTCCAAATTATTCATTTTATATGTTTAAAGGCATGTGTTTTAAGTTTCATGCCATGCCAAGTGTTTATGTTTAAGATTAAATCCCCATTATTACACACCACTAATTATAATCTTACCTGAACCCTTTCTTATGTTTTATATTTTCCCAAGATGCAAATAAGTATATAATTAACGAATTTCGAGGATAATCATTGATTTGTGGATGATTCCAGTGGAATTTATATTTTTTATTTTGTTATAAGTTGTAATGTTAAACTTATGTATACATCTTGTTTTCTAAAACTATCAAATTATTCGGTCCATTGGGCTATGTCTTAATTTTTCAAATACCAATGTAATAAAATAAATCACCAACTTATGGAAACTGTGGTGGGTTCATTACAGTTGGTATCAGATGAATTTTAGTAGAAATTATGGAAACTAGTTATAGAAAACATAGACTAGGGAACAAAGACCTAAGGTAGACTTTAAGGATAAACATGCAAGAACATCCTAGAATGTTGGTAAAAAATAGATTATGTGGATATTTCATAAAATAAATCCATTTCTGGATACTACAAATGGATTTGGTTCTAACCAAAATGTTCCTCGGATTAAGAACCCTGAAAATGTATTTTGTGTGTGACTAGGGTATCCTGGTACACCAAAATGGCACTTAGTACGCACCTGGTCTGACACTCCCATGAGATATGGTTAGGATAATTTTCATTTTCATTACATGCCATTACGAGGGTCTTAAATGTAATATTTTCCTCAACAAATCCATGTTTATGTTAATTATATTAGATATGCATTAGATTTCAATTTATGTTATGCATTTTTTAGTTGATATTATACATTAAAATTAAAATCCTAAAATATATTATGTAATTACATATAAATGGAGAATAATGGAAGGAATGGGAACCAAAAGAACACTTGAATCTCATGTGGGGATTTACCTAATCTACAAGATAATCAAACTATGACTAGTGCAGAGGAACATATTACTATACCGGGACAACTGCCTTAGGTTATGAATAATAACCATACCCGTATGTAGAATACTTATCCATAATATGGAGGAGTAATATTATACTACATTATGTGACAATAGCCTTCATTATTTAATGGGACTATAATGTCATTCATAGTATAGTAGTGTATAAGATCCTTAAATAAGATATTTCTCTCTTTTGGAAGTAACAAAAGGGAGAAGGTTTTCATGAAATTGTATCATCTATCAACAGATGCTGATAAATATTGATCATTGATTCAAAACAAAAAGGTGGATGCAGAGATAGAAAATATGGAATGTAGGGATTTTAAGGAAATTTCTGTAGAAAAATATATTCTACATGAACAATGTGAAGATATAGAAAAGAAATTATTAAATCTAAGGTAGAGGGAGGATTAGAGTGTTCCCTTATATGAAGCCAGTTTAAAATGATTTCTTGGATTTCTGAGGACTACATATGTAATCCAAGGAACATGATTGATTGATTATTTAATGGTTTTATACCGTTCCTTTGAAGGGAACTTGTCTCTTAGAATTTTTCATCATATAGACACATAGAATCATGTGTAATCAAGATAGAAAAGGAATTATCTATGTCATATGACTTCAATGATAAGAAAGAGAAGAATAGGGCTTCTAAACACTCTAGAAAAGTAAATAATGAAATTGAGAAGAAGGGAAGGTTAGACATTCCACCCAATAGTAATTATAGGAAGAAACACCCTGGTACTTGCCTGAAGGGAATGGGTGTTAGTTACAAGTGGGGTGGGGGGGAGGCCACCATTCTTGTGATTTAATGAAAGAATGTACCAATGTTCAATGATAAAATTGTAAATTTACGAGACATTATTTCCATTCATGTCCTAAGTATCAAGGAAACGTCCCCCAAAGAAGGGAAATGGATCATGTCAATGATTATCTGATCATAACTTCTGAGGTGGAGGTTCCTGATAATGTGGTATCATGAACATTAATCATTACCTCAAACATAGTAAATACATTATTTGATTCTATGTAATCACATTCTTTCATATCTTCCCTATTTTACCAATAATTTATAAATTTCCAATTTGATTTAATAAAGGTATTGTCAGTCAAAAAAATTAAATTAATTATAATTGAAAAAAAATTGTTTCAATTAGCCCCCCTTATGACACAAAAATGTGATTTATTTGTTGTCCTTATCATCATTCCCATGATTGAATTTGATATAATTATTAGTATTAATTGGATTTCTAATTATGATGTGAATATATATTGAAAGGAGAATTATGTTATGATTTTTGTGAATGATGTAGAGTCCTTATCATTAGAGTAGAAACCTCTTCATCTGATTCTTATCTTGATTCATCCCTCGTAGCTATACTAAATTCAATTATTGGGGTGGAAGATAAAATAAAATCTATAGTTAAGGATAGAAGTGTTCAATGGGAGGATGAACCTATTGTGTAATAATATATTGATTAATTTCCATATGATTTACCAAGACACCCTCTAGAGTAGGAAATTCAATTCCCTATTGATTTAGTTCCTAGTTCAAGATCTATATGCAAGACTACTAATTGGACGAGGATAATTTAATTTTTAGAGATGATGTAACAACTATATGAATTGAGGGAATTTTTTTTCCACCCTATTGTTTCTCCATGGGGATACATTATTCTATTTATCTAAAAGAACGATGGATCTATGAGGCTTTGCATTAATTAAAAGAAGATCAATGCTATTACAATAAAGAAAAAGTATCATATTCCTTGAATTGATGATTTATTTGGCCAACTTCACAGATCCCAATATTTTTTGCTGATTGAACATCGATTTGTATTTCATCAGTTGCCTGTAAGTAAAGAATATATTCCATATATATCATTTTTAACTATGTATGGGCATTATGATTTTATAATAGTGCCTTTTGGACTCACTAAAGAACCCTTAGTTTTCATGAATATAATGAATAGTGTTTTTAAGGAAGATCTTGATATGTTTTTCATGTATTTATTGATGATAACTTGGTATACTCCAAAAGCTACAAAGACCATGATAATCACCTGAAAATTATTATGAATTCTCTTTGAAGAAATGAATTATTTGTGATGTTTTGAGAGATTGAATTTTGGATTCATTCAGTTTCTATTCTTGTCCATATTGTCTATAAGGATGGAACATGAGTTGATATAACGAAAACATAAGTAGTTTAAGAATAGACTACACCAACAAACATTATTGGGGTATGTAGTTTTATTGGTTTAGCAGGTTATAATTGGTTTTTTGGTCAGATCATCACCTGATTATCTAACCCATTAACAAAGCATACATGTAAAGTGGGTAAGATTGTATGGAAATTGAATGTAAAGAATGTTCTAAATAATTGAATAAAAGGTTATTTAATGTTCAAATGTTGAATCTAAAATAAGTAAATAGTATATTTGTGATCTATACTGATGTGTTAAAGAAAGATTTTAGATGTGTCCTCATCTATAATGATAGAGTTATTTCTTATGCATCAAGGTATTTAAAAAATCATGAACAGAACAATTCAACTAATGATCTTGAGTTAGTAGATGTCATATATTCCCTAACAATATAGAGACACTATAAAAAATATTAAATGATGTGAGATATATACGGATCACAAGAGTTTGAAATATACCTCCTCATGGAAAAAAATAAAATGAGGTAAAGGTGATAGAGTGAGTTTCTTATATATTATGATTGTTATATACACTAACACCTAGGTATGGAAAATAAGGTATTTTCTGCATTACGATAGAATGATCATGGAGTTCTAAAAAATGGGGGTGAAAGGGATCAAATGTTAATGGATCTAATAAATATGTATATGGAAAAAATCAAAGAAGTTGAATCATCATTACCTTTTCAATTGATTGCCTAACTATATTTATTTTAAAGGATTAAAAGTTCTCTACAAGATGGATAGAATCTTCAAAAGAAAAGTAATGATGTGAATGATGGGATGTTGTCGTACTTCATGTTTGGACATAGAATTATATAATTTGGGAAGAGGCTTTGTGTTCCCATTATACCTAATCTAAAAAGGGAGTTATTGGAAAATGCCCATATATATAATTTCTATATACATCCTTGTATCACAAAGATGTATAGATAATTGAAAAAACATTTTAGGTGGGACAACATGAAGAGGGAAATTCCAGATTATATATCAAGATGTTTATTCAGTCAGTAGGTGATAGCTGAAAGATAATATACTAGGGGATTCCTGAAACATATTAATATTACTACATGGATATGGGATGACACCACCATGGATATTTTCCCCGGATCACCCAAAACTCCAACAAGTAAGGATGCAATATGGGAGATTGTTGATCAACTAACAAAATCTTCACTTTTTCTCCCTATAAGGGAGGATTTTACAGTGGGGCACCTTTCACGACTCTATATTAATTATGATTTATGAATTCATGGATCACCTATATCAATAGAACATGATCTTGATCTATTATTTATATAAATTTCATAGAAAAGACTTTATAAATATTTTGATATAGTGCTTTGCATGAGTACTACTAATCACTCTCAAATTGACGGGCATTTAGAAAGAATAGTCAAAACATTAGAAGACATGTTGAGGTCATTCTAACATGATTTTAAATATATGTTGGATTAGTATTTACCTTTGGTTGAGTCTTTCTAGAATAATACTTTACATTCTAGTATTCAAATGGAACCATAAAAATCATTTTATGGAAAGGGATTTCAAACACACACATGTTGGGATGATGTTGGTGAATGGAAGCTTGTGGGCCCAATGCTTGTGGGGGAATGAATGGTAAAGGTAAAGACTATTAAAACTCTTATCAAAGTAGCTTAAAGTAGAAAAATAGTAATGAAAACAATAAAAGAAATTATTTGGAATTTTGTGTGGGAGATCACATTTTCATGAAAGTGTATCCAAGGAAGGGTGTTAAGAGATTTGGTTGAAATGGAAACAGATTCCCATGTACATTGGTCCTTTAGAAATTATGGATAGAGATGGAGTTGTGGATTATTATTTGGATATTACACCTATCCATTATATGGTAGATAATGTATTTCATGTCTCATTGTTGAGAAATAACCTGCCAGACCCAACACATGTCCCCACTTCTGAAGGTGAAGAATTGGAAGTTGACTTATCATATTGTGAAGAGCCTATATGGATTTTTGAAACGAAAGAATAGGAAATTTGGAATTACATAACTTTTCTTGTAAAGATACTTTTGAAAAATCATAAAATTGAAGTGGTGACATGGGATCCCAAGGAGCTTATGTTGAAGAATGACCCTAATCGTTTTATAAGGTAATATTCTCGTAATTTCGAGGATTACATTTTTGTAAGGGGGAAGAATGTTACACCCCAAGGATTGAGAAATTAGTCTAATATAGAATAACAGAAAGACAGATTCTCTATGAAACCAATTTTTTTTATTGGAGATAGATTAAACCTATCTGTTAAATATAATTTTTTCGCTTCTATGTATTGAATTTCAAAAAACAGACAAACACAATTGCTATTAGTATGATATTTAGGGCTTGATAGGACAAACATACATTTTTGGTGAATAGTAACTTGAAACTTGAAAATAGTAATATAACCATTATGAATAGTAATATGATCCTTAACCTCACCCATGTATGTATAAATAAAATTCAGTACCTTATAAATGAGATTGAATATTTGGAAATTATTAATCAAGTGTTGGTATATTTTTGAGTAATGTATATTTAATAAAATTAAAAATTAATAAAATAATTTAATATAAATTAATTTTCATAAAATATATTATTAAATAAATACATTGTTGTCCTATGATTATATGATAAATTAATAAGATCTTAGTTAAACTTTTATGGAGTTTTAAAATATCATTTAGTTTTAAAAAAATATTATTCAAATAAATGATTATTTTGTTTAAAAATAAAATGTATAATATTTTAAGAATTATTTTGATAAATTGTGTCCATTTTCAAAATTTTACACATCAGAAAATGGTTATAGTGAAATCTTGGGAGTTTTATGAAATACATTTTTTATGAATAGTAAAATACGGTAATTTATAGTAAAAATACATTATAAGATAAATACACTTTTACATGCATCATGGTTGATGAATAAAACCATTAAATCAAAATAAAATTTAATTATTACTATTTTTTGTCACAATAGGTGACCCGATTGTTTTACATTGAGAAAAATAATAAACAAATGAATAAGATATTCAAAAATCACCCCCTTGTTCCCATATAAAACCACCCCTCACACCCTATTCTCCTCACAACTCTAAGACTTGATGCTTGTAATTTTTTTCCAAAATACTCTTCTATAGCCCCTCCCCACGTCTAAGAGATCTTGGTCTTTCCAAAAGACCAAAATCAATCCCCTTAAGGAAAATTTCAAGGAGAAGTATCCAAGAGGTAAAATACTCTTCCATTTCATATTATATTTTTTCAGGTTCCTTCTTTATTTATATTTATCTTCTAACCTCTTATATACAAATAATCATGAAAAATATGGTATTATATATATACTGTAATTATATACTTTGAATGGAGGACACATCATCAGTCCCCTTATTCTCTCTTTAAAAAAATGAAACCATTATTAGAGAGGTTCCAATTTACCACCTTCGTGGACGACGAACCGTTGTTCATGAATTTATCCTTATATGGTGGTCATGAAACCAATATTAGGTTTGAATCATTTATAATATATGTATGATATCTTATTTTATTATTTTGGATCCATCATTTTTACATGATACAAAATAACTAAACAAAAATAGTTTGTTGTGATTGAAAAACCGCCCAAAAAATCTAAATGATTATCACAAAATGAATTATCTAATGATTCATGCTCATACCCTAAAAAATGATATATATAAGAATATACACATTAGTATTTACGTTAATAATATATAAATTCATTAATAGCAAATTATATCAACTCCACATGATTTTACATACTTATAATCAGGTGAACCAATCCTAAATATCAAGAAACGAACTCTTTAGAATAATAGAATTCAATCTTATAACATATCAAAATGACATAAATGAACATACTAAAATTATAATAAATTATATACATGTAAAATAGCTTATATGTTAAATTATTAATGGGTCTAAATTTATATTCTATGACCATAAGGTCAAGTGCAGAACTCATTTAGACATAATGTAAGGGTTTTCTACTGAACCACCATTTTAATTATTGTATCATTTATTCTATAATTAACTCAATTAAATAATAAATTATTTTTATTTAATCCTTATAAATTATATTTTAATGTTTTATATACATGTACCAATCTGAATCCTTCATTTTTTATTGGGAGTTACCTGTTTTAAAAGGATATTTCAAAAAAATTCTTCCCGACAAACAAGCAATGTAATGCCCTGACCCTAGTTACCCAGAGTCGGTGCATTATTACATAACATTGGCATGATCACAAAAGATCAATTCTCGAAATACCGATTACCTTCGTAGACTTGGAAACACTAGATACATTCATAAGTCTTACATTAAATGATAAAATTGAAAGCTACAACAACATAGCCTCCATAGTCCACACTCATATCCCCTCAGACTATCCTTGCATTTCATTCATAAAATACTTCTTCACATCCTGGGAAAAAAATAAAACATAGAAAGGGGTGAGCTCAGATTCTCAGTAAGGATAACAATATAGCTGAAACTTTTATAAGTAAGCATAAACATTTAAGGAAATGTATAACTAAAAAAAGCCTTTTAAACTTGAACTTCAGCATAACATGGAAAAAATAAAATGAAATAGCTCCATTTAATTATTCAAATGGATATTCTACTAGTTGAATAATCACATGCAATATCAATATCCACTTTCATAATGATGGAATCCATAATGCCAGACTATCATAACCACATAGTCAAGGCCTTGTTCTAAGACTACAAATAATATTTTGTCAAGGCCTTGTGCCAAGACACCAGTTTGTCTCATGAGACCTACCGATGCATCGAGGAGCTATAGTGGGATCCACCCGTCACATACTATGTCCAATGCATTCCTCATATGAATAGGTTTAAACATAACATAAACATTTGTATTAAAACTAGCATACAAAATGTCAATACTTTATCCATAAACCATGAATGGTATAAAAATAAAACATCCATAGTCAAACATATCACAAAAACATCAATACAATATGGAAGTTTTGTATCATAATAAATCAACTTCAAATAAGCTTATAATCCATCAAAGTATGTTTACATAGACGAAATCAAAACTATTTGAGATAAATATTTCTTTTTTGAAATCTTTTAAAAGTGAAATAATTATAAAAGAAAACATTTAATTTGAAAATATTCTTATAATATTGTAAGGGAAGCTTCGATGATTTTTATAACGGTGGAAAATAGCCGCACCTGCTGTATAAGTTAAAAAATTCATTCTTACCTTAATTTTGTTAAAAAGGTGAAAAAGGACCTTGTTTGGAAAACAACGGAAATATTATTTTATAAACATATTATAAAAATTCAAACAAGGGTATAAATGAATTTAACCCATAGTCTATAAAATAGTAAGAATGTTTTGAAATACATTTTTATGAAACATTGATGTGGATGATAAAGAGGTCTCAGTAGATACTTACGTAACAACAACCTTAGATAATAAAGAGATTGTGAAATTAACCCTTACCTCGTACTTTTCCTTGGTCGAGGGTAGGTTAAACTCTTTTATACTAGTGAAATAATTGTTATTAAATTATAAAAGAATCATATACATTAATATGATATCATATATGATCTTTTAACATTGCTTCGTTAATAATATCTTAGTATTATCGTTGTTTCGGGTGTTAACGGATTCATTTTCCTTTATATTATTTGTTTTTTGAGTCATATTTTTTATCGATGGGATTGATATTATTCATATCCATAATTATATCATGTCTTTAAATATTATATTTAATCATCAAATGAAAATTAGTCTTGAATGGATACGATGGGGAATGAATCTCATCATGTTCGTGGAGACGGTAATCCATACGTACGCACGAGCGACAATATCATTATTTTGACATTTAAATAATATGTAATTGGATGTTATATAAAATATAAAGAATCATTATCATGTTATATTTATTATTTACATCAATTATACATCATTATTATCCCTTTACAAATAATAATTTATTGAATAACAATTACACGACGACGTGGAGACGGTAAGTCATACGTACGCACGTATGGTGAAATGTCATTCAAAGGATGGATATAATAATGAATTAGGTTGTACCATATTTATAATAACATCATAGAAAATAAAATATACTGGATTTATTATTTTATAATGGAAACAAAAAAGAAAAAGGAAGTGGAAGAAGAAAGAAACTTGAAAGAGGTGATGAAATATTTACCTCTTCTTCGGGCTCTTCATTTTGATTTTATAAAAAGGGATCCTTATGTTGGCTTTATGACTAAAGTATGGCCTCTAGGTTGAATGGAGGATAGTTTAAAGGGTACTTGGGAAGGTTTTGGCCGATCCAAATGGCTTTGAAGGTGTGAATTAGAGAGAAGGGGGGAGTGACCTTTTATAAGAGGTGTGAGGGGCACCTTAGGAAAAGATAGAAATATTATTTTATAATAAAATTATTTTCGGTTTATAATGGATATAAAATGGATTATTTAAAGGATAAGGTGGGGATGGGTCTAAAACCACTCAGACACTATGTTTTAGACATGTTTGGCTCACTATATTAACCTTATCCTTTATATTTAACTCTTAGTTAAATAGTTTGACATTTACCGTGTCTCTTTGTATTTTTATATTATATGGTTAATAAACTTACTATATAACTCCAAGAGAACCCAAAGTGGTTCATTAATGTTACATATATCATTATATATGTTTTTTGGCAGAACGTTTTATTTTTAGAAATATTATATAAATTAATAATATAATATTTGTTTTAAAAAAAAATTATGCCAATTTTGACACTATTTAATAATTGATTTTTGTTAAAGTCCTAACAAATTTATTAATTCGAAATAAATTTATTTAATAAATACTAAAAATTCATATTAACCTATAAAATCTTTTATGTCATAAAAACTTTAAATTATATTTTTTTAACATTTATAAAACCATTTATTTGATTCTTTCATTAATAAGGAAAATACTGCATCATCATTGTGTCATAAATAATTCTAATTATTCAATGTATAAAAATTATAAATAAAATAAAATTATGTAGGAAATATTTTTATATTTATAATGAATTTTTATAGTCAAAGAGATAACATGTATAACTCTATGTAAAAATTGTTTTACTATAAGATATATGCTTATGTCATTTTTGTATTTACTTTAACTTAATTAATATAAAGTGTCATTATCACTTACAAGTGGCTACATGGGTTCCCAAAATCAACCAAAATATTCCCATGGTTGGACATTTATCATCCAATAGGGTTAGGAAACATGTTAGGGTAATTTAATACTATTATAATATTATTTGTTTACACTTATTTACCATATTTACCCTTTAACCATGGTAAATAAAATATTTATCGAAGTAATTATTGAAAATTTATTAAAATAAAAGTTACCTATTTACACAATTTGGACCTCCTGATTCCAAATATGGAATCAATTTTTCTAAATTCAAAACACAGAAGTGGCAGAAATAAATTTAAAATTAATTCCCATTGTCAAAATAAAAAGCGTGTTTTTTAAGAAATAATAACTATCAAAAGATTGACACTTGTTTATGTCTAGTTTAAATGTGAAATTATGTACAATGACCAATATTGGATTAAATGGTAAAAATATATTCTAACCATACTTTAAAACCACTCAATAGTATAATTTATCACTATAAATTATTAGGATTAAAAAAGTTGTTTTTAATTAACGTTTAGTATTTTCATTATTCATAAAAAATTGGAAGTTCTTAGAAAAATACCAAAAACTCAACCTAAGCTAATTTTGATATACCTAATCCAAAAATGAAGTCAAATTTGAATAATATAATTTATAAAATTTTAAAAAGTGGGTATTACTATTCATAACGGATACTTTGATTGGTTGTGGTGTGTGTTAGAACCTCGATGTTGCGTACAATACACGCTACTGTATTATTCAAAGAGAAGTGTATCGTGAAAGCTTGGGGTGTTATATTCTCCCCTCCTTCAAATAATTTCCTCCTCAAAATTTCTAGAATATTACAACGTAAAAAGACTCGGGTGGTTCTTCATCATAAGTTCCTCGGGTTCCCACGTTGCCTCTTCCATCTTATGATTTCTCCATAGAACTTTTACCAGACGAGTCGTCCGGTTTCTCAGCACTTGTTCTCTGGTATCAAGAATCCTGATGGGTTCTTCGCAATAAGACAGATTGGGTTCCAGTTCTACTTCCTCATAAGCGAGTACATGCGTAGGGTCAGGCATGTATTTTCTGAATAATGATACGTGGAACACATCATGAACTTTGGAGAGTCGTGGAGGAATTTCCAACCAGTAAGATACAACCCCAATTCATTCTAGAATTTCGAAAGGTCTGATGTTCCAAGGACTCAATTTTCCCTTCTTACCAAAATGTATAACACCATTCTATGGAGATGCCTTTAAGAAAACATGATCTCCACCCTGAAATCCCAAATCCTTTCATCATTTATTGGCATAGCTCTTCTGCCTACATTGAGCTGCTTTGATGTGGGTTTGGATAAACTTCACCTTTTCCTTCGTTTCCTCCACATGTTCTGGGCCTACGAGTTTTCTTTCATAAACATCATCCCAACAGGTTGGTGTGCGATATCTCTTTCCGTATAACGCTTCATATGGTTCCATCTGAATACTTCAATGGAAGATATTGTTATAGGAAAATTCTACCAAAGATAAATATTGATCCCACATACCCTGAAAGTCAATAGACCATGTTCTCAACATATCTTCTAAGGTTTGAATAGTTCGTTTTGATTGTCCATCAGTTTGGGGGTGGTAGGCAGTGCTCAAATGAAGTTCAGTATCTAGGGATTTCTAAAGACTTTTCCAAAATCTTGATGTAAAATGTGGATCGTGATCAGAAACAATTGATAGGGGTAATCCATGAAGTCTCCCAACTTCATTAATATATAGAATTTCTAGACGTTCAAGTGGAAGATCTTCTCTTATAACAAGGAAATGTGCTTACTTGGTAAGATGATCAACAATGACCCATATTTCATCGTTCCTTCTAAGAGTCTTTGGTAGTCCCATGACAAAGTCCAGCGTGATATTATCCCATTTCCACTTAGGTATGGGAAGAGGTTTCAAGACTCCACCAAGATGTTTCTTTCCAGCTTTCACTTTTTTACAAACCATACATCTTGACACAAAATCAGAAATCTCCCTCTTCATGTTGTCCCACCAAAAATGTACCTTCAAATATCAATACATCTTAGTGCTACCAGGGTGTATAGATAAATTGGAACTATGAGCATCATCCAACAATTCCCTTTTTAGATTAGTTATATTAGGAAGACAAAGTCTTTTCCCAAATTTCAAAATTCCATCTTCATAAAAAAATTCACTCAGTCTCCCATCATTCATAGCTTTAATCTTATTTTGAAACTCTTCATCATTGGTCGGAGAACTCTTAATCCTTTCTAGTAAAGATGGTTTGGAAACCATTTGAAAAAGAATTGATGTTTCACCTTCCATGGTTATTCCCATATCCATCTTTACTAGATCCATGTATATAGGATCCTTTTCAACTATCATCTTGTTCAAAACTCCATGATCCTTTCTACTCAAAGCATCTTCCACCTTATTTGCCTTCCCCAGGTGGTAGTGTATGGTGAAATCATAATCCTTGAGTCATTTGAGCCATCTCTTTTCCCTCATCTTGAGTTCTTTCTGTGAGAAAATATACTTCAAACTCTTGTGATCAGTATAAATCTCACATTTTTACCATAAAGATAGCGTCTCCATATCTTCAAATCAAAAATTACAGCTACTAACTCAAGATCATGATTAGGATAGTTTTTCTCATGAATTTTTAGCTGTCATGATGCATAGGTAATAACCCTATCATTCTGTATAAGGACACAACCAAGTCCTTTCTTTGAAGCATCACTGTAAATAACAAACCCATCATTCCCCGATAGTAGAGTCAATATAAAAGCATTGAATAATCTTCTCTTCAGTTATTCAAAAAATTATTCACACTCTTTTTTCCAAACAAATTTAACCCCGTTACATGTGAGGTTTGTTAATGGGTTAGCCAACCAGGCAAAATTTTGGACGAAACGTCAATAATAACATACTAAACCAATAAAACTATGTACCTCAGTTATATTCGTTGGTGCTGGCCATTCTTGGATTTCTCTTGTCTTAGAAGGATCAACAAAGATTCCTTACTTAGAGACAATATGTCCAAGAAAAGAAAACTCGTGATGCCATAATTCAAACTTGTTAAACATCCCATATAATTCATGTTTTCTTAGAGTCTTTAGGATAATGCGCAAGTGATTTTCATGATCTTCATAGATTTTGGAGTATACCAAGATATCATCAATAAATACCAATAAAAAGTCATCAAGATATTCCTTGAAAACTCTGTTCATTAGATCCATGAAAACAGAGGGTGCATTAGTTATCCCAAAAGGCATTACTGTAAACTCATAATCCCCGTACCTGGTTCGAAATGTTGTTTTTAGAATGTCTTCCTTCTTCACACACAACTGATAATATCAAGATCAAAGGTCCATCTTTGAAAAGTATTGAGCTCCATGAAGTTGGGTGAATAAATCATCAATGCGAGGTAGGGGAATTTTTTTTCTTAATTGTTATAGCATTGATCTCCCTGTAGTCAATGCACAAACTCATATATCCATCATTCTTCTTAACAAAAAGAACAGGGGATCCCCATGGAGAAACAATAGGGAAAATAAATCCTTTATTACTCAATTCCTTTAGGTTTTTATTTATTTCCACTAATTCCACAATGGACATTCTATAAGGGGTCTTAGATATGGGCCTTGAACTAGGAATTAGTTCAATGGAAATCTCAATTTCTTGTTCTGGAGGATGTCCAGGTAAATCTTCTGAAAAAACATCCACATATTCTTTCACAATAGGTACATACTCTATTTGAACATTCATTTCCTCACTCATAGTTATTTCATTCTCTTCCTCCCCAATAATTGAATTTATTTGAGCTATTAGGGGTGGATCTAGATAAGAATTAGGTGGTGACAATTCAGCTCTAAAGATAAGGGGTTCCTTATCATCGTCATAAAAAATAGTAACCTTCTTCCTATTTCAAATTTTTTTTGCATCATGGTCCAAAAGCCAATCCATACCGAGGATTATATCAAATTCAATCATGGGTATGGCGATGAGATTAGCAGATAATGAACATTTATTTTCCCTAATGGGAATGGATTCACAAAATGTTATTGCGATGATACTTCCCTTAAGAGTTTTAACTGACAACTCCCTTGTTAAATCAAATTGGAAATATCTAATTTTCTTATCAAAACAGGAATATATGAACCAATGTGATGATCCAGAATCAAATAAATAATTTTCTAAACATGAGGAAACCATTAAATTACCTGCCACCATGTCTTTTGGAGCTTCTAACTCAGCAGTAGTGATAACATAATCTTGGACTTGATCCCTTGTACTTTTCTAAGGTAATTTCCCATGACCCTTAGGAAATTAATTTGCATAATGTCCCATATCCCTACAATTGTAGAATTGAGAATCAGTAGCTTCTTTATTCCCCTTGAAATCACGAGATTGGTGGACTTTTTCACCACAGTTGTAACATACTCCCATTCCCTTAATGAATGTACCAGGGTGTTTCTTCCCACATTTACTGCAGGATGGATATTTAACTTTTCCCTTCTTCGCCTTATTTCCATTTCTAGAGTGATGAGAAGATCTCTTCATCTCATTATTTTCTTTAAATTCGTAAGACTTAGAGAATTCTTTTTCTGTCTTGATATCACATGAGACAATATATTTGTATGATGAGAAGGATTGTGAGACTAATGCTCGATGGAGAAATGGTTTTAACCCATAAAAGAAATGATAAATCTTACTTCTTGGGTTACATATAAAATCTGTAACATGCCTTGCTAACCTTGTAAAGTTAGCCTCATTCTTTGTAACATTCTCATCCTCCTTTTTCCTTAGACTTAGAAATTGCCATTCCATATCTGCTCGATGGTCATGAGGAAAGTATTTTTATAAGAAAATCTCTTTAAACTCCCTCCATTACATATTTTATACCTCATAATCTTCCTTTTTGTTTTGAATCAATGACCACCATTGACCAACATCTCCAGTGAGGTGGTAAACTTCCATTCCAAAGTTTTCCTTTTCACTACTTCCCAAGGCGTCGAATATTTTATCTAAAGAACTTATCCATTTCTCAGGTACCAATGGATTTGTACAACCATTGAATGTTGGTGGTTGTATCCTCATTAAGTGATCTAACATTTATTCTCCATGTTGTGGATTGGGGTGCTCCATACGGGTATGGTTATTATTCATAACCTGAGTGAGTTGTCCCAGTATGGTGATAAGTTGATCAGCACTAGTAATATCACTAGCTCGAATATAATTATCTTGATAAGGAGGAAAATACCTACATGGAGTGCCTTCATTGATATGGTTTTAATTCCTTCCACTAGGAACCATTTCTAAACAATGGAATACACTAGATTAGTTTATGAATCACAATACATAAATCCAAACTTGTAAAACACTTAACAAAAATTGAACAGTTTATGGATATAATCCATAATCATAAAAATGTTTTCATTGAGGAAGTATATACTCATAAACCCTTCATAATGGTTAGTAAAGAAAATGAGAATTATCCTAAGCATATCCCCTGGGAGTGTCGTAACCAAGAGTGCAACAAGGCCCATTGTCGTGCACCAGTTCCCATTTGAGTCTAGCTCAAAGTAGTGTTTTTGGGTTCTACCCCTAGGTACATCTGTGCCAAATCCACCACTACCTGATCGTATCCAGATAGGGATGTATTTCCTAGAAACCTCAAAAAATCTCTACAATACCAAAATTCTAGGAAGTTATTCTATACTAATCCTTAAAGTCCATCTTAGGTCTATGTTCTCTAATCAGAGTTTATCTAAATCTATCTTTTATGTTTTGTACTAAACTTCCTTTATTAACAATTGTCATGCCCCAACCCCTGTTACACAGAGTTGGTGCATTATTACATAACACTGGCATGATCACAAAAGATCAGGTATCTAAAGACTGATTAGTTTAGTAGCCTTGGAAACACTAGATACATTCATAAGTCTTACATTACATGATAAAATGGAAAACTAAAACAACATAGTATCCATATTCCACAATCATATCCCCTCAGACTATATCTATAGGTCAATAATAAAATAATTCTTCACATCCTGGGAAAAAATAAAACATAGAAAGGGATGAGCTCAGATGCTCAGTAAGGATAACAATATAGCGAAAACTTTCATATGTAAGCATAAATATTTAAGGAAATGTATAACTAAAACAAAAGCCTTTTAAACATGAACTTCAGCATAACAAGGAAAAAATAAAATGAAATAACACCATTTACTTATTTACATGGATATTCTACTAGTCGAACAATCACATAAAATATCAATATCCACTTTCATAGTGATGGAAAGCATAATGTCATACTATCATAACCACAAAGTCAAGGCCTTGTGACAAGACTAAAAATAAGATTTTTTCAAGGCCTTCTGCCAAGACACTAGTTTGTCTCATGAGACCTACCGATGCATCGAGGAGCTATAGTGGGATCCACCCGTCACTTACTAATTCCAATTCATTACTCATATGAACAGGTTTAAACATAATATAAAAACTCGTATTAAAACTAGCATACGAAATGTCAATACTTTCTCCATAAACCATGAATGGTATAAAAATAACACATCCATAGTAAAACATATCACAAAACCTTAAATACAATATGGAAGTTTTGTATCATAAGAAATCAACTTCAAATAATCTTATAATCCATCAAAGGATGTTGACATAGATGAAATCAAAACTATTTGAGAGAAATATCTCTTTATTGAAATCATTTAAAAGTCACATAATTATAAAAGAAAATATTTACTTTGAAAATATTCTTATAATATTGTAAGGGAAGCTTGGACGATTTTTATAATGGCAGAAAAATAGCCGCACCCGTTGTATAAGTTAAAAAATACATTCTTACCTTAATTTTGTGGAAAAGGTTAAAAAGGGCCTTGTTTGGAAAATGACAGAAAGATTCCTTTATAAACATCTTATAAAATGTAAAAAAAGGTTATAAATAACTTTAACCCATAGTCTATAAAATAGTAATAATGTTTTGATATACATTTTTAAGAAACGTAGATGTGAATGATAAAGAGGTCTCAATAGATACTTACGTAAAAACAACCTCAGATAATAAAGAGATTGTTAAATTTACCCTTAACTTGTACATTTCCTTGGTCGAGGGTAGGTTAACCTCTTCTATAATGGTGAAATAATTGTTATTAAATTATAAAAGAATAATATACATTAATATGATATCATATATGATATTTTAACATTGCTTTGTTAATAATATCTTAGTATTATTGTTGTTTCAGGTGTTAACAAATTCATTTTCCATTATATTCTTTGTTTTGTGAGTAATATTTGTTATGGATGGAAAGTACATTATTTATATCCAGAATGATATCAAGTATTTAAATATTACATTTAATCATCAAATAAAAATTATTCTTGAATGGATACGATGGGGAATGAATCTCATCGCGTTCGTGGAGACGATAATCCGTACGTATGCACGAGCGACAATATCACTATTTTTAAATTAAAATAATATGTAATTGGATGGTATATCATATATAAATAATCATTATAATGTTATATTTATTATTTACATCAATTACACATTATTATTATACCCATCCAAATAATAATGTATTGAATAACAATTACACCACGACGTGGAGACGGTAAACCGTACGTACGCACGTATGGTGACATGTCATTCAAAGGATGGATAGAATAATGAATTTGGTTGTGCCATATTTATAATAAAATCACAGTATATAGAATATACTGGATTTATTATTTTAGAATGGTAACAACAAAGATAAAGGAAGTGGAAGAAGAAAGAAACTTGAACGAGGTGATGAAATATTTACCTCTTCTTTGGGTTTGTCCTTTTTATTTGATAAAAAGGGATCCTTAGGATGGATTTTTGACTAAAGGATGGCCTCTAAGATGAGGGTAGTATATTTTAGAGGATATTTGGGTAGGGGTTGGCCGAGTCAAATGGCTTTGAAGGTTGTAATTAGAGAGAAGGGGGTAGGGCCCTTTTATAAGAGGGGTGAGGGGCACCTTAGGAAAAGATAAAAATATTATTTTATAATAAACTCATTTTCGGTTTCTAATGGCTAAAAAATGGATTATTTAAATAATAAGGTGGGTATGGGTCTAAAACCACTCAACCAATAGGTTTTAGACAGGTTTGGGTCACTATATTAACCTTAAAATTTATATTTAACTCTTAGTTAAATAGATTGACATTTACCATGTCTCTTTGTATTTTTATATTATATGGTTAATAAAATTACAATATGCCTCCAAGAAAACCCCAAGTGGTCAATTAATGATACACCTATAATTATATAAGTCTTTTGGCCAAACCTTAGATTTTTAGGAATATTATATAAATTAATAATAAATTATTTGTTTTAAAAATTCCTTTATGTCAATTTTGACACTATTTAATAATTGATTTTTTGTTAAAGTCCTAATAGATTTATTAATTCGAAATAAATTAATTTAATCAATCCTAACATGTCATATTAACCTATATGAATTCTTGGATGACATAAACACTTTAAAATTATATTTATTTTAACATTTATAAAACCATTTATTTGATTCTATCATTAATATGGAAAATACTGCATCATCATTGTGTCATAAATAAATTTAATTATTAAGTGTCTAAAAATTATAAATAAAATACCATTGTGTAGGAAATAGTTTTATATTTCTAATTAATATTTATATTTGAAGATATAACATGTATAACTCTATGAAAAAATTGTTTTACTAGAAGATATATGCTTATCTCATTTATTTATTTATTATAACTTAATTAATATAATGTGTCATTATAACTTACAAGTGGCTCCATGAGGTCCCAAAATCGACCAAAATATTCCCATGGTCAGACATGTATCATCCAATAGGGTTAGGACACGTGTTATGTTAATTTAATATTATTATAATATTATTTTTTACCCTAATTTACTAGATTTACCCTTTAACCATGGTAAATAAAATACTTACCAAAGTAATTATCCAAATTGTCTAAAAATAAAAGATACCTATTTAAAAAATTTGTACCTACTAAATCTAAATATGGAATCCATTTTTATAAATTCAAAATATATAAGTGGAAGAAAATAATTTAATATTAATTACCATTGTCAAAGCGAAAAGCGTGTTTTTTAAGAAATAATAACTATCAAAAGATTGACACTTGTTTATGTCTAGATTAAATATGAAATTACGTACAATGAAAAAAATTGGATTAAATGGTAAAAATATATTCTAACTATTCTTTAAAACCACAAAATAGTATAATTTATCACTATAAATTATTTGGATTAAAAAGTTGTTTTTAATTAAAGTTTAGTATTTTTCACTATTCATCAAAAATTGGAAGTTCTCAGAAAAATAAAAAAAACTCACCCTAAGATAATTTTGATATTACGAATCCAAAAATGAAGTTCAATTTGAATAATAAAATTTATAAAATTTCAAAAAGTGGGTATTACTATTCATAACGGCTACTTTGATTGGTTGTGGTGTGTGTTAGAACCTCGAAGTTGCGTTCAACACACGCTACTGTATTATTCAAAGAGAAGCGTACCGTGGAAGCTTGGGGTGTTACAAGCTAGCTTTAAAGGAAATTCAAGAATTCATACAAATTTTAAAATGAACACTATAATCTATCTTAACATAACATTATTTATATAAAAAAAAATTTATTATGAAAAACCTATCTTCATTCACTTCTAGTTGTATAGAATGAAATTTCAAAAATATTTCTTCTTTTTCAAAGTAAAAGAGTATTTATATAAATAATTACATGATAATTTTATAAGATTAATTAAATTTTTTTCCACACTCTTGTTGATTCTTATTTTTAATTGGGATTTATATTTTATGAAATCATTTACCATGTTTTATTTAATGTTTTATGATTAGTCTGACTATGGATGTTCTATCTTGAAACAATTCACCAAATAACTCCAAATGGTTTGTGTTATGTTTACTAATTAGGGAAAGTGGGTTAAATTTCAAAAATTTAGTTTCAATATTAATATATTTGTTGTTTATGTTTTGAGCATTTCATAGGAGGAAATTATTGAACTTAGTATGTGTTGGGTGAGGCCTACTATAGACCCTATGTGCATTGGTAGGGCTCATGATACCAACTAGTATGGGTTTTTAGCCTTTTAGGTATTTTTTGGGCACATGGCCTTGAAATAAAGGTTATGATGTCCGACATTATGAATTCCATCATTATAAAAAAATTATGTTTTACTAAATGTGATTATTTAAATAGTAGGATATCAATGGTTATGTTTTATTATTCATTTATTCATTATGCTTTTATTCTTTCAATATTATTATCTAGTATATGTTTAAAGGAATTTTTTTAATTTTTCACCATGAAAAGTGTTTATGATTATGATTACATCCACTGTTTTACACACCTTTACTGAGAATCTGAGATCACCCATTTTATATGTTTTATTTTTTCCCAAAATGCGAAGAAGTATATTGTGAATGGTTTACAAGGATAATAAATGAGTTGTGGATAATTCAATTTGAACATTAATGTTGTATTTCATTACAAGTTATAATTTTGAATGCATATACATATTTTGTTTCCCAAAACTAACAAACTATTTACTACATTGGGATGTGTCTTCCTTTTTAATATCCCAATAAAATAAAATAAAGCACTGACTTTGGGAAATTGGGGTCGGGTGTTTACATTATGTATACCAACATTTATTATAAAATAATTGGTAAAACTATATACCAACGGTTTTTAGAATATTGGTATAGTTTTAAGGGTCAATATATAAAAACGGTTTAAAACCATGGGAAAATATCTATTCAAATGGTTATAAAAACCCTTTAGGATAGTTTAATGTCAACTGTCATATACCAACATCCAATGAATAACCATTGGTATAGTCATACACCCATTCCATAATTCCCAACAATTTTGAAAACCATTAGTATATGGTATACCTATAATTTTCATGCATAAACCATCAGATTTCAACCATTGGTATAAGCTTATTTTTTAATAGTGTGGAAACAATTACATTTGAACATCCTTCTAAAACGATGTCAAAGTGGGTTTACACCATGTTCATGGTAGACAGGTGATCACATGATGACTCAATAATTGATTAATTATTTTTGAATTTATATTATTTTTTCGGGAAATGCATATATATAATGATAAACATATATATTGGATGCATTGGGTGTGTCCTTCAATGAATATAAAAATTTCATACATAAGAATATCTATGTCCATGAATACTTCCTAGTATGATATTCAATGAAGGGAAGGGGTCATTCATTGGATATATGAGTAGGTGGATCATAGAGGGTCAAGGTGATGCTGATATAGTCTCTAAACTATTTATAGTTTGTGTAGTTTATTTTAATTTGATAATATACTTTTTTTGAACCACCACATTGAAGACCATTAGATTTAAAATGTCTGACCAGGATGTCATTTATTATGGTGTTGTAATTTCTTTTGTTTTCTAATGTACTGTACTAGTATATTTATTTAGAATTTGTTGTGACTTTTCTATAAGAAAATTGATTATAAGGGTATAGTCTCCCAATGACACCATTCAAACCCTTACTAAATTTCAGATTGTTATTTTTTATAGAGAGACACATATCAATTTTTTGGGAACTCTGTCCTTGACCATGTGATTGAAGTCATGGTGTTAAACACTAAATCTTTCGTCATGGAATTATTTTATGATATGAAAATTTTAAATTATTGAAATATATGTGGTGATCTTGTTTCATCCTGGTTATAATCACATATAGTTTTAAAATTTCTATTTTTTTCATTAGACTAAGGAGTATAGGTCTGAGGTTTCTAAGTTGGAGGGTAAAACCTCTTACTTATAGAATTCTCCATTAATGTATGATTTATACATTTTATATATTAGATTATTTTTTGGATTTATAGGTACCACCATATTATGTTTTATTTACTCAATTTTTTTAAAATTGTTTAGGTTGTGTCATGTTAACTCAACAATGTTGTTTTTTAATCACATATACTTCAACCCACATTCCCTTACCTCAAATACTTCCATTGATTAAACACCTAAAAAATATCAGACACATGGGTCCGAAATTAAATCCATTCCTTCTTAGTAGAGTTATCAACAAAATTAGGAAAACATATTGAACCACTAAAGACTAATTAAGTGATGTTCCCAGGATATCAAAATGCAGGAGATCTAACTGTTGGTTCAAATTATTTCATTCATCAATGTTAAATGACACCATTATTGTCACACTTTTTAATTTTCCTATAGTAAATTTTTTTCATGCCTTTAGCCTATAAAATATTTATTTATTTTTCTAACTGGAATAATAGAACCTATATTTCCATATTTTCATGTATTTATATGTTATAAATTTAGAAATTGTAAATAAATATTAATTTTTGACTGTGTAATGGTTTTCATCCATTAACCCCCCCTGTAATGGTCATTGATCCTTAAGTAACCTTCTATACCCAATTTTCAAAACTATTCCAATATAGTTCTTCAATGAATTATTGAATGGATGTCAAATTTACATATAAATTTTCAATTGGGAAACATCCAATAGTTTCAATAAACCATTTCTTGTCACCTGATTGATATCACCATATTTTACAAATAAAACATGTGAGGATTAATTATCCACAAGATTTACATTCAAAAACTTATTAGTTACATAATTTAAAATAAATATTTCAAATTTAGATGTATTAATGGATTATCAATATTCAATCACCGATGATTATATATCATAATTGGAGCTCATCATATAATTGTTACTTCCTTATAGTTGACTTAAAAAATATGACTTACCCAGGGTTGAAATTCATCCAGTTTTATCCATGTGATTATCAAAATCATTCTTGATATAATCATTCTTTCATTATTTCAATTATATAGGACTAGGACATTCAAACATTCTTTTACTTTGATCTAGATACTTTTATGCCTTCTTTTAAGTTTAAAATTTTGATAGACTGACCTTCCCCTTCCATAAAAAATAAGGCAATTAAAATATGGTACCTAATAAATCTTCTATATGGAATCATAAATTAATACCATATATTAGATATCATAAAAAAAAATATTTTTCTTCAATACAGTTTCTAATCACTGAAACCATTAAATCACAGCTATTAGGATGTGAGGAGAATATAAAAAATACCCATACCTCATCTGAAAATTTACCGTTCACTGAATGGAACTTTCAACATATCATATTTAAGTCATTGACATGATCTTCCATTGGTCATCCATCTAAAAACCATTTTTACAATAACCATAACTATATGAATACATTGTTAAAGGACATTGAATTTTTATAAATATCCACTTAGAAAATTATAATATATTTATTTCCATTATATCAAGAATTGTGAAAGAAACATTTCATTCTACATAAATTCTTTGTTTTAGAAAATACATTCTATGTAGCCTTTCACAATTAACATTCTCAATATTTTTAGGAATAAAAAATTTCAATATTACTTACAAATATTGATGGATGAGAAGATATTCTTTATTTTACCTCTATAATCTTGAATATGTTCTAATTAATTTCCCAATATAGATATTCCTTTTATATTTATTCCATACCTAAAATGATTTCAATGTATAGAATAAGCAAAAAATTCGTATCCAATAACACTTCATTGATGGAAATCAACAACTAAAAAAATATATCACGTAATATACCGTTGAATCATTATCATGATCATTGGTACATCTGAAAATTTTGTGCAGGTAATCGTAGTGTAAAATACAATCCTCTAGAAGTATACATCCCTTCAACTACGTGCAACAGAAAATGGAAGTCAATTCACCATAATAAACACTTTAATATGACCTTTCATAAACCTTAGTAAAAAAAATCTATGCCGAAAAATCACCCAACATAATGATAACTACTATTATATAAAATCTTGTGGTTAACATTCCTGGAAAAATTAATTCTGTGTACATGGGAGAAACAAAATACCACAATTGTATTTCTATAAGTACAATGAATACATTCAACTGAAAACCCCTTAGTAATAATAAAAAATAATAATTTAAATTTAAATTTTATAATCATTGTGAAACTTTACCATAACCTATTAATTCCCCTAGTTACCCGATGTACATTAGACCCCACATAATTTTATTATAAAAATGCCATTTTATTCAGATAACATCACGTTTCAAGATACATAGATATCCTATAAATGGAATACCACCAGTAAAATATACTATCATAGTGAACCTAAACCTCCTATATTGGTACACAACTGATGTACTCATTTGAGATTCTTCCTTTTAGAAATTTCATCAAATATTCTAGATCATCATTTTCTTTCATCAATAAATGAAAATTCTAATGGAAGTGATAATATTGAAAATATGAATTATCACTGTATAAAAACTAACTCAAAACTATAACCATTGGTGATATTTATAGAAAAGGTATTTTTAGATATTGAACATCTAATATCTTAAAAATTAGGTTTCACTTCATAATAGGATTGAATATGATAAATCTATTATATTTATTATAACATCCAGGACCCAGATTCCATTTAATGGTACCCCGATACTAGTTGGAAACATGGCCCCAAGCGTATCTTCCAAAATTCCATATGCAACCAACTACCAGTAGAGGCCTAGAGTTTGCCTTTGGGGAGACAATTCCCAATTACAGATTGTAACACATCGGTCCAAAGTATACAAAAACATAGTTGAAGTAGTAAATAAACCTAAAAATATGTAAAAAACATTAATAGATAAAAATTATAAAAAGAATCTCATATACAATTAATACCATTTCATGGGTCAACAAAGAACCCTAAACATGTATAATTGGAATAAGTGCAATACATATATCCAAATACAAAAAATTCCAAAATGAATATGTATTGATATCATCATGATCATCAACCTCATCTAGTTCCTCCCTACACTTAGAAACTGTAAAAATTCATGAATCCCTCAATGGTTGCTTTTGTTGATTCATGCATGCATCCATGAAGTCTTTCTTGGATCCCAATAATGGCCCAAATAGGGTGTGGGATACAATACTTATATGAAACCACCCAAAAGTCAATATAATACATGAGATATGTAATATAGACTAAATATAGGGAATGATATATCACATGTATGAAATTAATAAAATAAAATTTCCCACGGAACATCTACAAAAAACAATAGATCATATATATCACATCAAGGCTCGCGGTAAAATATGGGACATGTCATATAATGAGGCATCGCTAAGGTAAAAGGATAAAAACACCACGAACTCTACATATACAAAACATATCATATATCCCATGAACATTCTCTTTTATATGTATAAAAATTAACAACCCTTACACACTATATCCAATAGAGAAATATATACCATGGCTGACTAAAAAAACCCAAAATATCACATTCACCACGGCTGAGCAATATAATTAGGTGTCAGACCCCACTTGGTTAGATCTATGGTATAATGGAAAAAGGAATAATCTTTTATTCATAAGTGAATATATTTGGAACCTCAGATAGGATTGAATTTGGGTCCAAGGATCATGTCTACCGATCATTTTCTCTGCAAGCCCAAAAAACTAGATCCAAGATCTATCAATGTCGAAGCCATCCTATAGAATATGAATCCAAGGATAATACAAGTATAGGGATTTATAAAATGTTTTAATGACCCATGGCATATCACACACATGGAATACTTGTAAATAATTCATCATTCAATAAAAATTCAATTCAACTATTCACATTTTATTTCTATAAGTGTATGAACTCGTATGAAAAATAAAATTAAATTCCATATCATTATTTTACCCACTCATGTAAAAATTCCATATAAATCATTAAATAAATATCATTAGAATGAAAAGGAGTAAACCCATCAATTAATCAATAAATTTAATTAAATTCATATATTAATAGGCCTCCACTAATAAGGAAAGAACTATCTCACACCATGGGTGACCTTGTTTTTGGAGGAAACCTCAAAAAAATCATAATGGAACTAAAGGTCATCCATAACCATTTATAATTCATTTATTTTAATTAATTTATTCATTTTTGAGGATAGGTTATAATTTACAGTAGGTGGAATAACGAAAAAAATTCCTATAAAACTCTAAACATTTAGTGAAAAATATATACCACTGATCGTAGATCTATAAAAGTGTTCTCATCCTGTATTATCTTTTTTTTTACTCAGATATGAAGAGAAATGAATAGCGGATGAAAATACTAAAAATATAGATAATTTTCATCCACCAATATAACTCTATTGATACCAATAGAAATGAAGAATTGAATTAGTGTAATTGAGTATTCACTAATGTGGATCCAATGAGATGAACGACTACCAATTATGTAATTGGATGGAGATGATCACTCAAATACTAGTTTAGACATAAAAGGTGCTCCCCCATTCTCAAAGTGGTCCAACATGAGACCAAAGTGAAAAAAATTTAGGTTTTAAAAAATTTAAGGGAAAAAAGATAATTTCACCATAAATTGATAGTCCTCATGGTTTTCCTTCCTAGTTTTCTAAACCACGTGTCATCTATGTGCCTATTGCTATAATTATGGGATCCTAGAATGGTTTGTGAACATGGTTTTTGCAATTGTGCAAAAACTATCTCATTATACTATGTTAAAAATTAAAATTTTCCCCACATAGGTGCATTACTCCATCCTCATGATTTTTTGAAACTGTGTCATATGTATCATCCCTATGTCTAGCCTTGCATAGTTATAAGTAACCATGTGTTTTTCCCCACATAGTTTCTACTAACCAATAGGGCATGTCCTTTTCTTCCAAAAAACTATTCTCTAGGCTAAGAAAAAGTACTTGAACTCAAATGGAAAGCATATTTGGACATATTTAATAATTTAAACTAAACATAAGGTAAGCTGTATCATGTTCAAAATCACAGGATCTTATAATCATTTCCCCAAATGAAATTCTTCCCTAAATTTCACTCTTATGGGAGGTCACAATTTTTCTAAGAATAAGTCCTTCCACTGAGCACATATTTTAACCTCTTACTCCCATGTATATTCATGTAAATAGATAATCTAACATATAACCCATACTAATGGAATAAACTGACATTAGAGAACCATCATACTCTTATCAATGACATAAATCAGATGATCCACAAAAAACACATCTTATTGTACATCCATCTCCTCAGGATTTAGAACTTGAGACATGTATGAGTGATATTATCACATCTGAGATACATGGAAGACATTGTGCATGGATAGGTACCTCTAATGTAATTTCAAACAATAGGCTACCGAACCAAATATCAATAGAATCTCAACCGACCTGACAAATCGCATGGAAATATTCCCTTATCTCTCGATACATATCTATCCATGCCTCAGTGATATTCTTTTAAATGTAGGATCCCAAACCTCGATATCTATATGTCATCTAAAATTTTCCACATAATATTTATATAAATATATTTTTTGTATAAATCTGATTCCTCATAAACTAGTCTTTTTTTGGAGTCTCTTACATGATATGTGGTCCCTGTAAATCTGTCTTACCCGCCTCTAACTAGAATAGGGGTGAATGACCTTACCTACCATAAAAATATTCATAAAGGGAAAATTTTATTGTCACTTGATAACTATTAATGCAGATGAACTCTACTAGGGGTAAAATATTATCCTACGATCCCCTAAAATCTGGGATTCATTCTCATATCATGTTCTCAATAACCTATATTATACGATCATATTGTACATGAGTCTGTGGGTGGTATGATATGCTCATAAGCACTAATGTACATAGTTACCTCAATAAAATCTTCATGAAAAAATATGTAATACAAGAATCCCTATCTGGATTTGGATATCATCAACATTAAAGGTCTCCTAGATCGGTTGGAAATAAGAAACATTCATAATCCTGTAAATAACAACCCACACAACATAACTACCTCAAGGCTACCTCATAAATCTAGTCATGAAATCCATTATGATATCATCCCATTTATACTCAAGAGTGTTTAACTATTGTAAAAGTCTAGCTAATCAGTACTGTTCATCCCTCACCTGCAGACAAGAAAAATAACTAGTAATAAAACCAGTTATCTCATGATTCATACCCATCCAGTAGTACTAATGGTAATTGTGCTAAATCATCTTGGTGACACTGGCGATGAACTTCCCAAACTCAGGCTTGAAACACCAATATTACCTCTTCATGTTTTACACTAAAACCAAATTATTAACATGAATATTAAGGATCTCATCTTCAATTTTAGTCTAAAAATGAGTTTGGTTTCCTCCTTCCACACTCTCTGGTACAACTTTTCCCTCAAAATCCTATTGTTGAATCATCCTCACTATATCCAGTAGGGTTTAAATAAGAGACAATGATGAAGGAAATGCCTTGAAATTATTTTCATGTACCTCCAAGTGCATATTAGAGTAAAAATACATATGATTCCACTCATTACTGGCCTACTGAACTACCTATATCTATGTCATTTTGATCAGTGAAGTGAAAATTTCATTACCATTTTCAGGTGTGTAGGAAAGCACGTAGTCAACAGACTTCAGAAATTAAACCTACATTCACTTCCTTAGATTCATAACTATAACGTCCCGGATCCGGGTGCCACTCATCGGGTGCCCTGAACCTGGTTAGTCTCAGGTTCTCAAGTGCATTTACCCAAACACCAGAGGCTACCAACTAGCAGCGAGGGCCTAGGTTTGATATTGGAGAAACTATTCCATCATTTTTCAAAGTGTTATGCAGCGGAAAAACATACAAGCATTCAATAGTGGAAGTAGTAAACAATACCATTGCTAAAATTGACACAGTACTGAAGTAAAGAAATGACCAACGGTTATAATGATGCAATACGTCCCTATGTCAAAGAATGCTTCAAAAATAGGATACACTACAATTTGAATAAATACAATACAATGGAAAAATACAACAAAGAAAAATAAAACAGCGCAACAGGAACTCAGCAGCATCACAAGCCTAAGCACGGTCCCATGCTCTCCTACTCCTCTACAATAGTCAAGTACCTATATAGGGAATCTTGTACTTATCTACACCTGTAGTAATATATTATTTTTGGGCCCAAGACATTACCAAATAGGGTGTAATAAATAAATCCTATTTGGTAACCCCCAAAGGCCTGTGCCCAACTGTTAGTGAATTTGTGAAACAACAGTGTGTAGTAATGGAAATGCAGTAAACTAGGGAGTAATAAAAAGAAGCTACTCCTTCTAGTTCAATTTAGATTTAATTATTAATTATAAATTCAAGATAATTGAATTATGAGTTCCTGAGACTCATAATTAGCCGACAATTTCTTAAACAGTGCCGCAGCAAAAACAACAACCAGCTATCTAACAAGTACATGGTAAAACAATACCAAGCCAGCGCTTTAGCATGGGAGGTATAACATGTAAAATCACAATAGTGAATATACAAAGTAAACAAAGTCCTCATACATGCATAACCTTACCCTCAAGTAATTAGAATCGAAACCCTCAGGTGATTTCCCATAGGCATAATGAATATTTCCCTCAGGCGTACGGGATAATGCACTCAGGAAAGGAAGCAACTGTCCTCAGGAATATGAAAAATTACCCTCAGGCTAAACAAAACACTGCCCACAGGCTAAGAAAAAAACATCCCTCAGGCATAAGCAAGTAACCGGGCTGATCCCAACACATATCAAGAAATTATGTACATTTTTCTCTCCAGAAAACTGAAAGCATGCTAAATCAAGTCATACCCTTGGGTAACCTAGCCAAACGGCTAAAGAAGGGAAACACACCCACATGGTGTCCCTAAATCCAAGAAATGACCCCAAACAGCAGATTATGCATATTCACTAAATTATCTATTCAATTCTAGGTATTTAATTAGTCAATCCCTCAGCTATACGACACCCCAAACATGGGCACATAGCACAACGATAAACAAAAACCACACGACAGTTGGAATTAAACATCAAACCACCTACCTTGATCTCCTCTGATCATTATATATAAAAGATGCCTCCCAAAACACCTGAGAATGGCATAGATCTGGGATAAATGAAAACGTGTTCAAACCCAAATAACTTCACCTCAGGAAAGAATAGGAAGGAAGGGTTCAAGAAGAGTGAAGAACTCACCCACGCAGTTCAATCAATATCGTCGGTGAAGGAAACTGAGTTCTGGTGTACGATCGGGAGATACTCTAAGCTTTAACCTATCTCCCATTATCTTCCGACGTTCTCAGCTTACTCTATCGAAAGAGGAGGCTACTGCCCGTTTTAAGCGAAAAAACGAACTACACAGCGTGTCCTCTCAAGCACACAGCGTGTACTTTTCACTTTTTAACTGTTCCTCTGGAGACTACTTTTCATCGCCACACTTTTCATATGTCGACATGAGTACACATCTTATATTTCTGAATACACGGAGTGTACTATCACTCCACTAGCAACTACTCCCACTACCTTACAGTTCACCTACCGACTGATTACATGGAGTGTAAATACTAAGTACATGACATGTAGTCAGTTTTTACACACTTCATCACCGATAGGCCTACACGACCTATGTACTCATCCCACACGACCTAAGTACATGATGTGTGGAAAAGTACATGGCATGTACACACAAAATTTTTTATTTTTCCACATTTTCCTTATTTTCTCAAAAACCTTAAAGAAAAAAGGAAAAGAAGAAACCCGTAACTCAAGAATAAGAACCAGGTTCTTACAAACATCCCCCCTTAAAAATTTTTTCCCTGAATTTACCTTCTAAGGGTGGCGAAGATAAGGCTAAGAACAACTCTGGCCACTGATCACATTTGTCAGTCTCTCGTTCCCAAGTTTCGTCCTGCACTCGGCCATGCTGCCATAGCACCCATACGAGAGGAACTGACCAGCCTTGGAGATCCTTTGTGCTCCTATCAATAAAATGAACCAGATGATCCTAAAAGGGCTCATCGGCCTGAAGTTCAACCTCCTCGGGATGAAATACATGAGATGGGTCTGAGTGATAATGACATAGCTAAGATACATGGAAGAATTCGTGCATGGACCAGTACCTCTGTGGTAACTACAACTGATAGGCAACTGGCCCGACTCTCTCCAAAATCTCAAATGGCCCCACATGCCTCGATGAATGTTTACCCTATCTTCTCATCCTCATGTGTCCCAACCTTAGTGAAACACACAAGAAAACATGATCCCCGACCATTAACTCCAAGGGTCATCGGTGGAGATAATCCTAAGATTTCTGATGAGACAGTGTTGTGGCCATCCGCTTTAGAATCAACTGGACCTTCTCTAAAGTCTCTTTCACGAGACATGGTCCCAGTAAAGCTGCCTCACCTGCCTCCAACCAAAATATGGATGATCGGCATGACCTACCATATAAATCCTCGTAAGGTGCCATCTTAATAGTTTATTGAAAACTATTATTGTAAGAAAACTCCACCAGGGTATGTGTTTCTCCCAAGATCCCCTAAATTACATGAATCATGCACGCAACATGTTCTCTTGCACCTGTATTGTATGCTCTGACTGGACATCGGTCTGAGGGTGGTAAGTAGTGCTCAGAAGCACCTGTGTACCCAGTGACCTCTAAAAAAACTTCCAGAAATGATACGTAAAGCGGGCATCCCTATTTAAAATGATGGAACGAGGAACCCCATGAAGACGTACCACCTCTCGAATATACAACATTCCAAGCTCGTCAACACCTAAGGTCTCCTTGATCAGAAAAAGTGATCTACCTTTGTAAGTCTGTCCACAACAACCCACACGACAACACCTCCTCAAGGTCACCATGGTAACCCGGTCATGAAGTCCATCGCGACATCATCCCATTTACATTACAGAATGGGTAACTGCTATAATAGTCTTGCTAGCCTCTGATGCCCCACCTTCACCTGCTGACTGGTGGAACATCTCACAACAAAACCATCTACTTCCCATTTTATACCTATCCACCAATACTGACGTCTCAAGTCATGGTACATTTTAGTATCTCTGAGATGCACTGCCCAAGCTGAAGCATGAAAATCCCACATTATCTTCTCGTGTATATCCCCTGGAACCCACACTCATCCATAGACACACAGTACATTATCATCATCTATCTCCAACCGGGAAGAGGGTCCTCACTTGCCACCAACTCCCGTAGAACTAGGCCTTCCAAATATGATAGCTGTCTCATCCTCACTCTATCCAGGAGGGTAGAAGTCACACATAAGGAAGAAAGATATGTTTTCCACTGACTCTCACACACCTCCGAATGCATCTCATAGAACAAAGCCTTAAGTTACCACTCACCGTTGGCCTCTTTCACTGCCTGTATATTATTCCTCCTACTCAGTGCATCAGCCATTGATTTAACTTTACTAGGTGTATAGGCAATCTCAAAGTAGAAGGACTAAAGGTATTAAACCCACCTTCACCATCTCAAATTCAAGTCATGCTGGGTAAAGATATATTTGAGACTTTTGTGGTCCATAAACACCACAAAATGTTCTCCCAAAAGATAATGTCTCTAATAGCATAACGCATAACCAACTGCATCCAACTCAAGATCATGCGTTGGGTAATTCCTCTCATGTGGCCTCACCTTCTGAGACCCATACGCAACTACTCTATTTCCCAACATCAACACTACTCCCAACCCAATACCTGATGAATCACAGTAAACTATGTAGCTATTCCCTTTCTCTGGATGTATCAGGATTGGTGATGATGTCACCATTCCCTTCAACTCCTGAAAAGCTATCTCACAAGCTTCTGACCAAATGAACTTCACACCCTTTATAGTCAAACTCATCAACGGTGATGCTAAGAAAGAGAAGTCTTATATAAAGTGCATGTAGTAACCATCCATCCCTAAGAAACTCCGTATTTCAAACACATTCTTAGGCTGCTCCCAGGAAACTATTTCTCTCACTTTCTCTGGGTCCACCACAACTCCTAACTCTGAGATAATATGACCCAGGAAATGTATCTGGTCCATCAAAAAGTGGCACTTCGAGATCTTAGCATATAACTGATGCTCTCTCATTGTACTCAATATGATCTCAAGATGGGTGGCTTGGTCATGTCGAGTGTGAGAGTACACCAAGATATCATCCATGAAGACTACCACAAAAGAATCTAGATATGAGTGGAACACACGATTTATCAGATCCATGAAAATTACTGGTGTGTTTGTGAGTCCGAACAACATGACCAAGTACTCATATAGACCATATCTACTCTGAAAAGATATAAGCGATATATATGATGGTTTGATGTGCAACTGATGATATATGAATCTCAATTAAATATTTTAGAACACTCGTGCTCCTCAAAGTTGATAAAAAATATCATCAATCCTCTCCAAATGGATATCGGTTCTTGATTGCCTATGGGTTCAGCTTCTGATAATACACACAAAGTCTGAAGGTATCTCCCGCCTTCTTCGCAAATAGGACAGGCGAACCCTAAGTACAAGTACTGTGTTGGATGAAACCCTTTGCTTGTAACTCCTCTAATAGCCTCTTGAGCTCCTGAAACTCTGGTGTATCAATTCTATAAGGAGAAATGGACACCGGTGCCACTCCTCCCATAAGCTCAATAGAAAAATCCACCGCTCCCTCTGAATGTTGACCTGAAAATTCGTCCGGGAAGACATCATAAAAACGATCAACCGTTGGAGGTAAATCCTTCTGAGAAGTTCCCTGGTCATCCAGATATAAACTTGCAATCTGGTCTGTCACTCCACCATGACCACAATGCTCGGGTCCAGATCAGCTTTCCTGGACATCCCATTATCCCTTTTATAGAAACTCTCCGCCCTTTGGTGACATGAAACTCACCCTGCGATGATAGAAATCCACAAAGGCTCAAAAGAGTACCAACCAGTCCATCCCGAGAATGTATTCATAGCTCTTCATCTCTAAGACATAGAGGTCCCATAGATAGTGACACCCACCAACCTCTAGGGGGCACTCCTTTCATTGATGCACAATCTCCGTTATAGTTCCCAACGGAGTGTCTAGCGTCATAACACTAAAAGAAGAAAAAACACATAGCCCAAGGCTCTCCACAATGGGAATATATATAAAGCTATGTGTATCACCCAAATCAAAATGTACAGAAGAAGAAATAGAAGCAACTAGAATAGTACCTTTAACAGTGGAAGGTCTGTGATCCTGCTCCTGTTGGGTCTGCTGCACTGCATATGCCTTCCCAATGTCGTGACCCTACGACACAACCTGACCACCCTGAGTTGACCCACCCTGCTGTCTCTTAGATACTGGTGTCCGGTACCACAACCATGACCACCACCTCAGCCTGAATGCCCTGAGGAATTCCAATTCCCTGACTGGTAAGAAGCTGTTAGCCCTACTCCCGCATGCAGAGTCAGCACAGAACCCCTCTCACTAGCCACTGGTGGAGACACCCTGCAAAAGAGTTACATATGACCCATGTTGCCGCAAGCTCAGTACTCCACTAGGTCACATGGACACTGAGGTCTCTTGTTCCCCTCTTTACTGCACTGGTAGCACATCACCTGGCCACCTGAATAATTCCTCTAGATATTACTGACACTATGATAGAAATACATCTGCATTTTCCTCTTACTGGTAGAAATTGTACCAAAAACTGGTGTCAAACCACCCTGGCCTGCACCACTAGCTTCTTGCAGGTTCCACTTAGTAATCAGTGTATGGTTCACAGTAGCATGCACTAAGGACAACTTGAAAACATTCAACAGTGCTCGGAAGTCATATCGATGACCATCATTAAAGCGTCGAGCCCTCAACGCCTCATCTCTCACCAGAACAAGTGTGAAGCGCTGTAGCTTAGTGAAGCAGGTAGAATAGTCCATCACTAACATGGCGCCATACTGCAGATTCATGAACTCTCAAGCAGAATCTGCCCTTAGCGTATCTGGAATGAAAAATTCATAGAAGACTGCCTAAAAATCATCCCACACCAAGTCTCTATTATGATTAGTCTGAGTGGTAACATTCCACCATCTCTTGGAGGAATCATGCAACATGTATGTAGTGTGATTGACCCTCCTCCCAGAAGGCGTCTCAAAATGCTTGAAGATAGTATTCATTGAAACCATCCAAGACACTGTAAACTATGGTATGAAATCCCCTAAAAACATAAGAAGATGATGCTACTGGAAAATACACATCAGCTCTGCCATATATGTGGAAATAGTCGGTGCTCCCTGGAAGGTCTGCATAAACCGCATGAAGTCTTCATGGAACTACGCATCAGCGCTTGTGTCTGGTATAACGGCTGGAGCCTCATCTGGCTCTACTAGAGGATCCATATGTAGCCCGTGGTCTACCATATCTGGAGTATACTTGTTTCCTCTCTCCTAGCGAACAAATTGAGGTTGTCTCAGTGTAATGACTCTACATGGTCCAAAACACATCTTAGATTAAGATTATCAAGGAACAAGAACTGGAAAATGTAATAAGGGAACATGGAATGAAAAATATTCATGTTTTACAAAATAGGACTACACGGTGTGTATAATAACTAAAAGATGTGTTCCTGTAAGCCTTCCATATGGGCATGTACATCTGCCAAAACTAGTCGTGTAACACCTCAACCATATGGCGTGTTGCCTCCACACACGACGTGTACTTGAATTTTCTTCCCCTGCCCGAGTCCTTCTAGACGACTGTTTCGACCGAGGGTGGGAAGACGTGTGCTGCCCGACGATTGATTAGAGAAGGATGGGTTTTTCTTAATCACTCATATCAGGTGCACCGTTTTCATTTCAAAATTCCCAAAGGTTCCATATCCAACAATACATGGACCTGCTTTCCAAAGGCAGGCGTTCTCTCGGTGATTTGGCTAGCGGCACTTAACAACTCACATTGGTCAAGAGGATGGGAATTTGGGCTCATCAAACCCTTTTGGGGGTAATTATTGTCTATTCTAGGACTCTCATATATATTTAATATGCATTCATATGTTTGCGAATCTTTGTTTTATACCCAAGCATAGTATCCACGAATTACTCCTGGTTGGAAATGGTCAGCTGAACGTAGGGATTCAGAATCATTTATGCCTGAGGATTACCATCCCTTAATGGATTAATGACTCAGAGGAGTTTGGATTCATTGAGACGTAATTGGTTTAAAGCCTCATAACTGGGAACTCTAGAGTTTATTGTTATCCAGGGGGGACAGATAACGACTTGAGTGTTTGGATCGAACCCATGATACGGGCTTATGTGAGAGTTGCCTGTTGTTGGGATTGAACCTAGAGGAGGCGTCCTACGTACCCTATTTTGGAAACAGTGATCAAAACCCATGCAGTTCATTTTGCGGGGAATTATTAGGACTTAAACATGGTTAGTGGCTCGAATTGGGATTGAACCTCGGGGAGGCTTCCTGCATACCCTGCTTAGGAAGCAAGGATCAAAACCCACATAGTTCATTTTGAGGGCCATGATTGAGACTTTCACATGGTTAGTGGCCCGAATTAGGATTGCACCTTAGGAAGGCTTCCTACATACCATGCTTAGGAGACAGGGATCAAAACCCACGTAGATTATTTTGAGGGCCGTGATTGGGACTTACACATGGTTAGTGGCCCGAATTGGGATTAAACCTCGGGGATGCTTTCTATGTACCCTGCTTTGGAGACAGGGATCAAAACCCACATAGTTCATTTTGAGGGCCGTGATTGGGACTAACACATGGTTAGTGGCACGAATTGGGATTGAACCTCGGGGAGGCTTCCTACGTACCCTACATAGGAGATAAGGATCAAAACCCATGTAGTTTGTTTTAAGGTCCGTGATTGGGACTTACACATGGTTAGTGGCCCGAATTAGGATTAAACCTAGGGGAGGCTTCCTACGTACCCTTCTTAGGAGATAGGGATCAAAACCCACATAGTTTGTTTTGAGGGACGTGATTGGGACTTACACATGGTTAGTGGCCCGAATTGAGATTGAACCACGAGAAGTCTTCCTACGTACCCTGCTTAGGAGACAGGGATCAAAACCCATGTAGTTCATTTTGAGGGCTGTGATTGGGACTTACGCATTGTTAGTGGCCCGAATTTGGATTGAACCTCAGGGAGGCTTCCTACGTACCCTTCTTAGGATACAGGGATCAAAACCCACGTAGTTCATTTTGTGGGTCGTCGTTGTGTGGAAGCCATGACCATCACAAATATCAAAGCCCACTTTAGTCATGCTCGGTGTGAGAAATAAGAGAATGAAACAAACTTGGAAAGCCTCAAACATTCTCCCTATAGAGGGAAGGGGATGAAGACGACGAGCGGAGGAGAAGGCTGGGACCACTGGACTCTCCTTCTTCCTGATATTGGAGGAAGGAATGAGTCACGTAGTGGGGAAATGAACCTTCTGTGATGATAGGGGAAGGGCCATTGGCTTCCAGTGAGGATGGTGTGGGGCTTACTCTAGGAGGGATACCCATCCACTCCCAGGATAGGGGAGAAGTGCTCAGCACTGGCTCTCATCAGAAGGAAATGTGAGCGAGGTCCCTCAATCATGGAAAGTGGAGAGGCATAAAGGGGACTCCTAGGCTCGGACCCTGCACTACCGTGGGAATGTGAACCCAGGAATTCTTCGAGAATCCGCTCAATAGTCGGGGAAACCCCTTTGTCCTCACCTACCATGGTTATGTGAACTCATAGTGTCATGCTGATGTGCTTGAAGGATTCATCATACGTGTCTAGTGGCTTCGATAGAGGCCTTGGATCAAGGCCAATGAATAGGCCAATGAAAGGATTGCGAAGAATTGGGCCAGATTGGAAGGGTTTTATCTGGCTTGGGGAATGAGAACACCAAATGGGTTTACGGGCCACATGGGTGCATGAGGAGTGGTGACCTTCGCGTAGGGGGTGCTATGTAGCTGGAGTAGCCGTCCACGTACCATGGTGGTACGCGGACTGATAGGCATCCCGTGTACTAGAGCGTTACGCGGCTTCGGGTTTGGCCCGCATACTAGGTTGGTACGCGGTGGAGTCCATGTGAGCAATGGCTGCCAGGGGCATCACCGGTCTGGGGTTCACCGGTTAGGGCTTCACCCACATAAGAGGGTGCTAGGCAGTGTGTTGGATCAAAAAAGGGGCATAAACTCCCTGGTCTGCGGGGAGTACATCCGCGGAGGGGGCATGGTTTGAGGTTTTTATTTTAAGTTCACGGTTCACCAATTTGTTATGAATTTTTAGGTTCCTTATCAATTCGTTTCCAGTTTTATACCTGTTCAGGTTTGGGAATTGGAACTTCACTTTTCACAAAATCCTAAGCTCCTTCCTCTAGAATCCTTCCTTCAGAAGTCGATCTCCAAGCCTTCTCACCGATGGAGTCTGATCAATCAATCCCCCGATCTCCAAATCCTTCTACCTGAATCCAATCAATCCCTTTCTTCTCCTCCTAGATTTCTTTTTATATTGGGGGGAAAGAGATGTATCTGTGGCCATGTAACACCTTTTGCGGAGGCCCATGATCGAAAACCCAATTTATGGATGACTTGGTCAATCCGCAACTCACGTGGGGTAATTGAATGCACCCCATCCGCGAACCAAATCGGTGATTTGCGGCCTCACAGGGCTCCGCCTATGTTCCGTGAACGACAGTGCGTGCGGTCTGGGACGGTTGGTGTGTTTCACGACTAGGGCGGTTTGTGACGGTGTACCAGCCTAGCGCTCATCCTGCTTCGCGCCTGGGAGGGGTTCACTCCGTTTCGCAGACGACGCTAGTCCGCGGAGGGGGCGGCTCACTAAACCGGCCGTGTACCATCAATGTTGGACCAGTATGCGGACCATTCGGTACTTTTATAATCATGATTATTCTCCATATTTTTGTCCAATTCACTAAGGGAAATTGGGTACAATCCTTTCTCAAATTAAGGGGGATTCCCATTCTCCTTTGCATATTTTTCAGGACACTAAAAATGCACCCCATCGGAATGGGGTCCGATCATAATGAAGAGGAGTCTATTCTGATGTAGTGTGGTCCTGAAACATGGATAGTTTGTGGTAAAAGATTGGACCCAGTAGGGGACCACACCTATAAATAAGGGGGCCCCTACCCTTGTCTTTTACCGGATGCTTCGCGAAAACAGAGATCCTTCTTTTCGTCTCTGCGCAACTACTCCTTTATGAAACTCCTCGGCCGCGAACTAGATTCTATTTCAACAAAAAGTTCCTCATTCGCACATGCCTTCACTTACGGACCAATCTCACATCCACAAACTAAAACTTTTAATCAATTAAAAAGTAAGTCACGACGGGCCACATAGGAAATCTCTACGTAGTTTTGGATGGTTCGCGGACCGAAAATCTTCCAAAATTTGAAAATATTTTATGTTTTCTGAACTTAAACATTTAAATTCAGAATTGAGATTCCATGGGGCAGCCTGGTTCATGGCTTTCTGGAAAACGCTCCACGTGCCAGAGTGTCGCAGACTTCTTCCGCGTATGGCTAGTTCACGGGATGCAGCTGTCGTGAACCACCTTTTGAGGCCATCCTGGATATTTTTTCATGAAGGCTCCTTGAGAGATTCCTTTTTCAAATACATGGTGTTTTTTCCAAATTTTATTTTGTACTAACCTTCTGTATGGTTTCCATGATGCAGAGAGAAAATATGGTTGCTCCTCGACCTGCGATTAGGCCTACTGTCGAGCCTCTTCCGATCGGTCTAGGGAGACGTCTAGCTATGATCCATATAGCTGAGAGCATCAAAGAGGACCATAGTCGACCCATAATTCCCAACTATGGTGTTTTGATGGACTTTCTCTCTTCCAAACTTATGGGCTATCCGTTATAGAATCGTCTTCTGCTTTATGGTTTCATCCATCGAGATGAAGTCCCTATCCTCCCTGTTATCTCAGGTCTTCCGTCCCCTTTTTTGGATGCGTTGCCGGAGTGCACTCAGGCGAACCTAGCCCAGTCAGAAGAGATGATCTCTAATTCTGATACGAAAGACACCTTTATTTTGAGAGGCTCCGTTTGGACTCAAAGTGATCGGTACACTTAGGACTTCTCCCAAGAGGCCATCCTCAAGAGTTACCCCTCCTTGATCAACCTTGCTCGAGTGGATCCTAAAGCGGGATGGATTCCTAGGTGGGATCTTCGGTCTGGTGGGATTTTCTCAAATTACTGGGCCTGGGCCTTCTGGGTCCATTATCATTGCTGGAAATTTCCTAAGACACTGGAAGTGGTAAATCTATACTCTACAGTGTGGGCTTCCCAGTTTTCTATTTACTCACCATCTTCGATCCTGCCTGACTTGCTTAGTTGCTGGTGTTCGAGCACTAACACTTTCCACCTCTCCCATGGTGAAGTTAGTATTATTTTATGGTATATCTACCAACTGGGAGGGCTTCTGATCATTGGTGAGATGTATGAAGATTTTCTGACCACTCCTGACGCATGGGAAGATGTCGAACTGGTGCCTTTGTTGGTGAGGTATCTGCTGGTTATGGTGGAGTGGTCACTGGGTCGGCCCTTGCGCACCCGCTCTCTTATTATCTACAGCACCTAGATACAGGTATTTCTGAAGGCCATCGGTCCTGTTCCAAAGTACAAGCGCCCCGAGACTCACCCTTCTGAACAATCACGACGTATCCCAGGTTCCTACTGGGTGGTTCTGGAGGAGGAAGACTATCTTTCATGGGGTTATGAGGTGCGCCCTAGTGTGCTGTATATGATCTGGATGATAGGTCTTTTTGCCATGTTTTTGAATGTGTGGCTATTCCCCTCTTGGGATATCAACCCAGGAGTTAGGGCTTGCACCCTAATGATGGCATCTGAGCTGGCGGGAGGCCGCCCAGTGAATCTGGTCATGCCCACTTTTTCTCGTATTTACGAATTATTGAGACACATGCAAGAGGTTGGGTCACCCTATCATCTGAGTTGTCCATTTCAATTCTTATATGGCTGGGTAGCGGATCATTGTCGCTGTTATGAGTATCATCATAACACAGTCATTCCTCTTCCTACTCTTTGGCCTACCCTTTTCGATATAGCTCAAGTTCGTCTGAAGTCCCTCAGCTCTGATAAAGTCATCAAGATTCTGAGTGGATTTTCCAAGTTTGCTTTCACTCCCTACCCCACTCCATCCGGTGTCGTGGTTGACGACCACATGGGGAGAATAGAAGAGTGTTCTTACACCATTTCAATGTGGGATGGGTTTTTATCTGCGCATATTGATGGGGTTTCTTTGTGTGAGTTGTACGCCCCCTATCATTTTTCTCGATAGTTTGGATGCATGCAACTCCACGTTTCCCTTCCCCATCCTCGGGCCCGAGGATTGCATCCGACTATTCTCTGTCAATGGTGGTTGATGTTGTTGCAGGAGGGATCTAGCACAATTATTCACTTTCCTGACATAAGAGTGGATGCCAGCCTAACCTTGGAGTATGTGAAAATGTGGATAAAGCATTATCACAATGGGATCCTTGGAAAGGATGTCCGAAAAATTCCCAAATCGGGGGTTACTGTGGCTATTGTTCTTACCGCACCTTCCTCGTCATCTTTGAGGGAGGACCGATTGATGGATCGCAGGTCTAAGAGGCTCAGGGGATCTTCCTCTTCCAACCCCTCTACGACCAAAGTTCAGACAGATCTAACCCTTTTGGATGTAAATTAAGATGACCCCGTGACTTCGGGCCCCCGTGATGTAATTCTCAAAGCTCCACCGGTCGATAATAGACTTACCAGCCCAACTCCCACGTATGAACCAGGGGTAGAAGCTTTTGAACCTCCAGTCTTGAAATCAACTTCTAGTGCACACATGTCTATGCTGACCGTAATTCCAGACTTCATTTTTGTGTTATCTAGTGAGGATACCAAAGACCCCCACGTCATTGTGGACCACTGAGTAGCGCGAAGGTGGGACTGGCCCCGAATCTATGAGATTGTTGCAGAAACTCCTCTAGCTGAGATGGTGACAAAAAACTGAAGCCCTTCGGCAACTCTTCCTAGGTTTGGGGTCAGGTGGATTCGACTATCGACAACTTCATTTTCTCACCTACAAGGTTGTCAATGCCTATAGGGTGCTTGCCACTAGTGAACACATACTTTCCCACCTTACTGCCTCTCATTGCGGGAGACGAGCTTTTAAAGAAGCTATGATGAATCTACATCAACTGATTGCACTAGAGATGAGCTCTCAAGATCATAAGACCACCCTATCTACCGAGCTACATGAATGCGAAGGTCGAGAAGTGATGATGAGGGATCAATTGTCATATTTGACTGGTAACCTTGAAGCTACCAGGAAAGGGATCAACGATATCCAAATGATGGTGCGACATACTCGTTCGATGGCCGAAGTTGAGGCCATGGAGAAGGTCGTGCTGGAGAAAACATGAAATAACCTTCACCGCACAGTTTCCGATCTGATGGAGAGAGTGAGCCAGGCTCCTTTGTGATTCCCAGAGCTATTTATATACACTTTGTTTTTCCTCTTTTGTTGTTGCGAAGGAGAGACTCCGGCTTGTGGACGTCCTCTATTTTCGTTCCAATGGAATACAATATGCTGTCGATCTTTTCTTGCTGTAAAATTTGATTGTTGCTGGAACAAATGTTGTATAAATAACAACTCACTGAATCAGAATTAATCATTGTTCAAGAAAATTATAAAATAGAAATAAGCTCTAATTTTTGCCTAGACTATGGGATCCAGCGAGCATATTTTTTCCATTTCTAGGGTTTTGTTGAAAAACCCTAATTTTTTTTCTTTTCTATCAATACCCTAATTTTTCCTGGGCCCATTTGGTGTGGACCCAGCTGGTATGGCTCAGCTATTTATTAGGTCACCCTTTCCAGGTTTTCGGCCTAACAGGCTTTGTGCCTCTTTTTGTGAGCGGTTTAATGTCCCGTCAACAAGACTATCATTACTGATGTTTTAGGTCGAAAATATTTGACCAGATATGGTGGGGAGAGGGACCCGATGTGGTTTGGTTGATTAAAATATGTCTCAATACCTTTTAGATGCATGTGGGGGAAACATGTTTAGATTTGAACAATATAAAGGTCATGTCACAAGGCATGGAAGCCGTATCGGCATGCAGAGGTAGGAAAATCATCGCCTAAGGAAGAATTTCCTTTGTTAGATGGGACAAGGATGATCAATATGCAGGTCCGTTGAGGGAAGGGTATGCATAGTCATGAAAAGGTGTCCTTAAGTCAATGAATGTCCATTTCTGATGGCCTGAGGACTTCAGGGAAGTCCGGATTATGGAAACCACTATGGGTGGCTTGGAGAATTATGAAAACAACAAGGGGTAGCTCAGAAAGGGAATGTGACTTCTGAAATGGTTTGGGAACATCTGTATTAATCAGGAATGTGGATGAAGGGTCCATGTGCTATGCATTTAGCTAGCGTGAAAGATGGTTGGAGCTTGGAGCAGTTTAAAGTCATGTAGCTGGGAAATTCCTTAAAATGGAAAAGCTTTTCCTGGTTCTCAGTAATCTTTTCAGAGACGTTCCACCATATTCAGGTAGGGTTGTGAAAGAGGTTGGTAAACTGCAGCTCAGAGGGTTTCCGAATCCCAGGATAGATATGGGGTCTTAGAGGCCAAGAGGCGTACGAAGAGAAGCATTGCCTAAAGAAATCATGCCATTGGTAGATGGGCCAGGGGAAATCAATATGTGGAGCCGCTAAGGGAATGGTAAGCATAGTAATGGAAGGGTTCCCTTAAGTCAATGATTGTATTCTCCCGATAGCCAGGAAACTTCAGGGATGTTGATATTCGGGACCACAAGGGGTGGCTTACGAGAGTTTGGCTTTTTTTTTCTGAGTACAGAGTATGGTTTATGAAAAGAGGGTGCCTAAATATGGGAGAAAAATCTAGGATAAAATTCTCAATAATGGGTGAAGTCATCCCTTCTCAAGCTGCTGTGAGATGGTGGTTTGTGTAGGTCTGGCTTGTGAATTGAGGGAATGAGTAAAACAGCTATTCCTAATTGAACCCATGAAGAGTTCAACCATGCAGTTTGACATCATACAGAAAGAACAAAGGGCATTGTTATTATTACTAATTCCGTGCAGCTTAATGTCATGAGGCGAGGACAGAGGGAGTTTTATATTCTGTGCAGTTTAACATCATGTGGTGATGATGGAGGGAATTTTAAATTCCGTACAGTTTAACGTCATCCAGTTAGGATGACTTCCATGCAGTTTAACATCATGTGGTAAATACGGGGAGCATTACTAAAGATATTGTGCAGTTTAAAGTCGAGCAGAGAAGATAGGGGGAATTTTTAAATCTGTGAAAATGCTTGTAGTTGGAGGCATTTCCCTGGATATTTAATGCCTTGTATTTGCAGCTTCACACCAAGTAGCAAAGACAAGTTCCATGCAGTTTTAATCATCATGCGGTAAGGACGTAGTTGCAAAGGACACTGTTGATTAGAAAGTAACTGGGCTCGGACATCTCGGTATGTCCAATATGTGGAGAGGGGTTGATGGAGTAAACTGTGGTTCTGGAGCTTCTGGTATCAGGAGAGATGATATGAGGGCTCTGAGGCCGGTAAGCATACGGGGCTAGGAAGAATATCGCCTGAGGAAATCTTGCCTTTGGTAGACGAGCTAGGGGCTATCAATATGAAGAGCTACTGAGGTCATGGTATGCATATTCATACAAAGGTGTCCATGGGTCAATAACTTTCCACTTCCGATGGCCATGAATGATTATGAGGATCCACGATTGTCCGAGGCACAAAGTCTGTCATTTGGTAAGGAAATATCTAGACATGTCGGGGATGTTCGTCCCTAGTTGCTGTTAAAGCTCAAAGAGTTCACTGCGCTGATTGATCTTTCACATGGGGTTTACCTTTACTCTATGCAGTTTAACGTCACGCGGTAAGGATGAAGTACTCTTAGTTTAACAATCATAGAGTTCAGACCATTGGGTGACTATTACTAGAACCACCTGGAGGGAAATTGAGTTAGGATGCTCTGGTATACACTGAATAAGTGTGAAGGAATGAGGGTGTTAACTATAACTCTGGGGTTTACCGGATCATGATATATGGTGTGGGGCTCTAAGGACGGTAAGAATACGGAGATGGGAAGGGTATCGCGTGAGGAAATATTGCCATTGGTGGGCCAGGGGTGATCAATATGCAGAGCCACTGAGGGCATGGTATGCATAGTCATAAAAATCTATCCACGGGTCAATAAAATTCCACTTATGATGGCCATGGATGATTATAAAAATCCGGGATTGCTCATAGCACAGAGTTCAGAATATGGGGATAATGGTGTCCAAGCATACAAGAACCATCTTCACTGTAATTTCCCATTGAGTCAAAGTAGCCTAGCCATGGAGTGATGTTTGTAGATGCAGATCGTCATGTGAACCACGGGCAGATACATAGGCCAACCAGGTTGGGATACCCTAGCAAAATTAGGATGTGAGAGGGGAACGAACTTGTAAACCACTTCTCCATAAATTTTTGGATCGGGAGATATGATATGGGGGCTCTGAGGCCGGTAAGCATATGGAGATAAGAAGAGTATCGCCTGAGGAAATATTTCCTTTGGTATACGGGCAAGGGGCTATCAATATGCAGAGCCACTGAGGGCATGGTATGCATAGTAATGCAAAGGTGTCTATGGGTTGATAACTTTCCACTTCCGATGGCCATGGGTGGTTATGAAGATCCGCAATTATCCGGGTTGCAAAGTCTGATGTATGGGGAGGATGCATCCGAACGCACAAAGAGTATTCCCATCCCGTTTTTCCGTATATCTTGGGTGGGTTGTGATGAAGTCTGTGCAGTTTAACATCCTGCGGTGAGGATGATGTCCATGAAATTTTAACATTGTGCGGTGAGGAAGAAGTCCATGCAGTTTTGATGTCATGTGGTGAGGATGAAGTCCATGCAATTTTAACATTGTGCGGTGATGACGAAGATGAACCGATGTTAAAAGGGGATTCTGTGCAGTTTAACGTCATGCGGTAAGGATGAGGGGTATATATACCCGTGTTTTCCTTTATCGATAGCTAGGCTAGGAGATAAGATAATGGCATCACTACATATCCATCGAGGGAAGGAATCAAGCCACACGTAGTTCTTTTGGGGAATACACCCCGTGCAGGTCTGGTCCATATGGGGGAAAGGGGCATTTTTTTTCTTTCTTATCCGTGCAGTTTAACATCATGCGGTAAGGATGAGGAATACACCCCACGCAGTTCTGGTCTTTATGGGGGAAAGGGGGTATTTTTAGATTCATTTGGTGTGGATACTCTAGGGTGTGGAATAATGGCATCACTATGTATCCTGTGAGGGCAGGAATCAAGCCGTACATAGTTCTTTAGAAGAAAATACACCACGTGCAGGTATGGTCTGTACACGGGGGAAAAGGGAATTTTTATTCTTCATTCAAGGGTGGCTGGGCCAGGATGGGGGACCCTGGCATCTCTATGTATACTGTAAAGGCAGTAATCAAGCCATATGTAGTTATCTGAAATCCATGTAGTTTGTGTTCACTCAAAGAGACCCAACCATAATTCCTAAGCCCATGTGAGTAACACTCGTTGTGAGAGTCAAGGAATGTCGGAAGTCCTAGTTGCGTAACATGTGAATAGGCATGCTAAGAGGGCGGTGATTAAGGTGGTGGTTGGACCTGGTCATGGGGTCTGGCTGTCACTACGTATCTTGTGAGAGAAGGAATCAAGCCACACGTAGTTCTTTAAAAGAGGTACATCCCGTGCAGGGTTGGTCTGTACACTAGGGAAGATGGAATTTATTTTATTTTATTTGGGGGTAGCTGGTCCAGGATGTGGGAACGTGGCATCGCTACATATTCTGAAAAGGTGGGAATCAAGCTGTATGTAGTTCTATGAAAGGGATACACCCCATTCAGGGTTGGACCATACATGGGGGAAAGAAAAAAGGCACTTTTAACTTTATTTGGGGATAGCTGGGCCAGGATACAGAATCCTGGAGTCGCTATGTATCTTTCTAGGGAAGAAATCAAGACATACATAGTTCTCTGAAATCTGTGCAGTTTTTCATCATGCGGTGAGGATGAAATACTCTTAGTTTAGGTTCATTGAGTTTGGACCATTGGGGCTTGGCAGTTTAACGTCCTGCAACTTGGACGATAACTGCTTGTCAGTTTAACGTCCTACAGCATGGACGATAGGCACTTGGAAATTTAACATCCTGTAGCTTGGATGATAACTACTTTTGGTTATTCGAAATACTTCTTCCGAAATCTCGCATTCGTAGGAACAGTAGTGAACTTCCCGTCCATTGAGATCAGGGCATATTCTCCATTGGAGTAGACCTTGTGTACAAAATATGTTCCCTCCCACTTAGGCTCCAGCTTTGGAGGTTTCTTTCCTTGTATCATTGGGGTCCAGAGGACCAACACCAATTCTTCTTCCATGAATGACCAAATACGAACCTTTTTATTGAATTCTTGTGCAATCCGGTTATGATATACTTCTAGATGGTGTGAAGTGTGGAACCGCTTCTCATCCATCTGTTCCAATTCACCTAGTCATTTTTCTGATTGCTCATCATTGGACAACTGATCACAAATGGAAACACGGAGCGAGGGAAATTGGATCTCAATGGGCAGGACCGCTTCTGTTCCGTATACTAATTATTACAGAGTAGCCTGAGTAGAAGTGCAGATTATTTTTTAGATAAGCCCACAATGCATGAAGGAGTTTATCTGACCATGATTTCTTGTCTTTGTCCACCATTTTTTGGAGAATATTGGACAGGTTCTTGTTGAAATCCTCTATTTGTCCATTGTCCACGGCATGGTAGCAGGATGAGTGGTTATCCTTGATACCATATTCTTGGTATAGTTTCTACAATTCAGCAGAGCAGAAGTTGGTGTCGTTATCTATCAGTATGGTATAAGGGATGCCAAATCTGGTGATGATATTAGCTTTCAAAAAGATGACAATGTTTCATGCCCCGACATCCTTGAGGGGTACAACTTTTTCCCATTTGGAAAAGTAGTCGGTTGTTGTGAGGATATACTTTAGTTGTTTGGAAGTGGCGGGAGGATATGGTTCCACGACGTCCATTCCCCAGATGGCAAATGGCTAGGAGTACTTGGCCTGATGAAGTAACTCTAGGGGTTGGTGAATGAAGTTGGCATGAATTTGAAAGGAGTGGAATTTTTTGGTAAAGTGATTGCAATCTCGTGCCACGGTGGGCCAATAGTACCCAAGCCTTAGAACTTGATGGGAAAGCTTAGACCCCTATAGATGTGCTCCACATACTCTGATATGTACTTCATTTATGAAAACAGTAGTTTCTTCTCCATCAATTCATCTGAGGAGTGCTCTGTCGGGGATTAGTTTGTAGAGGACCTCTTACTGACCCGTGCTACTATATAGGACAAAGTTGATTTCACTTTTCCTTATTTGCTCTCGTTCAGCCCTATCTGATAGAATTTCTCCCCTTTGAAGGTAGTTTGCAATGGGGGTCATCTAGCTGGTGGAAGGAGCATATGGATCAGGGATAGGACTAAATTTGTTTATTTCTTCCGTCTTAGTCTGAACAAGCGACAAGACCATTCGATGATGAGCAATATTGATAATTGTTTCCTCCTGGTATGGGTCATCTAGGGTTGTGGCCTCATTAGCTAATGCATCGGCCTGGGCATTCTAAGACCGGGGAATATAGGTCAATGTTGGTTCTGTGGATAATTCTGCCATTAACCCTAGTACATTGTCAAACAGGGGAATCATATCCTCCTTTTTAATAGAATAGTCACCATTGAATTTCTTGATGACTAGTTCGGAGTCACCTTTTACCTTAAGGTGCTGTACTTGTGCCTGGAGTGTGAGATCCAGGCCTGCAATGAGGGCTTGATACTCCGCCTCATTGTGCGTACATCCTTCTGATTGGAGGAAGGAATATGGAAAGGCTACCTTTTCTGGGGACATGAGTTTGACCCCCAAACCCACCTAATTAAATTTGGGGTCCTCCATCCTCTTCCCTACCGGGCATCAGGATGCACCGTCAAAGTACATTTCCCATGTTGGGAACTCCTATTGAACTGAGAAGATGTCTTTATTAGGTTTCTCGACGTTCGGTGTGGGGGTCCTTGTCGAGGGGTGCTTTTCCAGAAAGTATGCTAATGCCTAGACTTTGATGGATATCTTAGGCACAAAACTGATTTCAAACTGTTGCAGGATGACTACCCATAGGGATAGGCGCCCGGTCAGCATCGGGCGGCTGAGGATGTAATTGAGACGGTTACTATGCCAGACCAAATGGACTTCATGATGGGGCAAATAATGTTGCAATTTTTGAACTATGAAGACCAAGGCTAAACAACTCTTTTCTATGTTTGAGTATCGAGTTTCAGCATCAATCATGGTTCAACTAAGGTAATAGAGACAGTTTTCATTGCCGGTTTCATTTATCTGTTCGAGGAAGGCTCCCAGTGACCGATCTAGGGACGTCATGTTTAAGATTAGTGGTCTTCCTTCAACCGGGGGAATGAGCACCGGTGGGCTTAAGAAGTACTTCTTTAGGCTGTCGAATTCCTCTTATCAATCATCTGTCTATTGGTATGTAACCCCCTTTTTCATTAACTTGGTGAAGGGCAAACATTTACCCTCTAGGTTGGATATGAACCGCCTAATGTAGGCCAAGTTTCCTTTGAATCCTCTCAAATTAGTGAGAATGCGGGGAGGTGGTAAAGCAATGATTTCCTTTGTCTTTTCAGGGTCGACTTCGATGCCATGATGGCGTACGACAAAGCCAAGGAATTTACTTGAGGTAACCCCGAAGGCACATTTCCAGGGGTTCATCTTCAGGCTATGTTGTCGGAGCTTGTTGAAGACGGTTTCAAGGTCTGATAGGTGATCTGAGCATTGTCTGGATTTGACCACTGAGTCATCCATGTAGCATTAGACAAATCTCCCCATGAATGGTTTAATGATATGATGCATGGCGCGTTTTTATGTGGCGCCAGTGTTCTTAAAACCAAAGGGCATGACCCTGTAACAGAATATTTCTTGAGGGGGCCTGAAGGCAGTGGCTTCTTCGTCTTCTTGGGCCATCCGGATTTGATTATACCTAGAATAACCGTCCATGAAGGAGAGAGCCTCATACCCGACCATTGCGTCGATTAATAACTTGCTGATCGGGAACGAGAAATCATCTTTCGGTCAATGCTTATTGAGATCTATGAAATCAATGATAATGCAGATTTGTCCATTCTCTTTTATGACGGGGACAATGTTGGATATCCAAATGGGGTATTGGACCTCCCAAATTAAGCCTACTTTAATGAACTTATCAATTTTAGCCTCTACTTTTGCAGCATGTGTGGGGTGAATCCTTCGGGGGGCTTTTTTTATATCCTCGGTGGTCTTCTGGTAGACGTAAGTGGTGTTTCTCCACTTCGGGATCGAGTCCCGATATTTCTGTGTAATTCCAGGAAAAAAAATCTCGATGTTACCTCAGAAAAGAGGTATATAACTCGTGCTCCTCGGGAGACATGGTTGTACTAATGAGAGTGGACCTTGGGTCTTCCTCGGTACCCATGTTTATTTTCTTGATCTCATCCACTGTGGTGTAGATACCTTCCTCAAATGAAAGAGGTGCATCCCTGAGACCTTCCTCCTCTTCTTCCCCCACATTCTCATCTTCTTGATCCGACAGGGGGAGAGTTCTCGGCACGGGATCTTGGGAGTCCAGAGGCAAGGCATTGTGGGCGTCCTCACTCAAGTATTCACCCCCAAATTGAGGGTTAGTGGTTGTTTCTGCACTGTTATGCTCAGGTGTCATGGTTGAAGTCAGGAGGACAAAAGAGTGTGTGTCTAGACATGAACCCCTACTCTCAACATGGTTTATGGGAAGTACGTAGTCTCCACAAAGCTGCTTGAGGAGGTTATCAGGAACCATTTCCAGACCATTTGGAGTAGGGATCCAGTCCATACCATCGATCGAAGGCTTCTTACTCTTTTTCTTATAAAACCCAGCGTCAATATAGTGTGACTCGGAGAGCTCAAAAGGAACCTTGTCCGCGTGCAATGTTCCACCTTGTCCATTGATGCAATACTTAATACACTGGTGGTAGGATGAAATAATGGTCATGTTCTTTTGAAGACATAGCCTTCCCACCAGGGAATTGAATGTTGTGTTCTACCGGACCACCTGGAATTCTGAGTAGGCCAGAAGGTCACCAAAATGGGGTTTCAACTTGATTTGTCCCATTGGATTCTGTTCACTCTTTAGATATCCCAACAGAGTTCTGGATGAGGGTATTAGATCATCCTCACTATAGCCCAGATTACGAAGTGTCCATAGGGGATGGAGGTTAACTCCAGAGTCATTGTTAATAAAGACTTCCCCGATCTCAACATCATTTAGTGTACCAGACACATATAGTGGTTTCATGTGTCCTTGCATGATGGCATCTTCATCCTGATCGGTGAAGGAAATAACTGCATTGTAGTTAGCTGGGCCAGTCTCTGTCTGGTAAATCTCAGTGGAAGATACCTCATCTTGAAACTCTTTGGGGCAGAGCAAGGATTCTACAAGCGCCTCCCAAAGATATTCTGGCAAACTCAGGGCATCCAAGATTGATAGTTTGGCTAGTACCGATGCCATCTATTTAAGGATATCATATTTCTGTTCCAGTGGTCAATGATTCTCCCTTGGAGGGAGAGTTTTAGTAGGAACTTTGTGAGATGGAGTATGTGACGAGGAGCAACCAACCACGGGGTTGGATGTCAAAGGTGTTCCCACGTTCTTGGGACTCAGCCCGACCGGTCTGTTTGTGCACACTATGCCGCTAGACACTTGTTCCTCCTCTGATGGGTACCGCAGAATGACAGGGCCAGAGTAGCTTCTTGTGGAGGTGGAGGGATATTCTTTCTCTTACCGAGTCCGTTGAAGGTCTCTCCCATGGATTTCCGTGATATTAACGGTTTGGGCCGGGGGAAAACCATAGGGTTGGTTTCAGTCGCTACTACACCTCCCCTGGTATCCCCTGCTACTGCGATTCCTCCTCCCAGCTCCTCATGTTGGGAACTCGTGTTTGTAACCATACCATTCATCAGGGAATGATTCCATTAGATGGACGATGTTGACGGAACCAAAGATTAGATCCTCATCCTGTGACAGGTCAACCTGGTCGATTGTCCCTGATGGTGCCGTTTGATGGGTCGGTTCCCATGGTGCCATGTTTTAGGGCATAAAATCTGATAGAGTTGGGGATAACTTCGACATCGTTGCGGACTGCTCCTCTTGCACTTGTCTCCTCCCTTTTTGATTATGCCTGGATGACTAGCTCATGGAGGGTTTTGAGGCCAATATTGTCGGTTTTGCATCATTAGGGGTTGTTGGCGGCATCACCAGCTGCTGTAGTTGAGCTCAGAGTATGCCTTGAGCTCGATTGACAATCTTCCAAGTCATCAAGTCATCAAATTTCTGCCCATTCTTTCTGGTGACTTCCTGCCACCCCTCCCCTTTGTCAGAGTCGGTGGTAGAAATATACGTCACATGTGCTGGGGGTGGTCCCAGCTCGACCTGCCCAGATTCTACCATCCTTTGCAGAAGGTCTTTGAAGACAAATATTTCCTGGGTATTGTGCCCCAACATTCGATGATAGGGATAGTAATATGGCCTGTCATCATGGATGACTTCTTCGGGCTTCCTTGGCTCCAGGAGGTGGAGAAAATTGCAATTCTTGGCGACGATGAAGTAGTCGAGGACTTGATCCTCTCGGAACGAGTATACTTTGTGTCTCCATTCCTCGAACTGGTTCCACATCGATCCTCTTTGAACATCTCTCTTGGGTGGAGGTGGCCGCTAATATACAAGGGTCCCTTAATGATTTGGTGGTAGCCTAGGCGGTGGAGTAGGCACAGGGGCTGGATTGAGCGTGACAGAGGATGCTTCAGCTCTAACTGCTCTCTTTGCAGGAGCCTGTGAGGCTATTCCGGACTTCAGATTAGTCCACAGTAGGGAGTCTTCAATTTTCTGGGCAATGGTAGAGAGATTATGGAATCCAGTGGTGCACTCCACTGGTATGAGTGGTGTTCGCAGATCATCTCGAAGGTTATTGATTTATATGGAAAGCATCTCATCTTGGGGAATTGGCCTGTTTAGACAGTAGGCCAGACCCTTCCATCTGTCGATGAAATTTGAGACCCTCTCATTCTCCCTCTGTTTTCAATTCATGAGGTCGTTGAATGTTGTTTTAGGCAGCATTGAGCAGAAGTGGAACATGAACTGCTGCCGAAGGTCTTCTTATATTTTTATTTACTAAGATGGGAGACACGTATACCTGATGATGACAGAGCCTTGAAAGTTCTGCACGAAGCATCTGAGTTTCACTACTTATTGTTGTTCCAGAGTTACTATCATAGGGTCGCAATAAGACGCGTAGTGCATCAAATGCTATTCTGGATTGCCTGATCCATTGAAAATAGGGAATACATGGCTCCCAGATTGTGTGGAGGAGGCGTGTTGCTCACCTAATCTAGGTAGGGCTTTCGCTCTGGCTATACCAGAGCACGTCGACCTTCCATTGCTTCCAACTGAGATGTCAGTTACTCGATGGTGTTTCTTGAGACCCTGGTTTACATCCTGTTGGGCCCGGTCTTGGAAAGGTGTAGCCCGAGGCATTGCTCAAGGATCCGGCTTGCCCGACACCAAGGGTGGATATGCTGTTTGTGACACCTTCGGAGGGTTCATACATACTTTCTCAGGTTTCTTCCTAAGTGGAGGGAGGTCTTGGTATTCATCCAAATCTATTTTTAGGTATTTGGATGGGCTGGGCACCGCATTGGGTGAGGCCCTGACGACGCTTTGTTTTCTGGGGAAAACCTTGGTCTTTGAGGTGCACTTGCTGGGAGTGCAAGGTGTGGCTCTTCTTAGGAAGATCTTTCAATAATATGGTTCCTCTGGAGTAGCTCGGTGTTAAGCCGCCTCAATTATTTCATTTCCTCTTCCTGTCGAGCGAATCTCTCTTCGAGCGTAAGTGGCTCGTTTTTATTGAGAGAAGGAGGCGGGTAATGGGTAATAGGTCCTTCGTTCTTATCCTTGTTGGAAGCTCGTAGGGTAAGGGGAGGAGGGTTAGTTGTAGGGGAGGCCATATTTAGGGTGGCCCTCTGGTTCCGGGTGTGCACACCTGATGGTTCATTGTGAATCACAGCCTGAACGGAACCGTCATCTCCCGATCCATCCGGATTTGCATCATCTTCGGTGTCACCAGTGGGGATGACCTCTAGGGAGTTGATGGCTGCATATCGCAGGGTGTAGGATATGTAATCTTCCAAATAGGTAGAGGATATCTCATGCCTTTTACTGGTCTTCCCCTTCCTATCCTTGGATTGCTTTTGGACTCCTTGACGAAGGGTGACACAGAGAGTTCTTTGATATGAATTTACGGTATAGATCCCTCTTGAAGGGGATGGTGATTCAATGGATGAGATAGGGCAGGAACCTCCTCTTCTGATAGTCCTCCCTAGATTGTAACACCCCAAGCTTCCACAATACACTTCTCTTTGAATAATACAGTAGCGTGTGTTGTACTCAACTTCGAGTTCTGACACACACCACAACCAATCAAAGTAGCCGTTATGAATAGTAATACATAATTTTTGAAATTTTATAAATTCTATCTTTCCAAATGGACTTCTTTTTTGTATTCAGAATATCGAAATTATCCTAAGTTGAATTTTTTGTAATTTTCGGAGAACTTCCAATTTTTTATGAATAGTGAAAAATACTTAAAAACAACTTTTTTAATCAAAATAATTTATAGTGATAAATTATACTATTGAGTGGTTTTAAAGTATAATTATAATATATTT